>OX454268.1:29568846-30768846 GCA_949715065.1 Periphyllus acericola
GACAGCGTCTCCGCGCCCCCGCCGCCGACTCCTCCACCAGCCTCTGACCAGTCTGCAGCACAATAATAACAGCCGGTCACTCCTTTTGTTTTTTTTTTTTTTTTTCTCCACAATATTTATGCATATATGATATGTATGTATGTATGTATGTATATATGTATATATGTGTGCACGTATATTTATACAAGTATGTGTCGGTGGTGTCAATGTGTTTATATGTTTGTTTTTAAACGTGCGCTAAACGTTTCCGAGAAAATGGTCACTTTTCAGCAATCGGATGTTCGGAAGACGCCGAGCGATTCTCGCATTGTTCGTCGTTATTGCGTGTTCGGCGAGGGGCGGGCGGCCGCGAGGGGGCGACGACGGGGCGCGAGAAACGGCGGAAGGGAGAGCGAAAAAATATTACAGTTTTTTCTTTTCGTACGTATACACTATACACATACACGCACACATACATGCATATACACAATAATAATATATTATTTACTTTTTTATAAAAAAAACAATAAATTATTTCCTAGACGTTTTTTTAACAGATCACAGTAGTAAACATTGTTGTATTATTATGATAATGATGACGATAATAATTATTATATGTAAAAATACACAGGTACATAACATTAATAGTATTGTATAGGGAGATCAATCGCGATCCGGAATAATATATTAGACATAAAAAAAAAAACATCAACCCGACGTCGACCGATCTCGTGATTTCTATCGATATAAATAAAATAATATTTTATCAACGAGCCTTCGCAAAGTCCGTGTATAGAATAAATAGGAAATATAAAATAACAAACATATTTATTATTATTATAATTATGATGATGATTATTATTACTATTGTTATTATTATTTTTATTTTTATTATGTATTAAATAAAAAAAAATTAGGTATAATAAACGCGCATGGGATTTAGTTGTTGTCGACGTGGTGAGAATATCTGAAAAATAATTCTTAGAATCAACTGCGCATTAAATATGCGAATAGTTTTTTTTTTTTACTATATTTGACAATATTTCCTGGTCGTTAATCACATTGCAGTGTTGTAAATCTGCACAAGGTTTTTTCTATTTTTTTTTTTCACAAAATTTTAAATTTTGTTCGTTTTTTTTTAAGATCACCATAGGTCAATGATCTTTATTTTTTACGTTCGTGCGCAACCAATATTTGGTCAAAAACAGATTAGTTCGAAATAGACAACAATATTATACCGGAATTGCCACTATATATAGTTTAGCTAACAAGTCTACTCTATACGCGAAGGAACCAAGTAAACATTTAGCGAGGCTCACCTTTCCACTTTTTTATTTTAAGCTTCAAGTGTTAAAAACTAATATACTTAAACTCGCAAACAGGTTTTCAATTTTCACAAAACAACATGACGTTTTAAAAATTAGATTTCATTTAAACCGCGTGACTATAAAAACGAATATACGATTGAATAATGTTCTACCATGCGTTCATGCGTTATGTAAAATGAAATTTTAGAAACTAATTATACATTTTAACGAGCAACTCGTCTACATAATGTATTCGCACTCGTATTCACCAATTGAAAATGAGAATTCCACCAAAATAATATGTATATAAAGTGCGTTCAAAAATAGTTCACTGTATCTCATGATATGATTGTTATACAGATGAAGTTTTAAAACTTAAAAACTATTATTTCCTGTTCGGTATATTCGTCACTTTCACAACGTTGACTGCGGCAATAATAATAATCTCAACATAAAACGTTTTCTTCAGTGAATATGATAAAATACATTGTTTATCATAAAACAAAAGAGGATTTCAGTATCATTTACTACGAAGATATCGATTTTATAATAGCAGTCGGATGAATATATTAAACGTTGTAACGCGTATATGAAGTTCATGGGCCAACATTTGTGCGGGATATCATTTTGATTGAAATGCTGCATATTATAAAAGATCAACTCATCTTGAAGTTTTAGAAATAACCACTGTATTCGTTACTGCGTCAATAAATAAAAACAAATGTTCGAGTCGGTTTATTGTAATAAGAGTGGGTAACTACTGAAAGTACGGATTTCTCAAAAAAAAAAAACTATCCCAGTCTATTGGTTCGAGAATTTATATTTTAGAGAAGCTGCGTGTTTTAATCAATTAAAATATTACTATAGTAAGTGAACTCTATTACACTCAATGACAAGATGTTGAAAATATTGTATTGAAACTACAGCTATACTCGCTAGATTGCATAACTAGTTAACAAACAATCAAGTTGAAATCAACTAAATTGTTATTTCAGTTATCTAAAATATTAACTAAATAGTTGAAAGTGCAAGATATTGAAACAGAAACGTATAATTCATCCAACAAATTATCATAGTTGTAAACAAATTTAATTTCAACTAAATTTGATTAAAAAGTGGGTAAACTTTATCAGCATTGTAAGTCGGAGTAAATTTGAAAAAAAATAAGTAAATTTGGGAACCAATTCGATACTTGGGAACAGAAATTAGAGAAAATAAATCGATAATAGCGTAATTTCAATGAATTATGATTTTGAAAGCATATACACTGAAATACGATGGCACGGGTCAAGTGTATGATACGGTGAGTATAGACGAGAGGATAACATAAAAGTCCGATAGAAAAAAAAAATGAAAATCCTTTCCGTCGAGTAAAGTTTGTTTTGAAAGCTTCAAAAGCTAGCGGATCGAAAACAGCTTTTACTTATGACGCGTTTACATTGTGTCGGGGTTTTAAAAACGTTATCATCCCTTCCGCGTATCCGCGGCGCGTTCTCAAGAAGTGACTCGAATCAATGTAGGTATTTAATTGTTCTAACTTTGTCCGAACAAACTATAATACATCTGGGTACTGCCCGCGGGAGCGCCGCCGTGTTTATAAACGTGCCTACTTATACGTGTAAATCAATGTACATATAATATATACACATCACCATATGCAGTACACTTTTGATTTTTGTCTTCAGACGCGAGATTGTGCGTTGCGTCGGTATTATATTATTTATACGTGAATCGGACGACGGACGATCGTAAAAAAACAGAGCTTCTATATACTAATATATAATACAAATCTTAAAATAGGCGTGTAAAGAAAGTACAGAAAAAAAAAAAAAACATTAAAAAAACGACCGTAAATGTTATATAGATCATATTATATTATAATACACATCTCGCGTATAATACTCGTGCAGCGTTGCGACCGAACGCTCGGATATTTCGTATAGTCGTATGGTGATCGTATATAATATATAGTGGTGGCGAAGTGTTTGTTGTGCTGATAAAAAAAATAAATAAAATGCACTCGATACAAACTATAAACTCTATAAACTCAATCGTTGTACAAAACATATTTTATACACGTGTATATACTTCTGTGCCCGTCCGTTCGCGTGTACATTCGCGATACAGTCGACGTATCATACATTAATATTATTATACATAATATTATGCTATATAGGTAGTGCTCGTAATGTTCATAATAAAAACGCAAACACGATGGCCCGACGCGAAATGTGAAAAAACAAAAAAAAAGTGCATTATTCTTACCTTGAGAACTGGAGCCTCCTAGAGTGTCCATCACGTTGGTGTGGTTGTGATTGTTGAGACCTGCGAACAGACACGAAACGCAAAACGTTAATATATCATTGTCGCGAACATTCGGCATCGCGTGCTCCATTTTTTTTTTTTTTTTATTTATTATTTTAAAATGTTTCAGCACATTAAGTGCTATTACAAGTATGATACATTTACATTAAGTTTACAATTTAAAATTGATAATTTACATTTATGTTAGTGATTACAATGGTTTAATAGTTCATAGTTAGGTTTGATATCATTTATTGGTTATTCTTCATCTTCCGATGCGAGCTCTCCAGTGTCTGATGTGAGAATGTCTTGGGGTAGTCGGGGTCGCAGTCGCCTATTTTGGGTTTTCTTTCCTAGTTGGTAATGGCGGGCTCCTTCCGAGTCTTTCAGCTTGGTGTGAAAGTTTTTAAGTTGGGTTTTAATCCAAATATTTATTAGAGATATTCCAGTATCGTTGTTGGGTGCTCCATAAACAGCATATCGCCGAAAACGGTTGTCTACCATCCCCCAAATCACCCGCCCCGCCCCGTGACGAAACATTTCAATAAACGGGCTCGACTCGGTAGAATTTTTCTTTACTAATATCGAAAAGGGACGATCTGCGAGGCGAATCAAAATGCAACCCCTTGTACACACTGCACGGTCGTAGTGTCCTGGACGATAACGGGGCGCCGCGGACCTTTTGAAATGTATTTATTTACACGTTGAATATCGCTCCGGTACAAATCCGCCGGCTCATCGTGCGCCGACGGTCGTCCGGTTAGAACTCGGGTGTATTATTGTTTACACTATCATAACGTCGTGGGAGCTGGAGTGCGCGGGGTGTGGTGAGAATATAATGCGTTTAGTCGATCGGTACGAATGATAATAAAACGCGGTGACGTATTATAATAATAATAATAATATTAATACGACGAGGACGAAGTTAAAGTGCGCTCGCATTTGTATTCATTGATAAGGCCGGAGATGTGAAAAACACACCGTCGCCGGTACGATTATTATTACAAAATGACCGTTGCACTAGAGGTTTAATGTGCTATGAATTTATGATATTTGCGCGAGCAGCCTACGTCGCGTGCTCGTAAAAATTATAATACTTAATAATAGTAAGTATATACGAATCTGGTTCTCCGGCAGAGGTGGAAAGAAAAGGAAAAAAAAATTCTTATTTATTACGCCCCGCCGTATAGGTTTAAAAAAATACCTATAACTATTTATATTATATTACACGGCTAGCGGACCGGTGTCTGGCCCACACGAAAGTAGCGAGACGGCCGTTCTAGTGCATTACATAGGAGTATACATATTGTGGATAAATTTCGTACTACACATCGTTTTAGTCGACGACGGCAACGACCACCTCTCTGGCGCCAGTTCGTGCGTGCGTTACACCTATCTATTACCACCTATTGACCGTGAGCGCACGATGGTCGGGTATAAGGTAACCGAGGCAATTTTCACCTACGGAATTCTCGGAAACCGGTCCCCGCCATGTAAAAATAGAACCGTCTATAACCTATACACGAGTACGGTATGTACCGCGTCTATACGGATCAAGGCCGCGATCGAAAAAATTGCTCGCGTATGAGGGGCAGAGGAGGGACAGGAATCGTTCTAGATAGTTGCCCCCCTCCCAGTCCGAGGTTTAGAGGGACTTGCAAATTTTACGCGACTGATGATTTCTCTCAGCACGAAATATTCAAATCATAAAACCCACGTAGAATTGTTTTGAAATGTACCGAAAATAGTTTATGATAAATTTGTTTTCATTTAATTCAAAAACGTCGTCTAAGCGTGTTCATTTTTATATTTAAACGAGAATCGATACGTTTTATTTAAGACAATTTTGTAATGAGTGCGAGAAAAATAAAATTATTATCGTTGTCAATATTGTAGTATACGCAGCTGTAATATAGGAAGTCATATTATACGTTTTTTGTGTTCACGCGGACCACAGTAATAAGGAAAAGTACAATAAATATTCATATCATTCTAAAGCCTAGGACCATGCGTACGGTTTCGAGGGTGCAAATTTAACCACGGGTTCTCAAATGTTAAGGGCTGGAGCACTAAAAGTTTCAAGGCCGAAATTAACGGTGGGAGGGGGCATCGTCCTATCTCAAGGAGGGCTTTAAACGGTTAAGGAAGGACTAAGCGGCTTCGTGTTTCCTGTACAACATAATGTAATGCGTCCTATTGGACGGGATTGGTGCAATGTGTACTTGCCTGCTAACGAGTCGGCTGCCATGGCCGCGGCCATGCTGAAGTTGAACGTGGCGCCGGCGGCCGCGAAGAACTTGCTGTCCAGGTACGAGTGGTGGCTCTGGTACGACGTGTCGTCGGGCTCGGACATGCCGATGGCCGGATGGACGCCGGTGAAGTCGGCGGCCGAGTCGTTGCTGTCGTCCGCGTACGCGCTGCCGCTGTTGACGGCCGCGGCGGTCGTGGTGTCCATCGGCTCGGACTTGACCTCGGCGGGCGACTTGCGCGATATCAGGTTCTGCGCGGTGTCCTGCTGCTGGTGCTGCTGGTGCTGCTGCACCGTAAGCTGCTGGTGCTGCTGGTGCGTCCGCGAGTAGTCCATCGGCGGCTCGTCGTGGTGGTGCAAGCCGTTGCTGTTGCCGTTGTTGGTGCCGCCGCCGCCGCCGCCGCCGCCGCTGCCACCGCCGTCGGAACGGTCGCCCGCGTCGTCGTCGTCGTTGCAGTTGGGCCGGCTGCCCGCCGAGCTGGGACTGTGTTGGGACGTTCTCTCGGACAGGTCAATGCCGGTGACCGCGCCGCCCGAGGACGGGTTCGACGAGGTCTTGTTGTTGCGTTTCAACGGTATCGGAGAGTTTTCCTGCGAGCAAAAAACGTCAAATGAAACGTTAAAAAAAAAAAAAAAACAGGAAAGAAATTTTGAATTTCGCGTTTCGTTAACATATGTACACCGGTCAATGCGGTATAGACCTAATATCCTAGCCGAAGCAAATCCGGTGAGTTGAACGTGATAAAATAAGAAAGTATACCATAAGTAATACGCGTACGAACACGATTTGAAGAGTTTTTTTCATCGCGGCTTGAGCACGAAAGTTATACGGCCGAAAATAGGACGCTATACGCAAAAACTTATGCGTCTAGAGCTTTTAGTATATTATTATTATTACCGCTGTTATTTGCCGTATTTTTACGCTGATTTTGGGAGACCGAGCATCGCGCGCTGCGCCATTTAGTTGTAAAACTCTTTTGCACGATAAACGCGTACACGAGCACCTGCGTATTCCGTGGAAATTGCAATTAGCGCAACGCTTTTTGGTGAGATTTCGAATTCATACACGGGACAACGTGTGAAAAAAAAATTAGAAGCTTTTGCAGGTCGAACAGACGCACACTAATTTGGGTCCACTTAGCTATAACAGCTGACCCGCGATAAAGATTGCAAAAAGTTAAACTGTTGATAATAACACTAAAGTTTTAAACGTTTGAACGTGTAACACGGTTTTTTATTTTTTAACTCACGTTTAGACCAGAATACAATGTTATTACTATGTTTTGCGTTGAATGCATATTACGTCGTCTCCCCGCTACAAGCACCCTGTACAATGTATGCGTAGGGGTTTTCCGACGCGCACATTTGACACAGTTACTATAACACTGATATTTAACTGTCATCGTTTTTTCGTTCGGAACACCGTGTTTACCGCAGTTTGTATTCTCGCGTACATTATACGTAATATACAAAGCGCGGTTTTAAAACTGACTGTGCCGATTGCGAACGCGTCATATATCGCGCGTTTGGCGTACAACGACCGTTTCGACGGATAATTTGATATAAAAAAATAATAAAAAATAATAAAATAGTAATTGGCTTTTACCGGAATTACGTTTTACGTACGCGTACATAATTCCCATGAATAATAAACGGTGCTGTGTTCGATTTTAGCGGAGTAGGTATACGTGGGTATACACTCGAAAAAAAAAAAAATAATTAAAATAAATGAATGCCGACGCGCGCGTTATGTTTGCGTCCGAAATACAAATACTCGTATATATATATATATACGGGCTCGTATTTCGTTTGTTATTATTTACTCGGGCCGTTTCCGTGTTCCGGAAATTCTGGTTTATTTCGTCAAAGTCGAAACGTTCGCCGCGTGTTACGTAATTACACATAGGTTTTTCGCGGCCTTTATTCGGTCAATATATCGAATCGTTAAATACAAAATAATTTCCCAGTCGAAAGTCGGTCGGTGCGTATATACCGACGAAACACTAAAAATAGTATGCATTCAAAGTGCGTGTACAGCGCGAGAACTTTGCGCGATATTGTGTAAAACAAATATGCGTTTTACCATCGTTACTCCTCTACGTTAATAATATGCACCGCGATGCCCGGGGAAAATACATAAACACATAATATTTTTATCGAAGTATTCCGGAACAGATTATTTACGTATTTATTATTTTTTATTATTGTTTCTTTTTTTTCCATCGCCGACGCCGCCGTCGTCGTCGTTGTGTTGTTGTTGTTTTTACTCGGTCAACGGTGTTGAAACGAGAGAGGAAAATAATTAAGAAGTTTCGTTTTTGTTTACTAAGATTTCACTAAAGTGGTCCCGAAAACACGTAAAACAACAAAAGAAAATGGCACTATTACGAGCGCGACTTTTGAACGTTTTCCCGGTGTACATATAGTTCCGACGAGTAATTCTTTTTCTCGATTTTTCCCCCTATATACTTATATAACTACATATACATCTAACTCTCCTTTCGCGCCGCTTTTGTTAACCGTCTCACTGCGCGTTCGATTTATTCGGGATCATCTCTTTTAGCGCATCAACATGTGTTTTTTTTTTCTGAACCCCTTTCAACCGTGGAAGCGAACCCCGTCACGCTTTTGTGCTCTGTGTATTTATCGGGGGAAAAAAATGTACGTAACGCGGGAATTTTTTTTTTGATTTCACCCCCCCCCCCCCACACCTCTGTTTAAAGTCAGTTAAGAC
This sequence comes from Periphyllus acericola, assembly GCA_949715065.1. NCBI lineage: Eukaryota > Metazoa > Arthropoda > Insecta > Hemiptera > Aphididae > Periphyllus > Periphyllus acericola. Next base: position 29,577,419 of record OX454268.1, read on the forward strand.
TTACGGTGTGTTTGTACATAAAGGATGTATAAAAAAATATTTATATACGCGGACACGAATAAATACGCGGGCAAAACATACAGGTGGCCGCGGGCCGTGTAATAATATTATACCGTGTTATTACAGTGTTTCCTCTCGCGCTCGTTTCGATCTTACTCGGTGAAAGTTTAAAAGTGCGTCGGTGTAATGCGTATTCGTTTGTACGACGCGCGTCCCTCCCCCGTTAACTTTGACTATGTACACGTGCTATACGTCAGGAACAAGACGCGTATTGCTCGACCCTTGCGGGTTACGCTATACTGCCCGGTGATATGTGCGCGTATGCTCGCGCGTTCAGAGCATTAAGGCGCGCGACTTTAAAATTCTCTAACTTCGCCGTTCACCCCCGTCGCCATCCCTCCGCCCATAGGGATCATTATCGAAATGGTCTTCGCGTCCCCGAGAATGTCCCTTTGAAACCGTAAACCGTCTGTGATCGCCAGTCGTCTATGTGTTAACGTGCACGTACACGAGCGCGTGGACGGTTAAAGGTCGTTTCTTTACCGCGGCAACGGTCCACGGACATCAAAAACATTTACATCGGGGTGCAAATTTCGGCAAACAGTATTATAATTTATAACGAAGCGATTTACGTAAGTTTGGTCGAACTAACACGCGCGCACACATAATATCTTGTTACATACATCTTTTTATCGCTTTAACTGCTTTATAAAATGTTCCTAATGGTCTGAAAGCGAAAAGCCAGCGCTTACACCACGTGATCATTTTTATTACGGTTTTTTTTTTTTTTACATTAATTTAACCGAAGCTCTGGGTGCGTTTTGGGTATGTGAAGATTTATTTATCGCCTTTCAGTGAGTGCGTAGCACGTCAGAGCACGGTTATGACGTCAACATTTCGGATAGCGCAGCGTTGAAAATATAACTGAGCTGCATCACGTTCGTGAGCGTAATATACGAAGAATAGCAATACCGGACTTGCGAAATTCGCGCGTTCTCTCCGCCTTCGCAGGACAATGCCCTAACGGAAAGTGTGAGTATTCGTACGGGCGCACGCGTATAAAAGTGATGATATGAAAACTTGTAATACGCTTTTTTTCTTTTCACGCCACGCGGACCATCGTCTCAGTAATATAATAATAATGGTCGCCGTTAAAGGAATAACAATTTCGAAATCTGATGGTATTCTGATAAACGCTGATTTCGTACGTTTACATTGAATACATTATCTTTGTATGATTTTATTCGCGTACTAAATATTAAATAAGTAACAGTGCATGATACAACGCACATCGATGCACATTACCGGTATTAAAGTGTATTTAGCGCGTTGATCAACAAAAGGAAAAAAAAACCGTACACATTTTTTATACGTTTTCAACGTTCTCCTTATTCATGTATATTATTTATATCGCGTGTTGTTTTTAACGTTAGGTCCCGTGGCGGCGGAAAGTCGGGAAAACGCGTTCGACCGAACGTCGAAGATACCGAATAACCGTCGTGTGCGCGTTCGATACCTATACGTTTCTCAAAAGATCAAGAGCACCTGCTCAAACGTGTTCAAATATGACCTATGTTATGCTGTTTTCATGCTGCGCGGTTTCCGCAGCACAATTTATGATAACATTTATTCCTGTCTAAAGTAAATTATATAATATTGCGGTGTAACAAACGAGTTCAGATCGCGATACGGTCCTTGGAGAGATAAACGGGGTGTCGTCTCCGGAGCACACGCGTGACGCGTGTCCGTACTATATAACCCGTAAGACCGCAGAGGGCAAGAGGTCAGATTATGTGATAACACGCTGTTAAACGGCGGCGCCGTCAACAACCGCGCGGTACAGATAACACTTAGACGTGTGTCCATGTGCCGATTTAACCGTCGTCGGAATATCAAATTGTATATATTGATCGATTAATCTAAACCGATAGGGATCTCTCGAACGGCGTAATGTACTCGGGCCAACAAAAACCTACCCGGCTACTCACCCACCCAAATACAACAATCATTATTTTTCAAAGTACCTGCAATCCAAGAAATATCAAGTTTTCTGGATGCTGACGGGCGGATGTAATCGATTGCGAAAGATATTATTTTTAAACACCATTTACTAAGTCCTAGAACAATTTTACAGCTGAGATATATTTATTATTTCTTGAAATTAAACTCACCAGACTAACTTTATTAACCATGAGTGTTAATTTAATCGAACATTATTCGGGATGCTATAGGCTATATCATTCAGTACCTAACCGAGGGCTTCCAAAACTATCTATATATTATTGATGCGCATAGATCAAACGATCCTGCAGTGGTGCCGATATCTAATATTAAAGGTGGGACAAGTCACCAATTGAGTAGTATATAGGTGGTTGGTTACCAACATTTGGTATAACTCATTAGTATGAAACTGGAAGCAATATAGTGCATTATAATTATTATATATCCGTCCCTTATGAATATTGAATTATAAGTGTATTATTTCAGCAAATACGAATTAACGTGAAAAAAAGTTAAGCGGTGGATAGATATTAAATGGGTGTGCTCCGCCACCCTTATAAATGTTTACTTCGGCCAACGATGAATAAACGCATTGTGAGACACTGAGACGAGTACATCCCCGTCAAAAGTCCGTGAGGCACACGTCGCGATACCCGTATGATATACGCGTGTTGTCCACGTCGCTATAAAATAGATACTGTCATAGTATTCCGTACGTCATTCACGGATCGTACCAATAGGTTTTAATCGTTTTAATTTAAACAACATTTAAATAACTATTTTACGGGCCGGCGGTTTTCATCCAGCTCGTACACACGCGGAGAAAACTGTTTAAAAACATTGTCAAACATTGTCGAACCGATAAGCCGACGTGTTCCCCGCGGTTTCAAGGGGATTTCCTGCCCAGATAAATTTCTCGAAACCCGTAAACGGTAAAACGGCTTATAAAAGTCGAAAAAGACGAAAAAAAAAAATACGACAGTTCCTAGGGTGACTCACGTGATGACGGTGTAAGCTATCTTTTCCGTAACTATATAAAATCGTGTTGAACGGGCAAATACTAATATAAACTTGTGGCGCTTACCTTTGAACGGGGCGAAGGTATGGACGACGGCGATTGCTGCGGGAATCCTTTCCTCTGTCTGACATGCGGCGATACTCTGCCCTCGGCCGCCTGCGCGGCGAGGGACAGGAACGTGTTCTCCGCCGGCGGCGTCTCGGAAGACTGTCTCGCGGGATGCTGAAATCATAGACAACACGACGACGGTAATATCACGTGGGATGAACGTCAGTTTGTACAGGAAGTCTGGCGGTGAGGTAGAGCTGGGTGTTATGGGCAAAGGTGGAGATAAGTGAGAGCCCTGTTCGAGTATTTAACGGTAACGGCGAATCTCGACGAAAATAGGATAGCAAAATATAATGAATAAATGCAACCGTTCCGGTTAAAAGAGTATAAACCGGTTAGATAACGGGTTCAGAGCATCACAATGACTGTAGTTAAAAGGGTTTAGTTAAAGAGCTAAGAGAACCTTAAGAGAAGGACAACCGAAGAAGGAACGTGTCACAAAATATTCGGGGAAGAAAACATCGTCAGGGTATAATTATTACGATTGCTGCCTCGTACACTGCTATCACGAGATGTAAACAGAGGGCGAATACGGCCGCCGCAGCAGAGTTGAACGACCAATATTATTGTCGATTGAATCAAATGAATTTCTATGAAAATATCATCTTTTAGTCTCGCCGCCGAAAACGGTTACCGAACTCGAAACTTTATATGTGTATATGTTCGGTGAAAAAATAAAAATACAGTAGGCTTTAATATGGGCACTAAAGCTGATATGTATTGAGGTAATGTTTTCAGAAAGCTTGAATACAAATCCTCCGAACACTCGATTGCGTACGTGAGTACGTTGTAAACCTAAACGATAACTCGAGACTTGAACGATTGGGGAAAAAACCGTTTCACGGTAAACCGTATACGATCGACTTAAACCGACACAAGAAATACATTATACACGTTTGCGTTTATTGTTTTTTAGTGCACGTCATATGCATAGTGGTTTTACCACTTGGTGCATGGTTGGGGGGGGGTCCGGTACATAAATTTTGATTTTTTTTTTTATGTTTGAAGGTGAAAAGTGAAAACCCGTAAAAGCTCCATACTGCCCCAGGCACATTAAATATCTGCATACCACTGATCGTTTGTCGCGCACGGCATTACAGCCGTTATAGTGTACCAGTATCACGATTGTGATCAGGTTCTTACGAGGGGCGAGGGGTGGTTTGATTGGGGAGAAAGCGATTCGCTATATAACTGTTTACATGATAGACATTTTTTTTTTTCATTTGAACAACAATCGATTGTGTTATTAATAAATAATTAGTATGAAAATTGTATATACTCACGTCGTTGGCTGTTGAGTCGGACGGCTGCGTGAGCCCGCTGACCCTGAGCACTTCGGCGGTCTTCAGGAACGAGCTCAAGTTTCTCTGGTGGACGTTTACTTCGCCGTGGTAGATGAACTCAACCAGCGCCTGCAAGTCGTCGAACACGACGTCTTGCAACACGATTACCGGGTGTTTGCACGGCGTGCTCTGCGCAAATCAAACACAACGTTCGGGCTTAATTCGATCAGTTTGATGTAATTTCGTACATTTTATTTATTTTTTTATTCTCCGTTTTCCTTCGACGGCGGCTCGGTAAATATTTACACGATACGTTATTACGATGTCGCGTCGTGAGCGTAACATAATATTTTGTACACATATCGCGTTATTATTATGTGTGTAATCTGTTTATATTATATTCGTACAGGTAACTCGGTGGATTCTCGTCGAGGGGAAGTACCCAATCGAAAAACTCAAGACGCCGCAAGTCTTATATCGAGTATTAGGTATACGCTATATTATCGAGGTGCAATGAAAGTTTCAACGAGATGTCGATGCATCAGATACACGAATGCGGGAGTAAGTAAAGAAGCGTTTGTACACCCGTATAGCTAGTTTAAAACACACGTAACTACCCCTGGTGATAGGGGAGGGTGTTGACATTTTTTTTCGAGCGTTAAAATGTCTCTATACACCGGACAGAGTGATGTAAGGGTTACATAAACAGGTGTTGAGAAAACTTTCGACACCGTCGAGCCACTACGAACGTGTAATCGTCGTACGCGGTGTAAACCGAATACGTGTACGTATAAAACAATAAACATAAAGAACGCGTGTAAAACTCACTTTTAACAGCTCTCTGAAGTAGGGACTGCACGCGGACAGGACCACTCGGTGGGCCTTCAGGCTCTTGCCGTCGCATGCTAGCGTCACGTCGATAAAGTCTTCGTCGTCCCTCAGGTTCTCGAACGCTGTGGTGATGCTGTTCTGGTAGTTGTTCCAGCGCAGACAGAAATGCTGCAAGTCGCCCATCACGCGGCGGGCTTCGGCTGACACTGTAGTCCCGCCTGCAAAACAGGGAAGGAAAATTGTTGAAAAAAACGATCGCATCAATTCTATATATTATAAATGTACAGCATAATAGAACACAGGACGCGCGTCCGACAGCATTATTATTATGTATTATCATTTACACTCGTATATCGCGACAACACCGCGGTCGGCCGGTGTACACGATTAATAACCATATTGTGCACAATAACACGTACAAAGGGGAAAAAAAGCCGAAAGTAATGGTTTTTAATTAATCGACATGCGGCGTATATTATTATAATAATACCGTATATTGTAATAATATTACTATTGTATCGCTGTGCGGGCGCGCAAGTCGTGTTCGTAATTGACATGTCCGCGCGTTGAAAACTCGCCGCCGTTGTAGCGTAGTCTCTCGTTTCCGCGAACGTGAAAACAACAAACACGGCGCTCGGCCGGATGGGTGGGGGGCGGGGGCAGCGCTAGAGGGGTAGTGGAGCGAGCGTTCGGGGTCCGTCGTTTTCCCGCGTGTTTCCCGCACCGTACTCGGGTCCCCGTCCCACGCCGATCAGCGATCCCCCGAGAGACGCACGCGTTCGCGACGCAAAAGAACACGGGGCCGCGGGCAAAGCGATAACGGACCGCCGACGACACGCGCGCGCGAGAGTTAAGGAAAACGCACCGGCGTGGGAATAGGCGTGTCGGATCGGGGGGGTGGGGGGGTGAGTTTCGGAGCGACGGGAGGGGGTCATCTCGCCAAGACGTGCGTCGTGCCCGCGACAGCACTTCACTCATCGAGACCACGGGTCGGCTGGGTCGGGCGGGGTGGAGCTCGGTACGCTCGGTGTCCGTCGCGCGCGCGTGAGAGGGGAACACGGGGAGGGGGGCGACGGGGGGGGAGTCGCCCTCTTTTCGCGCGCGCGTTACGTGGTGGTGGTGGCGGCGGCGGCGGCGGCGGCCGTGTGTCGCCGCCTCGCCGCACGCACATCACGCACGACGGACCGCTGAGTCGGCGAACAGGTGGGCAGGCCACCGCCGACGTCCACGGGACGACGTGTTTAACAATGTAATAACAATAATACACGTTAGAAACACGCACGCACGTGCGTATTACGACGTGGTGACCGTATGTGCTGGTGTGCGCGCGCCTTCGAGCTTCGGGCGCGCGGGGGAGGGGGGGCGGGGAACGCGGGACGGGACAGGGGCGCCCATTCATTCAAAACCGGCGGCGGCCACACGCACGCACACACGAACGTGTTTACGCGGACACACACGTGTACACACGCGCAAGCGGACGCGCGGCGACTGCACGCGTGCCGCGCGGTGACCGTTCGCTTTGCACCCGCGTCGTCGTACGTGTCCGGTGATAATGATAAATCGCGTCGACGTGATAGCACGCGACTTTTGCCGGCACGTTGTTGTGTACAAACACGCGTCATCGCCCCGCACCGTCCGTCCGTACGATAACCACGTAAACACCGTGCCTACGCGTTGCACTTGCGCACCGATGCACGCGTATTACGTGTGATGTACGTAAAAATATGTGTGACGATACGTGATGGTGAGAAAAAAAAAAAAAAAACATTTTATTCGATCGAGCGGCCGAAAATGTGTACTATATAATTACGCGCGCACATTATTATCATCCCTGTCCGCTACGAGAAACTACGATATTTTTCCGCGCTACAATTATTAATCATGGTATCGTCTACGTTTATGTAAATACGGTAGACTTACCTATGTTATTACTGCCCGGTGATCGAGTGAGATGATCGCGTCATCGTCGCTGACCGGCACACGGCCGCCGCAGGCAAGCGGAGCGTATACGACATGTGTGTTTATGTTTGTGTATAATATGTGATTGTGACGGCGAGTACACGAGGACTTAACGGGACGGGTGTGAGAAACGGAAAAAAAAAATAAATAAAAGAAGAAACAGGCGGTACGAACAATCAAGTCAGTTGTTGTCGGTAGATTTTCTATTTGTAAATAATTAAACGTCTATAATTATTTAATTAATTAAAGAAATTAGCGTTTTAATTTTAATTTTTTTTTAATTACGCGTGGTGCGCGTGTAATAATTATTTTTGTGATTGTCGCACAGTTTGTTTTTGTTTTTTCTACAAGTGTTGAACTAAAATAAAATATAACAATCACTTCGTACAGCGGCGAATGCTGACAATAATTATGTAATATAACGATAATAATAATAATAATGATAAAAATAATAATAATAACTGTTGATGGTCGTCGTCGTCGTCGGTGTCTCGCGGGTAGTGTGTAATATAGTAGTGTGGTGCGTGCGATTCGCGTGCGTGCCCGCGGCGGTTGCGACGGAGATGATGCGGTTGACGAGAGCCCGCGCGGCGGAACTATAGACAACTCAAAAACATGACTAGCAATAAACTACTAGGGGGTAAAAACCGAGAAAGTAAAATTGCATATTCGTACAGTTTAATGAGAGAGAGTGGGTCCCCCCGCACACCCGGCCTACCCGGCCCGGTCCGCCCACCCGCGCCCCGCTGCCGCTCGGCACTCCGCGCGCCGCGACGGGCGTTTGTAACCGGAATTCGCACCGCACGCGCTCCCCACCCCCCGCCGCGGTGCCGATGACGAGGGGGAGTAGGCGGCAACCCCTTGATAAGGGAGCAGAGCGCGCCGGCGACGGAGAGAGCGGGTACGACGGCAGCGGCAGCAGCGGCGGCGGCGACGACGACGACGGCGGAGCGAGAGGGAGCGCGCGCCCGAGAGAGCGAGGGAAAGAGAATGAGAGACACGTAGAGAGAGAGTGAGAGAGTGAGAAGCGGCGAGCGAGTGAGTGATAGGGGAGGGGATAAAAGCAAAAGAGAAAAAAATCATTAAATTCGTCCGCGCGCCCTCCGCGAAAGCGGCCGCCCCCCGTGTCGCCGTCCGCACCACCACGCTTAGGCCGCCGCGCATGTGCCGCCGCTAAAAAATTTAATTCGTTTTAACACACTACTATAAATAGTGAACATTGTTATTCAACTTTCATTCCGTTTTGGTCCCCACTCGCACAGGATCCCCGGGAATCCCTCCGACCGTTCTCACCCCTTTCGCGTCGCCTACTCCTCCGGCCCCGCCGCTCCTGCTCCTCCACCACCGCACGCGCCACCTTACCCCCGGGGTATCGAGCACTTCGGCGTTTTTCGTCGTCCCCTTCGCACGCATATATACACCGCCGCCGCCGCTCGCTTATTCGCCCGCGCGCTTATATACGTACACGCTGCGTTGGATGACGACGTGACGGTGAGGTGCGGTGGGGGGACACGCGCGGGTTCGTTCCCTCCACCGGGCCTATACACACGCACACACACACACACACACACACACATATCAATATATGAATATATACACACAGACGCGCGCACACCATTGCCGGTTCCTTCTTCGTCGTCGTCGCCTCCACCGCTACCGCTGCTCACTCGTCGTCGTCGTCTCTTTCCTCTTCATCCCTTCCTACACGCGACCAATGACAGAGCGGTGGCGGCGGTGTCGTTCTCTCATTTTACTAGGCAAATGTAATTTATGAGCGCCGAATCAATACCGAACGCGGGTCGGAAGCTGAGGGCTCACGCGCGCCGTGATCAGAGAGCGGTAACGGAGGCGGCGAGCGGAAGAGAAAAGAGTCGGAGAAGAGAAAACGAGAGCACGCGGAGAGCGCGGAGTTTAACGCTGGTGGTGGGGGGGGGTAGTGGGCGCGGGCGCGCGCGCGCGCGCGAGAGGGTGTGAGGAGGCTGTAAAAAATGTAAACCTACCCAGATTTTCTCTAGAAAAACCGCCGTCACATCGCGAGCGCTCCGCGGCCTATACGCGCGCGGCTCAGCCTCCTCATCGCGGCTGCTGCTGCTCGTGCCGGTGCAGGTACACGTAGGCGGTGGGTAGGAAGCCTTTTACGCCGCGCCGTTTTTCTCTTCTCCCCGCGACGGCGGCAGCACGCTTAAAATATTATTCCGTAAATCCTCGATTGGTACATATTATTATTACAACCGCACACCGCCCCACCGATGATTTATCGCCTCGTCTCGCCTTCTTACCGAACACACATATTTACACGTACGGCCCGGTGTACGAGTTGTTGTGATAACATTGGTCTAGCGCCGGGTCGCCGCGAAAAAACCGCAATAATAATCTATTATCACGCGTCCGGTGCAATAATGTCAATTGATACGCGCGAAAAACTGCACGCCGAACAATCGCGGTCGCCGCGTAAACTTATATTATACCCTCGTATACTACAATGTGCGAACGCGGAAATGCGTCCGACGAGAGGGAAAACGATATCGAACGGAATTCCTTTCACACTTTTCTCCGCGCACACCCTCCGTTTCGCGTCCGACGACGACGATATTCCGTCTCGAACAAGTGGCGATTTTCGCTTTGTAGACGACGGTCCGCGGACGTTTTCAAACTACCCGTTAAAAGCGTGCGTACGTTGTATACGCGTGTACAACGGCCTCGAAGGTGTATTATTATTGTTATTATTATTATTATTATCGTCATCGTTTTCCCGCGCCGCGGCCGACGACACCTGACCCTGTCAGCGGGGATGAAAGTAAAACTTGTCGCGTTACGTATATATATATATATGTGTGTGTAGGGTAGTATAATAATAATAACACGACGTACCCAGCGGCGGCGCTTCCGCCGTGGTGTACACGAACTATTACGCCGGAAAGCTTTTGGAAAATATTCCGAGAAAACCGGAAGACGATTTTACGACGTTACGCGTGCACACGTGTTGTACGCATACGCACGTCGTTTCTGCGTGTATGTACGTTCCGTTTTTATTATTCATTCGACGAATTTCGCACGTACATATGCGTTACGGGATAATGTAATAATTTGTCCGCGCACGTGATATCCCGCATACCTACATAGTAGCGGCTTCGAAAAACAATAATCGCGTGCGCGAATTCACCCACTAATTAGGCATTTAATATTATAATTATTATTAAGATTTACTTTCCTTTTTTTTTTTTTTATATTCAATTCCCGCCACAGGAAAACGAAACGGCCGAAGCATATAATATTCGTTTAAAATAATACAGCTCGGTGTGTATTCGTTTAATTACGAATAAACTTCGTACAGTTATACCTATAAATTTGTTTTCGCGTTTTAAATTAAACATTCTTACTTTTGATTAAATATAATAACGAAAATGCGTTTTAGCGAATTCGTCAAAAGGAATATTATACCGCAGTGACGTAAACGTTCGGAATCGGTCCTTTCAGTTTTTACGTTATAAAATTTCATAGGAGGGTGTAGAAAATCAATAATTAGAGAAAAACGTTCGGCATAATATTATGACTTGTTCTAGAACGCGCAGATATTTTAACACAGACATTTTAACTTAGGATTCTCGTTCTCGATTCTTTTATCAGTTCAAAATCTCGATAAAAAAATAATTTTCAATAATTCCTATATAAATATATTGTTATACATTACAATAAATAAATAATATAACACTTGTAAAAAAATATGTAAACAGTGTATTTAGTCAATTTAACACTAAAAAAAAAAATATACGAATTAAAAAGATTAAAAAATGTAAGTGAGTTAAAAAAACAACGAGTTAAGTATTAAAAAATTATTAGTACGTAAAATTACAATTAATACTCGTACAACAAAAAAATTAATTTTAAATTCGAAAATGTTCCTAATTAAAAGAACGGAATTAATTTAACGAATTTCTTTAAACCTTTTAGTTTTTTGTTAAACACGAAAATAACATCTCGAACAACTTATAAATTTACAAGTAAGTCTGAGAGAAAAAAAATCTGTTCAAACTTTTCTTTTAGAAATAATCTTTTCGGGATAACAGATACAATTTTTTTTTCGTCTACTAATTTAATAGCGTTTAGACATTTGAACACATCTCGATAACATTTGGAAATAACTATATATGAGTGCGCGCATGCAAACGATAAGGATAGACGACGACTGCACTAGATTTTTATTCAGTTGAACATTACGCGCGAATTGATTTTTTATTGTACCGAGATAATGGGTACGTTAAAAATTTCGCTGGTCAAATCTTACATCGTGCTGTGGTTACGCATCACGCTATCCCGAACGCGGCGTTAAGACGTTATCGCCGAACTTTCGATACAACTCGCGTGTAACCTATTGAAATATACACGCGTGTAAGTGTCTTATATTTATTCCGCGAAAAAAAAATGCCGTTCTCGCCGCAAATATTACGGGACGGTTTTTTTTTCTGGATTTTTTTTCCTGCGAACAAGCATATTTTGTTAGTTTCATTTTATATACACGTGTACATGTACACCGCATCACACGTGCCGACATATATATATTTATATTATAATGCACTTTTCTTACACTTTTCAGCGTTTCGGTTAAAAGCTGTGAGCAACGTTGTTTTGCACAAAATATCATAATACCACACGCTAGCACTGCATTATATACCTCTGTATAATATGTACAACATAATAATAATAGTAATACTATATATTTCGTGTAATGCACTACCGAAGCACTTGTTGTGCGCGAACAAAACGATGGCGGTGGTTGGTCTTAAACGTTTGTTATTATGTTAAAAGTTTCACGTAGCTCGTTGCGTATTATACACACATGTACAAACATGCACACGCGTACCCATACACTCAAATTAGATTGTCCATATATAATAGCGATTTAAAACTGGAAATTCACAAGTTTAGAGAGTTGCAGAAAAAAACAGGTCAGCGCAGATTTTTATTAGCAGCACCTCTGTGTGCGTTCATAATGCTGTGTAGCATTCACTAGGAAGAATGGCGAATAATGCGCGACTATATTATATTCACACTGTACGCAAATAGACGAAAGTAAAATATTATTATAATAATCATAATATTCTCGACGCATGACATGCTTGGCGTTGAAATTTCCATACTAGTCTATAGCGTGGTCGCGTAGATACGGTGTTAAATAAAATCTATTATTTTTTTTTTTATTATTTATTCTTAAGATGTTTTTTCTATACACGACCGTGAATCGTAAAAACACATAATTAATTATAAACAAAAAACGCCGTAAAGTGTTTTCGGGGACTTGTGTTCCGCAGAAATCGTATCTTTCGCGTTCGTCCGAATGCGTTATATATTTAAATTTTCAGAGCGACAGTCCAGACGGATAATTTTTTACATTTTTTATACATAAAATCTGTGTGAAAAAATCGTTTTTTTTTTAAACGGTTTTAAGTACGCCACACGGGTCGATGATGCGCGGCGGAACAAAGATATAATTTTATTTCTTTTAACATAACAATATAAATTATAATCATATGAAGGTACTACTGGAAGAACAGGATCCGTCGTCGATCGCACCACGTCGCGCTCGTTATCCGGTTGTAAAGCGCCTACACTAATTAACAAACACGCACGCTAAACGACACGAGTGAACGGACCAATCAACCTATAATATAGTTAAAATAATAGTTTAATATTGACACTGAAAATAAAAAAATCGATCCCGTACCGGAAGTGTGTACGCGGGTGTCGCGGTCGTTTAGCGTGCAGTGCCTGTATATCGGTGGATAATATAATAATAATAATAATACAAATAAAAATAATCTGTACAACAGGTCAAGATTTGTTTGTGTTACGTGTTAAAGGAAAACACCCCCGGGCGTCTTTAAGGTGTCCGGTTGGAAAAAGGGTGAAATACCCCGGGGAAAATCACTGTCCCATTTACACTCTCGTCGTTTACTCAGCCGTCGTCGTTTTTACGCGGCACAAATACAATTTGCCGGAATTGCCGGCGCTTACGCCGCCGTATATATAATAATACACAAGGGCGGTCGTGAAATCTTCTTCCTCGTCGTCCGGCGGCAATGGAAATACGTATAAACATATAGATATGCATTCTACACACCGCGGATATCGGGTAACGGCGACGATTATTGTTCCGCATACTATGTAATGCCTGATAATATTATTATTTCATATTTTAATTATGACATAATTGCACAAGATTACACTATATTGCAATACGGTATCGCGCATTTGGACTCGAAGAATATTTTAACTGGCGAAACAAACGAAACGAGAAACGCATAATTGTCGCACGATTATTCGTCGGTATTATACGAAAATCAAGTTAACCACCGCATTCCTTTGATAATTTTATTTAAACGAGTAAATATTTAACCCGTGTACATCGAGAGACCGTTGGACGTTTAATATTATTATTATATTGCGGTGTAATTACTGTACATTAATATTATTTCTGCTACGACTGCGCCTACGTTTGCTGCGCATAGTCTGCACGTCAATTTCAAGTGACTTTATTATACAATGTAGGTATACCTATACAACAGATACTCTAGTGAATATAAATGTAGTATAATACGCGCGCGCATAAATTTTAATTAGTAATAAAAAATAAAGGTTTTTTTTATTATAGATCATCGTGCCGTAAGATTAAAATAATCGCAACAAATTAAAATAAAGGTAGAATGAATATTAAAATCCTCATTACAGGGAAATGAAAAAAAAAAAAAAAAATTACAAAGTGAAATGGACTCGGCGCCGTTTCTTGAACAATTGATTATTATAATTAATTCCTATGAATAAATACCTGCCAGGACCATTGCAGCAGTATAATAAATGTCTAGCAAAATGAATAGACCGGCGATGCCGACGAATCAAGTAGGTAATGCAATCGTTAATATTTAACATATTTTATATTAAATATTATTAGACGTAATGCGCACACACATATTCATTCCGTCTGCATGTAGCACCCGTACCTACTGCAGTTACGTACAATGTGTATATAAATGAAATATCTCTCCGTCATACAGAAAAAAAAAATTATAATTTACAGGCATATGAAAAAAAAAAAAATTGCTCCTATGACTACAGTTATAATGTGTGTATTCAATCATAATCGATTTTTTTACATACATAGGTATTATATAACATTATGTGTACTATGTGCAGCAGATTACCATCGGTTTGATTAATACAAAAAATTATGTACTGGCACAATGACTGTTATTATGCACGAAATGATTAAAACAACGACATGCAAATATTTACTGTACTCAAATCAACGTAAAAAAAATAATACTTGTAGTTTTTTTCTCCTAAAAATCTAAGCTAGGCTTTTTTTTATATTCCCATATTTCGATGGTTGAAAACGCTATGTGGGTCTTTTTACACGCGGTCGATAATTTAATTGAAGATTAAGCATGTGCAAAACGAATAAAATATTTTCAACAAAGCACACCCATTGTTAAAAAAAACAAATAAATGCAATTGTTTGTTTTTTTTTTTTAATTGTAAAAAAAATGTTCAAGCCAATAGCTATTACATTGTAAAATAATGCAATCGAAATTAAACAATTCCTAATGGAAACCGTTTTCTTCGAACGAAATGGTTGATTTCACGTGTGAAAACACTACACATAATCTACACAATATTAGGTTTCTGTGTGCACGATGTCACGTGACGACGAACGGTTGTTGTTGTTGTCGTAAACCTTATGATAAATATTTCATACATATATATATATATATATAAAATACAGGTATTATTATTTTTAGGAACCGCATTGAGTTGCAATTATTATTGTACGGTCAAACCATTCGGATATTATTGCATAAGTAATTGGCGAAATGTGCATGCGTACTCGGGGTTAACCTAATCACAGAAAAGTCAAAGGTCATATTTTACAAGTAATAGGTGTTTATTCATGCGCGCGCTCGTAGCGAAAAAAAATAACAAAAACCGTAACACCAACAATTTACGTAAAGGCGGTGAGATTTTTTTTTTTTGCACATCGCGTTTATCTCGGGCTGAAAAACGAAAAAACAACGGGGGGGGGGGAAACCGTTTTTCACTTCGCTCTCGACGCGCACAGTAGTCGCCTGTATCGTAGAGATTTTCTAAGACGGTACAATAACGCGAGGAAACCGTCAAGTCGTCCGCTCGCGTTCAACAATCACGGTCCAGTTCGGGTCCACCGACGACGACGACACGTATTACCGCCGCCGCTCGCGTGCCGACGTTTAATCGACTTTGGCGTCATCGCCGGGACTCGCGGTCCGCTAATTAAACACCACCGCACGCAGCAACAAGTGCCTCTGCGAGCGACGACGACCACATCCCACCGTCTCCGGGTCTTCCCGCACGATGCACCTTTGCGAGCTCCTTAAGCCCCGATCGGTGGCGGCGATCGAATTTGAATGGTATTGCATTAATAGCCCGCGTACGAGACCATCACATAGGTCCTTCGGCACACGCGATGAACACGATGCGAAAACAACTGCACGGACTGCACGTTCTATTGCCTTTTATAATACGTTTCGCATAATATTGTTCAGCTATTGCAAATGTATAATGAAAGCTAGTAACGCAAGGTCGGCTCAGTAGGGACGTAGACGTTCTGCGAAATGTCGTACGCTTGCAAGGAGCAGGAAACGCGTGATCCGGAGGTATTGCGACCTCTTAATAACGGACAAGAATGTTCGGCGGTTCGCGGCACGGACGTGTACCATACACCGGATCTACGATGTATGAGTTACGACCGATTGACTGTACGTTTGAGCGATCGTAGCTGTACACTAAAAGCTATAGTGAAAAAATATAATACGGCCGATTGGCCAAAGCTCCATTTCGTTTCTTGATAAACGAACGCGTATAATACAACGCGCGTAGGTAGAAATATATTGTTATGAGACCGAAACTAACGAAAATTGAATGTTAAATTTTTATAAACAAGTGAAACGATAAAAATACAAATCGCCTATAGACGATTTTTGATGAGAACATTTATAGGTTTTTCTACCCCGTATGTCTGCGGTCACCGTGCAGTATTATACTATGCACTATTCGCCACCCACGATATACATACGGTTCGGGTGCAGTAAACGCATCGCGTGTAAGTAAATACATGCAGTGGACATGCGCGGCCTGCGCGTTTCGCGTCCTGTACAACTTGGTATTTTGACGCGTGCACCCCGTGTTTATTGTACCGGGTACGTTATAATTTATAACAATATCATCTGCGAGCGGTAGCGGCGCGTATCCGCGTGCACTCCGACACGCACGTGCACATAGGGGGAGAACCACGCATATTTGTACCTAACATTATACGCGTTTCGATTATTGTTAGCTCTGCACATACCAGCCCGTGATGACGACAGTGTACGGTAATGCACCGACCACAGTACCGCGGAATAGGTGGATGAAATCTATGCGGCTGTTATACGCGCGCGTACAGATTCTGCGATAATATATACACGTGGGCCGGCTAACGACGTTATTGAGAAAACGCGACTAGATAATGCCGCGGTGCGAAAACGCCGACGTGTCGAAAAAAAAAAAACTGAAGAGGCGCTGCAGTTGTCCCTGTACATTATTATACATAAACTCTTGTGCGCGTACACATGCATTATAACGTCGGTACATGAAACATGTATACATATATGTAGTCGAATAAAGCTCGTGCGCGAGGCAGGCACACGTTATTATGTACACGCGAACGATAATTGTTATCGGAAAATCGAATTTTCAACGAGCCCTCGTAGTCGGCACGTCTGAAGTGTGTGCGCGCGCGCGCAAGTCGCATTATGTAAAACTCGAAATTCGGCGTGTTCGGCACATCGTCATTTGTTTGCTCCTCGGCTCGACGAGATCGCATTGGAGGCGGTACACTGCAATGTAGGTGGTGCGATGATTCCGCGGCTCAGATCGATCGGATACTAATAATATTATGTACGAGCTGTTATTACGCCACGCGTCGAACACGCGCTGTACGGTGGCGATACCGCGACCGAGACGAGCGTCGTAATACGGGTTTTGTCGCGCGCGCCGACTAATCACGGTTACCGTGCTTTTACAGGGGCACGGTAACCGTGGTCCAAACGAAAAAGTGTATAGAAAACAACGACGGCGGTGGTCGCGACCCGGGCAAGCGGCTAAACCATAAACGCAAGAGAAAACGTGATCTGATACGGGCGAGATATACGTGCGGCCCGCGGAAACAATAGTTAACTGTACCGAATAAATTTACCTAAATATTAAGGTCGAATTAACGAGCTATTAATATAAGTATATATACGTAAAGGTGGAATCATAGTATTCGAACAAAACGGTTTGGCGACCGACTTGTAAAAATGTACTTAAGATTCTGCCGCTGGTTTCGGATGATTTTGTTTATTGTAATCACTGACTATCAAACCTTACAATACTGTACGTTACGATACACCATAATGTACTGACGGCCGTTTTTTAGCCATCGCGAAACTTTACTCATATATATTTCGCGAAATTACCTTTGGACGCGATTCGTACGCAGTCACAGTTTAACAATAATAATAATAATATAAAAGTGCGCGCAAACGTACACATAATAGGTATGTATATACATAGTATGGTATGGTAAGAATCTCGCGGATATCCTAAGCACACGAAAATATTTTAACAATATATAAATATACTATACGGCGCTCCAATAACCGACCGATGACGATTTGAAATCTGTAAACACATATCCTGCGAAGACGTATTATATGCTCTCGCGTTTATGCGTGTGCGTTTGCCTTTGTGTACGGTTCGACGGCTTTATAAACCGTACATATTTATTACACGAGTGTGTGTGTGTTCGCGGCGCATATACAACGGGGGTAGTTTAATTTCGTACGTTGTTTTTAAGGAACTCCCCCGGGGAAAAGGGTATAGCAGAGAAGTATCGCCATTTTCTGGATGAACCCAAGTTCCCACCGCCGGACTGACAAAATCGTTAAGGATATATATATGCAAACGACGCGCGTAACTCGATACGTATTCTCTCCTGTATTATATATATATATATATAGACGGCGCACGCACCTATCTATATATTATACCTTTACACGCGCACGTATTTAGGCACACGTAAATTTATAAATAAATATGTATGTATACGTATAATATTATATGTACCTAAAGTATGTGTGTACAACGCGTGCGATTTTCCGCGTAATACGTTTCAGTCTTACGCGCTGTGGGAACGGCACAATAATACACACGACCCGCGTGTTACACACACACACACACGAGCCACGTGCATACACACACGCACACACGCACACATACATAATATGTAGGTATATAAACATTATAAACATATAGGCTGTTGTTACGAATCAATGTAAACACTCGCGTTGTATATTCGTCTTGCGCATATACGGAAATCATTTATATACTATATATATATATATATTGTATATTATTTATACGCACGTGTATTGCGATTCCTATAGGGCGAGCAAGTCGTACACGCGCCACCGCGATAATAAAGCCGTGAACATTATTATTATTACTACTACGAATATTTATTATGATTGCACTCGTACATTTTGAATATAATGTGTATATATATATAAGCTATATGAGCGTGTAGGGGAGGTGCCCGCGACGTTTTTGTTTCTTTTCATTCGATACTCGCGTCTTTCATATTACGTGCAGTGTGTGTGTGTGTGTGTGTGGGTCTTTGTGTTTAACACAATTCGCCATAAAGTGCATATATATTAATATAAAAATATTTAGGTGCATGTAACTATCGCAGATTTCGACGACTCGTGATTTAGACGCACATCTAGGGGCTACGGGGGTAGTGAACCATTTCACGTAAGAGTCACTTACCGATTGTCGATAGAGTTTTTACAGTAAGCGCTATATATATAAGAGAAATTCCCATTATTCCGGACGTTTTGAGAAACCAATTATTAATAAAAAGTTTATTAACCGTATTTTATTATACATTATTATGTTTATGAACTGTTATATTAATTTTTATAACGATTTCATGAATATTTTACACTAATGAGATTTTAAAATATATGTATTCATGGTAATATACAGTATCTATAATCTATGCAATATTAAGTCTATAATGCTATTTAAACAACGACCAGACGGTTGAATTAATTTCTTGTACCTCACGAGGCACTACTTAGAGTACCGTTCTGTTGACTAGTTTAACTTGTTTTACTACTCGTTCCAATGCAAATATAAATAGCACAAAAAACCAAAAAACAAAAAAATAAATACATTTTTAAAACCAAAACTACCGCATGTTTGTTATGTGTATATTATATACTGCACAAGTTGATGTACATTTCATGCATCTCGATATTAAATAACAATTATAATATAGTTGTGCGTGTGTATACTAAATGTCAAACGGAGTTATATTATTAGATATTTTAAGAGATTAAAAGAAGAAAAAAAAAAATACCATACATTCGGCCATTAGTCAAAACAATTAGATTCAAACGATTTTGAATTTTTTTTTTTTTAGAAACGCAGAGGTTTTATTTTTTATTTTTTAAATTGTTTTATCGATTGTTCATAGGTTTAGTTCACCGACTGTGAGAATATATTTTGTAAATAACTCGCAAAGAAATCCTTATCGACATAATATAATGATTGTAATGCACTATAATAGCGATGGCGACGGCATTTACGCGGTATATATTCACAGGGATGTACACGAGGGGAAAAAAAAACATTAAAATATGCAAGTCAAACAAAAATAAATAAAACTATTACGTGTTATATAGTATACGTGTGGTGTACATACACGAGTCTGAGTACTCGTGTTGATTTTTTTTTTGTACCACGGAAAGAGAAATACGTGTAATTCAATAATTACCACCTACGGAGTAGTCGTTTTTTTTATCATTTCACATCGCTATATCCACAAGTATGCGGTGGTAATCGTTTTTTTTTTCAGTTATTTCCAATTTTTGACATTTCATCAAACCGTCTGTTTCCGCGAATTATAATATATATATAGAGAGAGAAACAAAATGGAGAAAAACGCGACCCAAAGGACGGACGAGAAGTGGCGCAGAGTATTGCACCTTTACGTGTACATAGATCACCCCTCGCGCGGCCTATGAAGAAAAAAACGAAGACATTTGCGATTAACACTTACCCAAAGGTGGTGGATGAGGCCGTACCGGAAACCGGCAGGTCATGGCACGGGGACACGCGGCGATTGCCGTCGCCGCCGTGATGATGGTCGCTGCCGGTGTCGTCGTCGTCCGTCGGTCAGGTCAGGATCGTACAGGATATATTATCGCGGCCGTTCGCGAACACGATGGTCTTAAGCACTTTTAGTCGCCGGACAGTGTACGATATAACGCGATGTGCTCACCGCAGATATCGTACCGCAGCAGTAATAATAATGATTAGGTATTACTATTATAAATGATAACGGCGACGGCGCGGAAATAAATATTATAATACTATCGCGATTATTGTTAATACGCCTATCATCGTTATTGCTAAATCATAATAATATACCGTACGTACACGTCATGTTAAATACTTGTACCCGTACACGGACGGGACGCACGAGGAACTGACCGAAACGAATATAATAACGATAATATTATTTGCGAACTGGTTGTACTTGCATTGCATCAAAACGCAAACTGTCATGTAGACGGTGTTTATTTTTTTTTCGTCGGTGCAACGAAATCTTGAACCAGTTCCTCTCGCAGATCGCGCGCGCCGCGTGCCTCCTCCCTCCCTGCAGCCCGGGCCGGTCTCACTCCCAATAACCGTACCACACACACGCATACAAAACACACACACACACACACACACCCACACACACACACACACACACACGCTCGCTCGCGCACCCACACGCGCACACGTTCACGCAGACTCCCGCAAGCAAGATTGCCCGTCCAGTCGGTGACATTTTTTTCCCTCTTTGTATTGTTTTAAAATAGGTTTTTCCAAAATGTCAGTCGTCGCACCCCACCGTCGGTAAAATTATAATATAAGCATTAAATTTTTTTTGCAAAGTGATGTTCACCATCTCCGTGGTACACGATATTTTCATAATAATACCGTTTGCTTTAAACGATGAAGAGTCTCGGGGAGGGGGAGGGGCTCAAAGCGATAACCATAGAGTGATCATTGGTTTATTGGTTTATACCATGATTACAACGTGTTAAGTGTTCACAGTGCATTCACAAACATAGTATACCGTTATTACTCATTACAATCATAAACGATAATCACGAAGATCTATAATTATTAAAACACGTCGGTATAATGATAAGTCGCGCATGTATGTAATAATATGACTTTCTGTTATTTTAATAATATCTACATTATATAATCCACAGGAAATTTGCGAAAACGAAAAAAAAGAAATACCTTCTAAATATTGGTTATATACTTACTGCTGTATTTCTTGAATATAAAATCTATTTTAAATGTGAAAAGAAATTTTAGTCGTTTTACACATCGGTGTTTGCGTAGGATTACGAATAATTATTCAATCAAATGCCACGGCTGGACATCAGAATTGAACGTATATAATATATTTATTCGTTTTTCATTATTAAATCGTGAAGACATTATGTGTGTATGTTATTTGTTATACATGGTTTAAATGTATAAACAAAATGTCTTTGTATAATGTTTCCCGTTGCGCCATGTATTGATTTACATATTTTTACCAATGAATGATGACGGTCCGCGTTCAATACATTTGTCTGTAAGGATTCCTTATGGTTTTTGCGATTCTCTTAGTAAGGGAAATATTCAGCGATCAAAGGTTTCATTACGTTTTTCTTTTCAGTGGATTATACGCTCACACGTTTTTCGTTATATAAGAAAATATACCTAAAATGATCGCTTGTTTTCAACCGAATTCGGTATTTGTTAAACTTACAAATTATTATTATATAATGTCAAGTATTACGCAAAATCGTATTTTGTATACTGCATTTCGAGACGTCAGGCGAGAATAATAAAACGGCCGGTATAGGCTTCAGGCTTCGCAAATTCTAAAAGACCGGCACTGTTTACTACTCCGTTTACTTCCCTCTCAAATGTGCGGTTAAATTGTCTACAACCGACTGTTTCTATATACATGTATTCAACCGACGACTTACACGAGTATTTATAATACGGAGAAAAGAAAAGTGCATGACGATCTCGACAACTCTATTATATTGTTAAACGTTTTCCTTGTACGAGCGTTGCAGCGTAATATATATATTATAATAATGTGGCAGGTATATAATATATACTGGGGGAAAAAAATACTCCTGACCGACACGAACAAGAAGCTCGGTGTATTCGTTTTTTATTATTAATATGTGTGTATATGCGACGATTTTCGCGCAGATAACGCAGGTAATAGTGCCAATACGCTACATGTACTACATTCCGGAGTTAGCTATCTATTAATTTTTTCCATATTATACAGCTAATGTGCCTTCATTTACAAAACTTTTGTTCCGCTTGTCATAATATTAACATACAAGAAAATTGTGGTTTTTTTTTTTTTTAAGTTTATTTAAACAAAAAACATTGGTATATCTACTACCTTGAAGCACAGAGCTTGTGTTGGTAGTAGAGTGTTACGTGTTAAAAACTTAAATTATATATATATAATACAGTAGCATATTGATTGTTGATGATTAATTAAACATTATAAAGAGAGGAAATACAAAAATAATGAATTGCTTAAAATATATTTTGAATAATGATTGTATTTATTAACTTACTATACGTCTATACATATATTATACTTAGTTAAAAATCCTTAAATGCTAGAGGTACACGAGTAATATTATCAAATGCAAAGAAAAATGATTTTTCGCCTCGTCCGTGATGCATATTTATTCTAATAATTTCAGCGGACTCGCGGAGTATGAAACGGGGATTCGTACCGGCTGCAGTATACGTATTGCCACAAAAGCACGTACACGTGCCGCGCGGTTTCAATATTTTTGAATTAGGAAATTTTCGAACAATCCAAATTCGATTGCCAAACAAGTGTGCGTGTTTATAAAGCACGTGTCGTCCAATATTATTATGTAATTAATCGTATAAATTACGATAAACCCACACATTTATTAATCGTATATAATTGGTTCGGTGTGTCTATTGTGTGATTTCTGACAAATAATTCTATTATTTGAACACACGATAAAATATTATTATTTTTCGTTTTCAGCATCCAATATCCAATATCCATTAACCATTGGTACACGGGAATGATTATATATATATATATATATATATTATTTACACATTATACATAATATATATATATATATATATACTTTGTTTTAATCTATAATAATTAATTTACGAACTAACGTTAAAGCCGAGTACAATAATTATTAACCCAAAAATAAACCATTAATAACATTATTGTACACACGAAATAATATTTAACGGAATGTAACATAATATTATACACTAGTTTGGTTATGTAATGACAGCATATTGTAATAGCGTAATAATAGAATATTGTATACACATCGAGTTCGGTTTCAATATTTCGCTGGGAATAATGAGATAAACCGTGTTTGTTTATTCGCGCAAACCGCACAAGTGTCTATCCGAAATCGCGAAAATACATGTTAACGCGACGGAGTCATTTCGCATGTTGCAAATAAGAATACACAGCGCGTTCAATAATCGTAACGATGATGCTTTATATTTTGTATCATAGTATAAAACGCGTCGTCAGCGCGGTTTAAAAATGTAACGAAATACTCCGGGAATAAATCAAGGAAAATTCCACAAAATCCCTATTACGGTCGTAATATAACTTGGTCGCGCGCGGGAAAATCGCCTCACGATTTATAGTTTTCTCGAAAATGCATAACTTTTGGCGAACTTAATAGTCTTCTGTTTGCCGCGATTTTCGTGGAACATAATTAATATGCCACCATGTCATCTATAATATAGTAAAATATAATCCCAAATAAACAACACGAGCTAATTGTTCGGATGATAATTTCTAGCACTAACACTATGTACTGTGGTTATGGTATGTATGTGCATGTGGTCGAAGCCCGGGAGTGTTGATGAAACGACTGTAACGCTGTAACGATTTTATAATTGTCACGTCGCACGATGACAATGAACTGTGGTAAATTTGGTTTAATTTTCCACTCAAATGTTTGATGTGAACAACGTAAATTATAAACTGAAAATTCTCGATGTAACGCGGAACGACGTATTTTTTTTTTATTCCACGTGCGTTTTTCGATTCACGAAATTCTACCGACCACCATAGTAGAATCCGCACAAACAATTAGTTAAATTAATTATCATCAGGTGTTTTCAAAAAAAAAAAAAACCGTATAAACGTTTCCTCTCTGTAATCTCATGCGGGAAAATCAATATGAAACAAATCTACATACACATTATACTATGTTTGTCCGATTGTACTGTATTGATGATATTTTTTGTAAATCCGGTATAAATACGAAACACGATATTCCGTATACGACGATGAAAGTTCAAAAATTATTTCGTCTTTGTTCTACACTTTAAGTACGTAGGCCACGTGCACAACGCTTACTTACTGCAGATATTAATTTCACGGTTAAATCAAATTTCATAAAAATGAGTTTAAAATAAATGAACGATACATCATTCGACGAACAGAACTCGTTTCTCGGCCAATGACTAAGAAAGTAGAAAATGTAAATTAAAATAGTTATGATGACCGTTAATATAGGTTTTATCAGTATCTCAGCCCGTCCAATCATTAGTTGAATATATGCCAAGATGCTCTCATGGGATTCAAGTATATTGTACATAACTCGCGGGAATGTTGTAAATCATTTTGCAATTTTTTTATTAGGTTTTAGCGAAATTTTCGAAATTCGCCGCACGCGTAACGGCTCGAACTAAAATACGTGTTCCGCAGATGCTTAACGCGCAAAACTTAATATTGCGCGTGAATGAAGCGTCTGTTTAAAAAAACAAAAACCAGCCGGAAGAGAGTTCGCAAAATATGTGTTCACCAAAAAGGGTAAAAATATTACTCGGTATGTATAACGTAAATAAAAAAACCCGGAAAAATAATCGGCTGTTTTCATTAGAAAGGGTGGGGTCAGTCGCCGTGGATGTGTATTTATTTTTTCGAATCCCCCACTTTCACATCGAAAATACACGGGGTCAGTGTAATTTTATGCGTTTTCGGCGTCGTTGCGCGGAGAAATTACGAAAGCGACGGCGGCGGCGGCGGCAACCGGGAAACCATCGATACGAAATTATAGGTATATTTTTGAGAGAATTCCTGAAAGCGTGCGTGGGGTGGAAATCAAACCGGAGGAGCCTACCACTGCTACCACTCCCCCATACCGTCACCGCCTACCCCTATCCATCTACTACTACAACACGACTATACAGTACAACTACAACTATACCGCTACTGCTGGTGTGCGTGCGCGCGCGCGCGCGTGTGTGTGTGTGTGTGCGTGCGTTCCTCCAGCGCCGCCGCCGATACCTCCTGCACCGCCACCGCCTCCGCACGACGAGGGCCGCCACCCTTTTACGCAGCAGCATTAAAAGTTTCATGCAGAGCGAATATCGTCGGCTGTGTTGCCATAGGGATAATCGTATTAAAATCTAAAATGGTCTCCCGTTACACCTTGTTCGTTATTAAAATCCTCCGTATACATTCAAAAATTATTTCGCGGTTTATATACAAACGGTAGCAGCAGCAGCAGCAGCCCGCGCGCGCACCGCGCCGTAGTAATAATATGCGGCCATTTTTGTTGTTCCGCGAGTGTGTGTTTCTGCGTGTGTCTACGCGTCCGATTGAGAGTGTTTGTGTGCATATATATATATACACATGTGTGTGTGTGCGAAGGTTTATATGCGTACGTGTGCGTATATGTGTGCTTATTTTTAAAAGGCTTTCGCACGGCGGTTTTCTGAAAGGTTGCCAATAACGATTAGTCCTTTACAGGATCGCGCGTGCTCGCGAGTACCTATATATTTATATATTGTAAAACACGTGTGTGTGTGTGTATAAAGCGAGTTCGATAATTAAAAACGGGTGCTCGAAAATCATCGGCCATGTTTTTTACCTCGGGATCGGTATATTTATACACATATACATATATCTCATCTCCGCACGGTATAACGTTGATTTTTTGTTTTCGTACACATTTTTTTTAACACACTATAATTATGTATACCAAAATATCCTAATGTTAACCGTAAACTTTACGCACGCGGATATCGAATGATACACAAACAAACAATATGTGATACAGCGGTGTCGAATGTTAAACTCGAAAAACTTGATTTGCCAGCCCAAAAATCACTGTATACTTTCATTATGATAATGTAACATTTACATTCTACGGTCAAGCGCTGCACACATAGATTAAGTACACGCGCACGCGTTAGGTTATAGATTGGTTAGAATAAAAATATATAAAATATCCCGTTCCGACATACATATGCCGACGAGAGATTTTCTAAAAGGAACACCGTACAAACAATATTAAAATATTGTAATAATATTGTGTATATATTATGATAATTATTGGGGCTAAATGTTTTTCGGTGCCGCAAATGTTATATATTATGTAGATTTTACACGAAAACCAAGCGACATCTTTCTCTTTTTTCAAATGTAACGACGATCAATATTATTACCATACCAATCCTTCACTTTTATAATAGGTCGTATGTACGTATGTGCGTGCGTGCGTGCGAGTGTACATGTATTTATGACGACTCGGGATTTTCGAGAGAAGACCCTCCTCTTGTTATAATGTCACCGACATATTGCGCACGACTGCTGTATACGAGCCCGGGGGGGGATAAGGGTTAAAACCCCCGGGTTGTTATCTCGCGCCGTGGTATTAAATTATGACTAATATATCTACTTACAAGGGACAACACGTGAAAACTGCGAGCAACGTTCTTGAAAAACGAGACTGGGAGACTTGCATATAACGGCGCACACGATGCCATACTCGCACCGAAAAATTCTTTTCATTGGAATATTGTTTTCGACGATTTTCGTGTTGCGGTGTACACACCGAATACCGATGTACGAAAGCACGTTAATGTGAAATGTATAAAAAAAGATATGCATTATACACATAGTTTTGAAAATAAAACGAAGCGTATAGTACACCGATTTCATCCGGTTCGTCGGTATAGTGACTTTAAGATTTCTAACGATGAATACGAAAGGAAAAAAAAAAGGTTAAAAACAAAATCGTCCGTTTGGCTTTGGCATTTCATAAAAGGTCAAAACATCCGGAAACCAGGGTCCCGACGACAATATTGTCGAGCACTTTATTTTGTTTTTCAGTTTTCAAAAACACTAATATTATTTTAAAAGTATAAACAGTTTGGTCCGTGTGACGCAATAAAACATGACGGCGGCGGCGGTCGTATTTTAAATATTTTTTAAAACTAAATCGGTTGGTACGAGTGGCTGGCAGTGCGAAGGGATGTGTGCCGGATCGAAACTTTAAATTCGCAGTTTAACTCAAGGGATTTGTAACATTGCATTGAGGGAGGAGTTCAATTTATCCTTCTAATTCTGATTAGTCATGCGGGAAATAAAATCAATACTGGCAATAAAAAACCGCCGGAGAGGATGTAAATGAATGCTGCATGCCCGCGATGTTTGCCCAAATATTACCGACATCCTTTCCCCGGCATATATTCCATCCCTCGGTGCGTACGCGCACATTTTAAACAAGGGAAAAATATTTATGATTAAAAACACAGGTTCACGTGTAAACAACGACGCAAAACGTATAAAGGAAAATAACACATAATAAATGAAATAAAACAACATAAATAAACATTTATAATAAATACAATTCGTTTTCTCGACGAACGAATATTTATGTAAAAGTTCAGTCAACGAAAAAAAAAAAAAAGGAAATTCGGAAGTCAATTGTCGCATGTTTAATTATCAAACCATAATATAAATTCGTTTTCTATAAAGAATAACAAATTTCACTTTCTTTAAAAAACTGTACACTGTTTAAGTTATAACATTTACAAATACCATTTTAACGATAATTATAATAAGATATTTAAATTTCAAATATAGCTCATTTACAGATAAATTATTTTAATTTAACCTAAACAAAACACAAAGTAAGTTTTTATTTTCTATTAATACATTTTTAAAAAAATTACAAATACTTTTACTTCGATTAACCTAGTTTTTAAGTTTTAAATTTACTAAAATATCCATTTTCGCATAACATTATTTATGTTTATATTAGAAAGACTATAGAATGATAGTTAAACAAAATATCTGCTGGCGATTTGTAAAAAAAAATGTTTCAAAATAAAAATCGACATTAAATCCAATAACAATTGTTAATAAAATATTAATAATCAAACGCAAAAAATTTATCTTTCAGAGTATGTTTTTCTACAATTTAAAAATATATTAAAGACAATATATGAAATAAACAAGTATTTTTTTTCAATCAAGTATCAATGTTGATTTAAATATTGTATGTGCCTATTATAAATTCATAACTAGAAATTGTTTAATTTTTACAAATTACACTAATTAATCATAAGTCATTACTACGGCTAACACCTAATTAAAAAAAAAGTATATTTTTTATAATAATTAAATGTGAATTAATTTTGTATGATTAAATTATTTATACATAAAATTAGCAACAAGGAATTGTTTTAATTTAAAATAGTCCACCGTAGGTTATTCACAGAGAATAGAAAATTAATTATTATACATTATATTATAGAAAATCTTTTTTTTTTTTAATAGCTTCTAGTTAAGACTACGACAGCTATATACTAATACTTATTTGGAAAAATTTGGAAACTGAACCAGAAATTATTGCTCGTCAGTGTAGAGATATGTATATAATAATTACTATGGTAAACGCGTACGTTCAATGGGGTTTTGGCAACATGACGTGTAGATATCACACGACATTTGTCTATGGACTTCGTAGTAGCGTTTATTGTTTTCAAACATTTTCGCTTTCATAGAATTCCCAGTAATTCTTTTTTTGCGCACCGAAGTTAACGAATTTCCTCGAACAAACTCCGGATCGGGATGCAATGCAAATTTGCACCGAGAAGGCTCGCTCATAAAATTATAAAACGCGAAGTAGACGAGTACCCATTTTTTCCCCTCCCCATTCGTCCGGCGTGAAAATTCTAAAACAACCGATACCGCCGTTTGTCGATACAGATACACTACGAGTATATAATAGATGCAGAGTCGGTTCGCGGAGAATAACAAAAAAAAAAATTATTTCAAACGGTACAATATTCGTTCGTCACCGCGCGCGCGTGTGTGTGTGTGTAGTTCTTTCGAACAATACCGAATGTATAATGCAGATACTCTATACACCAATACTGTTAACGAACGCGAAAGATTAAACGGATATAATATAATGTAATACGTGTGTGCGTGTGTGTATGCGGGACAGAGTATGAAAAAAAGAAATAATAATTAAAATCCGTTCCACGCATTCGTGATAAACGGAATTTGTCGACGTTTTCACCTACCTCCCGTGCGCATCGTAAATCATCGGAGTGCATATTATGAATATAACGACTGTTGCGCATTATGCACAACAATGCGATTCAACGCCTATTTAAAGACACGCGTACCTACTCGTGTACAATAATGTAATCTCGTGTACGGCCGACGTGACGGTGATCTCCTCCATAACCTAACCCAACCGGTGGCGGACTCGGCCGGAGGGCGAGAAGTCGAGTCCGCACCGCACGCGCCCCCCGCCCGACCGGGCTCGGTTAAGACCGGACCGCGACCGGCCGAGCTTTGCCCGCACACGTTAAGACGGTTGCATTTTTTTTTTTTTTTTGTTTCCTCGCTCTCCGTCGGTCCGACGAGCCCGATGTTCTGAGCCGTGCACAGCTCGGACCGCCCCGGAACCCGACCTATGAGCCGTTGATTAATAACGCGCTTACGATAATATCACAACGGTATGATAATAATAAGACGCGTGCGTTACATATTTATTCTAGCCGCACGGACCGACGGTTATTTATTTTTTCTCCATCATTTATTTTGACAGGCGTCCAGAAACTGTTGGTCTAAGGTAGTCGTAGTAGGTGCAGCCAGTCTCCCACATTCTCGGACCCGACGTCACGGCACGGCTGCCTGCCGACCGACGACTTCTCGCCGCCACCGGTCGCACAACAAATCGTACACACACACACACACACATGTCACACACAGTACACTCTCGCACACACACGACGAGATTTCTAATAAACGTGTGCGCACTAACACGAGCTCATATTCTGCACATTATACCTGGTACTACATGGTTAATAAAATACTTTCCGCGCATCGCGTTGCGCATGCGTTTACAATAATAATATGAGCAGAGTTTATTATTTATTATAATAATAATAAAACATGACGTGTACCACCGTAGTCACCGCCGCCGCCGCGCGTTTCGTAGACGCGATTACCTAGATTAGCGGAGACCTATGACGGGAGGAAAAAAGAACGCGGACCGATCGTTGCCCAACTCGCACTTCTATGACCTCCGACAATTATTATTATTGATCTTATCGGAAATGTATATTTGTAAAACGCGATTGCCAACGTTTTGAACGACGATAAAAGCTTATGAAAGCTTTTACGGACCGGGCGTGGACTAGACCAACAATAGGAACAATATTATTATTAATTATTTGGCGGTCGGAAATTCACGGCGCGGCGCACTGCAATATTCTATTTCGGCCGCTCGCCTAGGGAAATGATATAACATTATCATCGTCAGGTGTTTGATAAAATTCTGCGAGGCCTTTGTCGGTCTTTGTCGTTATTACCTACTCCAACAGCAATGCAATTGCCGAAAATAATACGCGTGCCCGGACCGTAGACATGCGACTTTACCGTCCATCGTCGTTTTCGATAATCGCGTGCACACTTGATTTACTTATTAATAACGTAACTTAATTATTTTCGAAACCGGCAAATGTTGCGAGATGATTATAATTTCGAAAAAGACTCAATTGCGCGTTGTCACTGAAACAGTATTGCAAGTTAATAGTGATAACTAAAGAGTTATCGTTTCTACAGGGCTTATACGACTAGAAATGGTTTTCATCTGTATTCACCATGTAGCGAGCTGAGACCACGTTTAGAGTGAAATACCATCAGCGTGACTATTTTCTCATTATTATAGGTTTTAATATTTATTATTCAATATTTGTGCATTTCACGAGAACGGTGAACGCTACACGTAACGTGCCCGGAGTCGTGAACCGTTCGCCAGCACGGTTAAATAATTATTATAACCGTCGTCTCACCGTGATAGCGACCGCAGAGGAACCGTACGATACTCACGAATTGTTTCAAATGCGTGTTAACATCGGTGTAATAATTATTGCGAAAAAAACGTCTGTTCCGAAAACGAATTAAAACACGCGTCACACGCAGTAGTGAGTCAAGTCACCGCGCATTTTTTTTTTCCTTTTTTAAACGCAAATTATTATCGTTCGCCACTTTTACCGGACGGTGACGCGTTTGAACCCCCCCCCTCCATACCCTTCATACCGCTAAACATATCACGTGCACTTACCGAGTACGCAAAAACCATTTGCATCCGTCGAAAATCCAATGTGCAGCCGTGTTGCGTACCTTGTATACGATTACTGCGTGGTCGGCGGTGGAAAACGGTGTATCGGCGGCACGCGTAAACTCGGAAGACCGTGTCGAAACCTATTTACGTATACAAGCGCGAGAGCGGTTCGCGAACGTTGAACACCGAACGGATAAGTACATGATATTTTTGACCGAAAGAAAAGTGAAGAAATTACCGAAACAAAAGAGAACGCAAAAATAATTAAAACACTTATTTTGCAACTATGTTAAATCCAAGTGCACGCACGCGAGATAAAAGTGGTCGAAAAGAAGAAAAAAAAAAAACATTATTATAATATAATACGCGTGTACTATATATAAATTGAATATTATTGCTGAAAATCGTAACGCGAGGTGAACTCAGGCAGGGGAACCCGACTTGAGGACACGTTTATGTGTTTTTTCCCTTTTTTTTTTTTCCTTCTCGTAAATGTGTGCACGCGTCCGCGAGTGTAATGCGTGTGTGTATACGTGTCTGTGTATGTGTACGCGCGCGTCAGTGAGTGTGTGCGTGTGTGTGCGCGCGCGCCGAGCTGCAGGAGACGACCGCTGCACAGACGTCTAGCCGGCATAGACGCGGGCCGAGAAACTAGTTCTGGTTTTTTTTATTATTATTATTATTATTATTATTATTTGTTATTATGCTATTCATTCTCCTCCGTCTGGGTCTACACATACATGCTTGCGCATACGTACACACTCAGACGCGCGCGCGCACACACACACACACACACACACACGCACACACGCACACATACGCACACTCACTCACACTCGCGCACGAGACCTAGACGTCTGGCGTTCTAGTAAAAAAAAAAAAAACCAAATAAAAATAATGGTGTGGGTTCCGGCTCTCGAAAGTGAATGCGGCACAGTTGCATCGCCGCCGACGTTAAGCAGTTCTCAAAATATGCACACATGCTCGCTCGCACCGAATAAAATGGCCAATTTTTCCCCTTCTCCTCCTCCTCTCCCTCCTCCTCCTCGGACGACGACGCGAGAAAAAATTTATTTTCGATTTCACGAGTCTGGTGCGCGGACAGAAAATTTTCCCTTCCTTTCAAACGCGTCACGCCACCGAGCCGCGACCGAGTAGGTCTTTTTGATTTTTGTGTTCGAGG
Source organism: Periphyllus acericola (assembly GCA_949715065.1). NCBI lineage: Eukaryota > Metazoa > Arthropoda > Insecta > Hemiptera > Aphididae > Periphyllus > Periphyllus acericola. Next base: position 29,610,413 of record OX454268.1, read on the forward strand.
TCGTGCTCGACAATAGTCTAAAATATCGCATTATTAAGATTTAACCAGCCCGCATCTCAGTGTCACACGACCCGGAGTTTTAAATTCTAACACGTTAATAATAATATGTAATGAATAATGATAGTACTGTACAGACTACACCGTGAAACCGAGATACGGATAATAATGATATAATATAATGTCGATAAAATAAATAGTCCCAACCGCTCTATCTAATAATAGTAATAATTGTTAGTTGAATCAAAATTCATTCTCTCTATTTATTTTTTTCTGAATTTTAATTAGGTAGTTCCGAATACATCAAAATTCATACCGATTTCGATTTTTTATTGTGCTGAATAAAATGGTCAAGTACAAAATCGCGCTGCGTTCATTCCTTATAGTAAATGTATAATATGTACGATTTAATTGCTAGTGTAAAAGTAATTAATTAATAAATTAAAAATAGTAACGTTGAAAATTAATAATGTTTTCAGTAGATAATATCATTAAATATTCTGAACTATGTTCATTTGTTACTGCGGATAGTTAAATCATTGAAAGTAAATTTTTACATATTCTGAAGGATATCTTTTAAGGTTATTACGCTATTAGTTTATATGGTAGTATAATCATGAATTTTATTTGAAAATGAATAATATTACCATACCGAATTAATGATATTCCTTGTATACAGTTGGGATATTTTTTTCTTCTTTTTATTACCAGTTAATTAGAATTATCGCCGTTTGAAGAAAAATACCATAACATAATATTATATGTTACAGTAACTATTCAGCGTATCATATTATATCTATTGAAAAATACAAAATATGTTATAATCGGTCATAATTTGTTGTCATTGATTTTCACGTCGACCGTGTGTGCCATGTGTGTGTTTATCTATGCGTGTGTGTGTATGTGTGCATACAATTATAATATCGTACACACACTCGTTATAATGTTATGTAGGTACGCACATAGTTATACCTATACGTATACGTATTATACGCGAATAACAATTATTCGAAGAATATTATTTTTGATAATATTATAATATCGTGCGCTCGACGTAAACCAAGGTACATTCATCGAGAGAGTTATACTGTTATTTATAGAACATTGTAATGGACGTCTATACGCAATAACTCGTCGTACACATCGCGCGCGGTGACCGACAAACCCGTACGGGGGAGGGGACAAAAAACGCTCGCCGAAATGGTAAGACCGTAAAATGTTACCTACATAATTATCACTATTATCGTGATCATAGTCGTCGTCATCGTCCTATTATCGACCGCCCATTTTCGTCGTATACACCCGATGTCGCGTTTATTGGGAACGTACATCATTGTGTAGGACGTGTAGGTATGATAGTGTAACATTCGCGTTTAATTCGCGCGACTCGTAATAATTATAATAATAATAATAATAATGATAATAATAAATAATAATAATAGTATAACGTCCCGAAAGAAGTGCACGCGTTGTTGTTGTCGCACGCACCGGTTTCGGGTGGCGCTGCGTCGTCTCCACCATCCCCCCCAGGAGAATTAGGCGCGCGCGTGAGGAGTCTGCATCAGTGTGTACAAGAATATCGGAGAAAATTATAAGGGGGCGAATATAACTCTCCCGCGCGCACCGCGGCGGAGGGAGGGAAGCCCCGTAAACAAATAACGGCACAGAACTACGTCGTCGTTATGTACGTAGTGCGTAGTAAAAAGATTTGGCGGAATGGTGGTGGTAAGCCTAAAAAGGAAAATCAATATATTCCATAAAGTACTCTCCGCGAAACCGCTAATTCGGAATTACATTTTTCGCGTTTCCTATCGTTTTACATCGCCGAAAAAAAAGGAGAAAAAATAAAAGAGAAGATATAATAAAATAAAAAAAAAAAGTAAAGGAAAGAAACCACTCGTGGTCGTATACGTAAAGTATTTCGCGTATGGCTGTGTTCTTTTTTTTCTCTTTTTTTCTTTTTTTTTTTTATGAGGGTTGAAATACACCGCCTTCCGGTTTGACAAATTCGGCTCGTACATCAAAACGCTCAAAAGGTCCTCGAGATCCGTCCGGCGGTAGCGGTTGACTGCTACAGGACGGCCGCGGAGGAGCGGCGGTGGCGGCGAAGGGGGATGAAAAACCCCTGTAATTTATATCCATTTTGGAATGCGTTTTACTATCATTATATTGTGTACACCGTATCGTCGTCGACGCGGGGCAACAACATCAAGGAATGTACATAATATGTATAATATCCTCTCTGTCTCTCTGTTTCTCTCTATCCTTAAACCTTTCGCCCATCACAAACGTTTCTCTATTTTATTTGTTTTATTTTACAAATTGATCATTTACGGAATTATAATGTATTAAGTTCCCGACACGTATTTCTAGACACACACACGCACGTACTTAAGTCGAAGAAGAAAAAAAAAAAAATTAATAGCTAGATATGTTTTACATGGATTAAATATAGAAGCGCTACTCACACACATACACGCACACACACACATACACACACACACACATACATTCACACGTTAATATCATTTTTTTATCGATAAAAAAATCGATGTGTTTTACACTTGTGCTACGGGCATGAGTATGTATTATATTATTATTCCTCGCGTTCGTAGTTTACATGCGCACGAGCAACGCGCCGCAATAATGTACATAGTTGTCGGACGATGATAAAAAGCTAGCGTTGACCTTTCAGCGTCTAGACACTTAATCTAAACACGTCTAAGTTTATTTTAATTTAAAATAGCAAAAAAAAAAAGAAGCAATTATAAAAATAATAAAAATTAAAAAAATAAATAGTCTGCACTATCAAAGCGGCAGCCGGTCAATGTGTGTATATTATTATTATTGCTTTTAATGATTGCGGTCGGAAATTTGCTGAAACGGCCGATCGACAGGCAATGGAATAATAATTATAATACTATATGATATACAAACCTACATATTATAAATATAAAATACACGTGATTGAACTCACAATAAGTCAGGTTATATGCGACATGTAGCATACATCTATATATACATTAAGTACTGTCTGACATCCACACTAATGTGTTTTGTAATTCATTTCGAACGACGATAGAGACGATAGAGTATTTTTATTACACTCGATATGCAGCAGTGTAAAAATAGTCTTAAAACTTTACAAATGTTTCGTTTTTTTTTTTAACCTATAATATTATATTTCACTTAAATAGTTGGATTTTCGTTGTATGTAGAACTAATCATTGTTTGATAGAATATGCAGTTTTAATCACGTGAAGGTCACCTGCAGCAGTTATGATAAACGAGTGTGCAACACACGGACAAGCGTCGATTACCGATTGATTATTTTACTAAACACGTATAGAAGACTATTCTACCTATATTGTTTCTTTTTTTTCGTTTATATATATTCACGAAAAAAATAATAAAGGAAAACAAATATTTTCAAATTACCACTTTATTATGAACGCCGCGTCATACCGGAGATAATTCTAAACTGAATTAAACTAAAAAAAAAAAAATACTCAGAACTCATAGCCATTAAGACATAAATTATTACAGTGGAAATACATTATTAAAGCAAAAATTGGAGCTAGTATTTTCAGTAATAGTAGGTATTCATTATTCAAATATTATGTTCACGTAATATTTACAGGGCGGATGAATAATCCATTACACAAGATAGGAAAACGATGTTAAAAATATTCCTGCTTGTTTTTGTTTATATTGCATAAAATCGGGAAACCGAAAACGCGTAATGTGATACAACGATCGCATCGACGCGCCGTTAACTAAACGTTTGTGATCTCGAAAATCGTCCGCGTTTCATCACGCGCTCATTTAACACAGGGGTACAAGGGGTGACACGGATTTGTAACTTATACGTTGCATCTGCAGCGACACCGAGATTATGATCGTGAGGTATTTCTGTCGCGCGCACCCGCCGCGGTCATCAGGAAGCGGAAAACCGCACGCGGTGTACAGGGGTTGTCGCTACCCCGCGCGTCACGCGTGCACAAGTTCGGTCACAGGATTCGGTCAAAATACAAAGCAGCCTGTTTCATCGACGGGCTTGCGGAGCGGTGGACTTTGTCCCACGAAGCTGACGATTTCCGAACAGATAACTTGAGAGAACGCTATACGGCCGCATGCGTTGTATCCGCAAAACAAACAGTAACGTAAGACATGCGACGTAGCAAATCTGCGTTCGGCAGGACGACCGATTTTGTGTTGTTACCATTGCCGTTGAAGTATAAACCGACCTATTATCAAATCTAAAGGGAAGAACATTATATGTGCGATGAGCCGCGACGACATCACGATGGTTTTTACGATATTTTATTTTTTAAGCTAATTGCGATTGTTTAAAACATTAAAGTACAAAAAGGCTATAAAATAACTCGCTCCAAAATCGAAAATGTCGTAAAAAACCTGTAGGACATTGCACGGATAATCATGAGTTCTTCCTCGAAAGTTTTATAATAGGCCGGTTTACTCCAACGTAAAAGCTGACGACACAAAATCGGTCCTGCTGAACGCAGATTTGCCAACACGGTCTTCGCGTTCCTAACCAACGTAGCGGGCACGGGCGTCCTCTAAGAGGGTAAGGCGAAACTTTGGCCTGCCGCTACAGTAGTACCTATACCGTCGTAACAACCGGCTTACGGACAATGTCACCATCACGCGCAGTCTCTAACGCGAATATTGTACACGTAGGTATACACAGAGAGGTGCGCATAAACAACGATTTATTATTATTATTATTATTGAAACGGAGGCGGCGATTCGTTTCGCGTGTAAAAAAAATATAAAAATAAACAGCACGTCGTCGTAAAACACTGCCGAGTCGTTCCGTTAAGATAGGTATACCTGTATACGTAACGTCATTTAATACGGTGCGCACGTCTTGTAAATGTAATTCGGGCAATCCAATTCGACTTGTACCGCGGATTTGAGTTAAGGCGCGCCGATTATACGTTTATAATATGCGCTGTATCCACGCGTTTCGGAAACTTGTAATTTCTACGCGCTCTCGCGCACCACACGCGCGCAGCTAGTGATCGTTTTAGCCACTTTTTCGACAAAACCGCGGTGTCGCGTCGTGGAGAAACAAAAAGTCCTGCGTGAAGTCGACAACCGCGAATTATCACTATCGTTGCTCTTATCTGGTTTGTGTTACATATACCATCATTATTATTCAGTAATAGGTGTGCGTTAGATCAGCGTGAAGGAAAAAAAAAAGTCATAAACCAAAAGCCGTCGCGATGAAACTGGTCTGCGATTTCCGATCGCGTTCCAATCGTGCGCACGCATAATTATTTAAAAATTACATGATATAAATATGGTACACGTTGCACGTCCTGCACCGCGATGTACTGCAGGCGTGCAGCAGCGTACCAACATGTAAAATGCGATTTTACGTCTGTCTTTGAACAAACTACTGCGTACGGCCAAGAATTTAATATTATAATGTAATTATCATCAATATTATATATACAGGTATAGTATAGCTCACAATAATCATATTAAGAGTGCACCGTCTATGCGTGTATTATGTGTACGCACGCTAGTGTGTGCTGCGTTGCAACGGACATTTGCGAGTTGTGCAGGTATTATAACCTGCCGGGAGTTCAGTTTCTCTCTTTCTCGCTCTCTCTCTCTCTCTCTCTCTCAGTCTATCCCCATATCTCTTTTTCTCTGCACGCAGAGGTCATATTCGTTTTATGCAAACACATTATATTGACGTGCATAATGCGGTCGGTGCAAAAATATTCCGCAAACCGGTTTCACATTTTCGGGAGAACAACGAATCGGTGGCAAAGCGTTGCCCGACTAGTATTCGTGTGGTATTATACATGTACATATATACGTAGGTAGGTACGCGCACACAATATAATATGCAGTTTGGTCGTCTGCTGCATGCACCTGGAACGCGTCCTATACGTGTACCGGCGAGGCTGCGAAAACGCGTTGCAAACAGAGATTTCTGTGTACACTGCATGTAATATAACTGCGAAAAACAAAATAATAATCGCTCGAACCCATACGTCGTCGTTTAATAAACGGTGCGCGCTGCAATTATACATAAACATATTATAATTTATAGTATATATTATATTATTATTATACGCTATAATGCAGTACGGACACCGTCAAATGTCCCTGTGGCGACCGACGATATTATAATAAAAAATTATATAATTATACGATGCACTCAACGTTCAGTCGCGTTGCACTTGCATGTTTCGCGTATAATTCGTTTTACATAACTCGCATTTTTCGATACAAGTGCATACTGTACATTATAATACAGTCGAATTTACCTATAACGATCTTAATAAGGGACCTACAGAATCAGATCGTTATTCAGATACATAACTGATAAATTGTGCAACTATTCTGTATAATTTATGATTATACTTTAAACCATATTATATTGAAAATATATATCAATCGTTGGACATGTACATAATATTAACGAGAAGATTTAGGGTGAACTATAGGAGTGCATTTGTTGACATTTTGACAAAAAGATAATAAGAGAAAACAAGAAAAAAATTAATTTGCAAAAACGCACCGTTTTTTTTCTTCTCTAGCCGAGAAATTGATAACTTCGATGTTCCGAATTTTTCGTAATATTAAATTTCAGAATATAATTTATTTAATTTATTCAAAAATTGTTTACCTAAAAATTCCGACTCAGAACCAAGCATTATTTATTTTTTCCTGCGGTCATTGTTATAGATGAATGTTAAACCGAATTGCATTACGAAATAACACCGCAATGCATGCGGACTGTCGTTGTAACCGATATCGTTGTATACGACCAAAATGATTGCACGCGAGACATGAGACCAAACAATTGCCCACTTTGCTGAGAATCGTTGTACCCGGATCGTGACGAGCGAACTCGACTGCGTATACATAGTTAATGAATCGTTCTAAGCTTAAAACATTACAACGATTCTGTTTTTCTCGCGTTTCGCGTTCGAAGTTTGCGTCTGCAGTACGCATCTTTTTCAACCCTTGCACACGTACCTTAACGTGCATACGCCATGTGCCCGAGCACACGAATCGTGCGTATAACAGTACCGTCGTGTTTGCGCGTACACGCATGCGCGGCGGATTACAAATTTGTTTTGTTTTTCACCAGGCGTCGGGGAAATGGATTCGGGCGTGGAGGAAAAAACACGGAAGCGTTGAGCCGAGAAAGAAAAAATATCATTGCCGTTTCACGCGTGTGCGCGTATACGTTTACGTACGCAGAGAGAACGTACACATCTGGGGGTGCAACACCGTTTTATTTTACACCAACCCTTTTCGGTAAACAGGTCGTTTCGTTCTTTTTCCCCTAAAAGGTTAAATTTACGAGTTGTTTCCCTATTTTTTTTTTTTTTCGCCACCCCCGCTCGTCCACGCGTCGCGAGCGAAACGGACGCCGCCTGCCGCACCGGAGTCGGCCGCGGCGTTTTATTATAAAATTTGGGCGATCAACAGGCAAATTCGCACGTATAACAATGTTACTTAAACGCCGCCGCCTTCGCGCCGCAGCCCGTACACCATTTCCGCGAACTACACGCAAACATCAGACGGTTGTAAATACTGCAGCACACACACGCGCGCGCGATATACATATTACGTATAAATAATATACATAATACGTATTTATACACGCCTACAGTATATACGTATTTGTGCGTTTATAGTGTGACCATGGGAGTTGCATTTTGTAAATTATGTAAGCTAGACAGTAGACAGACACTATACGGGCTGTTGACCTTGGGATACTTTACTAGTCTGCCGGGCAAAATTAATATGTGCATGATAAATTCTAAAAACGTGGACAGGTGAGGCACCGCTAACGGGTGGCGCGAACAGCGTCTGGCGACGATGGTTTTTTTTTTTTCCTCTTATTTTTTCGCTTACACGAGTATACGAGTACCTATGTGTACATACACACTCGGACACACACGCACGCGCATGTATACATTATAGTTGTCGTTGTGTCTCGATCATAAGAGGGTCGGACTACGCGATATTTATGATAACCATTGCGAGTTACCGCGGTATAGTAGTGGCTACGCGTCTTAGTGCACGCCGAACGAACGTTGTAGGACCTTAATTATAATTAGGCAACCGTTAAACGATTAAACGACTGCGGGAACACACGTTTTTTTTATACAACGCCTCGCGACTATTGTGCACGTATTTTCGGTGTTTTACACAACATATTGTCATCGTTTCATGACGGCCGGCGATTATTTTCATATTATTATACGGAATACAATCGGAACTTAAATGTATACGAGTATAAAAGAACCGAACGCGTGCGTATAAGTGGTTTAAAAACGCTTCGGTGTATTACGGGTTATGCCGTTGGTATATATTCGTGAATACGTTTGTTATGGTCGCCCATTGGCGGGAGGGAAGGGAAAATGTCCACCGGACAAAATATAAAACCCATTCAAAACGGTTTTTCTTGAGCCTTGACGCAAGCTTTTAAAAATAATTTTCAATAAATCGATCACAATGGTAAGTGATAACAGTAAGAAAAAACACTAAGCCGCGGTATAGATTTTTCTCTACACTAAATAAATAAAAGTCTTATTTTAATTTCAGATTTATTTTACATACACGATTGTTAAAATTATATATTAAAATCAAATAAATACATAATCAGGATACTTATTGATTCACCCTCTCGTAATGGATCTATCATAGGTCAATTACAATTTTTACAAATCTTGTATCCATGATCTATCTTCTTGTACGTCCTTAAATGTGAGTTTTCATACTTGCTTCTAGTTTGCCCCTCCCACCCCCAAATATTAACTTATGGGCGCCCCTGGCTATGGTGGACTGTATGCGCGATGTGCGTTTCACAATTGTTTCATGTGATCGATCTGCAGGGACAAGAATAAACACGTCCACGAATTAATTCGTATACTTATGCACTTGGCAAGTACATATGACCATGATCGACTCAGAAAATGTAAGCTCTTATCAACAAAATGCTATTAAGTATACGTACGGAAAAAAATCTTTTGATGTTGTTTCGACTAAAGGTCGAAACAGCTATAGAATATGAGAATATACACTTATACATAGATTTACGTCAGAAGTTTAAAGGGAGGTTTGTACTGCACGAGGGAAATAAAAAGTCTTTGTAAAATATAAAGATATTTTCAGTTAAAATGTTATATCTAATAAATCCTACACGTTAACGATTGGTAACATCAAAAATTAAAATAATAAAACCCTCCAATATAAATTTGATTGAAAATGCGCGATATATCTATGTTAGATTCTTTTGATTTTTATTGTTTACGAGTAAAAAGTATAATATTTCAATATCTTACAAACCACTTATATACTGTGTCTGAGCGTCTCCCTAGGTATGGGTATACTGCATGCACTGTCGTTAAGTGGCTTACTTTCCAAAATACGATGTTATATACGATTTGTATTGTAAGAAACTATATATTGTATAGGTACTTGTAATTATCATAAATAAAATTGCATATACTCGTATTGTACATTATGAAGAGACATTCATACTACAGAGTGCGTTATATAATTAAGTGATTAATTATAGTTATTCTATTTCAAATTGTAATTTGCTATTCAGTTATATCATTAAAGGTTCATTCGCCGCGATATTTTTATAATATACGTTGGCGTGAGCGCACAGGGTGTGTCGAGTATGCGCCTATATTCATTGACTTCACTTGAGATTTCGAGTTAAGGACTCCCCTCTTTCTCTCTCTTTTAGTCAAAAACATCAAATAAAATGCAATTCTTCTCTGTATAGTTTAATATACGATATCATGCTGTATGGATAAATGAAATATAACGAGGATTAATCTGGTCCAAAACTGCGGTACGGATGATTTTTGTATGTACCACGCGTTCATCAAATATTAGCTGTTGAACTCGACGTTACTTTCAGGAGGACGATGAGTAGGTAGTTCTGTAGTAGGTACCCTTTTTATATTCATTTTAATAATTAATAATTATGTCTTAAAGCAAAATGCGCTCATAAAAGAAGAAAGTACCTTATACGCACAACAAAAGATGCCGAATTAGCAAAAATACGAGGATTTTCGACTGTCACGACTAAAAATTACAAATTGTTCACTTGATAAAAATGCTCACAAACAGTAAAAGTGCGGATAACCATAAGTTGGAGTAATTAGTGTGTTTAATTTACTACACTTTCAATTATTATTATTATTTTTACTGCTAAAACCGAACGGAATGTTATTTTTTAGGTACTAAAAAAATTATAATTGGAATGTATATACACGGAAAATAAAGAAGTGTATGTACTAATAAGCTTGGCTTTTTTTAAATATATATATATTATTATTCACTGTACAGCGGGTCATCAACCCAGAGGCATATAAGAGAAAGAATAAGGGCCAACAAATTGTTGCAGACATCGTCTGAAATTAAAGTCTGCGCACGCCTATATTTATTTATGTGCGCACGGCGCATTCGATGTATTATACTATGTATAGGTGCTCCGGATGATTTACATATTTATATATTATTGTTATTTAATATTTACCGCTCAGAAAATGAATATATAACGTTTGGCGTATGGTTAAGCGATAAAAACGGAACGGCGAGTAATTCCATGTTCGAAAATATGCATGTACCCAAACGTGTATAGAAAATATATTTTGTTTGCGTATGAAAAAAAAAATTAAATAAATATATTTTAATGCTTTATTGTGCTGCGGACTACATACTATTGTTATTCGGACGGAATAACTTTTGAACCGATTGTTTAGCTTTGAACATTCTTCAAAATCTCGAAAATAAATAGGGTTGAATGTACACACATTATGTGCATTATACGTATCAGCGGAAACCAATATTTCAAACATTCCTCACCGTGGATTACGTATGCGTACAATAATTATAATAATCCGAATGATGTGATTCGTTCGTATCGGACCCGTTGGCTTACCGCAGCGACGGTACACATTTTTTTTGTACACCGCTCTCCGCAGCTACATTGAAGCAGCTTGATACATGTATATGCACTTTTAGACTTGTCGTTACAAGTAAAGTAATTCTCATACCAAATGTATGCATTTATTTATATTTCTTTCATTGCTAATTGCCGGAAATAACACGGCCGCATACGGTTCTGTTTCGCCAATATCGTCATAAACTCATAACTATGTAATACATGGTATACACCTAACCATGTGTTTAATACGTCTTAGCACTAGGTAATAATCATCGGACGCGTCGCAATGCGACAACATTAATATCCCATTAAAACGTTTAGCGAATGTATCGCATTAAATTATATTTTAACGCTGTGCGACGGAAAACGATCTAAAAGTAGAGACGCGATATTATGCCGGTACAGAGTCAATACTATTAAGTCGATAAAAATATGTGTAAACGATATCCTTCTCCCGCCACGGTCGCCGCGACCGCCAAAACCATCACCACCATCACCGTCACAACCAGTCTCGAACATTAGCAATTTCATATTTTCTCAAGTTTAGTGAGATAAGTTTACGTACGATTTTGTTTCTGTTCCAACAGGGTCTAGTCGTTAGTAACTATTCAGTGATTAAATTTATATTCACCCGCGTCCAGGTCGAGAGTTTAGAAAACGAAAATATACATAGAGAGAGAGAAAGATAATGAAAAAATAATATCAACAAGTTAATAATCACAGTGTTAAAATAATAAAGTTAATTAGTTGGTCACCGAATCTTGTTCCGAATTCCAGTGTATACGAGGCTTATATCCAACATGGTTGTTATTATGGTAAATAAGAATACGTAAATCTACGATATAATTCGAGTAGGTAGGTATCGAAATAGAAATCATTATGGTCCTTATGGAGGCAATTGTAAAATACACACCCTCGCATGACAATAATGACGCCAACATAACATAGGTATCCATATAATACACAATATTACCGTACCTACACGTAAAAAGAGACGATCTCGATGGCGGCCGCGATTGATGGACCGGTTCCGTTGATAACACACGATATGTATAGTACATAATTGCGTAATAAAACGATCATTTAAAAAACTAAGTACTTCTGACCAGGTACAGTAAATATATATGTACCTATATATGTATATAAATACGTTGTACGTACGATGTCTTTTATATAAGTACATAGGTGCCATCACGCGTACGTGTTGGGAGAAGGGGGGGGGGTGGGTGGTAATTTCGCGACGGTATTCGTATACGATTTATTTTCGACCGGCGACAAGTGGTCGTCGACGCGTGTGTGCACGTATTACAATAACAAATGTAATACGTACATACACATATGAGTATTCAAAGTCGTAACCGCAGTCTGGTCCACATATTTGGGAACCACTATTTCCTAGTGAGCGCGTCGCGTCTAACTCGCTCGCACGTACACAAATGATATAAAAATACACCACGTGCGAGCGTGTGTGTGTGTGCACTAGGCTCGGCGCAATAATGTTGTGGCTCCATGACCGGACTTAACCTCTCGGTTGCCGAAAGGACGAGCGACGAGGAGGCGGTGGAGAACTGCATATTTCGGCGGTCCAGACGAACGCCCGCCCGCGTGTGTGTCTGCGACGACGTGTGTGCGTGTGAGTGGGTATGCGCGTGTGTGTGCGCGTGTGTGTGTGCGTGTTGTGCACTTGGTCGCAGACGCTGTACAAGGTTACACACACACACACACACACACGCGCACACATATCGGTCGAGATGCGCACAATTTCGTCTGTGCCGCTCTCGAGAACCGAGGTAGTGGTGGTGGTGGCGGCTGGTTACGACCAAGACGAGATGTGTGCGTGCGGCCGTATATAAATAATAAATAGTAGTCGATGGGCTATAAAATGGTATACACATTACACACACACATATATACATACACACACACACACACGCTCGTCTCGCCGAATTATAATAATAGTAATAATACTAATGCATACACGCGCATCCTTGGTCCAGGACGGGCGAGCTCGTCTTTTCGCGTGTCCATTGTGTTCGTGCACCGTGTGCGCGAGTCGAGAAATGCACGAGATGCGACCTGCGCTTGCATGACAAGCCGGTCGCGACGTGGTTAGGTAACAATAATATAAATGTTGGATAGGTAAAACTGAACTATGGTAGTATATAATATACTAGACTGGTTTTTTTCGGGCGGGTTTATACGTGTTCTTTTTTTTTTCCGTTGCACTGGGTCAGCCGCCGCGAAAAAAAAAAATAATAATAATGATCAAAAAACACTGCACATAGTGGAATCCATTGTCGGACGAGATTAGAAACGGCGATTATAATGATGGGAGGGAAGAAAAAAAAAATTATAATAAATAGTTTCGAATTTCGAAAAAGCGAAACAAAGAGTATCGATTATCGGACGGGGGAAACGGGGGGAGGGGAAAAAAAATAAAAATACTTTTTTGCACACGCACACGCGCTGCACCATTGTTCGGAACTAGGGAATCTCCGGGTTGTTGCAATTCTAGTGAAACGGGACTATTGTGCATAGACAACAAGGTCGACGGGATACACCGGAGTCTATTACTGTTGTAGTTTGTACCCATTTACGCGTTTCTGGGTCGCGTACAGTCGGAGGGGCGGCGCCCACTCGAACGGTTTCTAAACGGCTTCGCCTATTTCATGTTGACTGCGTTCGGCGGACGCAGGACGAATAGATCTCGGGCGCGCGCTCACGTTACGTACGGCAGACAGGCAGTAGGATAGAGAGAGAGAGAGACCTCGGAGACATGCAAAAACGATTTGGCGAATCGACTGCACACGTATGTACGCGTGTAATGACTGGCCGATTAATTCCTTAACGCGTTTTTACACATTATTATTATTATTATTATTATACATTGATGAAGTGTCGATCGATATCAGCTCTAAACAACGACGTAAAATCTTAATTACCGCAGTGTGGAATGATATTATATATGTCTGTCCTTCGCAGGGCGTTTATTTGATTTCTATTATTTTTAATACATGTTATACTGGCTTGAGCGTAAAAATGTATGTCAATAAGTATACAGAATTATTATGTTTTGACGAGCACATTTTGGCGAGGTCACGCAATATTATCGATATTATATTGATGAAAAAAAAAAATAACGTTTTGAAACCGATCGAATAAGCATCACTACGGATTTTCGTCTTGTTTTTTTTTTTTTTTACTCGTTGTAAATTAAAATGTTTCAGCACTCTGAGTGCTAATACGAGTATTAGTAACATTTTTAAACAAAAATGGGTTCGTTAAAATATATTCGTGTATAATCGTGTTCTTTATAATATAGACAGCGAATGTTTACTTGTTGTCGTCACAATAAGGTGTATGCAATATTATGTGTATACATAATTATGTATAAATATAGACGTCAGGCGCTGCGCGTTCTGTTCTTAAATTTATTGGCCAGTCGCGAAGACCTCGTTAAGAATTATTACAGATCGTCGAAATAAAAACCTTCGAATCATTGAATACTAAAATAAAATATGTTTAAAGTGAAGTCGACCGAGGGGAAAATTCAAAACTACAAGGCGCCGTAGTATAGTACAGCGAGCGCTGATTTTTTGTTATGTGTTTTAAAAATAATAATATAATTTGCAAAATGTACACAAGGATCGCAGAGGTATAAAATTTATAAATCACGCGTCAGAGAACCCGAAGGTGTGGGAAAAGGTTTTTTTTTTTAGAAATAAGTACTGGAATAGAATAGAATTATCGAGGAAGTGGTTTGGAAACGAGCCAGAATCGGAATTCATAATGTGAAAAATGTGTTTGTGTGAAAATATCAGAATCAAAAGAGTTTAAAATAAAAATGGTCATGTTATAATATTATACTGTCGTGCACTCGTGCGCACATATAAGGATTGTTAGCGAAAATCTATTGGTTTATTTTTGGAGAACATATGCGCGACTTCGGGTAGGTACCTACTGAAAATCATCCAGCCATGAATATTAAAGTAAAAACGTAAATAAATAAATAATGGCAGACCAACTATAATGGGGTTGTGTGTCAAACATAATATACATTAAGCAAGAGTTATCACGATAAAGGGTTGGATTAGAAACGAGTTGGTATATGTACGACGTGAACGTTTTAAATATTTATGCGTATCAGGGTATTATTAGATTTCATGAAAAATAATTGAAATATTTAAATGAATCGTATACACTGGAACAGCTATAATGAAAAAAAAAATAACATAACGGGTTAGTTGTTTTTTTTTTCGGTTGAAATGCACACTTCAAAAAACATTGTCGATCGTCATCATATAATTCATATTTCTATGATTTCCATACAAATAGTATAGTATTTATAATTTATGTTTAAGGGTTCATTTTACAACGAAACAAACGGTAGGAAAAAAACAAGGCGGCGGCGGCGGCGTAAGTAATAAGTATTCGATTCCGAGAAACCGAGTAAAAGTGTATAATTTCGATGAAAAGTGTTTTAATGATAACGATTTATATTCACGAACATTACGTCGCTATCATCAAGTGCGGCTTATTCGTATTTGCCGTCCCAAAGCAAATAGTTCATTAAATTAATTTAAAAAAAAACAAGAATTATTGATTAAAAAGAAAAAAAAGAGAAGAATCTTACGGCGAGGAAAAAAAATATTCACAACGAACATGATGGTATGTATACTGCACGGGGTATACAAGAATAGAAGTGTAAGTGTAAAGACCCGATGATGGCGATGCTGAAAATATTATATTTTTTGATCTGAACGCACGTGGTAGTCAATATCGTGGTCCGATCGTATATACGGCCACTTGTGCATAGTGGTACTCTAATGTACCTACGCGTTTTGTGCGGAAAAACATAATTTATTCGTATTTCATTTGCGAAACGAGTGTTTATTTATTAGCATTTAAAAAATGTTGAAAAAAAACACGATTTCAGAAAACAACCCGTTTACGCGCACGGATACGTGGACACATATTATACATTATACAGGGCGTTTCGCGGCGGCACATATTATGACGGTCTTGTACGTACTTATAAAAATGATATCGAAAAACGTCGTATCCAACATCGTACAGGTTATGCGACATCGTCCGTAATACACGGTTTCGTTGTTAAAGGTGTTTTTTTTTTTTCTCTTGACTGTACACGTTAACGGACCGACCGGAAATAGATAAATACCGAATCGCGATCGTGTTTAACCGCGGTTATAATATTATTGTACTCATACCACGGGAACAACACGGTGTAACACATACAATGAGGTTATAATTCGTGGGATCAATCGAAATAATAATAATAATAATAATAATAATAATAATCGAACTTATTAAACACAACGTATCTACGCATAATACGGAACGCGCGTTAGCCTGCACGTAATAATGATTTCTACTCATTTCGGGCAGCGGTGCGCTATAAATATTATAAGTTATAATTAAAAACTCACTTGAAGCTTCTTCACCATTTAGAATTTTCGAAATTGTTGACATCGTTTGAAATCTAGTATTTTTGTCAAGTACAGTCTTAAATTTGTTTTTAATTTCAATTCCAATTCTATTAACTGCTGCTGATTCAACTTTAATAACAATATCTTGAATAATTTGTATCGAATCATAAAGCCTAAGTCCTGAAGTTGAGAACTAAGGATAGGAAATAAGAAGTGAACCAGTGTGAAATCAGTAAAAATGACTTAAAATGTGGGAAAATGACCTAAAAATGTCAAAAAAGACTTATAAAGTAAAAACACCAAAAAATGCAAAAGAAATGCAAAATAAAAATTAGTTATTCAGACCCACATGCTAATGAAACACATTTGTGGCCAGAAGAGCATCGTCTAAAACGTTCCAAAAAAAAAATGCAAAATGCATCAACTTCCGAGCCCTAATTATAACACTTTTAAGATGACCGCTACGCCGTGTAGACCTATTCACTGAGCATTCTGGTCCGATCCTGATTCAAATATGTGGGCGGCACGAGTATAGCAAACGTATAGGTATGTGTTTTGTATAATATTACATACGTGTTGCGGCCGCGCGCCGATTCGGCCGGCGGACAAGGGATTATCGCTCGTTTTATTATTATTATTATTATTTTATTTTATTTTATCTTCGGCGTATACGACACGAATGAGACTATACCCTTTGTGCGTGCGCGCGCGCGCACGTCAATCAAAAATAATATCTCTTTTTTTCTTTTTTTTTTACCCGACATTCTTTCGGCATTCCGACATTTTGGAACTAATTATTATCATGAGCGCATTTACGATTTCATTGGTAATCTCTTATTTATTATGTCCTTAATAACAATACATTAGTTTTTATATAAGATATTGTAAAAAAAAAAAAGAATTAATACCATTGCAGCGGCGAGGGCCGGCACTGTACAGGGTGTCCCGCCGAAGATTCACCCAACGCTACATCTCCTGAGATAATGAAGATATTCAGATTTAGTTTTTTTCCAATTAAATTAAATTTAATATTTTGTTAAGAGAGTAAAAAAATATTTTTTTAGATATTTATAATCGCAAATAACATAAGAAAAAATTATTATCTTAACTTTTTTACAAAAACATTAAATTCAATTAAAATAAGAAATGTGTGTAGTCCTCGTGCCTGTGAGTCTCATAAAAAAACAGAATTTGAATATCTGTATCATCTCAGGAGATATTGCAGTGGGTAAATACTCGGTAAGACGACCAGTATGTTAGTATTTTTATTTTAGGCGAAAGTCTAGCAATCAGTTGTTATTGCATTTTTATATAAATGCATATGTATATTATATAACATTAAAAATTAACATCCATGTGTACATGAAAAATTATGCAGTTTAAATTGAACTTGTTTTTTAAAATTAATGAACCCGGACCGAAGTTACACAATTGTGTTTTGGTAATAAAATTACATTCATTTATTAGAGTTTCGAATTCTGATCGAAAAGATACTGAATTTGTTAATAAGATACATTCTGTATGAGTTCTACCAATACTAACTGGTCCAAATATGAATCATAATTTTTTTTTTCATATGACTTTTTAAATTTATGGTACACAGTTATGATAACCCTGCTATATTATATCGATTCAATTTCATAAGCAAAATTGAAAGTACACAAGAAGACAATTTAAAAAAATTAGCATTTGATTGTTAGACACCGATAAAATGTCTTAATTTCTAATTCTAAAATGTAGAATATGGTGTTTAGTACAGTATCTAAAGTTTAGACAATGATTAACGTTAATTAATGAAACGAAAATAATAATTGTTAATCGATCGAGATGAGAAAAAAAAAATTCTAGTCGTATACTTTTGTACCTTGAATATTGTGACACAATATCAATATATCGCTGAATACACGGAATATCACTAAAATAATGTATTTTTATTATTATCGCGTAACACGACACTCGTATCCTATTCACGTAGGTACGAATGCAACGAGCGTACGTTATATTAATTATTTCCAACGGGTACCGAGAATTGGCTACAAAAAAAAATAAAAAAATACGATAACACAGAGGAAGGGTGGTCTAGCGGTTTTTTCGTCCTTTGACGCGGTGAGTGTTGAAAAAGTATCAAAGTATCAAAAAGAGTACAATTACTATACGCGTGTCGCGTTAATATTATGTTCAAAAATCATCTTTTCAGCAATATATCGCAATATTATAATGTGTTACATAATAATATAATAACGAGAACTCGGTCGGCACGGTTTATAGTAATTTATTATCGTCACATATAATATGTACGACCGAAACAAAAATGGATTCGAAATAATATGTATTATTGTTTTTATTTTTGCGTGGTCGTAATAAGCGTGCTCGCGGTAAAATAAATAGAAAACACTTTGCAACCGTCGCAGGGATGATAATTTCGATGACCGCGGAACGAGCGATTCGGGATAACATTATATACAAAACAACGTACAACACAATAACCCTGATTGGGGCATAATATGATTATCGTCATATAAAATGGTGCGACGGGAATCGGGCGAAAGTCATTTGGAACACAGGTCGGAAACACGCAGCGGCCACGAATAATCGGACTTCATTTGAGATAATTTTGTCGATAAAAACCGATCGGGATATATATATGGTACATATTCTGCGACATACGAGCGTGAGCCAACGACGTCTTATTTCACTCGGTACCCTCGGTTTGCTTTACAAGTAAACCCTATCATAGGGTACTTTATTTACGGGGGAGGACGACGGTACACTTGCACCACCTGAACTCACCAAATGTTGGCACAAGAAACTTATTGTTTAAAATTTTGAATATACAATATATATATATGTATGCTGATAGTATATTTTTGGTATTTCAGCTATGCAATTAAAGTATACATGTTTATAAAGAGACGAACGACCCTACGAACTGCTTTGCGCACGTGAGCAATAAGTAGCAGCAGAATACTGAATATGACTTAATTTTTGCTTATAGTAGTGTTGGATCCGTGAAGATTTTGCACCGGCTGAAATCAAATGGAATCACGTCAACAAACTGTGTGGTACATCGGACCGATTAATGAACACGTTCGTCTGAACACACCCCCGATCCGATGTTTACCGCAAAGTGCACCAGTGGCGTACAAGGAAGTCCCCGGTAAACTTGGTAAGATCTGCCTCCTTTACCGCTTAGGCACGATCTTGGGACTGCACTTACACTGAAGTCGGAACAAGATAGTGCAGATGCAGATATTCTACGACGGCGCGCGCGGGCAAATATCGTTTGGTGTAATATCCACGGCGTTTGTACGTTATATTTGTATACGGGTAGGTACATCGTGTAGTGTAACGTGCGCCGACTGCAGCCAGTGCATTACGGCAACAACACGTGAACGAATAATAATTGTTGTCGAACCGTGAAGGCCAACTCGGCACAGCAATAACGTATATAATATTATCTGGTCGCCGCCCCGTGGAATGCCGCAGCCCGCAGTGCCCTAGTGGGACGTCGAGAATCTATATACGCACACACACACACACACACACAAGTACATAATATATGTGTACTTACACACACTCGTAGGTACACGTACATGCACGCACACATAAAATATTATACGCGCGCAGAGTCGACGACGGTATATATATGTATACCTATTTGGGATTGGTAAATAGAAGATAAATGGGATTGAAACCCCGAGAGACGGAATGCCGGTCATAATGCACATGCACGCTCGAACGTACGGGGCGCGTAAGCCACCTACGACGGAACAGGTGTTTGCAGGACGGTTTTCAGGTAAAAACCTGGCATTATTCTATTATGTATTATAATAGGAGACGATTCAGTACGTATAGTCGTTACTCGGAAATGTTACAACACACACACACACACACACACACACTGCACAGGTTAAATGTTGTAAAATGTTCTTTTTTTCCTTCTTCTTTCGCTTTCGTACACATTTGTATACAAATAGGCCCCGTCGCGTGTATATACGTGTACATTGTACGAAAAGACGGCAAACCGCACCGCTGGACGGCATGTGCAAAATGTAATAATAGTAATAATAATAATAATAATAATAATAATAATAATAAAGAGAGAGAGTGGAAAAATGTCATTTGGAAATCGCACGCACATTATAATAATCGCAATAATAATAATAATACGAGTACGATCGGTATATAGAGTATACTACTGCTGTGTACAAGACACGTTACGCGTACGCGCATCGGCCGGATAGCTCTGATCACGGCGGGGAGACGTGTAGGCGCGATGAACGCGAACAACGTCTTCGCGACGATTATATAATACCGTACTGTATTCGTAGCCTCGGAAACGACAAATAACGTGAAAATAAAACGACGATTTATTCCAAAGTCGCTGAAATAACATCCTGCGCGTGTGTCTCGAACGCGCGTCGTCGTAAATCATCATCATCATCTCCTCGGCGTTTTGCAGCGTTATTATATTATTATTATTTATTCATTTTTTGTTCGTCGATATTTTTTTTTCTCCGCATACATGGGGCATAATTTTTTTTCGAGTAACCGAAATTTGTAACGGGACCACGACGTGCACGTCGTCGTAGTGCGTATGTACAACGTACTCGAATACTTACCATACGAGTACACATAATGTGGTACTCGGCAGCAGTTCTCCGCCGCCGCGCGCGCGTCGATTTATATTTTTGATAATTGTGTAATAAATTAATGTAAAACGTTAAAATATTTCGTTCTGACAAAAGACTGCACTCATAAATCATTTATACACTCGTGTATCAGATAATCTCATCAAAAAATAAAGTTGTCTTTATTTTCCATTATACAGCTCTTGAGATTAAAAATAATAATAAAAAAGAAACATTGTCATCTTGTATTTTCTTGCGCTCGACATTAAGATTTACGAAATTATAATGATCTTTAATTACGAATTTTTATGTTGTCCTACATCGAACATTATTAATGTCATTATAATATGTATAACACAGAACGCGTTTCGGTGGCTCAGTATAATAATAATAATAATAATACCCGTCCTTGCGTCTAATAAAATACTTCCGAGAGAGCAGCCAGTTTTGGAATTGTGAAAATTATGTACAAGCATAACAAGACGTTATATTAACTAAACTGTCACTATTTATACATCATATATATATATATAATAACATTATGTATTTTAACGTCGAAAGCGACGCGGGCACATTTAAATGTATAGCCCATCGCGGATCGATTTATTTTAATGTTTTAGACTTCATCGTACAGCGGTACTGTTGAAAAAGACGCGTAATACTGAAAAACTTCTAGTTAACAAATGTTTAAATAATTTTATCTTTTGTTTGGTATTACGAACATTTCATATATTTTATCGCAATGTACTTGCATAATAGTTGTGCGTTAAAGTTTTGTTAATATTTTTGATTATGGACGTTGTATATACATTCCGTCTTTGACGTAACATTTTCTTTGTTGGATCGCTTTCAACAAAGGAAATATTATATTGTACAATAATAATAACAGGGGAAATTATTATTTATTGCTAATTTATGCTTATGTTTTGAAAGATATTTTCTTAAGCTACAAAACAGGTTAAGCGCGTAATTGTAAAAACGTATATATACCGTGTTACTCGTAATAAATATTATTTCGCGATCTTATTATTATTTTATGTGTGTCAATATATATATATATATATATATGTGTGTATGAGTATATTTATTACGTACATAGGTGCCTACGTGAATTAATTTTCTTTTTTTAAATATATCATATAGGAACATTAAACGCTCGTTTTAGTATCGGCCTCGTAGACTTGTGCGGGATCAGTGTACTACGTGAAAACGGAAACGGCGATCAAAAATATAATGTAATACGTAAGTTACCCCAGCCAACACCTCCGCATATGAATGTCATCATTTTTTTTTGCTCATTATTTGTAGTATGCGTAAACTGTATGCATGTGTACGCTCATTCGTCAAATTTATGCGAATTTAGCCGTGACACTGCATATCAAAAACCGGGGTGGTTCTGGTGAAACGTTTCCCTAGCACCCTTCGATGGAACCTTTATTAGTATTCAAACTCATACAGTTGATATACTGAATAACGAGACCGACAAAACCATATAAACTACCACCAATGTTCTACCCGTCCGAGAGGTTGCTGGAGAAACGTCCGAATACGAAACCCGTGATTTGACTTTGGAAGAGTGGTGGTAAAAAAATCGTGAATGAGTATACAAAGTACAAAATTCGTACTAAATATTACGAGACCGAAAAACCGAGGGTGTGTTTCTCCAGCGCCACCCCAGTTTTTTGTATGCTGTGCCACGACTAAAGTCGCACAAGTTCGGCAAATGGGCATCATAAAAATAAATACAACGTAAATAAGGAGCGAAAAAACAAATTATGATATTCTTACGAGGGGGTAACGTACGTGTATATAATATAATTTTTGAATCGGATACAATAGGTATAGGTTCTTTGTGAAAAGTTTGTCACGTTTTACGGCCAATCCGGTGGGGTTAATACATAGTCATTTCGGCAGCGGATGCGCGACGGTTTTAATTTCGACCATTTTTGGATCCAGTTTGATGAACAAACAACAATAATATCGCGTCGTGAAATCTCGGGATACCACTGCGCGCTGCACCGGGAGAGGACGTCGCGACAATAGTTCAACGGTGTGAACAGAAAACGTCGACCGAAATGGACTCCATGTATAAATGCGCTCCATATTGTTTACAAGAATGTGATAAATTTTCAGCCGTTAAAGTTGCTCGTCGTCATTTGCGAAAAATTGATCATTTCACACGAGATGTAGCGCGCGCGGTATGCACAATAACAATCGACGTTATGCGTACCACTATGGACTGAACGCGGTTTCATGACGATGGTCGTCGAAACGCAGTGTTGCGCTATCAACGCGTATGATGTTATTTAGGCTTCAAATACTGAACAGGTCTTACTTATCATGGGTGTCATTACGTCTCGGTTAAATGGAGAAATCCGAACGAAACGCGTGCGGAACGGCCGCTCGCCGTTCGCCCATTTTAAAAATCGATCCGCGAGGACTTTTTGACCTTTTTTTTTCCAACGGGCAATTTTTTGTTTCACACGTGGCGTTGCAGTAGGATTTAACTTTATTATACGCGGAAAAGTTGCATTAAAGTGCATTCAACCGATGTGTAATTACAAGGGAGCCCGTATACACGTACGCATAAATATGCGCACTTACAACCTTTAGACTTCGCACGGAGTATATAGGCGTATATTATTAATGCACATAAAAGGGACATTTTCCGACTATATAGGGTTATGAACGCGAAAGAATATTATGTGACGTGTGTTTGACGGTATTGGCAACAACCTATTTTTAAAATTATTTACAGGGCACTTATGACACCTTCATGCGTGAATTAATTAAATTCAAAGATAATTGGAAGTTTTATGTAACAATTTAAAAATTTAATGTAGTTGGAAACAAGTGACACTTTTATGTGTATGGTTATCTTTTTTAATTTAATTTTTCAATAAAATTATTAAAAAAAAGTGAAAGAATAAATAGAATATGCAATATGCGAGTGCGCTATACAAATATAAATATAAAAAAAAATAATATGAATCGGTAATCCGCATCATAGTTATGAATAGGACGTAGAAATTAATGCATTTGAATGTTTTCACCGAATGGTCCCAAAACATTGGCTAGATTAATTATTGTAAATTCGAATCGCAGCCTAACGAACTGAAATTAAAATTTTATTTTACGTATCTGAATACGACGAGTACTTTTGTATGGTTTTAAATCACATTTATGCAGGGGCTTTTTAAATGTATACCATTGAGCTTATAATTAAACTTTCCATTAAAAACGTCTATTATAGGTTTCCATATCGTACTGCAGATAAATATATTAGCATTTATTTTTGTTGTTGTAGTTCTATAATCATTTTTCGGGCGAATGAAATGCTCCACATTAGTCGTATTTAATCGTTATTTATGTAATGAAAATTGGAAACAATATTACTTGTCAAAGGATAATTTTAAGGTTTCTTTCTGAATCATTTTAAAACAAATTGTAAATTGATGCAAAAAAAAAAAAGAAGAGGCAGAAGAAGATATTTTTAGTCGATTCACACGGAAGATGAACACAAATTACATTAGCTTAATGTACCTTTTAATAATAATCGTAACAATAGATTATATCTTAGTAAAATAGTAAATAGATAATTTTTTTGTATTTACGTATTTTCATCAGTATAGTGTTTTACTATTGAGTACGCGTATTACAGGTCTTACAAGAAAATAATTTAATAAATCGATATTCGGTAAGTATATTATCTACGCCCTATGGCAACGAATTTATCAGATAGATCACGACAATATGTATTGCTATTTGTTGAAAAAGCGATAAATATATTTCGCATTATTATAGTTCTCGTATTATGATATGGCAACGACAAGTATTTTAACTGTACGTTTGTATATCTTATAATTTTGAAGATGATTATACAAAAACATATTTCGATTGCAGTTTCAAAATTGAACCCAAGTAGTAAATATATTTTATAGTACCTTTTCTATATGCACATTCTTTCAAGGGAAACAAATAAACGGGTTTTTAAATCATTTTTCTAGAAGGAAAACTTATTAATCGATTGTGACCAAATATATATTGCACGTATACATCTCGTGTAATTGAGATCATAAATATCGCGTTCTGATATTTATGTAAATTATAACGTATACCCGTGTACCTACCTATACTATACATGCGCTGTAAATTATGCTTTACGAATTAATTTTTATAAACAACTATAAACGTGTACGCTTTATCGGAAATTCGATTTACGTCTCGCATATTACACGCGCGTTCGTCGTACGCGCGCGCGGGGTCCTCGCGAACGAATTTAATTTACAAGAGGATTTTTGTTTTTATATTATTCCCGGCGCACAACGATATTATTACGAACTCTGCGGCATCGTACCGTGTAACGACCGTTCCGTGAGAAAACAATTCGCGAAAAATACCATTTCGAAATTGTTTATCTCACACGGAGCCGCCGCGGCCGTATAGGTACACGGTATTGTATGTGACACGCGTGTTATCGTAATACCACCGACGGGGATGAGCGGAGAGTCATCGGATTGTGCGTACGAGAGAAAAATAACAAATTGCAGCGCACCACTCGTGATATGATTGTAATAGGTTTAATCAGTCCGCAATGTTTTTTTTCTCCGTAATATATGCGATATTGTACGTCATAATCGCATAATGTATAATGTGGCGTTATTCGACGCATAATAAAAGAGAAAGAGAGAAAGAGGGAGGGACAGAAAAAACTCGCGTAAAAAACCTTTAGCGTGAAAATCGTGATCGTGTACATACGAAAACACGAAATTATAAAATCGAACGCGACGGTGCACGGGCAGGCACGATACGGCCTAAAATGTTCGATTGGCCGCGGTTAAAGATGAACACTCCTTCTGCAAACGTACTTTGAGTTTGTACACAACACGTATCGATGTATCACGTGGAAATGTATCGTGACTGTCGTGGGTGTCGCTCTATCCTCTCTTTAGTAATCAAAGCTAATAGATATTAGTTCAATTATTAAGGGTTGATGGGTTTTCAAAATAAAACAATAATTCACACCAAAAGCCTATTTTAATAAAAACACAAAATAAAGCGTGGCGTCGTAGTCTCTACACATACGTGTTTCAACCGAAACACACACACACACACTCTGCCCCGGTCCCGTTCGACCGGCTGTCTTAAATATTAATTTACAACGTCATGCTATCTCAGCTCATTTGCTTCACTGGCCAATCCTACTAATAAACTTTGTCTATTTGACCATTTTTATAATAATTACATTTTGGCCTAGTTGGCGCATACAACATTACGTACGCATTATCCCGCGTTCCAACCGATTGCGCGTGTATATTTGTCCGACCCCTTCCGTCAACGGACACGGTATTATTGCACGCTTCGAAATGTCGCCGTACAAACTTATTAGCCTTTGTTTGCCGCGCGAACGGGCTCACCGCTCTCGAATGTATATAATTCAACAGTTTTACCAGCCGGCGCGTCGCGTACCTACGCCGTACGTACCCTTACGCGTGTGTCTGAATTATTGTATTGCGCGTACGGGAAAACACCTTTACGCGGGAGCGGGGGCGAAGACGAGCGCGGCAGCACCGCCGGACTTTTGAGAACAACGGGGGGCGCGGAACACGATCTCGTCGAATAATGATTTAAATAACGCGTGGGACGCGCACGCGCTCGCGCCGAAAAACGAAAAGGGAAAACCGCGTCGCACATCGCGTACTCGGCGGCCGGCCGGATACTTTTCTCGTGTACTCGTGTGCATACGAATAATATTCAAATGTTCAGAGTCGGCCAATTTTTTAATATATGCATTTATAATTCGACGACCGTGTGCACCCTCTTTTCGCTCGGCGGGGCACATATTATACACCCTTGCATCACGTGATACACGAGCAGAGCGCTCTCACACGCACGCACACTTGGGGGAGACGATTTCTGCGAAGGGTAAGCGCGTGCACACACACACACACACACACACACGATCGCACACGATCGCAAACTCCGACTAACAAACGCGCATTAGATGAAAGCCACGTTTAGAAAGCACGGTCTACGTATCATCAACGCGTACCGTGCGTGTACAATTATCTATATACATACAGGAGACCCTATTCACTCATCAACGCCCAGAGCAAACCGCTGGGTCTAGAGACTTGAAATTTTGTACAGAGGTTCCTCGAGCAATGTATTAAGAAAGGATTTTTAAAAATTCGAATTCGAAGGGGGTGAAAGGGGGGTTTTTAAAAGTTTGTATAGATTTTATATTGCTATAAATGCATTTTTCACATTATCTTAGGACTTTGACCGTTCACCGCTGGTACCTATTGTGTGTTGCAATTGCAACCTGGGACCGTTTTATTATTATATACCTAAGTAATTGATACCTTGACTAATAGTTCAATTAACACACACACACACACACAATTAAATCGTGAATTCCATGTAATATTAGCACTGTCAATACAATTAAATTGAACACTAACACACGGCCTATGAAAATGCCAAAAAAGAAACTAATACAACTTACAAGGGCAACGCCGTGTCGGGACAGCTAGTAATTCATATATAGGCGTGTACGACGAATGTTCGACCGTATATTATACGCATCGCTCTTTTACGGTGCAATAATGAAATCAAGAAAAACCACGTTGGATAAGTCAACACGAGCATGTTCAGTGGTGCCCATTATTCGGTTGGAATAAATTTAAATTACACGCTAATTTTTTTTACAGCAACACATACGTGTCTGGGTCCGTGCCGTGTAGGAATAACTAAAACTTCGCTCGGTTTGTACAGCAGTACAACGTGCCAAGACGTGTAGCGGATTTCCGTACCGTACGTGTACGATAAATCTTGTAGTATTACGTACCGCGTTTCGACTAGACACGATTTTTTGATAATAATCTGCGGCCTCAGCAGCGCTAGCCGAATGCTGATAACTAACTCGTATGTTTGCTGAAACTCTATCAGATAAATCCACTTACGTTCGCGCTGGTCACACTTCATCGTGCATAATATTATATGCGGCCAATCAGGGTTATACGTTCTCGATTCGTCGAATCCGATCGTTGTAGGAACATCTATCGGTACGTCTAAATGTTAAATTTACCTGCAAATATAATATTTTATGTAAGTATTTTTCACAGTTATCGTATAATACATTTTTTGTACGCAGAAAGGGTGAGAGAGCGATAAACATCCCCTCGGATCGCTAATAAATATTCGAAGAGCGTTTGTCGAGCAGTTCGTTAATCGTATACACGCTATCGTTTCAATGCATAGCGCACGCGTGCCCCTAAAAACAATAGAAGTTTTATGATCACACTCACACACTCAAGGCACCGACGATTATTCTGAAGTTTTTATTCAAACGCGATTTACATTGCCTCCATTTCAAAACGTGCCTGCTGCCGATATCCCATCTTAAAAACAGCAGTATATAGTATATATGTATACGTTGTACGTACACTTGGAATTATTTCGTACGCGCGTTGTAAAAACGATATCACATGCGCGGCCGACTTAAATTAAATCTATCGAGAGGGTAGATATTAA
The DNA here is from genome assembly GCA_949715065.1 of Periphyllus acericola. Classification (NCBI taxonomy): domain Eukaryota; kingdom Metazoa; phylum Arthropoda; class Insecta; order Hemiptera; family Aphididae; genus Periphyllus; species Periphyllus acericola. The sequence continues at coordinate 29,638,990 of OX454268.1, forward strand.
ACCTTTTATACACATATATACTGCAGTAGACCGTAGTTACTCCCTTGACGTCGCGGAGTTGCCGCGTTTTACAACTCGTGGCGTACGCACTACGATCCGTGAATCGTAATAAAACATTTTCTAAACGCGTTTTGATCGTCGTTTTTTTTTATGCGAAATTTACACGACGCGCGGGAACGTTACTCTTAAACCCATTCGATATCCGAAGGTGTCTATACAGATGTGAACCAGCGGTAGAAGTGGCACCGAATTTATTTTTAGGTTATTATATTTGTCAAAAAACAACATGTATAACATTTTATGCCCCTGCACAAATCCGTAGCAAAACAGACATTGTTACTACTGCTGGACCTAAAATGGTGTGCCGTATGGAAACTGCAGAGAATTGAGCAGTACCAAATTAAAAAGTGAACTCGTATGTACACTACCATACAGGGTGTTCCACCGCGATTCACACAGAGCGATATCTCCCGTGTTAAAAGAGATAATACAATTCTGTTTTTTTATGATCATCCCAGGGTAATTTCGTTGACAAAAATTTGGTAGTATAAAATAAGTGTAATATTATAAAAGTTAGAAAAATAACTTTTTATTTTGTAACTTTTATGTATATTTAAGATAGTCATTTTATATATTATTTATATATTTTTCTGAAAATGTTGACAGTTCAACTTTCAATGTTTACTGCCTTTCGATTTTTTTAGTTTACAAGAAAATAGTGTACTATATTTACACAATTTTAAATAATAATAATCTTATCGAAAAAATGACAAGGTGATAATAATTTACAATATTTCTTTGTTAACTAAAAAAAATTATTGAAAATCATGAATCCAACGAAAACTGAAAGTTGAACCGTCGACAGTTTCAGAAATAGAAGCCCTATGAAATGGCTATCTTCGAATTTCACAAAAATCATAGAATAAAAACTTAACTTTTTAACTTCTTTAATAACACTTATATTTACCAAACTGTTGTCAGCAAAATGTCTTTGCCTTGGGATGTTCATAAAAACCAAAATTTGATTATCTGTAATAACACGGGAGATATCGCTTTGTGTAAATCCCTGTTGGACACTCTGTACATAGGTGCATCGTTTTCAAGTACTTTGGTGAGTGGGATTAGAGGTGCAGTATAGCAAAATACGTGAATTTTAGTCACTGTGCTAAGGGGTAGATACTGTTTCAAAAATGGGGTTTGAAGCGTACCGGTACTTCGGCCTACAAACGAAAAATTCAATGTGGGCAGAATAACACATAATATCCACGCCAAATTAAACCACGATACGGCACACCGGATGTCACCTACTCATCGAGTGTCCACGCTGTACTCGGATACAATATCAGCACATCGCAAACGAGTAAAATGCACCGTTTCCGCTATAAAAATGATTAGGTCGATCGTAGTAAATTCATATGGTCAAAATCTTAAGTAATCAAAGTATCTGCAACCGCCGCAGTGGTTCTGATTTTGCTAAGGTATTTTAGGTAATAGGTATAGTACATATAGGTACGCGAAATATATTTACTACGATTTTACTACACGCGTTTACTGCGACCGCCAAATCGCGTTGTTAGGGAAACGGTGCATTTTACTCGATTGCACACTTTTCAGTGTGATGTCCGGCGCGACGTTTCGGACGAAACGTTACCACTGACCCATCATACGCAGCGATAAGACGTATCCACGTCAATACGTAATTACTTGTCACAAATGTCGGCCATGCACGCACTGGATGTATAATATCGGTCAATCCCCGGTCCTAAGTCGATGTTTATTATAAACACGTCACCGTGTTCACGAGTATGCGCGGACGGATAGTGACCGGAAGATCAAACGACCGCGATCGCGTTACGGGACAGGGGGTGAAACGAAAACGCATCGGTTGCGCCGATAACGCGCGTATATCGTGACGGATACGCAACGGACGTGTGCGCGGGGTCGAAAAGGCGTCAGCCGATAAGGGTGGGGAACAACGCGTGGTTTTTTCCACTAACCCCTCCTCGAAAATTCGACCAGATCTTAAGCGCACCGCCGCACACGCTATTGTACTCATCGCGCGTATCGCTTGCGGCGCGGGGGGGAAAAAAACACACGGAAAAGCGTCTGAAATCCCGTAGTAACAGCAGTGACGTGTACAACAATAGCAATAATGATATGGTAATAGACGATGCGCGGTCCTCCGAAAAATCCGGTCCGGCGGCGGCTGCGTTGTGAAATACTTTTATTTCGAGAATCTCGGTGCACCGCGTGTTCAAGTCAACGATCATCGCCTTCAACCCTCCCCACCCCCTCCCCCAGGATCGCCGATTGTAACACGCGCGCGGGGCCAATGTATTCGCGTTGGTACAATATATAATTCAGTACGTACGGTCGGTTCCTCCCCCTCCCACTCTCGACGACCGTCACCGAGAAAGTCGTTTCGTAGACGCATTATCATTATTATTACAATACACGCGCGCACGCACCTGCACATGCACACACACACACACACACACACGTATCCCATTATAATAATAAGTACATGCATGCATTTATTACTGTTTTTTTTTTTTTTTGTATTGTGTTCGGTGCACATGCGATTTCGATTGCCGCCGTCGAATTTCGGCGGACGTCTTATCAGATGCTGCGAAACGACGGCGGCGGCGACCTAGGGTAAACGCGTATAAGTTACAATTTTTTTTTCTCGCTCTCCCTCCCTCCCTCCTTCCATCTCACCCGCTCGCCCGGTCGTTCTTTCCCTCCTCCGTTCACACAGTCTCGTCGTTCGCATTTCCATATGTCTATTTACGTATACGTTTCGCCAACGATCGCGTGGGACCTGATACTTCGACGACTGTTGTTATTATTATTATGCGCGCAAACGACGGCGATGGCCTTATAGAAACGTCGAGCTATTATATTATATTATACTCGTATTATTATTATTATTATTATTATTATTATTATCATTATTATTATTATATTATACATTGCCCCGTCTCCGTCGTCGATCGTCTCGCGCGGTACACACGCACACGTACACATACATACGGTGCAACGCGTATGACCCGGTATTCGAGGGGCGGGGGAGGAAAGGGTTGAGCCGGAACGACGGCGAGGGGAGGAGGAGGGGGGCCAGACATCGAAAATTGGTCGACGGCCAAATATATGTATAAATACACGTGTGTATGTGTGTGTGTGCGTGTGCGTATAATGTACGTGTATAGGAGAGAACACGCGGGGCATTAGGAACTACGACGACTTATCGGGACTGGTTTGCCCCGCGCCACCGTCTCAGCCGACGTCGTCGCCAGACATTACAACTATTGTACTACGACGTCTCGGGCCGGCTAGTGGTACCTAAAACGCGCGATATCACTGCAGCTCGCGTTGCCCGTAAATGCAGTTCACGGATCGTACGGACCCAGTTCCTGCACCCCGACAGCGAAACCACCACCCCGCAAGTTTAATGTTCTCCGTCGCTTGTGTCTAGGCCAACCGAATATGCGCGCGACATGCGTACACGTTGCACTTACGTCCCGTGGTTTACTGCCCTAACCTACTATTTACTACCGCATCCGGCCCGCGGTTAACTTTTAAAATTAAACCATTAAAAGTTTGAAAATAAAAGTTACTCGATAAAATGATGATTAAACGCTTATCTGTGTTCTAAATTAAATACAGTATATATATATATGACGTCGTTTTTAGAATTATGATATTAATATTTAAGTCTTGGTATCGCACTCATTTACGCTTTGATTTATAATAATATACGTCTAAACATGGCATGTCCACAGTTAATATGGTTATTTTGTTGTACCTGCATCGGCGTATTATCTATCGTGCCGCGACATGTGTCTTTTACGTTACGTAGTTAGTCGCAGTGGTTATTTTTTTTCGACCCGCTAGATTTCAAAGGTTCAAAAACTGGCCATCTAGTGACTTTAAGTTACCCGTCCGTGCTCTTCACCGTACAGGTGTACGAATCATATATTATGCTCGGGTCTAGGGATCGAGAAACCGCCCGTGGCAGTGTCTGGCTGCCGACGTGTAGGTACACGGCCCGACTCGTGTATGCGTGCGTGTGTCCCGAACGTGTAAACAACGAACCTAACGCTCGCACTGCTGCAGCCGCCGTGGTGTGTATGCAAAGCGATTTTGTTATTATCGCAGTGCGTTGGTGAAAAAAAAAAAACACGTTTTATAACACGGTAATGGTCGCGGAGAGTGCTCGATTCTTACAGTCATAATATTATACGTATATATGCTGCGGCGGTGGCCGTGCGCGTGTACCGGCTCGTGCTGTATATACGACGACGGTCACCCATCCGAAACGGCTACGATGCACCGTATAATCCGATTAGTCCGAACAGTACTCGATCCGTTTTTCCGGTGTAAATTTCACATCCCTTTGGTGCGCTTTCGTTTTTTTTTCTCCTGCACCGTCGCGTCCATATCCAAAGATAGCGTTTAATCGAGCGACGCTATAACGACGAGTACAATCGTCTTACGCGTTTCTTTTTCGACCCTTTCGCGCTCTACGAATTTGATTTTGATTTCTCCGCGCGGTGCTTTCAATCGGTCGAATTCAACAATAATAATTATAGTAACTCTTAATTTGTTTTATTATTGCAGTTCGCACGATTGACGCGATGATGCACCAGTGGCCCGGCGGCGGTAACACTTGCCGACACGGGCGGGTCGATTATTTGCCGGTTCGCTTTAATCTTCTAGGCGGATCTCCGCGGAGGAATAGACTCGGAGTCTTATAGTGGATCAGAGCGGTTCACGTATCGTATGGACCGCGGACGGAACGGAACAATATCAGCGCAGTCGGTCAGCCGCGGTGCGACGTTGTTACAATTGACTTTTCGCGATTTCGTCGGGCGACGTTAGTACGTTATGTCGAAAAACACTTGCGTCCGCTCGTACATAACAATAGTTGCTATCGCGATCCCCGAGAGCCTCTTCCCATCGTGTATTGTCGTACACGTAACTTCCGATAAATCGCAGTTTTTCCGTTCGCCGATACAGGTAAGAGGTGTACGTACGCTAAGACGAACACGACAATCCGCCGATGAAGTAATTATACTCACCCCGTCATTCACCCCCCTCACCACCGTCTCACAGACAGTTTGGTCGCAAACTTCCGACTTTGTGTGTGTGCACCTGTTGGCATTCGCATAGTATTTCAAGGTCGCCCGATGGCGTTTATTCGGTACACGCAACAATGTGTGTATTATAATTAATTTTGTTTGTTACGCAGACACCCAGACGTGCATGTGCTTATGTGTGTGTGTGTGTGTGTGTAAGCGTTTAATTTTTTTCCCGTTTTTTCTCTCTTTCACGTATACAAATAAAATTCTGAGCGTATTAATTATGTAAAGCATTACGTTAATTCGATTCGGGAATTTCTTTTAGCACTTTGTATACACGGCAAAAACTGCAAAATTATGAACTATAACCTTTTTTTTTTTTCAGTCAGCATTCATTTGTCCGTGCGCGACTATTACTCAGCCGAGCAAATTGTAAAATATTATAATATTATTTCGTCCAATGAGCTGCTGTAACGTTATTTCAAACGAGTAATCATCCTAACATATTTATTCATAATAACAACGAGAATTTCTTTTTTTTTCCTTTCCGTTTTATTTTTATTTCTTTTTTTTTTCGTACACGGGTTAAATAAATAACTGGCCATTAAACGCGTTCGCCGCTGTAACGTTCCCGTACAGCCTTTCATAATAATGTACACGTACGAGTCGATTATTGCAAACGGTCAATGTTTTTTTTTTTTTATAGAGATATATACAGCGCGTGTACATTTTCAAACGGTCAATGTTTGGATTGGATTCGCAACGTTCGCTGGTTATTTGCAAATTGAATAATAATAACAATAATGATGATGATAATAGTAATAATAAAAAATAAAGCGAACCGAACGTAGTCTCGTTTGCCGATTCCGCGCCTCCATACGTACATATATTGTTACGGCACCCGCGCTATGTACATTATATTATTATATTCGCGTACGCCGCAGCAGTGTTTAATAATTAATACGTAACGTTATTGTATCGTACATCCAAGCACAACGTAATGTTACGTTATACGAACGTATAGTACTTAATGACCCGACTGCCGCATTATAATTTATACATTTTGAAAAACCGTTAAATCACAGACTTAAGAGGCATTGGTAGACGACTGCAGCCCGGTATAAGTCACACAGACAACGCATTAATGTAGTCAATAGGTTTTACGGCACATTCTTGTCTGCATTACCAAACAAGTTGTTAGAAAAAAAAAAAAAAAAGGGGAAAAAAAAGAAACGGGTTTATATGTTCCTAAATAATATACGACAGCGCGCGCACACAGACGCACACGCACACGCATTCATAATATCAACCAACACTTAGACTCATCATCACCGTCGCCACCACCGTCGCTGTTTGTATTATTAGGTATACATTTATTGAAATAAAATACTTTGCTGCAGTAATTAGTGTGGTTACCATTCAAACCGTTCGAGTTGAATATAGTTGTTTAGAAAACGAAAATGCACAATTATTAGGCTCGGGTTACGATTTATTTCCCTTATTTTATATGCACGACAGTACCCCTCTCTTTCACCGGTAGATAGTGGACTCGATGCACTTTTTAATAATATATTTTGACCAACTTCAACCGAATCGTTAATTTTTTTAAGAAATTTAAGGGGGTGGGAGTGGGAAAATGAATCATTTACTGTTTGCCGTACCGAACGACAATCGTCCCAAAGCAACAGCACTTTGAAAGAAACCTAGCCAAATTCGAAGTGTACAGATGGTGTATTTATGCGCAAACTCTCACCGGCCTCTCGCATTTTACGTGCGAGGAGCATGTTATGTAATAATTATCATCACAATTTGTCGGGGAACCGTGTTCGCAACTATCCCGGCACTCGAATGCGTCCAGTGCCGCCTGCACGTCACGCACGAACCGCAATCCGAATCGAGTGTTTTGCATAGATACTATTTCGTCTTCTAGAAATCACATCGTAAGATCTTACCTTATTCTGGCGAAAAATTCACACGTTAAAAAAAAATTCACAAAGACCGTACAAACACGCGGTACGGTATATACCGTACACTAATTACAACGCGCACTGGCACTCGTCCGATCCAGCAACAATAACCTCAGCAACTTTGTCGCAATCTCGAAAAGAGAACATTATCGTGCCAGTATCGATTTCACGTGTACGTTCATCGAGCGCGATAGCGCGAACTTGATTTAAGTACAACATTTGTGTGTACAATATACCGCGGTATTATGTCATGCACTGTTACGTTGTTACGGTCGCCGCCGATCCGCGGGCGAACAAAAATCCGAATATAAGTCGTGTGCTAACTCTGTGCGTTCGTCGACGGCTACGACAGAGATCTCCCGAACAACAATAATTAATACCGGTGTTCCGTCCGATAGTTAAGTCTATATTTTTGGCAACCCTCCCGTTTACCGAAATCCAACGGACCGCGCGAGGGCGTAATGTAATAAGAGAAAAACGCACGTACCTCGCGGGTAGCATACTAAACAGCCGAATTCCGTGTAGGTCGCGTGCTGAACGAGTAACCGTCGGGCACGGCTGTTCGGTTTTATTCCACGGCTGTTTTTTTTATTTTACACGCCGTGCCCGACGGTAGTAATCGTCGGAAAGTGGAAAACCGTTCGCGATGACAATTATTCAAAACCTTAAGTCTTGGTCGGTTAATCCAATGGGCTTAAATCGAAAATGTATCGCCGAGGAAATACATTCCCCGTAAACCGCGGTTTATATATTATATTCTATACTGAATGTGTGCAATTTCATGAAGTGGATGTCCGCTTCGTCGAATGTATCTACATTGTGAAAGTGACGTTTTTCTTCGCTATTCATAGACAATTTGTCGACTTTTTCATGAAATGGACACACTAAATTTATCCGCATTGTGAAATATATTATTTTAATGTAAATGTTAAAATGAAATAATATATTATGATTGTTTTTCTTCTTTTTTTTAGTTTTTTTTTTCTTTAATTAATTCATTATTACACTTTTTAGTTGTTTAAAATATAAAGTAAAAATCTTGTTTTTCTTAAATAATAACTTTCTATTATATCATATTATTTATTTGCACATGTTGAGAACTATGCTAACGACTATTGCACATTTTTTTTTACACCAGAAAACATTGCACTTACGTATACAAGCCCGGTACTTTTCTGAAAGGAAATTTCTCATCTAGTACTTTGGGGAGGTAATACAGGGTCTTTTAAACTTGAATCCACAGTACTATTGCTCTTGAAAAAACGATTTTGAGTGAAAGAGGTTGGGTGGATTAGTTTATACGTTTACATAGGTCGATATAGTAGTAAAACCAAACTTCTTAATAGGATAGGTTGAACTTTTAATTTTCTAAGTAAAAAAAAAAAAATGTTTCGAAAATTATGAAGTTCTTATTAAATGCAAACATAAGTACTCCGTAAACGTTTCGAGTGAATACGATTATTATTTGTTGAATAACAGTTTAACAGCCAAAAAGTTCATATCGTGTAATCAAAATTCGTTGAAATATCCAATCTTGTCAACATTTCATTTTCAAACGCCTAAAAAATTTGTTTGCGACTTTCTGGTTAAAATTTTTTTATCGGCTACAAAGAAAATTATATGAAAAATCTTGTATCCATGAAATACAAACAGGTCGATTCACGATCTCGGTTAAAATTTGCTGCAATTGTTTGTTCTGTTTTTCTCAAATACTCGGAAAACTGTTGATAAATTAAAAAAATAACCTCCTCAAAGTACCGACTAGATGCAATTATCTTTTAAAAAGGCACCACATAGACACAAATAAAACAACATATGTACATGATCATAATACCAATACACTGTTCTCGTTTCACTCGGAATCTAAATATGTAATCGTTACACGATGTACGTTATGCGCGTACCCATCCATCTATGATGAGATACGGCAGGCTTATAAATAGTTTTTCGATGTGACGTCACAACTGCAGTTATTATTATAATGTTATTACGTTGTGGAGACGGAGCGCGCTTGGCAGGACAGGTGCGAAAGCGCACTTGATACTATTATCTTATTATTAAATCGCTGCGAAAATAAACGATATCGGGCTACACGCGAGTAGAGCACGCACCCACGTGCATCATTTCCGTGTCGCACACATCCGTACAATAACCGTTCACACGCGGGCGAGATGTTATTTTTAAACCTGCAATGCTATTGTGCGGAAAATCGGCACGTGGTCACGGGAAATACCCTAAGGGTTTCCGCACATTATTCGATTTGAATAGGTTTTGTGCGACTTTATCGCCGTGCGAGGGATGAATCATGAAAGCGAGTCGGAAACGAAATCGAAAAGACGCGCCACACGTTGCGTTAAATCAAGAGTAAAACATGTATCTAAGTTTGCGCGGTATGAATGGGTTGGGAAAAAATGTCGCGTGCACGTTTTTCCATTCGTCCGGAGTACTCAATAAATGTTCAAAACGGTTTTATATTATTTTCATAAATCAACACTTTATCTTCATCGGAAGAGTCGTACGATACAGTGCAAACGAATCGACGAAGCGTTCAATGAAGGGGTTATAAAAATGGAAAATTCCACGACCGCTGGACTCGGAAACACGAGTTTATCAACAGACGCAGTCGGACTCACGGTGTAAGCGGCGCCCCCGAAGGCCGAAACCGTCAACAACATAGGGGCGGCTATAACTCGTAGGAGGGGCGAGCGGGTTGGAGAGCGTTGTGACCTAGTGCCGGTGCTCGATGCACAACCGTGGACGACTTGAGGCCGCAATCGCGTATCTCAAAGTAATTACCATATTATCGTAACATTACCGTGTACATAGTGGTATGGTAATTATTACGACCGTCACCTACCTTAGATATTCTGATGACGATGAGTGTTCAGTCGAATGCTCTGGAGCTGTATCCTTAAGGCAGGTCGTGGCAGGGATCGCAGAGGCGCACCGTTCACCACTAACTACTACCACTATCACTATCGTAAGTACAACTACTACCACTTTTACCAGTGCCCGTGGAAGACGGCCGAGGTGGTAGTTTCGGCGGCGGCAGCGGCGACGGTGGTGGTGGAAGAAGCCACTACGGTGGTGGTGGTAGTGGCGGTGGTGGTGGTAGTGGTGGAGGAGCGCATAGTGCAACAATGGGACGAAATAATAAAAATCTCTTGTTGCGGTGCGCCGCGCGAGGGGGCAGCTGCAAATCGGTTGATGGAATTCCGGGTGAGGTCGTGGCGGCGGCGGGCTAGACGTGAAATAGTTGCAGTCGTCGAGGACGCGGGTAGGTATCTTAATACATATATATGTACTAACTATGTATACGTACGGCGCGCGCACTCGCGGGGTGCAAACGAAAAACTAGTTTTTGTAAAAGGGGAATAATAATAATAGTAATAATAATAATAATGTATAACGCGCGCGGGCACAATGCGCATAACCAACAACTCGCATCCTTACACACCTAATGTATTATATGTACACATTCACAGTCGCTGCGTGTGAGAGTGCACATACATACATATATACATATATATATATATATATATATATATAATATACATTGTATATAAGGGACCGGACTGGCGCATTATCATTTGTATTATTGCTGCTGCGCCGTTGTTGTATTGCATTTATTTATATGTATATACACGCACATTATAATATATCGCTGTCGCCTAAGGATGTCGGGAAAGGATCCGAATAGTCGCCATCGTCGTCGTCCTGGCCGGTGTCTGAGAGACCCCGTGGGAGGGGGATAAATAGACGGAGCTATGGCGCAGCAGTGGTGTATTTCAGGTATTTTTCATCTCATTGGGGTTGATTCCGTGTGTCCATATGCGCATGTACCCAATACGAGTTCCTATGCGTGCGTGTGCGCGTACATAACATTCAATTATGTTCTCGTGCACATATGCGTGTCTCCGCGGTACTGGATACTATCTAGTCGTCTCTACGCAGGGGTTGCCTTCGGGCCTCTTTATAGACGCACAATACGTGCACTAGAACACGGTAGACGCCACACTATTATCATCCGCGTCATAGGGGGTACAAAAATGTCTTCTCGTTCGCGGTCGTTCTATATTTATAAACGAATATTATAATAATAATGATAATACGTGTGCGAGTTAGACTCCGACCGCGCTACTATCGAGGCCATGCGTACATCGGCCGTGCCCGTGCGTATTGTTTTATTCTACGCTGTACGCGTATCTTATCAATCATCTTATTTTATAACAAAACGTATACATTTACATATGCATTTGTCCTTAAATCATTACTTCGATGGTAAAACGTCACGACACTCGTCGTCGTCGAGTATCCACGCTACACACGGTCACACGGGTACGTCATTATTGGCACATATATGTGTCTTACACGCAATAACGCGACCGAGTGAAACGCACCGTTTCCCCAACAACGATTCGACTGCCATGGTAAGTCCACAGTAAACATTTAAGCATCGACCGCGAGTCGGCTTTTATTAAAATGTTCACACGAAATGTACGCCGGTTCTGTCGGTATAACTTCATTACAAGTTTACCGTGAGTACCGAATCGTTGTTAGGGAATCGGTGCAGCTTACCCGTTTGCACTTTTCACTCGACATCGACAAGTGTGACATCTGCGTGACGTTTCGGGCAACATCTTAGAACGATCCCCAGCGGTAGACATATTATCTACGTAAATACATCAGGTGTGAGAAAACCCGTCTACGTGCGAGTCGTGAAGGGTTCAATAAAATATAAGCTTATGTGATAAACGTGTTTTAATGCGACTTCAATCGGTTCCGAGTCGGGACAGCCGCACGAGCAACACGAACCGAAATCGCAAACGATTGGCATACTATATTATACGTACGGTTGAAACCGAAAAAGATAATTCGATAACATTTTAACAACCGAAAATATTCATGGTATAATTATTCATAAACACGGTCATATCTTAACTTTTTATCACCCGGGGATATTGAAATATTTACGCCCATTTCAGGGAGATGACCAGAATTAATATTTTTTTTTTTACGAACAATCAAGCGCATTTACACAGTAACGTGAGTACCAACCATTTATAATACCGTTCGCAATATACTGGACCAATAAATTATTTACAGCAAATAATTTAAACGATTTAACTTAAAAATCTTTGTAAGATTTTAAACCTTAAAAATACGCCCGGGGGTAAGTACCCGACTACCCCCTTCATAGATCCGGCCCCGAGTACAATTAATATACAACGTTAAACTACTGCCAAAATATTACGATTTTATGTCAATGTAGTTACTCGGAAACATAGGCGAAACTACTACTCGGGCCGACTAAGAGTATCCACGCGGCCAAGTCTATAGTCCACAGAAAAAGTTCTATGAAATAGTTGCATACGTTAAAGTGAATGATTTACCGTTGTAGGTGACCGAATCATATTTCAAATGATTTTTTTTTCGAAATTGTCACCGGACAATGTTAACTGAACGGTTGTTGGTTACGGATACGGATGGACGGGTTGATCGAAGACGTGTTACAACAACTTACGGTGTCAGGTCGCAAACGGAGTTCGCGCGGCCGATTAGGATATTGTATTTCGTTGTCTTGTTAGTAGGTCACCCCGGGTGGATCCTACAACCGTAAAGGCGAGAGATGGACTGATGTAAATTGCGATTGCGCTATCCTTATAATAGGTGGACGCCTAGGAAGGATCTACTTTTGTTATAGACACAAATACCGCTAAAGTGTTACCACCGATTAGACAACAGTTTACGAGAAATAAACATCTATAGATAATAATACGTAGGCTCCTGTAAATTGTAATATTATATAATAGTGGATAAAATCGAACGTAAACAATACTTTGAAATCTGTAGTGAACTTGATATTACACAGTGAGCCATTGTTTATAGTTTTTTACCAAAACGTTTTGATGGCTTGAATGATGTCTTCAATGCTCGTATATAAATTATAATAATAACTTTTTTCACATTTTTTACTGTTTATACACGGTATATAGAACAAAATCAATATAATTTTCATTTTCATTTGAAATGTTTTACAATAAAATATATAATCACACATATCGGAGATGGAAGTACTTACTCGTATAAATATGCGATCCATTACGATCCTCGTGCAAATATAAAACGGATTGAAATAATGACTTTAAAACGTGGTAAGTACATTGTTCGATAAGAAAACACAAATATATAGAAAACGCGAATAAATTATTCTCGTTAAAAAGAAAATATGTATTTTTAAAACCAAACTACACTTACTTTAAATGTAATTGTTTGGTGTACAAACGATTTTGTTTTTTATTATTATAGGTTTCACGTTTAATGCATTTAATTTGAATTTACCTGACAATTAAATTTGTGCTACTTCAAAGATACGTTTCGTACGAGATAAAATGACCATCAAAAATCGTAATCCTTTGGTCGTTATATACTATTCAACTTTTGAAAGGAACCTATTGCTTTTCTAACGCTGTAAACCTGTTGTTTAGGGTAATAAAATATCACGATGCGTATAATCAACATTTTATGCTGTACACATTTATTAAATTATATCGTGTACCACGAATGGGAAGTTCGCTATAAATTGTACTACGGCTGTGTAGTGAACATGTAATAAAACGTTTTCGGTTGAAAAAAAAAATCACAATATCAGTTACATCGAAATGCACCGACGAAAACGTTCATATAATAAAGCCAGCATGTAAATGTAACGCATCACACACCGATTTTCGTTTCAGAAGAGTGATAAATCGTTTTCAAATTCAATAAGACAACAATACAACGTACAACATCCGTCCGAGTGAATAGTACCCGAAACGCAATCCTTATATATTTTACCGGACCGATTTCGAACACGTGGCGAAACGATTGGTCTCCGACTGTTGCTCAACTATGTATTATATTATTCTTTCACTTCTTTTTTTTTTAATTATAAAGTATTCTCATTGGATTCTGTAATCATGGAAACGATGTATTCAATTACGTAAGGAGATAATATAAATTAGAAAAATATAACATTTAAGATTATGCTTGAGGGTTCTGTCACTGGACAGCCTCCCTCGTCAAAATGACTCAAGTGATGTAAAAGACAAAAATGTAATTACCTCATTTGCTTATTGTACACAAACTACAGATTGTAAATATTCTATTTTTGAAAAAAGGAAAAGATTATTTAATCTACTTTTAAGTTAAATAAAAATGTTTAATTGCATATTTTAATAGTTTTCTTTGAAATCATATTTTATTTAAATAACGTATTTTTATGTAGTTAACTAAATATGAAAATATTGTTGAATATTATAATTAAAAAGTAATTTGTTTCAAAAAAAAAAATGAAAAACCATTTTCGTTGTAGGTAATGATTATAAAAATTGCCTGCAAAAATGTATTCCTCGCACTTTGAACATTTAAATTATTCGTGTTATTCGCATATTATTTTAATAAGATTATAATTAATAATGTTATATGATTCCCTTGCATACTACATAATATGCTGTTGGGTAAACAATTAATTTACACTGCTGACGTCACTTCTTGGGTTTGAACAAAAATTAGAGGTGACATCAAATAAATAGTCATGATATAAAAAATTATTCTATAAATCATTTTAACCAGGAATTAGAAAACGGATGAAAAAAAAAAAAATTGTAATTCAATGTTGTACGTACACAACTTAATTATTTATTTTCGATTTTACACCGAGCGATCGAGTTTTAATAATCTCACCGCAAACCGTTTGGGTAAACAGCGGCTAAATAGTGGAAAACTCGTTTGAGCGTCGATTACTTAAATAAATTCTGTTACTCATCTGAGTATTATAGCGATATGCGACGAACAAAATTTGTTTCTTAAGTTTCCAAACATTTTACAAAACGCAAAACAAACACACCACAATATTATCTGACTCGTTCGGTGCGGTTTTCGCTTAGTCGCGATGTACTACGCGATAATAATAACTCATTACAGCGTTCGTTTCATTTAATCTCTCTAATAACACTCATTATACAGTTGAAAAACACACACAGTACCCAGCAGTATATTATGTTTAATAATTTTTGTGTGTTTGCGAATTCCAATTAGTAAGTGAAAGCGATATGTACTTATGCAAATAATTCAAAGTCATCGAGCACTTACGCGTAAACGAGATTTAAATTGTTTTTGGACGTGAAAAAAAATGAAAGAAACGATTTCAAATAATATAAATTCTGCAAATCGAGGCGACACGTACGTTTTTGTACTCGCGTACATATTAATATTATAAAACCATTCGTATACTGAAAACGTTTTGTAAGTATACCTGATGAGAACCCATACGGGTCGCCGTAATCGGGACGATAGTCATTATTGATATTCAAACAGGTTGTTTTACATTTGCGGTAACGGTTACCCGTATGCGAGATGCCAAAAAAAAAAAAAAAGACACCCAAAACTAGCGAAAAAAGTGAGCGGCCGAATTATGATCGGCAAGTGGTTTTTTCTCGTTCTCGGGGCGCGTTCGTTCGGGATGTACATGAGATCGCCCGGGGAACACGCATCTCGCACGCGGCGAAACGTTACAAAAAGAAAAAAGATGTGTGCGGGTAGTGGACTTTAGGGGATGAAATAAATCACCACTTCTGAGTTCTGGGTAGATCTCGCGCGCTCGCCACGCTGTCGTTTTTCGAAAGCCGACGTAAGGTGTGCGCGGGGACGAACGGACCGAGACGTTCACCTTACACCGGTCCACGTGTCTATTTTTATTTTTTATCTCCTACGCAACGTGTACTTTTTTCTGCTCGCTCATTTCATTTCGACGAATACGTTACAATACACAATAATCGTAACTCGATACAGTCGTGTGTACGCGTAAGCATAATACGTACACGCACGGGCAAGAGTTGTTTAAAAAAACACAATTAGGTATATAATATTATGTATGTGTAGTTTCTCTACGCGGTGTACGTGTTGCGCGCGCGTGTGTGTGACAGTTTCGTGTCGGAAAACGTATACATACATGTACATAATAACCGGCAGTGGTTGAGTACTAAATCTGCGAGTACAGCGAGAGAGAGAAAAAAAAATTGTATAAATATTAAAACGTCGAGGACAGTCTGCGCGGATTGCAATAAATTGTAATGTATGCAATGCAAACGAATTAATGTCACCGCGGTACATATTATTATACTAGTGGTTCCAAACATAGCCTGCTTGCATGCCGCATCCGTCCCGTGGTCCTGTTCCGGGAGCCAATTGTACTTAGACGGTCACATCGTCGAATCAAACGGGAATCGATTACAGTTCTCACGGCTTACGGGCTTCCGAGTTTCGCCGTGAAGCGCCGTCGTTGACGTTCGAACGCGTTTCCCCCTTCGTAGGACCCCGCGTTATAACAGTCGAACCGAGGATTTTTTTATTTCTCGTTTTTATTTATTTATTTTTTCCATGCCGGCAACAATATCAACAAAAGAACGATAACCCATTCACAGAGAGGACGACGTAAGGGATGTATTTTCATTATTTTTTTTACATTTTTTATTTACCGACGAATCTCAATAATTATAAGCTAAAGCGTACGAACGCGCAACGTTACGTCCGAGGACAATAATAACTGTCGTCGCAATCGAACAACACGAACCGAGTCCTGATGGGAAAAAAGGTGTATGAAGGGTATCCTACCGATGCTTGGAAGTGGCGGCCGCCGCCGTGCAATGTCGTGGGCGTATGAATTGAATCCTAACGAACGCTTACTTTTTTCGCCCGTGCACGCGTATGTACACAATACTATGTATAATAATGTTATACATGGACTAGGCGGTTAATTAGATTGTATTATTTTGTTAGTACAACGATACGATATCAAATTTGTTCGTCCAGTATGAGCATCACACGGAGAAGAGCCGCACTCGGACGTGAGGAGAACGCAAATATTAACATTACGCGTAAATTAATTATGAATCCAAATCGATAAGATCTGATGACGAGTGAATTATGTTTAGATATTACAGGATACGCCCAGTCGGCGGACCGTCTACAGCTTAACGCGCCTGACTGTAGTACTGGAGGGGAGGGTCACTGCAACCGTCATGGCGATATTACACCTAAATGCAATAAAGTATAGGTGGCGAACATATTTCTGGTCAAATATCAAATTTTTCCAATCTAGCTACCCAAAAAACACTTTATTTTCTTAAGTTTAAAACAATGTTATTTATATTGCGATATATTATTATAAATAATATATATATTTTTAAGTACATGTTTGTTTTTATTTTATAAATTACGTATTAAGTGATATTCCTAAACTAGACGTTATATTGAATTGTGTGTATTAAAAAGTATGTTTGTATAAGTTTGTATATGTCATTGAAAATTTACCACGTGTCTCACAGGTTTTCACAGGTTTGTGATGAGTATGAAAGTTATTCAATTTATATGACGACTACATATAATCTATAAATATAATCTATAACTATAACTATATATATTATATAATCTATAACTATAATTATATATATTATATAATCTATAACTATAACTATATATATTATATAATCTATAACTATAACTATATATATTATATAATCTATAACTATAACTATATATATTATATAATCTATAACTAACTAATCTATAAAATGCCAAACCTCATCATGTAGAATGTGTATAATATTGATATAAAATCACACATTGGTGTACCTTAGCGAAAAGTGCGTTCACCAGATGTACCAACAGTGATAAATTAAAATAATATCATCTTAATACTTAACAATTACCTTAACACGGGTCATGTCAAATTCACATGCGAATCACGACGACGAACGGAAACATGTATGTGTACAAAAAACATAAAGTCACGCATCAACAACTGCATGTACTTGCATCGAATTAAAATAATAGACATTTTTTCATTAAATACATTTATCTACTTATTTGAATATTATATTCTGTACTGAATAATTAACAAAACATACAGTTAGCACTGTCGTCCTACACAGAAATCCTAGGAACCATATAGATTGCCCAGGCGTGGTTTAAAATAACAATGCGATTCAATACGTCGCCGAGCGTTACAAGAGATTCTATAAAACGACACGTTGCCGGGTGATTATATTCATTACAATAAACGTAGCGCAACAGACATAATATAGTATCCGATCGCGTGGTGCGCGCGTGATGATGTGTTTTTGTGGACAAATAACGATTATTTGCAACACCGAAGAAGCGTACATAACATTATTATAGGGAATATCACGCCCCATATTCTTAAAAAGATTTGGTTTAATAATTTAAATTTACAAAGACCACTTATAATACAATTTAATAGATTACGCATAGGTCATTCACTATTACCTAGTCACTCTTTTTATCTTTGTCTAAATAATTCTCTTTTTTGTACACTTCATCTCAATGAGAGTCCTTGCGATCTCTCCCATATATTATTTGTTTGTCCCGCTCTGAATTCCAAACGCCTAGTCCTAATTCATTCTCTTAGATCTCTCAACTGCCCCTTTAATCTCCATTCCATTCTAAATTCTAATTGCAGCTTTACCATTAAAATTATCATTAATTTTATTTTGGATGCTGGCTTTACGATATAGTATTTATGTGTTTTAATTTAACTAAATTCTGTATTCTAATATTGTTCAATTGTTGAGCTGTATTAGTGTTATTACTTAAAGATATAAAAATAAAAAAAAAACATTATTATGGTCGCGGGAACCGGCTTAAAAGCGCCGGATGAAAAGACGAAAAAAAATAAAAATCATATCATACGACAAAACGAAAAACGTCTTCGCCGTCGTGATCGCCGTAATAATATTTCATATGTGCACGTATAGTCGACACGTCCGTCCGTGCGGTGTTATTCCGCTCCGCGTGCCCGTGGTATGTCGGACGGATCGGATTGTCGCGGATCGATTTGCGAGCACGGACATGTCGGTGTCGTCGCGTACGGTATTACGTCGTAGGTACACCGAAAACTATGCGGCTCCGTTCGGGTCAGGACTCAGGACTAAGGTTATCGGTTCGGTGAATAGTTCGTTCGTACTTTGTGACGGTTCGGAATCGTCGTTAAGTAGTCATCCTACGCGCAGCGTTTTCCCCGAAAGCGGATGATGTTTAGGGATATTAGTTATGTTAGCTGGCTTTCTGAACGGTTTGCGGTACATATTGTATCCTTACGCTCCTCGCGTGTATCCGTGTCCCGTACTAGAATTGAATGTATTTCCAACTCGCGGTTCAATATTTACTCAGGTAATCGTTTTTAGCCGGAAAAGTACCCCGCCGGAAGATATTGTTGAAAAAAGAAACGTGATCTTACGATTAGGAAACGGTGAAAGTCCAAAAAATCAATTATAAAAAAAAAAAGTTTAGAAATGTGCTTGGTGAAAAAAACAACGAAAACGAAAACGCGTATCTACCAAAATAATATGTTTCCACGCGCATGTTTTGGAAAACAATTCAATTTCGTCGATCGTCGCAGAATGTCGATCTAATCACATTTTTATCGCGCTTAACTTCAATTTAGATACAGCTAAACATTAACATAACAGTAAACAATGTAGAAGCTACTCCGACAGTACAATACTCTGTACAAACGGTATAATATCAATAGAACACACGATATTGACCACGTTTACTCGAACCATAATTTAATGAAATAACAAGCCTGTCGAAATGTGAAAACCGCAAAAACTCGCAGAAAGAATAATACGGTCGAAAATGCCGAAATTCACGAGATAAAAATAATTGGGTACATTCATGAGGTCTACGAAAACACTGAGACTCGGACTTCGGAGCTCGGTGTGACTCGGTGTTGCGTGTCAAGGAAAAAGTTTAGAGTCGTCAACACACAGAATCTCTATAATAATTGTTATTACCACGGTTAGGGTTGGGTTTTTATAGCGCTTAAAATTGCATAAATATGAGCTATAATATTACCTTGAATATTGCTAAATATGCAATAAAAACAACACAATATTCAACAAAATTTCTCACAAATCGTTATAATTACAGTTTTTGAAGCATCTGGTGATTCTGATCAGACTCTTGAGGGGCTGTAAAAATTACGATTATGAGTACATATTTCAACTCATTAATAATTCGAAATAATATAGTGTGAAACGCTTTTAACACTTGTTAAAACTATGCATCTACGAAGTCGGTCTTGTTTACCTCATATATATATTTTACTTTAAAAATTTGACCGAAAACATCTAAAAACACGTTTATTGTCATTTTATTTCATAACATATGACCAATTTTTATAAAAAAAACAGGTAAAATATCTCAGAAATAGCTCTACAATAAAAAAAAAAATCGCATAATACGCGAAACCAAATTTGAAATTTAAACTCTCTGTATTTCGAAACAAATGTTATGCTCACTTTGCTATTTATTAAGAATTTTATGAAAAATATGCAAATGCTATAAAATCCCAACCCTGGCATTTATTACAAATGAGTCCATCGCGAATATTATACGTAGCATAACGGTTTGTAAGTATAATATCGATTCTTGCACAAGAACGTTGTTGATACGACGCGTCCGTCCCAATACGATAGTATTGTTCGTCGACATCATACAACTAAACAGTTATTGCGTACTTGAATGAAAAAATGATGTTTATCAATTAGAATTATAGAAATTGAACGAAACACGTTTCTTTTTTTACATAAAAGAATTATCTTCTTCAGCGTTTCCGGAAAAATGTCGCCGTTCGATGTACAACGATGTGTCATCATACGTATAGTCGGTACAAGCCGCGGTCATCGAAAGTGATCACATTTTTACTCTCCTTAAAGCATTATCGTGGACATCCTGTACACGTTCTCGGACGAATCTCACGATTAAATAGATAGTACGTTTTGTGCGTGTAATGAAAGATGAGCGTTTACACCTTTGGTCGGGTAAGTATCGCGGGCGGCGACGAAGTCCACAATATGAAAAGAATACCCACGTGCTTTCCGCGGTTCAAATATATAACGGGGGTCGCGGCACACTCGTCGGGAAAAGCGTTTTGTAGTGAAAACCGCGAAAATTGAAAACTTAAAATCGCGCGACGGCTCGCAAACGGGCAACCATGTGGGTCGCCTGCTCGTACAGGACGGCGGCGGTGCGCGGTGCGAGAAAACGATCATCTCGTAAATCGCGTTTGCACACAATTATTTATACGTTATGCTTTTTACGCTGTTTAAACGACGTTCGTCGGACTGGTCTACGACGATTTTATTACGCTCTACGACGGCGACACCGCATAATGTAATTCAGCTCTCGGTGTGCGACAAATTGGAGGATTGAAATTATTTTTAGACCAGTGCCCCCGCGGGTACACCGATAAAACGCATCTCCGCTATTTCGGTACACGCACGATGCGAACACGATAATGTACGCGTCGAACAAACATCGTCGATTCGAGTTTTTACTCTGTACTCCAACGAGTGTGTGCGCTTTGTATACCTATACGTTTACGTGTGGTTTTTTTTTTCCGTTTATTTTAAATAGCAAATGTTTCTTGGATATTTGTTTGCGTACACAAACCTGTTATCGAGCAAACACCGTATTAATTATAACTATTTTCAAGTGCAAATATAGAAATACGAGAAGAAACGTCTGCACACTCGTGTATTCGTTATAATATACACCGCTCATGGCTGAACTTTGAAAATATTAATCATTTTATCCTGTCGTCGGTAAATAATAATAATAATAATAATAATAATAATATTGAATCGACATTAGATTTATTTCCAACGAGTTTCGGTGTCCGCTAGGAAATATATATTTTTTCAAGTTTTAATTCTGAAAACGAGTACTAACAGAAGTTTTTATGCAGTGGGTATAGGAGACTGGCAAGACTGGGATGGGAATAAATGTAGCCGGTGTGGGTTGTATTTAAATTTTAAAACAATTATATAAATCGTAAACTTATAAAGAAAAAAAAACGAATCCAGTGCAGTGCCTAATTTAATAATTTAGACTTCCCAAACTGTTTAATACTTACTTTGTAAACAAGTTGTTTGGTAAATTTTCCATATATTTTAAACAACGTTGAATTCTGTTGTAAATATAGTTTTGAGTGAAAGTCTTCAAATCACTATTTAATAAAAATAAATTAATATTTATTATTTTATTATACAATTTTACGGTGGATTGAGTTGGGCCTAGTAAAATATCAGATTTTACTCTAATATAGATAGTAAGTATAGGTATATCAAATAATTTTTAACATTCATTTTTAACAATACAATTTGTAGTGTACATTTATAATATACAGGGTGATTTATGACACATTAAGCTCAGGCGTTTATTTGACCATAAAACTACTTCAACTTGTATATTATTTTAAATACCTACTATAATACCAACGTTTTCTTTACATTTTCTTTATGCCAACTTAAAGGTATCCTGTGGCTACGAAAACTTTGTTTTTTCAAATGATAACAGCACGCAAAATATCTTTTAGTTAATTTTTTTTTTTAAATTTTTGATGTAACGAAACCAAAATTTGGATTTATATTTTCGAAATTATTCAAATTTAAGAATACGTATGAAAAGTGAAAAGATTTCTGTTATCTGGAATCAGTAGCAATCAGCGATTACATGTGATTACAAATTATATCATAATAAAAGGTGTATGTGGTAAACTTCATTATTATATTCATCGAAACGGATATCTTCGTCTACACTCCAATCAGTTTTCAGTATTTCACAAAATTAAAATTAAACTTTTATAGCATTCCATATTGGATAATTTATAAGTTAGGTCTTACGAAATATTTTTTATTCTCTTTGGGGCTATCGCGTCTTCTGAACTATAAGAAACTAATCAAAATCAATCATACTAAATCCGACTGAATCTACTGTAAATTTCAAAGAATTTGTTGTAAATTATTTTTGTTAACACTTCGGAAGCTTCTTTTATATTTTGACATGAGCACTATATTTCTGATTAACATATTTTTACGTTGAAAATAGAGTAAAAAAATTTGAAAAGACTCGTATTTGGGTTTTTTTTAGAATAAAAATCGTAAAAAAAACGAAAATAATTTTTCTTTTTACATAACTCAACGAATCGTATACATAAGTTTAAAAAAAATTTATAGTCGAATTAAAAACAGTTGGTACTACATACTACAATGCTTACTCGTGCTATCGTCGTATTGCTGAGATACATACATTTATACTTATGTAATAAATATAGGTTTAGAACGATCAACGAGTTACGAAAGATACGAACCCGTAACGATATTACATATATTATTCCGCTATAAATTTGTTTGTAGTTTTTAACATTCCATTTACCGAATACTATTGCGCAGAGACTTCATAAGATTGTCGGAACCATTAACGACATTTTTAATGTTGAAATTCGTCGTTACACGTATATACCATAATACCTATACTGGGAACTGTAGACTGCATCACGATTATAAACCACATTTACTAAATTGTCATTAACAACCACTGTGCTAAATCCTAAGCGATAACTAAATCCTAGTGATCGGTATTAGTGTATGACTCACAAGTAGCGAGAAATTTAAAAAAAAAAAAGATTTTATTTACTGAAATCTACTGTTTATCTACTATTACTAATTAACTTATCATTTATTTACCTTTAAACAAACAGCCACTCTTCCGACGAAGCCTATTTCCTGAAATTTTCTTTTTTAATTTTGTTTTTAATAAGATTGTGAACACAATTAAATTGATCTTTTGAAATATTTGAGAAATTGTTCATAGTATGTGGTAGTAATGTACGTTAAGTCCCTCTAAATTCTCTTCGTGAAATGATTGAGTGAACCAAAAATTTACGATTTCGTTTTTTACGACAACACATTATAGCCATTATAATTTCTTCAAACTCTCCTTCGGAACTGCTGTTCGTAGAACTACTATTATACTCCATACTTTATAGTTTATAAACTTAAACAATAATCAAAACAATATTCAAAAGTTAAATAAGATATTAAGTGATATCGTACGTGGTGTGAAATGTTTGCATAACACGTGTAACGTGGTAGGGCATAGTGTATTTTTGAAGACATAACACGTCTGAGTACAACGTGGCATGCGAGGACGTGTTAAAGGTAGGAACACACTATTCACACGCCACGTATGGCAACTCCGTTTAATGCCACGCCGTGTTATGACGTGTGATATACAACGCGATGGATACCACGCACAATAATACAATTAATAAATAGTTAAATTAATCGAATATGTGTACATATTAAGCATCAGTACCATTTTGCACTTCGGTAAGAGAACACATTAGTTATGAATTAATTATTCAAGTTCGTCCGACAGCGATTGGGAAGAAGAGTTGGAAGAAATGGCTGTGGCAACATTTTTAGATGAGTCCACGAGTAGTTGAAAATTATGGGTTCATGTGGAAAGAAACGAAAAAAGGGTTTTTTTTTTTAAATTTTGCCATGCTTCTTTGCGAACATTCAGATCGTTATAATCAACCGCAAATATATCGTACAAAGAAGTATGAGTACGCAGTGGCGTACGCAGGATTTTTCGATGGGGGGAGGGGGGGCTAGAAAATAAATATTTACTTAGTTCTGACATTTGGTTTGAAGAAATAAAATAAATACTTTCTTACTGATATAATGATACTACACTATTAAAAATATATATGAAAAAAAAAAACTATTACATTCAATCATAAAAATAATAGGCAATAGACAGTAAATATAAATTTTATTTTGTCCAATTTATTAATTGAATTGGTTTGGGTGAGATATTTAAAAATATTTGTATTACTTTAAATTCCGAAAAATTTTCTTTTTTATTAATGTTGTTCATTTAATACATAAAAAAAAAATACTACGGGTCATGGGAGGGGGGTGCTTTAACCACTTACCCCCCCCCCCGCGTACGCCCTTGTGAGTACGAACATTTTCTATTAATTTTTCATCGCTGTATGTGGAGGACATTGTCAAACATCGAAAGTTCGGAATAAAATGATTTCATTTTTCTGATCACACGTCACACGTTTTTCAAAATTGTTTTTTCGTTGGAATCGAGTGGGAATGCGTTGCGTATTATTAATATGATCACAAAACCGATAAATATTTAAAAACAAATGGATTAATACCTGATTTAAAATTCGTGGCATGTTAACGCGTGGCGTGTTACGTGTTTCTACCTTTAGTCCAGAATTTATTTGTCGCGGTGCTTGATGTTTGACCCCATAAATGGAAAGGCGATTATACCATCGCCAGCGGCTGTGGTCTGAAGACCAAACGCTTTAAATTTTGCCTATTGGGTGGTGGCAGCGGCACAGAATAAAACAAACCGTATCGTTTGAATATTATACTTTCAAATGTCCAACTCTTTCTGTTAGACGAGAATTTGCTGATATTTATTTTATTTTCAAATGAATTAATGGTCATATCGATGATTCAGACCTATGAAGCCGTATCCTTTATGACATTTCTTCTTATAACAACCGTTCAACCCCATGTTTGATATGTTTGCTATGCCAACAGGCAGCACGAATTACCTGAAAAACTCACCAATTCAATCCGGTATTGACCTGCAACAAGGGCGCACGTGCCTATGTGCGATATGAGAAACGTCCTTTCCGTCATCTCGATTTTTAATTAGTTTACGGACGTCCTCTTGTAATAAGGTCACTCCGCAAGCTTCAACAATAACGGACACCGGCTTCTGCTTGTTTGTTTTTGTGACCCGACACCAACAATAAATCATAATATATTCTAAATCTGTCGTCATTATTGAACACAAAAATCAAAGTTGAACTATCAAGAGTTGCCAAGAGTTGCTTCCACAGTGTCGAAACTGTCAGACATACAGACGCACCGCTAACTATTGCCATCATCCTTCACGCTGCGTTGGACGGGGGGGGGGGGGAGCTCAGTCCTCAGACATTTGCACCAAAGACAAAAGCAGTCCAGCCAAGTGCGTTGTTTGCACGGGTGATCGTGCTTCTAACTACAAAGCATGTCCGATGTACAAAGCAAGCGTCGTAAAACAACACGGTCAAATCACTACGGGCTATGGCGTTATGTAATAAAGTTTTAACGAGCACTGATATTTTTTTCATCATAATTAAAGGTGATTTTAAACCGATCGCATTTCAACAAGTACCAATTATTATATTTGCTTACTATACTTCTAATCTACTATTGGAATTTAAACGTATCCGTGCAATTGAGCTCTGCCCGTTGCATTATTTCAATAAACTATTATTATCATAATTTAAAAGAGCAGCGAACAAGGGTGCTGCGGAAAAACGAGAGCACCTTGCCTCACCTCTGTTTGTACACGTAACGCGATGATTTTTCTGACGGATCGGTCAGCTTAAACCAGTGTTTTTCAACCTTAAGTTATCGCCCCCTTGAGCAGTAATCAATTTTTTATTGCCCCCCTATGTGAGAATTCTAAAATTTAAGATAATACGGTGTAATAAAATATAATGTGCACGCACAATCGCCAAAATAATAAAGATAATAAATTGGAAAAAAATCAAAGATAAGTAAATAGCTGTTATTGTGCATAGCTCAACATAGTACCATTGATTATAAATACTAGTATTTAAAATCAATGATAGTACCTATTATTTTTTATAGTGATAGATAGCTATTATATGGATTATCAAGTATGTATTATTTTTAGGTCGCACCATGTACAACGTTTTTGCATGAACACCCTCGCCGCTCCCCTACCACCCAAACCTAGTTCACCGCCTTTAAGCGTTAAGCCTTAAACGAAGACGAATCGATAAAATAATAATTATCATTTTTCACTTCGCAATTAATGTCAGTCTTATTAGTTGTTAATATCACGCACCAGCCGATATACTCGTAGGCGCTTTATTATTGTGTTTTACTAGTTTACACGGTTATACCGAAAAACCAAAGAGCACAAAAGTGTTGAAACGGATCGCGTTTTGAGAAAACACGTACGAACGGGATGTGACGTAGCGCGTACAGAGGGCTAACGCATAACCTTTACATTATTTTTTGAAGATTAACTTTTATCATAGTAACCCACTACTGAGTGTTGACCGGCCGTTGTTAACGTCGGACGTTGTTGATATAGTTCGTGTTTACAGTCGGAGAACCGACACTTTAGCCGAAATGCATGAGTGATGTTGACATTATCCGGCTAATGTCGACTTTATCCGTATGTTAACACCGACCGTAACATATATACCGGGGTACATCGTCGGCGACCACTATACGGTAATCTCGGACAACATGCGCAGTGTAGTATAGAGTTCGAACGAACGTTCTCATACTGTACGCGCGTGTAGACGCGTGATAATGGGCTTATAAGAACACGTAGCTAATTTAAAACGGACTAATGCGTCTATTATTGTGTTGCTCGACGTCTGGGAGGCGCGAAAGTTGTCTAACCCAGTGGTCTCGGGTCGCGTAAGCTTTAAAATTAGGTCCCGATAAGTCTTCTTTTAAAAAAAAAAAAAAAGTTCATAAAATTTTATAAAGTGTAATGATAATTTTTCAATTATTTAACGTAGAGTATTAACAAATGAAGTTACAGATTAAAAACTATTGTAATATATTTTATATGGATCAACAATATTATATAATTGATATTCTACTCGTATAATATAATATTGAAATGGATATCAAATCGCACTGTACATGTTTCGTACACTGGTACGATTTTACACCTAGTATGACATTGGACATAATAATTAACGATTTTTGCTTTATTTTTTCTTTTTTTCTACAAAGCTTACGTGGCCGTGGGTCGCGAAAAATGTAGGCCTAAAAAAATGGGTCGCGAGTCCAAAAAGGTTGAAGACCACTGGTCTAACCATCCAGTCGCTAACTGCACGTTGCGTACGCGGCCTTGTGGTATTCTGTGAAATGTGTTAAAATCCTCCGGGACAGTTATAGGATTTTCGAGAAGAAATGTCTCCGACGACGGGCTCACGTAACACTGGAAATCCCATAATATACCCGGTTAACGAGTGTGTAGGCGTGAAACCGCTGTTGTGTCGTATAGTCACACACTTCGCCACCAGTCGGCCGCGGCATGACGGGGGCAGAGATCGCTATCGCTGCACCCCCACGGAAGCCTGAGGTCGAGCTTATGATGTCGTTTGGTTATCGGACGATCCCCTAGAATTTCTCGAAATGGAAAATATAAAACAAGACTTGTGCATTCGAAAAGCGGGGGAGATTGATCTTTTCCATGGACCCGATCGAAATACCGAGAACACGAAAATGTTATATACACATATAATTATTATACACTACTCGTTTTACTAATAATGTCATAATTTACTTATGACTTAATGATACACCGTCTTCGATTGGTACACTAATTAAAATAGAAGAAATAAATTATACAGTTACGCCGCGTTACATTATATACCATAAATAATTATATCATAACTGTTTGAGGTTAAAACTAATAACAATGTAAACCGACATAATAGTATTAACAACTTTGTATTAGTGCATCAATATTCTTTTGAAGTTATTTTTTATTTTTGAATATATTTTTTAGCTCCCGTAAACATCAAGCATTATATTTTCTTCAAATAATTACTTAATTGCAATATTTCCGATATTTCTCATTCAGACCGAAGGAATTATTTTTTCATCGCATCGCACTGTTATTATATTGAATAAGATGAATGTATAACAAATGAATACGATTACATACAATGTAAATTATTTTATATCCATAAGGATTTTTTTTCCTATATAAAAAGCAATAAATTAATAAATGTATTCAATTAAATCAAAACAAGACGTATATTTAATACAATGTACAGTAGGAACCTCAGAGAGAGACAATATTCACTTGTCGTAGATATTTTATTCCTACGATTTATGGTTATACAAGATTTAAACGTAAAAGTTCGTTGTAAATATTTAGATATACGTATATTATGCGGATGACATTTTAATTTAAACGTAAAATTTTTTTTTTCTAGGTAACCTCTACTCTGCCGAGCAACTGAATTAACAATTATAGTACGGTTCAAGTACGTAACAAGTCGTAAATATAATATTATATATGCAGTGGAAAACTCATTGCGGCAAAGCAATATAACTACCGCTGCGTTGTTCGTTTTATCGTCAGCTCGTAATATAAATTGTAGGCGGAGTGAAATTTTCTTGATAAGAATTAATAAATAAATGATGAGCAGTATAGAAGTAAAAAATTGTTCTACGAAAGAGCGCCCGTTCTCCTCTTTTGATCCGACATGAGATGTAGAACGTTACGGGTGACAGTATTTTCATGCAACAGCGATTTTTTTTTTTACGAATTAGGAACAAAGGTTTGAAAAAAAAAACCGTAAAGATTTTTCACGTTTTATACACCAATTGCAGGATTTCAACGACTTGGATGTCATACAAACACTACTATGCAAATATCCCTCTTAAAAATATAAGTGGTTGAATTTCAAAACGGTTCTCACGACGCATTTTTCGTCCTAGTCCCGATTTCATTATTACATCGTACCTGTTCCATTTCGGGTAAATTCCTACTCAATATTCTATTATCCTTTGCCTGTTTTTTTCGAATACTTTCGCTCTTTACCACGGCATCAGGAGCCACTGCACAAATACTAGAATTGGTTATCGTGTGGCATAGTAGCAGTATATGTAGTAATAGTAGTAGTTTATCGTCGTCCGCGGAGCTTCTTTAGTCGTGGGCCGTTTTTAGCAAACAGCGAGTATACAAATAATGTCACTAATCAAACAAGAACTTTGAAGATTCTCACTATTGTTTTCTTTGGTGTATCCTTGAACGCGCGTACGGCACTCCTATAAGTGCTGCTGTGTACGAAAAATACTTTATACCACCCGCAGCTACATAGCTCCCTTTAATTCCTTCATGGTAGTTATAACATTATTTTCGTCCTTATTGTTTAACTTAACCCCTACGGGTGTTTAAGACTGTTCATTTTTTTTTCTATTCAATTTTGTTACACTTCAAGTTGTTACAAAATCACACGGTTTATATTTTATATATAACTTCACTTGGTCCAGTTCTTACGTTTTTTTTGTCATAATATACGTATGTGGTTCATTTTTATTTATCGTTAGACAGTCACGCTGTTTTAAAACCTAAAAAAATAAAAAAAAAACCGTAACGGAAGATATTAGTAACTCAGTAAAATATCGGTTTAATAATAAACAATAATAAAAACAAATGGGTGCGTTTACTGTTGAAATAAAAATACAAAGAAGTAAAACCGTATTTAAGCGCCGGGTTCATTCTCCGTTCACCTACAGACGCGAATACCAGTCATGTTTAATATTATTATTATTATTATAAATTTGAAAGCTACGATAAATCGTATCATTTAGAAAAATATTATGAAGAAAGTTAGGTGTTCTATAACGCTTATATAGATTATTTAAACGACGTAGCTTAAGAGAGAATAAAAATATCGGCTGTTTTTAAAACTAACCAAGTTACCTCGTTAAAATACGAAAATAATTTACGAAAAGACGAAAGACATAAACTTCTCCGACCCTGTTAAAAAGTTGATGAATACGTTTAAATCTAACGTGTTTTAGGAGCACTTTTTTCTACATACATTAACATTAAGGCGGCGCATACAATTTGACGTCTGTCAAGTATTAGCTATCATACGCGTCGAATTTCCAACGTAGGGTCGGTGAGATGCTACACCTATTGTGTTCTTCAACTAGCCGGAAAAAGTGTTTACAGATACCGCACGTACAAAAAAAAAAAAAACTTCAATGTAAAATCTATATAGCTTACTCGTTTCACTCTAGAGGATCTATAATAGTCACGACCTAAGTATTTGACCGAGGGCCTTCTTCAGTCGTTTTGAATAGGAACGGTACGCGATAAGCACCTAAATAAGTAGTATTATTTACAGTTGTGTCCGGATTTGGTTCGGTCAAGAACCATAGAGTACATTTGAATGAAAAGACTTATTGGGATTTTTTTCTTTTTTCTTTTTTTTTATAAAAAAGGTCGTAACGTCGCGCAGACATACAAACGTCTGCAGGTTTATCTTTTCTTAAGTATTATTCTATTGACGTCAATGGCGCGTATACAGTGTGGCGTCACTATTGAATAGGTTTTTTTGCCACGTATAAGATATATGAGGGCGACGCGTGTTTAACTCGTTTAATACGTATACCATTTTATGTGCTGGTGGGAATATCACGTTAAGGTTAGTAGTCAGAGACATTTGACTATATAAAAACAACAATAAAAAGGTATAATACGTGTGTACAGTGTTTGCTGGATGTTGGATAAGGACACTCGACATCCTAGATGCAACCGTATGGACGCGTTTCTATTGAGAACATGGGATATAGTTACCCTTAGGATTGACTTTAAGATTTAATAATAAATGTATGAATCCTGTAAATTTATCTGGTCTGTAACGCTGGCAGCATATCATATCATACCGTACTGTAATAACGCTGCATGTTGTACACGTGCTAACGCATTATATAATATTTAACTATAGTGTTGACATCAGGCACGGGGATTAGGTCGCGCGCGTGGAGTTTTCCCGGTGGACCGCGTCCTGTGTATGTCAACTTTTTATTTATTTTTATTAGAAAAAAGAATTTTTATAACTATTTATTATTATTAAAATAAGTAGTTTGAAATTATGAGCTTGATAACATTGTAATTTGTAGTTATTATGTTATTCGCGTCGCGTGTTTCATTTTTGTTTTATAACTTACGTGTCTGTGGCAGCGTGGTCGTGAGTCGTCGTCTGCTGACTGCCTGGCGCTCGGTACGTGTTAGACCTAGTTAGAAAATAACTTATATAATGATGTTGATAATTTGGTTATTGTAATCCATTCGCCTGGAGTTAGAAGTAGGAAAAGAAAATTACTACCGGGTGAGGTATCACGTGATCAACCAATTGTAAATGTTTACCAAACATGTGTTGTGCAGGAAGTGATTCGGCCTCAAGCACAGGCTTAAAGTTTATTAAGAACAGATTAAGGAGCAAACTAACTGAATCCAAACTCGAGGCGTTCATATAGTCCGTCGAAAGAGTTCTTCAATATTGACACAGATGTCGTCATCAATAAAGTGTCAACTAGCAAGTAGCTCGATAACATTGACCAAAGAACTAATGTACTGATTTCTTTTGATTGCATTATAATTTATAAATAAACGAACACGCTAACTTATTTTACCTAAGTTTACCGAATTACAGTTTTTCGAATACAATAATTGTTCATCAAGGGCCGGCATATGAACAGATATCTCGGGCCGAACTTTCATCCGACGTGTCGGAGGAGGGATTTTGGTCGGCCCACTGCGGCACACGTCTTGTTTGATCGCGGTCTTATTTTAGAGAATAAAAAGGGTCATGTATCGTGTCGCGCCGCGTAAGTCATAACCAAAATGTAAAAATAAATGTGTCCCGAGTAAAGGTTTTTAAATACAAACGAAATAAAAATTTATGCACAAAAATAATCTTAAATGGTAGGTAAAAACAATAATCCGAAAGTACCATTGTGAGTGAATTATTATTATTGAGAATCAGTTATACATTAACGGCAAGGGAAAAAACGGGATTAACACGGGAAGAACTTGAAAAAAACGGGACAAAATGCGTGCCGTATAACTTTCTATTGGGCCTAGGGAACTCAAAGTTGAATTACGAGACGTAAAGCGGTTACCATGTGATCGAGTTGTCGCAGGGATCGTTTAGGTTTTACGTTTTTAAAACGCACAATGTAATTTGGCAAATAAATAATATAATATTGATGAAGGACAAAATACGTGAAACAACCACGTTTATTGTAAGTATAACTAATGGTATTACAATTCACGGACTACAAATATTAAAACATGACCCGTGTTCTTTGAATAATTGTCTCAGTGAAATTTGTTTTAAATGAAATACCCAAGGAGACGTTTTACTTGAATGAAAACTATGTGTACCGTGGATGTATTAATAACGTTATTTTTCATCTCCTCGAATGCATAAATTGTAAATAATATCTCGTATAATATCTATATATGTATACACCTATTAAATATAGAAAAAAAAGTCATTGAATACATAACCAAATTACAATATTTTCATAACTATATTTACAAAGAAAATACGAATATAACGAAAAAAGTTACGAGCTCCATAGGGATTACTGCAACTTCCAGGAAACTATATTTTTATATTCGTTGTAATTTCCCTTATTGGCAAATATTTATAAAAAAATATACTTAAGGAACGGTATTATGTATAGAAGACGGCTTTTTCGTCCTATCAAATATAAAAAAATATGAAAAAAAACATCTAAACTTTTAAACGTTAGTTTATAGGTTTGAAAACAGTTTATTATACATATATATATATATATATATATATATATATATCTCTGAATGTTGTTTTTTCACGGAAAAATGTTTACTACCACGTAGTATATTTTCAAAATTAATTTTTTATTGAACTGTTTAATGTTATTATCGGAGCTATTGTATTTTGGCATTGAAACTCTTATTTATTGTTATTTATAGTTTTTATTTTTAAGCGCAACATTCACGTAGCAAGATTTGAAGTTTAAAAACATATCGAATTATAAATTGTAAAGACATTTTTTGAAATATTACATATAAGTACCTTCTTATAAAATATTTTATTAAAATAGACATCTACTGGATATCGAGGGTTCAAGTAACTTTTTCTACGCCTAACGTATTATTTACAGTTAAAATACAGTAATTGATTCATATCTTATAAATTATAGATAATTATGATTATAGTCCGATATAATTTGATCGAAATAATCAATACGTTGAAAAATAATCATGCCTATACGCCATGAATACTATAGTTGTGTAATTATTAAAATAACGCGCCGGCTACAATAACAAACAATTCCACTAGAATGGTGCGTCGAAAAAGAAGATAAATACGATCTTACTCCGGCGAAAATGAACACTTCATATGTTTATATTTTTCAGTATGCGTTCCCTGATAACATCAAACTGCAAATTAAATGGAGCGAATACAAATTTTTGTCACAGTGTAGTCCAGTTAAGATAATAGGAACTAATTCGTAAGAAATGAACGAGTCATCGCAATATACTATTATACTTATCGTCTGAATCGGATGCATCAGAGGATCGTAAAAACTGATCGATCGGAAATGTTGTTAACATTTATTTTTTTATCAAGAAAATTCAAATTCACCTTAACCAAAACCTTGCGAGTTTTATCGACTCTTGTTCACCGTTGACTTATAGGATTTACAGAGAAATACTGTAATGTACACTTTTATAATTAAAACATGACTGAAGTATTTCCCTAATGATCCAATAACAATAGTTTACTCGTTTATTGTTCCGACAGCTTTGGTGTATATATTATATATATCGTATATTGTTTAATTATTACTGCGTTCAGTAATAATAATTGTATTTTCGAAAAAAAATTTTATAAAATAATGAAATAAAACAACTGGGTACAGTGAAAATGTTTAGTTTGATAAACTTTTGCAGTTCGGTCGTACGTACGTATATAGAAGTCGAGAAAATTGTTTTAATCACGTCAATTCGTGAGCGTCAATGTAGGTACATACGCGTGTGTACACGTGTGTAGAACCTGCAGGAACGCCGCGGGTATAACATTACGTGCCGTTAATACACGTTTCACGTACTTTATGAGTTTGACATGGAAAAACGCGTTGCCATACGGTGCGAATATTTATTTATGATTTGCATTACACGGTTTCGGGCCAATTTTAATAATAATTGAACTAATTGATCCGGAAATTTGTACGCGCAAACGGACGGGACAAAGGAGAACTACAGGATTTTCATCGAACAGCTGCGGCGGCCGAGGTGAATAATGTATGTTCACACGATGACGTGCGCGGAGCGTTTTACACGCAATAATATGCTATACATTTTTTGTTCACCTTTTCACTGCGCACGTACTGCGTAATATATAAAATCCTATTCCCAGTCGACGAGGCCGGTTTTCCAAAAATCCCGGGAACCGTTTGCACGGGGTTGGCGGTTGACGTTTCTACGGTCAGATTCCGCGGAATTTAATGTGATCCACATATGCGGGGTGTACCGCCGAAGATTTACTCAAATTTGAAGTGAGCTATTTTATAGAGTTAATTCTTATGAAAATGTTGACGTTCCAACATTTTATTTTCTCATGGTTTTTAATTATTTTTTTAGTTTCCACAAAATTTAGAACACTTTTCGAAATTAAAAATAATTTTCCTAATTTTTTCATTAAAATATAGAATATTCGTAGCCCTTTTCCTTGTGAGACTTACGGAAAAAACAGAATTTGAGTATCTTCATTATCTCAGGAGATATGAGAAATGGGTAAATCCTGGACGGGACACGCCCTGTATATGAACATTATGACGCGGATTGTCGAAAACGCTCGAAAAAGAAAAACCGTTCTCGGATATGAGTCCTACGAGATTTACGATACTTACTTAAGCGTTAGCTGAATTGTGTTTTAAGGTTATTTCTGTATGTTTGTTCGATGAAAAATGCAAAACTTTAATGCTAATAGCCAGTGGAACATGTAAGCAAAACATTAATTTAAAATACATCTTCGCATTATGCCATTGCGGGACACGTTGTTGCAATCATGGTGAATCCTCCCGGGATACGCTGCAGTGCGTAGCCAGGAGAACAGTGCGCGGCCGTTATCGATGAGAGGTTTCGCGTTAAGTTTTAAATCCGATTAGCACTCGCGTCAACACTATAATAATTTAATGCTATCCTAGTATAGACACTAGACATCTATAGAATATTATTGCGCTCACCTTAGTTCAACGCCGCGTTCATCAGCGGAAGAAATAACATTTTAGGACAGTATTTAAAAAAAACGATAGGATTCACAAGTCGCCGGGTTTTTATCAGGAAAACTAGGCGATTGTGCAAGTCGCGGATGAATTTATGACTGCCTGTGTACATCGAACGAAACCAAATAGGGCGTACGAGTGACATATAAAGAACAGAAGTTATTTTTTCAACTTTCCAATGCTCTATAAAATGGATTTCGACGTTGAAAAAAAAATCCGTTGAAGATAACTCAGTCACGAATATCACAGTTCACGGTTGAAAACTTAAAATGTCAAATCTGATATTGTAAATACAACAAGAACTTAGTTGTACAGTGCGCAGCTTTAAGTTTCAAAAATATCGTTTACCTCTTAGGATTCTAATTATAAGTGTTAGCGTTCAGGTACAAAACATTTTCTATTTCATTTTTGTTTTAAATGCAGATAATAAACTTATATACTTATGTATATAAATATTAAATTAGCTTTTACATAAACTATAATAATATTAAAATCGAGCCTATCATTTATCTATAAAAATTAAAAATGCAACATGTTTATTACTTCATAATACGATTAAATTATGATTAGCTTTAAATTTTTCAGTTTAAATGAATTTAAATTAAGATTTATTTATGCTTAAAGCCATTGCACATTTTTTAAGTACACTATGAGTTCATATCGATCATTGAACATTTATTTTTACGCGTTGGGAGTAAATTACCGAGTCCCACAAGAACTTTATTTTTCCGTGTACATGGTGTCGTGTGTGAGCGATACCGCACTTTCGTGGGTATCGCTCTATCCTCTCTTTAGTAATCAAAGCTAATAGATATTAGTTCAATTACTAAGAGTTGATGGGTTTTCAAAATAAAACAATAATTCACACCAAAAGGCCAATTTTAATTAAAACAAAAATTAAGCGTGGCGTCGTAGTCCCTACACATACGTGCTTCAAAACACACACACACACACACTGCCCCGGTCTCGTCCGTCCGGCTGTCTTAAATATTAATTCACAATATGGTACCTCAGCTCATTTGCTTCACTGGCCAATTCTACTAATTTTATAATAATTAAATTTTGGCCTAGTTGGCATATACAACAATGGTAAATCCAAGCATGGAATTTTATCATAAAAATTGAAAAACGGATCAACAACCAGGGGCACTTGATTTGAGTAAATATATGATAATGTGTCTGTACTTCTGTAAGATCGTGAACCGAAACTGGCTGATCACAAGAATGTTCATCAGACGTGTGGCGAGGTTTCAGGACAAGACGAACGGTTCGACACATTACCGTTGTACAGCGAATCCTGTACACAATGACTAAAAGCCGACCATCAATGCGTTTACTGCACCCTACGTAGCTGTATATTATTACACAACTATTTACGCATATTCGCGATCCCGTTTAGTTATTTTACGCAACAACTAGTCAGATAGCCGCGTGTGTGCGGCCTTTATTTTGCATTGTTGGCAAAAGCTTATAACATACGTAGGCGTCACGGGTACCTATATACCATGCGTACACCGCGTAAATAGCGCGTGCGACAGCAACGTAATGTTATTGTGCTCAACGTTGAAAACGGCTTCGACACACATTTTTCGTCGGCGAAACGTTAAAAAATACGGAATACGACTATTATGAATAATAATGTGTTTTCGCGTATAACATTATAAATTGGTATGTGTTTGCTTGTGCGTGTGCGTAAGACATATGAATACACGTGTACATATAGACGTAGGTTTTTGCACGTTTATTAAATATATTACGTGCAGGTATATGAGGCGGACACTAATACGCGCGCCGTACAATAAATATCAAATTTTATTAAACGCGCGCGTTCACGGCTGAGCACCGAAGAACAAGCGCTAAACGGATTCTTCACGTTTTGTGCAATATCATCGCGTTCCGAACAAGTCTAATGGAGGAATGTTGATTCACAAGTGAAAAGTCGTAGGGGAAAAAACGGAAATGAAATTTACAGCTTACAAGTACGCTTCGAACGCGACGAGCAATTAAAAACAAAATTTGAAAACAATTCTTGTTTATCCGCGTGTCTTGTGTACACGAGTAACAATATTAATGCGATTCATTAGTTATCGTAACGAATCCGAAATAGAGTATTTTCCATGCGCGGTCATAAATTCTACTGCAGCCGGCTTTAGGTGCGTTCTGTTGGTCTTTTAAGCGCAATTATACGTGCGCGCGCGCTAAAAGTCTTGTGTTTGAAAGTTTTACTTTTGAAGCGTATGAAATGTGTTGATGATTATATTATGTTGAATTAAAAAAAAAAAAAAAAATGGTAACGTGTTTTTTTTCGCAACGTTTTACTTACACTTTTTGTTCTAGCTCCACACGCGCGCGTACAATTTTATAATAATTGTCACAACACGTCTGATGACATTTTTTCACCACAACTTTTGTAAAAACGGAAACGGCTGTGATACCGTTATGTTATGAAGCTGTACATTTATTTTTTTTACTTTTCATTTAAAACATTCGTAATCGTACGGATTTCTTTCATCACAATATTGTGTTTACCCCATATTTACAATATAATCTTGAATTTTGATGGTATTTAATATTCATCAGATAAACACAAAATGGAAAATGTTAATTTTTCTCTCTAAAACAGTTTTAGACTATTTTTTTTCCATAAAGCACTTATAAAGTATACCTCGTGTTTAATTTAATAATTTAATATACTTAACTCAGCGAATATCCCAAAGTTTCGAAAGTAGGTATATTATTTTTTAACGTTTTACGAAAAATTACTTAAAGCTAAAAAGAGGAGCAAAATATTTTTAACAAATCGTGTTATACATGCACTTTTCGACGTGTTATGATTATAATAATCTCAGAGAAAAATAGTTATAGATGGATAAAATATACCGTGTAATAATACTACTGTGTAAGGAAAATAATGTTAGTTAAGCACTTACATAGAACGCACATAATATTTCAATTTTTCCGCGTTGTTTCGCACTAGAAAGTAGAATGGATGAAAATACAGTCAACGGGTGCATAAAGGGTCAGTGGCGGTAGCGTAGTACACCTTGAGTATTCATTATTCTCCAGAATCCTCATTATTGCTGGTACTGAAAAAATTAAAATAAAAAATAAATCAAGACATAAAATAACCTTTTCAAAAATGTTGTTTCAAAAATCAATTAAAGCGTTAAAGCTTCTTTCCCATCGATTTTAATCCGGTTCTGCTCAAAGATGTTAAGGCACTAAAGAAAATATTTGTTATACATTCCGCAGAGTTATTATTTTATATTTTATTATGGAAAAACATAAAAGATTAATTTTTTTTATTTTCTGCGTTTTATATGCATCGAAAGTAAATTACATTTTTTTATATGATGTTGGTTATAACTAATGAGGCCACGGATGAAATATTTAGTTGATAAAAATGTTAATAATAAGAAGAAAACAAATGTTTTGCACAGTAAACAGTGATGTCAATGGATTTAAACTATTCTCGATTACATAATATATTTTACACCTTAAAAATAATAAAAATAATGATAGTGTGTTATGCGTTTATTTTTCTATCTAAGCGCAATAATATTTTCATCGCAATGTATAATCTGATTGTCGAAAGCGCTTTTTTTTTAAACTTTATTTGAAACGATACGAAAAATAAATAAAATAAATGTATCCACCGCGATTGATTAAATAATAAAACCAATGTCGTGGCGAATTCGCGTCCGCAATGGCCAACGAATACTGTCTACCAATTTAAATTTTCCTACACATTCCACTGTATAAATATCATACGGAAAGTACATGGCGTAAACACAAATTTTAAAACCATCGAGTACGTAATATAATATAAACACGAGTGTTTATATAATATTATTAGTGCATTATTATTGCAATAATAAACGATTTCACGAGATAATGCTGACCCTAAACCTACCCCAAAAGTCCAACAATAAGCCGAACGGGGATATTTGCTTGATTTTTTTTTCGCCCGGCTCTCGGTTTTATTGCAAAGGAATCGTGCGCACAACGGCGTTCCGCGCACCCGAACACACCGTAAACGGGGTAATTAAAAAAAAAAATTAATGATTTTTTTTTCCATACAACTGCGTACAAAAAATGGACCGGAAAATCGACTGTGTACATATTATTAGTACGTGTACATTATACGCTGTACGATAGGATTGACCGGGGGAAAAAGTCTACCCCGCATCACCGTCACACGCATTATTATCGCGTCCGCGAGTGGCGGGTTGCGGTTGTGGCGGACGATCTTGATGGTACGAGTGTGTGTGTGTGTGTGTGTATGGTGACCGTTTTTAGTTTAAAAAATAAACGGGACAAACAATTTTCGGATGACTTATAACGTAAGGTACATGAATAAATTCATCGAAAAGAATATCTTCATCCACATTCCAATCAATTTGTTTTTTTATTATTTCACAAAATAAAAATTAAACTTTTTTAAATATCATTTCATGTTGGACAATTTAGTACTTAGGTCTAGCGAAATATTTTTAATTCTTCAAATGAACTTTCCAATGTACAACAAAAATATAATTTAAAATTGGTTTGTGTTTTCTATAAACTGTTTTTTTTTTGGTGTATATCTAATTTATCTTTTAAAATTTTAAGTGTTGTGTGATCTTATACTGAAATCTAAAAAGTTTTGTATTTTCCTATTTTTTTTTATTTTTCCAAGAGGTACTGCTAATACTTGTGATTAGTAATTAGTAGGTAAATAGAAAATGATCACTGGAAGTCGTGGCCGGGTAATTCAGCTAGTAAATAAATAAACAAATTAAAAAAGTAGAGTATATGTAATATTATTTTGTTTAATAAATTACTATAGTCTATAGGCATCTCACTAGAGCATCCGCGATTCGGGAACTTTTTTTTTTTTTTCTATCACCGGATAGAGGAATTTAGACCTAGTCACGTATCTTGGCCAGATTCGACTAAACCTAATTTTAGTAGGGTTATCGGGTGGGGCGAGTGAAGACACGTTATTCATTATAGTGAGGTTTTTTTTTTAATTTCATGCGAAAAGAATGGTTAGATAAGCATGTTGATTTTGTTGCATGTTTTTATTTTTTAGATTTTCGTGGAAATCATAATTAACAATCAGATACGAATAATTTGACTTCCTCGTTTGACTTGAGGGCTTGAATAATTCTGTAGTTATATATCATGTAGGTACAATGTACATGCAATGTCCGATCGCGAGGGCTTATTATTTTCAATACTTTCCTTGATGTTTAATAATAAAGTGCTGGATACATTAAATTTATTATACTATTTATGCGGATATTTTCTTTATACGTTTCAATGGCTTAGTTATTTTAATCGGGTTTTTCAATAAATTAAAAACCATAATACACCAGAATTGAACGATATTTTTATTTCCAAAGGCCATACAGCAAACAAGTAGATCGTTCAACCTCGCAAGGGTATTCCAAGAAATATTTTTCTCGTGATATTTTTAATTTGTGGCACACTTATTACATTCAATTAACAAGTAGTCAGGGGTTCCGGGATAAAAGTTTTCACTGTATTCTTTGGGACACACTGCTCTGACTTATAGCTTTACGTGTATTTCTTCGTTGTGAAGGATAAGTAAACAGTTACAATAATACATGATCGTCCACGTAGTGGGCATATATGCACATACATATAAGTACGTCTTATTACATTTACATACTTATACTGATAAATGATAATAAAACGACGCACGTCGAACGTTCGTAATTAATCTAAACGCGAAGGATTCATATTAATTTACACTACTCGTACACTGTGAGTGTGTGTGTCCATTATCTTAATTATTACGATTTTCGATCGCCGTACGTACACATGTTCACAGGGCGAC
Source organism: Periphyllus acericola (assembly GCA_949715065.1). Lineage (NCBI taxonomy): Eukaryota > Metazoa > Arthropoda > Insecta > Hemiptera > Aphididae > Periphyllus > Periphyllus acericola. The sequence continues at coordinate 29,680,673 of OX454268.1, forward strand.
GTACTCAATCAATATAAAATATATATTTATACATTTATACACGAATATAATATAAGCGCACGTTGCGAGATAACGCCGTTTGTATGCAAATCATAAATTAATCTCTAATATGCGCTAGACACACGGCCGTGGCTTAAGTATACTCTATACCCAGACACTACACACATACATAATATTATATCGTCCGGCGTGCGAGTGCGTGCGCGTTCACCATTAATAACAATCCGCGGAATCAAGGACGCAGGATAAATATTATACGCGATACGGCAGCCGCGTGTTATGGCCAGCACTGTCATACGGTTTCCACCTCCCCTCTTCAGACTCTTCGTATTGACACGTGTATATATAATACGTACACCGCGAGGCCGATCAACGGGTTTCGGATTAATATTGAAATTCGCCAATTTTTTTTTTCAATTAAAACGAAAACACGACTAGAGAATTTCCCAAAAAATAGGTACGTCGTACGTTTTCATTTTCACCGGCACATCGTTATGATCATTGAATTCGATTGTTATACGTTATTTTTTTTATTGTTACCGCCCTCGTGCACGAGTAAAATTAATTCTCGTACGTGACGGACACCGCAACGACCCCTCGTCAACAACATTGACGCGAAACGGATTACATCGTACCTCGGATCATCGGTAAAACATTCGTACGTGCACCGCGGTTACGGTATGCCCGCGCGTCCGCGTAAAAACCCCGTGACGTAGACAATACGTTTTTATTTTTCGTATTGTTCCGTGATATACAAGCGGATACACGTGTACAATATGTGTTACGTATATATTATGGTATTGCGGCGGCGGACGTATGACGTAAATGTAATAACGGTAATGACGAGGAGGAAAAGGAAAAAAATAAAAAATAACCGATTCACGCGGAAATATCGAAATTACAAACGCCGCGCGCATCGAATCACGGGTTCGCTCGTAACACCGTACGGCGTACGCCGTGTAGTAATACTCACGTATTATTCTGCTAGACGTTACGAATTATTTTTGCGCCCGCGGGCCACGCGGGAAATTGACGGAAAACCGTTGCACTCGGGGCCGTGAGATTTTTCCGCCCAAGTACCGGTACAAATCTGAAGCTCGCTCTTCCCGACGGGACGAGATATTCGTGGTTAGACTCGATGGATCGGGCGGTTATTCGTGCGTTTACCGGTCATCATCAGTCGATACGACGACTAATTACGATTTTGCCAGATTCGAAATCGGCGAAAAACGAACCTGAGCTCGGAGAACTACTCTTGCCGAAAATCGGTGTGAATATTTTAATAAATATGCACCAGGCAGGTGTTGATAATTATATCTTTAAAACGATTATAAATTAATCGTATCAAAGCAATCGGTTTGACCGTATATATTCTATGACTTTAAGTCTTTTAAAAATAATTACACTCGGCCAAATTGTTCGTGTGCCGAGCAGAAACGTTGACGTTCAGTATTTTCAAACGATACTCGTACAACACAAAACTAATATTTCTATCAAAATAAATGTAAACGGTAAGACGAAATCAATAATATTATTTCTGCGTTTATCTTCAGGCTTTCCGCAATCGTTCAGGACAGTTACTGATAAATGTAAAACAATCTGTCGCTATAAGTACTCTCAGAGTCTGATTTTATCTTTAAACATGGAATTATGTGCCAACGTTTAAGTGCAGGGTAATCAAATAATTTTACCACGGAAAAAAATCATTATTGTTGAACCAACACATCCTTCCTGATTTTTTTTTTATGCACCTAGAAAAAGGAAAAATCTACAAAAAAAAATGAATCAATATTGTTGTAAATTGTATTCAAAGTTTATTGATTTACATGCGATGAAGTTGGCTCAATTTTAGATCACGCTTATGAGTGCAAGTTGAAATATACATAAAACATGGTAAAAACATCGAGTTTTCGAATTGTATAGCCTTTTCAAAATGTAATGCCGTTCGTGGACAATCGCAGTTCTCTAAATAGCCTGTATTTCTCGTAATTGAAGACACATGGTCTGTATTATAAAAGTCCACATTTAACTTTTTTACCGGTACAATCACTGAACATTTGCCGTTATTGTCTAACCGTCTAGGGATGAAACACACTAGAACTCTAATTTTAACGAGAATACCAAAACCGAAAATTGGATCAACGTTCATAGAATTGATACGAATTCGTTCTTTTTTTATTTCGACGTGAATGTTCAGTACAATTAGCTATATTTTGAACGCGTACTTGTATCTATTCAACTCGTTTCAAAAATCCGCCTCGGCTTATGTGAACATCATATTGTGTAGGTTTTATGGTAAAATCGTGATACTACTATATATATCATTGTTGATGCAGTGCGTCGTCTACTCGCTAGATGAATGTTTAGAATTTTTCGACGTGTCTGGTGCGGAAATCGAGTGTAGAAAAACGTAGTGCACGGTAGGTAAATGCATTTTACGTAGAAATTATTATTATGATTTCGGCGACGAATGGTCGTGTTGAACTCCAGTCGAGTGAATACATTATGTGATCGAAGTGAAGCACGGGCCGGTGTGTATTCGAAGCATGTATATACGACGTGGAGTATGAACAGTATTAATGGAAATATGCATTAGAAACTTTATCCTGTACTACTCGATCATTTAAAATCGGGTACGTTTAATATAAATCACTTTGCGCGAACATACGATATATACAGGCTGCACGCGTACGAGTGATGGACATATAATGTGCGTATAGTACGACGTATCGCGTAGTGCACTGCATTACTGTTATTATTACTATTATTATTTTCTGTCCGTTTTCAATATACGTATTATAAACGTGAACTCGGCGCTGCGCGATGTTGCAAAATGTCACGCGGGATTTTATGATAATGTGTAAATATCGACCGTATAGGTATGTCGGTGCGATATAGTTATTTCTCGTTTTCACCGTCCGATCGCCGGGTGGCGTGTACTAGCGAGTATACGTACGAGTACATGCAAATGCCTGCCCTGACGGCGTTAATTTTATTTCGATTCTGTTGGCACCGGGAAACAAGCGTTTAGGTCGCGCCCGCAGTTATTTTCGGGGAACTCGTTCAAGATGGACCACCACCTGGGCAATCAGGTAAAAACGGATTATGTTCTCGGTCCCGACAAACAATCATTCCTCTAAACATTTCGACCTTGATAAAACTCATTGAACGGGGAACACATCCGAATAAACCGTTTGGAAATTAATTCGAGAGGTATGAAGGAACTTTTAAAACGGAATCTATAGTCCCATTCAAAATAGATAAAAACATTCAAACAGCGCTAAACACAAAGTAACCGAAAATTAGTACGTTTAATTGTAATCTACAGAAAATTTTACAAATAAACCAGTAATAAGACAGAAAAACGAAAAACATTTTAAACTGCTCTCTTGTAAAATGTAGTCTTTGTGACCCACAACGTTTGGCCTCTTAGTCATCGGGCTATTGCGCTATAATTTTCAATTATATTAACATTTTATTCTCCGGCGATGTCTGAAATTAACTAATAGGTTCTTATTGACTGTTGTTGATTACATTTTTTATGTTTAAAATTTAATTAGTCAACAAGTCAACATTTTATAAGGTTTTTAATTTGTTACCTTCAATATTTTACTATACTAATAACCGGTTGCAAGTGTGACTACCTTATAAACTAAATTTTTATTAATTAATTTGGTACTTTTAATTGTTTTTTTTTTTATGCACTATTGCAAATTACCGCCAGCTTGTATCATCTTACCGCACTCGGCGACAATTTGTAATGAAATACGTTTGTGTGTTTAACTTGAATTATTGAAAAAAATTATTCGTTTTTAAAAATTAATTTTTTTATCACGTCAAAGTGGCGCTCATCATGTTGCCTATGTTTCATGTGCCACTACACTTCGTATGCGTTAAAAGTAATTGTATGTGTTTTGCGACAACTATAGCCCCCGTCCCCCATTGGTTTCGTGATATATATGAAAACGGAACATGACGTGCACATTGGTCCCAATAGATTGCGTCTTGAACAGCTGTCTCTCCGTAATTTGTAAAAATCAAGTGCACGGTCTGTCGAAGATTTGAAACCACCTTGTATAGTCGAATTACGTAGTGTTAATAACTGTATTCACAACAGAGATTTTCAGTAATTAAAACGATTTGAGTTCCGAAATTTAAGACTATGTGATTCAACCAATTTGGGATCGGAAGCGTTTCCGCGGCGTTGGTCGCGAGGAGAAAAACGACATGTCGGAATGTCTACGTTGGAACGATTTTTCGGCCACGCAAGTTAGTATATACGTATACCGCACGGGAAGATGTGCGCGCGTAGCACTAAGATGAGGTGGCTACTCGAATCAAATTAAAAATGGTCACCGCGCGTCGTCCGCACAGCGAGTAAATAAAATACTCGAAAAATAATTATAAAGTGTTTTTTAAGTCTTATTACGAACGGGGTATATAGAGATTAGTAAAGTTTAAATTGCATAGTGAAAATAATGCTTTACTTTTTACAACTTACTTTGTATACAGCGTACGCAGGGCAGGATTTTCAGTTTATATTATATATAAATCTGCCGATTTTGATTATTTTTGTTTTTGCGTACACCGCGGAGAAGAAAAAAAGGTTCTGAGCTTTTCTTAATAACTATGCGGAGTTCAGCATTTCAGCGCTGTACATATACATAAATAGGTACATTGTATGTATATCCTATAAAAATTAATTTGATTTCACGTACAACGTGCGTTTAATTAATGTTGTACATACTAATATAAATAATTACCATGCACATATTACACGGACAGAAACGTCGTACAGTCGACACCCGTGAGTCGCTAATACGTTAGTTATACCATTATTATAAATGGGTTGGGAAATATTGTTGTTTTGTACACTTTCGTCTTGCACATCGTCATCATCGTTTTGACCAATAAAACGTGTTTCGAACGTCGTTTTTAAACGATGAAGACCACTCTCAGCAGTTTCAAATCGGGAAACAGCATTATACTATTTGGCGCCTTGGTCATTAATCGAACGCGATAAACGTACTCGACCGTAACGTTTCAATCGCGATCTGACACGAATATTAATTTCACGACGTTTCCATCCGCGTTTTCCGTCTCGGAGGGAAATATTAAAATCATTCCCTAGTCTAAAAGTATAATCATTACCACCCGTCCGCGTTTTCATGCTGCCGCCTTTGTTCTTGTGTAAAAATACTTTTGAAATTGCCGTGTTGACATACCGAAAGTACGAGCCGAAGAAAACTCGGCGCTTTTTAGGTGGATTTACACTGGGCACTTGAAAGGATCGCTGTATATACGTGTATGTACAAGAGAACGTAAATTAGAGTTTACCGAGTGCGGAAAAAATAAACAGATTCTCTGCTTCGCAAAGATTATTATACGCGGACCGTTTATCGTTGAAATTCCGTGCGGTTCATTGTGCGCCGGGCTCGTGGTAAAAAATAAACGAGTACAATATTAATCGCATATTTAAGCGCAATTTGTTAAGAGTAATTAATAGCGGAGAATACGTTATACGCGCCGGAACACCTTTATCACGTTCCATGTACCAGTAAATCATTCAAATAGTGCGTGTATATGTAAATATGTGTGTGTACACGATAAGGCGTACAGGGTGTATCGCGCGAGCACTCGTGATTTCATCGCGGAATCGCCAAACCTCCGAGAAACGATGTGTAGTGTATACGCGTGCGTTCCGTGTAATCCGTAAAGATTATATTACCACGCAACGGAGTTTTCTCCCCAAAGACCAATAACAAACTGTAGGTAGAACGTCCTTTTGACGGCCGATCGTGTATTATATTCCGATTTTTAAGAACTTAATACCTTTTGCACAAAAAAATACCGTCGAATGGACATTTTATAGTTTTATTGAAAATAATTGCTACGTTCGCTATAACATGCAGGGCCCGAAACTATATACATAAGCGCATTTGGCAGAATCAAATTCAATTTTAATGCGGGGTTTTGCATATTAATCAGTAAAAGGAGATTATACCTAATGATGATGTTATTCGTATTTTTATTTCAAATTAATTCGTTCTGTATATGAAAATCTAATTCTTGGAGTCTGCCGGTACAAACAACCCATTAAAAAAAACCATAAAAAACTTCGTTGGTCATACCGTCTTAACTATTGGCAAGCCGTAGGTAGCTACTAGCTTATATAAATAAAGAATAAAAATAAAATTTACCTACTTTCTCGTTCGATCGTTTTTTTAATCGAATACGATTCACTTTCATTTTATTTTTGAATCCGGCATACAGGTCCAACAACGTGGTTTTAATTTTTAAATCCGGCGTTCTAAATGGGTGTCAAAAATTACGATTATATGTTTCAACAATGAACGGGAAAATGAGGAATTATTTCGACAAAAAAAAAAAAAAAACGATGTCACTATAACATGTCCAATTTGCACAAACTGGTGCTCGAGAAAACGCATTCAAAATTATTCGTTTACCGCGAAAGCATACATTTAAACGTGTTTACGAGACATGTGGGACTCATCGCATGTGCATAACATTATCACACGAGAATAATTTTGAGCTCTGTTACGGTGAATTTCAAAACATTCTCCGACGACGGTTATGCGTTCGATACCACGTTCAATCATGATACACGACTGCAGCCCGAAATAATATTTGAATAAGCCTTCCGTATTCGTATTTAAATTCACTTATTGCAATTGACATTGTTTACATCATCGCTTGTACAGTTATAGATGAAGATAAATATTAGGAGGAGACGGAAGGACGCCCGAAGATTTAAAATGAAAATATAAATTGTAAAAAAAAATCAATATTTAACAATTAACCGGAAACTAATTATACAGTGGACGCAAATAATTCGTCGATAAAACTATAAGTACGATAGTCGATAGGTATTTTGCGTCCGAGCATGTGACACGCGACTAACCAGACGTGAATCAGCAAATTTTATGAACAATTTTTTCGGAACGCAAGTAACGTGCTCACATGTGACCTCGTTTGCATCAAGCATGTGTTCGTCGTCCGCGGGCAGTTCGAAAAAAGGCTTTCGATAAAACACAATCATAAAATTATAACAATAATCAAAAATGGTATATTTCGAAATAAATAATCATATTCCCGTTTTATACAATAATATGAACACAATTAGGGCGCGAATATTTTGCGTCGCTAATATTTTTTGGACGAGTACGCGTTTTTGACGTATAACAGTTTTCGCATTAATAAAATAAGAAGCCGGAAGTCGCTTTTAAACGAATGCATTATCTGAACGTTTAGAGTCGCACGATCACGTAAACACATTTTTTCTTCGTGTATACATATATATATATATTATAACAGTGTATACACTCTGAGACGGAGCAAAAAAACATCGTTTTTAATCATACTCAGATTTTTCCATCTTAAATTGAACTCAATTCGTTCGGAGTTTCGTGTCGTGGGGAAATAGCATCATAAATCTAGTCTGGTGTTCAGCGATATATATATATTACGCGAAAAATATGTTTCGTAAAAAACATGTCACGCATCAATCTCGTACGGTATTGTTTGTTCGCGGATATTTATTCAGTGGCGCCCATCATACGTGAAACTCTAGTAGTGCCAGGACAGGGGGAAGGTTATTGTAAAGCTTCTGTACATCGAAAAGTAATCCAAATTATATTTGTTGCAATGATTTAGGACGCGCGTTATTATTTTTCAATTTTATCATTTCGTATGTGCCGTGAAAATGTAAACAATAAACGTGTTTAACAGCAAATGCCTCACAGCCACCTAGACACTGTTAAGTTACCCACGCGCCAATAGCTTTTGAATTATTTAACTGTTGGCAGCAAAAAAAAAAACCTATCAAAAAACTTCTATCGCCCTAATAAAGTGCACATACCTGTACTGCCTATGCTCGATGCGTTCGATTTGACACGATTCATATAATTATAATTTTATACGTGTACAGACCGACTGCAGTGAAACCTATTTTGTTTACCGGTGTTCGCGTTTGCGATAGCAGTGGGTGTTCCCTGGCAAAAAGCTGAACACAATGTTTGAAAAAGAGAAAAATTACCTCCCGGTTATACGGTGCGGAATTATTATTGCTGTGCGAAGCGAATGGGGCGCTTATTGTATAATGATCGGTCTGTTTCACAGTCGAAAGAGCGAACGAAACAATCGAAAAACAGAACTACCGCCGCGGTATGTTCAATACTTATGGGCTTACATGGTGTACGCATTGAAATGTATGGGGCTACGCGAGTTTATTTTAATATTATAAATATTAAATCGGTCGCGGATATCTCGAAAATGATGATATTGCACAGCTATTACAGGAGTTGATACCATATTCATAATGTTTACCTTGTAACGGTGACAGAAAAATATTCAAATTCACCATGAATAAATAAGAATTATACAGGATGTCCTCTTAAAGAAAAAGTACCCATTGCAATATCCCTAGAGATGATGTACATTATGTGTTTTTTTTTCCTTAAAAATAAGTACTAAAGATATTCATTTTTTAATTAATTGTTGGTGTTTTGGTAAAAATTACTTTGTATTTTATTATTTTTGAAAAATTGAAATAACCCTACTGAGTTAATTGTTTTATTTTTTAGTTTTATAGTTTTCAAAAAAATTGTGTATTAAAGGTTATAAAACCAAACTAATCAGAAATTGATAAAATATTATATCAAAACACTATGATATTGAATATACTATATTTTTGCAAGCAAAACAAATAAAAAGACTCATGAGGTAGACGAAAATTGGAGAATCAAAATGTTCAGAAAAACCACTTTATAAATTGTATTTCAACATTTGTTGAAGATAATACCTAAGATGGAATAATAAAAAAAAGTGTATTTTTGGAACGTTTTAAATAAAACATAAAAATCAAATTAAAATATAAATATAATGTAGTTCACGTATCCCGGTGAGTCGCATAAAAAAAATAGAATTTGAAATTCCTCATTATCTGTCGTGATCTTATTGGGACACCTTGTACGTTATCACGAATTTTAGTTTATTTTAAGCAATAATCGAGTGCGTTTGTATACATACGAGTAGATAGTAGGTAGCTGTAGCAGTAGGTTGATACATCCGCTGCAGAGGTAATACGTATACTCATCTCAATAAACATAATATATATTTTTATGTCGTTCCACAATATATTTGATTGAAATGTACAAGTAATACCAATGGGTAGCCAAGTATTTTTTTTTTAGTCACCCTCCTTCAATAGTGGATACTCAATTTTTTCCTAGGACGGTCGGACGTCTGATACAGGTTTTTTTCACTCTGGTGTATAAATAGGAGAAAAATAAATAGAAAATGAAATTGTTTATATGGATTTTGCGTCAAATAAATACATCGTTTTAACACGAGGAACGATGCATTTGTGTTATACGATAAATTAAAAATGAAATATTAAATGTAGAAAAACCGAAATGATAAATACGAGTACGTTGCTCTTGTTTAAAAACGAATGTGAACGATTGGTTGTCAGTGACCCAATATTATAGTAAAAAGTTCTATAGTTTTATTATCGAAGGGCTAAATAAATGAGATATCACAAGCTGCGGGTGCATTGGTCATTCATTAATTTGAAACTAAATTGAAGACATATTGCGGTCGCCAATCTTATAGTTTAATGCGATTTATTTTGGGTTGATGGAGTTTAACGAAATGTGGATGGTTTTCGATTTCAATTGAACATAAACGGATTATGGTGTATGAACTTGCACTGATTAATGCGATTGTTTTTGGTGAGTTTTAAATTTTAAGCATTATATCATAGCCCTAAATATCATGTTGTGTACTCCGATGTACGAGTGTGACCATTATTCATTTTGTTTGAACACACGATGTCGAGGTTATTGAGGGTCCTGCATCGAAAAATGTAAAATACGTCGAGGTTTCACTGATCTATACCGCTATCTAGTGGTTTCGACGTAAGTGCGAATATTCGATCGCGTTAAAATTACGTCACCATAGTTGAATTTGTTCAAAATTATTTTTACAATGGTTTGTATTGTGAGTAAAACACGCGAACAACTCGTAGTAGAGAAAAATTAAAATTAATATTGTAAGACATTATATATACAGAACGTCCTGGAAGTAGCGCATATATTAGTAAAAATATTAAGAAATCAGTTGTATTCTGGTAATTAGTGGCGTAGGAAGACTCGTTAGCGCCCCTGGCAAACCTTTTTAGCGATTAAAAAATTGACGAAATTACGGAATGATATTTTTTAACATTTATTTTTTATGTATGTAATTAGGTAATACAACATTATATAATTATCAGTTATTATTACAATGTAAATTTTAAACTTTAAAAATTTTCTTTTCTTGTTTTAAGGCTAGGCAATTCATCGATAAAAATAAGTACCAATTTTAAAGCACAAATTTGCGCCCCTGGCGTAGGCACAGTTCGCCATACCTTTGCTACGCCACTGCTGGTAATTACAGAATTAGTTTCAAATATCGTAATAATAATCCTTGGACCGATAATACATAAACGACGGAAACAAAACGTAAAATTCTTCATTATTGTAGGAGATATTTCAAAATGCAAATTGTTGTGGGACACCGTGTGAACCTATATGCTATAATCTTATGATAATAACATTTCTGTTATTTATTGTACACCTGAGTGCTGTAACTATTCCGAATCAAATAACCATGCGCATAGTAATGTGTACCGTATACAGTCGAAACATTTGTTAAATTTTCATATAAATCCATTTACATTCGACTTACGCTTTTAATATGAATTTTATAATTGATATAAAGAAAAGTAATAGAAAATTTTTCGAACAATTGTTCTCTCTTTTTTTTTTTGATCTACAAGAAGAAAACTAAGTGATAATTATGACAATTTCGAATAAGGCAATTTAAAATTATTATTATTAAATTACCGTCGAAAACAAGGGAACATACGAGTACTAAACTCGTTTTAAAGTAAACAGTAATAAGAGTATTGAACATAATTAGTAAAATTGTACCAACGCGTTGGAGTTACATTTCGGTTCGATCAACATGATTTTGTTATATGTATTGTAAATCATTTCGTAAAATCCACTAACGTCATTTGGGGAAATGTAAATGTATTGGTTGCAGTCATGTTTTATTCGACTGCTACTCGTTGGTTTTTGAAGACATAAAATACGTCGTTAAAATTCCGGATTGTCATCAACCTGAGGGAACTAGACTCGATTGATGGCTGATGGTTGATGCTAACTTTTACATCTCACCATGTCTTATCTACAATATCTTATTAGCTTCAGAGTCGATAACCTTAACTACGATGTTTTTTTACACATATTAACATAGAAGTTGTGTATATTATAAATAGGGTTTGCTGAGCTGTATACTTCGTAAAAAGTTAATTAGCCACACTGTATGAACATATTTTAATGTTTCAACTTTTACAGTCATGTTGTAAATAAAACTATAAATTATACGTACACGATGGTATTGGTTATAATATAATAGGACTGTATTTAAACATGTATTTAACCCATTTAACATTTTTAATATACACAAATTATAGTAATTTTAACTCAAGATTTTCGAATACACATATAGTTAGATTTTTAATGTGGGTTTACCAAAAGTTTTTAAGTCTTTTAGGTATCCTTATTACTATATACATTTTCATCGGAAAAAAGTTGTTATTATATTATGACTATAATATTATTAATTAATCAGTAATTCATTCTCATCAAAACATTTCACTAGGTCCATGCTCAAAGTATATACATTAATAAAATATCTCACTAATGAGTTTTTTTTGTGAGGTTTTGAAGTAAAAATTGGCATTTGAATGAGATGAAAATCAGCAGAATCACTTTATTGAAAGTCTTAAAACCCTATATAAAGGTACAATGTAGACAATTATTTTGAAACATTTTCAATGTTTATTTACTCAGTTAAAATAAATAATCGATGAACGTTCCGATTGCCTAGAATTACTATATTTTGATAACCGATTCCTTAAACACAAGTGTGTCATAGTATATTATATTTCTGATTATTAGCAGTTTTTTTAAATAATGAAACATTTGCAAAATTACCAATTAAAACTTTAAAATATCAAATTAATTAATTTCTGATTTAATTGATAGGCCCTACATAAAACTTGTAGAGCATCGCCATAACATATGTTTATTCATAAAAAAAAACACACTCACAATTGTAACACAATTCTTTGATTGTCATTTTCAACAAATTGACCGTGAAGTAGTGTACATTTAATTTACTATTGTAAAGAGTATTCAATACATACGATTTACACATTTTTAAATTTCAAACTTAATTTGCAAAATGTATAATTATAACAAAACACCAAGTACAATTATTAAAGGTGACTTACTTCACAAACATGCATATCTCATCGTGATCTCTGTATTAAAATTATCCGCACTAGCGTACGTTGTACATAACGTGTTCCCAAATAATTCATATTATTTTGCACTGTCTTTGTTTAATGTAATAGCTTTGATATAAAATCGAAAAATATAAGATTATTAATATATTAAAAACCTTCTGTTTTTTAGTATCTATCCTCATTTTCCCTTTTGTGTCATTTTACTAAAACCGTAAAATCCTATGGGCGACAGTAGTACTCTAAATCGAAACAAACACTAATCTCACCACAACAGTCGATAGCACAACAAAGAAAAGCACATTACCACATTGCAAACTTTTAATAACATTTGTGTTGAAATTTAGCATTTAATCAATCAGTAAATTTCTGTGGTGGAGAATAGAAGAGTGACTTGAAGGCAAGGGTAGGAGGTCGCTCAGCTGCGATACCAGTTGCATTGGCTTAAGTCACGTAGACTACACATATTCTGAGGACAAATTCCATTTCAGGCGCCAGTTAGAATTAACCAGAACAGTCTTATATATTTTTCAAGTGATCACTGTTACGCAAGGCGTATTATACAGGCGAGTTAGATTCTTGGTACATTTATTTAAGTCACGAGGTAGGTTCATCGCAGTGAAAACCGTAGAGGTCTTGCAGGTTGCCGTGTGTCCAAGTGTGGCAATACGGGTGATAGCTTAGACATTGAAGGATAACTGTCTTTGGATGAGGTTTTCGGATAAATTTGGATTTTTGTACAACAATTTAGTAATATCTTTATTGTTTGGAGCGAAATCATCGTCCACTAAACGTCATTAACTTAAGAGTGAGGCTTAAGTTTGCTTATGATGCGCATTTGAAATACTTCTTGCTACGAGTCCTCTGTTAGAGAGTTTTTTTTTAATTAATTTCATTTCAACAGAGCGGTGAAGATTACGAATGACAACCTTATGAGAGTTATTTTACTTGGAAGGTTAAGCATGGAAAAAACTTGTAACTCTTGTAGATCCTTAATTACATTCTGGTAAGCTTCAGAATTGTACGTAGATATTTTAGACCTTTCACGGATCTTTTGCATTCAAAACTAGCATTGTCGGTCAGTTATAGTTTATAGATATAATATTTTCTGAATACATATATATTATATATATTTATAACATATGTGGTGGCTTTAGTATGTCTATCATAGTTTCGTTTTTCATGAAGGTGTATTTATAGTGCTGTCTTCATTTGCATGCGAGAGAGGAGAGAAAGTTTGTTACCAGTTACAAACATATTTATTGGTCAGTGAGTTTTTTAGTTTTTGGTAATTTCGACTTCGGCAATTTATCATGGTTTTTATATGAAAACTTCTCGCCCGCCACATTTGGATAATTAGCAAACGAACAAATCTTTAGTTTGGTTCGATGATAGGTTTTTTTTTTTGCTTTTATTTTCGTTTCATTCGGAAGGGCTGTAGAAACGTTTGCGAAAAGTTGATTTCTTCCCGATGGGAGTGCCGGCGATACTTTTCTACAGCCCTCCTGTGGAAAATTAAATCTTCCGAAAAAACCAGTGCCTTACAATTCCCAAGTATGGTCGTACAAATTCTTACTACTTGTCTGTAAAAAAATGTTGAGTAGGGGACGGGTTACGGAAACGTACGTAAGATACGTGCAAAACGGCCTCTCAATGTCCGAATTCGTTAAGTCAAGCTCCGATATAATTATAAAAGTAATTTCCGACATAAATACTTCTAGAGTGAGGACTGGTTCCGAGGTGAATTTTTTTGAGTGTAAAAAACTAAAGACAACGATACGTCATGTATCGAATTTAAAGCTAACACACCGAAATGAAACCGTTTAAGTAATGAGAGGTACAGGGGTAAAGTTAACGGGTGCAAACATTGCAAGTATGGGACATCGAGTGATAATATTACTTCCGCAATAAGATTAGTGACTTATACAGAGCGTACTAAATCCAAACTCCATTTCACCACGACATACACAATGAAGGTGGTGTTAACGAATAATATTCATCGAATAAGAATGTTTGTCGAAACAATTCTAAACCAAAAATTTTCTAAATTGGATCAATCTATTGTATTTGACATCTCTTATAAAGTCAGTATGCTAAAATTAAATTGATCTTACAAAAAAAAAAACATTCAATGCGTATCCTGTATACTTAAAATGTGTTTCTTCATCTATCAGTAATCAGTAAAAATTGACACGTGCTCAGTTGATCTTATAATTTCAAAATTTGCTATGTAATTTTAAATATTAAAATGATTATCATATCAGTTATAAGTTTCAACTGAAAATATATTTCATAATACGCATTACAGTATTTGAAATTATAGGGGTTCGATCTCAATTTACTGTAGAGTGTGTTATGAGTGTCATATCAATTGTCATCCATGATTCTTAAATTTGTGTGATTCATTTGAATGAATAAAAGATTCAAGTAAAAATACAAGCAACCAGTAGGCGAATATATCTTTATGGATTCTGGATATATTTTGCAAACAAGTACGTGAAATTTTTGAAGTAAAGACAAGTCATATATTTTTTCGCATAAAGGTAGTCATAGCATATTGGTCCAAATTAATTGACTCGTAGTGTGTAATATATATAAATTAAAAAATATAATGCATAAGATATAAAAATAATAATAATTTTATAAGTATAAATATTTATACAAAATATGCTCTTATTTTTACAGCATTAAAGTGACCAGATTTGTACCCCGCGCATGAGAATGCATAACTATTTATAGGTAAATTATATTGTTACTGGTTCAAGAAAAAATAGACAGATAATATAATAGTTTACATTAAGATACTTTTATTTTATCCATCCAAACTTGTCAAAATCAGTTTTATGAGGTACTATGTAGGTATTATATAATATGTATATGTAAAGGTACATACCGATTATTTTCTAAGTAATTTAAGCTTTAATATCGTAAAGCCGAATGCAATATTAATAATAATTATACTATTTAATTTAATATTTTACAAGTCGATTATTTTTATATTTTGAAGGAGTATTTAGAGATATAACTGTCATATTACATTTGTTGTTGTTATAACAGTGCATTTCAGATCGACCGGGATAGCTGTTTATATTCTTTATGCGTGGTAATATCGAGAAAATAATGCACTTAAAAAGCTTTCAAACGGTTAATTGTGTAGAATTGAAGTATCAATGTAATGGTGGAAAAGAACCAGAAAACGATAGTATTGTATCAATATGTTGAAAATACGTTGGTATCAATTATGTACATCGTTTCCGGGAACTTTTGGTGTCTATGCCGCGTGATCCGATTAGTTTTAGTGAGTAAAAATAATTCTTACGGTTTAAAATATGGTATGCTTACTGTGTGAATAATAATTGATTCTGAGAAAAGATTGTGTGCAGATCTGCACAAGCCGTGAGTACACCATGTACTCGGTACACCGTACACAGCAGTAAATCTTTGAAGATGAAGAGCGAACATTACTGTTCGAAAAAAAGTTTACAATTGTAAGTGGTTCCAGCTATAACGTATTATATCTCACGATCTAGATTTTTTTTTTTTTAATAGACTCGACTGAAAGTTTTCGAGGAACAATAATTTTCCGAGGGACAACATTTCCAAGTTAAAATAGTTGAACTTTGATGAGAATTTCCCCCGATAAGAATCTTTTTCTGATAAAAATTCGTTTGTAAAATTAACATTAAAACTTATTAACCGAGAGATTTTGAATTTTCTTATTATTCGAGGATTTATTGCGCATGTAAGATCACAACGATTTCCTGTAAAATTTACGAATATAAAGTTTGATCGGGATCTTAAATAGTACACAAGTAGCTTTCATTTTGATAAAAAGTTTTGGAAAAATAAAACGATTCACACAGATAATACGCGTGGTAGTATTTTTCTTAATCGCGAATGAAATAAACTACATTACATAGATAATGCGGTCATCGAGAGTAATTTATAATACTTTGAACACAAAAAGTAAAAGAAACCGCTAGCACGTTAATGTACCTGTAGCCACGTATGGTATCTCCGACCGGTGGCGTATCCTGGATTTTTTTTTTTGTAGCAGGGGTCAGTTACTACATTTTAAAAACAACCATAATAACTGAAAAATAAGTATTAAAAACAAAAATATATTATTAAACCGTGTAACTCACATTTTGTAATTAAGTTTGGACGTGGAAACGCCTCATTATTTTATATTATTTAGCATTGGAGATGTATCATTTAAAATTGCCTGTAATTTTGGGTGGGGGACGTAGCCCCATCAGCACTTGGGTTACAGGAACCGTCTCGCGCCGTCGGGAGAGTAACACAATTTTAAAAATCCGTTTTAACTGTGATTGCGTTAAAACGATTTAATTAAGTGTTTTTCATTTATAAAACGTGCTACAGTTGCACGCACAAAATATATGTACGTATTACATTGTGCCAGCATAAGTGTCTAAGAGAAAATATCGCGCACGCAGCAAACCCTCCGCAGCGGTAGCGTTTTCTGCGCTGCAGGAGCGGCGTTCCGTTTCGGTTTTTCCACTCGCGTAAAACGCCGCACCACCTCCTTTTAATTCGGATCCGACTTTTTTGTATTATTGACGAGTATTAATGGGAATTTACATAGGAAGATTTATGCGCACACTCACACGCACACATACATACACAGTATATATATATATATATATATATATATATACATTTATATTAGCGCATTTTACTGTGTGTGCGAGTTAGGGATGTTGTGAAGGGACGTAGGGGGTGTTGATGACGATGGGCGGTGGTTGCGGGGACCGCGTGTGTTTTAGAACAAAAAGTACCCCACCATTACCCTAGGATCGGTGTGCGGGAAGGGATGTAATACTTCGTTGTAAACACACACACGCGCCAGCACTCGCGCACGCACGCACACACACACACACACACGCGCGCGCGCGCACACACATAGACATTCACACACGCACACACCCGCGCGCGCGCGTGCTTACAAAAGAACTCGGGGAAAGAAGGGAGGTGATGGAGGAGAATAAGGCTCAAACGTGTATATGTACGTACATGCATATATATGCGTATTTATATGTGTATAGAGTGATGATGACGACGGCGGTAGGGTAAGATGCGGAGAGCTTGGGTGGCGGGGAGGTTACGAATACCTAGGCGCGGGTGTGTATGAATCTCATCGTGCTCTTAAAATTTCTACCCCTCCCGCGTCGCCCAACCATAGAACACACGCGCGCGCACCGCCCGCGCGCACGCACACACGAATAGAAGTACTACACACAACAAGAATGCGCGCGCGGAACGACGAATGCGAGATCGGGTTGCGTTGGGTGGGCGACGCGGGGTGAGCGAGAGGGGGAGGGAATCATTAAAAATATGCGTATAAAGTATGAAAAAAAAAAAATATAATAATAATGATAAAAACCGTAGGCGTAGTGGAGGAATAATGTATCGATCGGGTATGTTTTTTTTTATATATACATTTTTTTTACGCACAGGCGACCAATGGGGTGATGCC
Organism: Periphyllus acericola; assembly: GCA_949715065.1. Taxonomy (NCBI): domain Eukaryota; kingdom Metazoa; phylum Arthropoda; class Insecta; order Hemiptera; family Aphididae; genus Periphyllus; species Periphyllus acericola. The sequence continues at coordinate 29,698,546 of OX454268.1, forward strand.
GAAGGAGGCTGCTGAACTATGAGCGCCCTTTCTCTCTCGCAATCCCTTTCTCTCTCCTCTCTTTCTCACTTCCTTCTCCTCCTCTCATACCTATCCCTCTCATCCCCGAAAAACACTTCACCCTACTTCTACTACTACTACTACTACTACTACTACTACTAGTACCCCCACCACCCACTACCTACTATTAATACTATACTTTATACTACTACTAACTAATGCTACTATACTACCGCCCCTCTAACCATCACCACCACCATAACTACCACTATTGCCATTGCTGTGTACACACTACTACGCGTCTACGCGCACTACACCTGCCCACATGCACGCACACGCACGCACACGCATACACACTCACCGTCGTCGTCGCCACCACCGAGGTTTTAATTGCGAACGAAACGGTTGCGGGTCGAAGGGGTGGGGTTGAACGCTTTGGCACTGCGGCGGTGGTAGAGGGTAAAAATACGCGCAGTTCCGTACCGAGAGGGTGATTTCATCCCTCCCGTTGCCACAGTTGCCTACCGTAGTCTCTCATCTCTACGCGCGTGTACTTCCACCCCTTTTTTACATGACATGACGACTGCTGACGCTTTTTGACACAGCGGCTTCGCCCCACCTCTACCACCCTCTCACTCGCCCCTGTACCACCTTCTCACGCTCTCTTTGTCGCCGCTACCAACGCCGCACTCATACCCCCTTCCACCACGCCGTCAGTTTTTCTCGTCAGACCTCCACACTCCCAGCATACCCAGCCATTACCCCGGTACCGCTGTATAGTTTCTCCGATTATCACTTTGCAACCACCGCCACCCCGTTCCTCTTTACCCGCGGACAAAGTCATCATCCCCTTTCGATGTCAGCGCCACCGTCGTCATCATCGCAAAAACAATATGCGAAAATATTCTGCTTTGCTGTATAAGTGAGTCCAAATGAAAACAATATTATACGGTTGCGTACTGCTCTGCCACTCCAACCAACCTCTCCATGATGCACCAATCCACAGGATGCCGAAAGCGCACAGTGTATACCTATATAATATAAATATATTAGCCTTTGGTGGTTTTATTGTTATTATTTTTTTTTACCAAATTGGCTCGTGTGAGCGCGTCCGGATTGTTCCGGGGATTGACTTTTTGTGTTTCCGAATTCCGGGATATGTTGTTTTTTTTTTAAATACTACGCCAAAAATGCTTTCAATGGAGTATTTGACAATTTTGCCTTAACATTTTTCTTCAATATTTTTTTTTTCTACAGCGATATTAAAAATATTCGCAGTTTAATCGGAATTATTTAAATATAAAAATAAAACCGTGACCGTCGGATTTAAAAACTACAAAGATTTTATATAATACTCGCGTAATATTATAATACCGTTCGTCGAACCGAAATCAATATTATTTTGCCGAAAACTAAAACATCCGTAACCGATACCATACTTAGAGTATACTATTATTTCTTTGCCTCTATGTTTATTACAATTTCTGTGGTTTTTCTCTTCTGATGGGAGTACGACGATTTTATAAACGCTCGAAACATCTCTAGTGCTGCAGTCATTTATCGCGTCATTAAAAAATATTATTACGGTACGAACATATTTCTTCTACGGTAGAGTTTCGAACGCAGTTAGTAAGATATACTAGTAATGTATAAATAATACCGCGGCTTACGTTAAAATAGATCAAAGCCATCAAAATACAAGACCGTATACAGATAATATGTTTATGAACATAATACACGCGCTTTGAGCCTCAAAGCAAATCGCTATCGGGGTTTGTTTTATAATATTATGTCTTCCGTGCGATGGAAATATCGAATAAACGTCTACCGCATTTGACCCTTGGACCGAGTGTAAAAATATCAGTGAGCGTCCGAGGCAAGGAGGCGGGCAGTAATCATTGCTGTTCGGTATACGACGAGAACGAAAGAACGTAAAAAAAATTGCTCCTGCGAGTTGTCGGAAATGTAGTCGGGGCGGATGTAAGTCCACGTTTATGCTCGACTGTAACTTCAGAGCGTGCGGACTTTGTTGTTGCGTCTTGGATTTTCGATTTCTTTCAAAAACCATACTCACGTATCTACAGATCCTGCTTGTTATCGATTGTACGGCACGTAACCTGCAATGTACTGACAAAATCGAATGCTTATTATTTTCAGATTCTTATGATAACGATGCGTTAAATTTCGTGGTATCGTACACCAGAAATTCGACGGTAAATCGGTGGGGAACAACTGCGCGCGAATGACCTATTTGTTCACCCGTACATTAAAATTTTTCCTTTTTTGTTTTTGGATTAATCATTTTTTTTTTCCGGTGGTTCAAAACCTCTTTGAGTATAATATCACGGAGTACCCTTGTAAATTTGAACACGGGCCGTACTGAGGATAGAGGATGTTTTTTGAAGTTCCCTGTAGAAAGTAGTTTACGAGTAGAGCAACAAAAACGCAGCACTCGTTTCAAGCTCATTTTTACAATTAAATAGCTTGGACCGGCGTTCAGTCGGGATTTAATTTTTGAATGCGACGATTATTGCATTCGAATTTAAAATAATAACAATGCATATACTATCTACAATCGCCGGGGCGAATGAATTAAAATGAGAATCTGACAAAGGAAAATCATATTGTCCGATTTCGGTTTCTAGCTCTGCCGAATTATTCGAGTTTCGGGTACAATTAAATAAAAAAGCCTTTTTATTTATTATACTTTAATATTACAAAACGTATACGCGTTTGAGTGTAAAAAGTTATTGTTTGTCAATCGCTATTTGTGTTTTGTAGAAAAGCTAACGGTTACGTATTTCGGTAAATTTTAATTTAGTTGATTTGTTACCAAACCAATTGTTTACGGCTTTCAGTAGATATACTCATGTTGATATTATTATTCTCATCATACGAGTATATTAATGTATTTGTGTACATAATATATATAAAATCAACAAAAAGTTTTAACAAGAGTAAAATTTCATGTGAAACGACAGAAGACAAAATTCCCAACGAACTAATCGGCAAATTACGCCGAAAATAATACGAGAAATTACATGCAATCCAAAATCCATCGGAGTACATTTCCAGATAGAATACACTTATTATATCGATGATTTGCAGTCATTATACATGCTAGAAAATCGTATAGTACGAATACTTCGTGGTTGTACCTTGTGCTTATTAAAATGATTAAATCGGAAAGAAAAATTTGCTTATTTATAATAATTGTTTGTATTTTTGTGCAGTAACAATAATGGCGCTGCAGTTTCTTCCTCTCGAAACTAGAACGGTAAGTATAGGTAATCACAGAAGTCGACTATTTCCATTAGCTCGCGCAAATATTTATTGTTTTACATAATGATATATTGTGCAAAGTAATAATAATATCATGTGCGGAATAGCATCGGATAATTTGAAATTACTATTAAATTGTTGATGAAAAGTAAATTTTTATTTACACTTTTATAGTTTAATGTAATAAAATTTAATAGTATGTGCACTCAATTTATGTGCGCATTATAAAAATATATGTGTGCAGAATTTAATAATACTTAAAACTTATTTATTTTGCATACATTAAATATTGATTCTAAATTATAACAATTTATTTTACCACGTTTTATGAAATCGTATGTTATCGTATCCGTAGAATGATAGTAATTATGAATTAATAATGACAGTTGAAAATCAATTCAACAGTTATAAAAACGAAACACGTATGGTCTGCTTGGAAGGCGATTGATAAATAATTATTACGCGCTTAAATGATACAAACGAATACTGAACGCTACGTTTTCCATTGACGGTAACAATTTTTTTTTTATTAAAAACATGTACGCTTAAATAATAGATAGTTAATTATAGTTTCGAATAAAGCTATTGATTTTCATTGCATTTATTAATTTATTACACACATTCATTCACGATAAATTGCACTCTAAAAGTGTTTCACGTATTGATACCTATCAATAGTTTATTTCTTTTGTACACTGTAAAACGTCCGACCTGTATTATAGCACTGCGATATTAAAAAAGAAAAACTGCTACATCCATTTTTATTCATTTTTTTTTTTTTTTCAAATAAAACTTCGTTTCGACAAACGTTCCATAAAATATTTTAATGTTACAGTGCATCGGAATACGAGTATGTATACAGAAGCCAACAGGAGTATTTTAATGAGAGCGTAAAAATATATATTGTAATTTATAAGGCACAACGCAATTCGGAATATACAGTGACTGCAGCGAAATGAATAATGTTATAAACGGCCGACTAAAAATTAAAAATGCCGAGTTCGCTGTTGAATATGAATATGACTATATACTATTTTTGGGGGAGAGAGAACAGATAACGGTACAGCGGAACGAAGCACTTTCGCAAAACTGTTACGATCAATAATTAAAGGTCTAAAACATTTACGGACGGTTACATAAAACTTCACAGTTTTATCGCTTTACATAATACCACGACTAAAACTGAGAAACGGAACTCGTTGAGATACAACCCTTGCCAACATATTATCGTACACAATTATTATATTTGTGCTTTCGTCAAACGAATTAAGCCTGATATTATTATTTTACACGATTATTGTAATAACATTAATACATTATAATCATATATATGTATATTATACCGCGATGATACCTTTATATTATGATGTGCACGTGAATATTATTTGAAATTAATACCGTAAATAACATGCCCTGTTATTGTTATTGTGTTGTTATTGTAGTATCGATCAAAACACTTTTGTGGCGTTGGCTTCAAACAATTTAGATTACGATTTCAACACCGTCGGAACGATGTAATAATATATTAAAGTCGGTGTGTACCGCAGAGGTTTGCGACACGTGCTTTTAATCATTCATTTTGCACCGCGATGTTCAACGTCGCAATAATACGTGTTGAGCAAATTTTTTGTGAGGAGCAAAAATATATATGAGGTACCCAACCTCCCCTTCCCCTTGGCGGCTTTATACAAAATATAATTCTCTCACTAATTGACCGAGCCCACATGCTCTATCTCTCTATAATTTCTATTCATTGTTGAGTACATTATTATTAAACCCAGTATGGCCGTACCCAACGACCAACCGCCCAATTCCGAAAGAGCGATTGCTCCAAAACAACACTTTCGTCACTTTATCAGCGGTGGTGTAAGCCATAAGATTACAACTGAGTGTGCGCGTGCATGTGTGTGTGTGTGTGTGTGTGTGTGAGAGTGTATATTTAATTTCCGTGGAACACAAAAGTAAATAAATGTTAGTGAGTATGCAAGGTGAAAAAAATTTGTAAGTAAAACGAACAATTTGCATATACATAATTTAACTAATTTTCAGGGCTTTAGGGATGTAAATGACTAAAAGTCCCTGTTTGAAATTATCCAATGGTGTATAGTGTATGTTGTATATATCGCGGGTAGAATTCGACATAACTTCTCATATTCAGTAGTATAATATAGCGATAACAATAAAAGCGGGAATCTTATAATATAACGTCTAGAACAATACTTATAGTTATAATATGATATATGTATATGGGCACTAATGATTTTACGCAAACAATTTTTACGGGGAAATAAAATAATAACTACATTAATAATATTCATAACAACAATAATAACAAAGTTTTATAGGGCACGCATATTATTATAACAATACGATCTGAAATGTTCTTATGAAATTTGTTTTAAATCATTAACGCACCTGATCCCTTTATTCCTGGACTTTTACGGTTAAAATAAAAACGTTGGTTTTAATTAATAACCGCGGTGTACACGTACACACAGTTAGTTCGCGTAAAATCAATAATCGAATGATGATGCTTACATATATTTACGTTCGGTTGGCAAACGAATATTTTTCCGAGCTTTCCAATGAGAATTATTATACTACGAATAACGTCTGAGAGCGCGGCGTCAGAAGCTGTTGTTCGTGATGGACATTTATATTTTATTATACAAAATTAATTACGTTCGTTAAAAGGTCGCTTTACTCCGACGTACGTACACACACACACACACACACACACATTTAGCTGTCCCGAGGGAGTTTATACGGTTTATACATATTATACAGATGTTCGACGGAAAAGAGGTTTTTTTATTATCACAATAATTATATAAAGTATAATGTAAAGTTGTAATATGATTGTAAAATTATAATTTAAAAGGTACCTATGTACGAAGACGTTTTACCGATGTCGGTGGTTTTGGCGTATATTGTGCCGGCACAGTAATAACAATTATAGTCAAACGTTTTATCACATGGATTTCGACGATCAGAACATTATAATAATAATAAAGAATGCTACGGTTAACCGCTGTAGTTCGCACGTTTTTATTTATTTATTCATTCGTTTTTTTTTTCTCTTGCCTTAATAAAAGTTAAAACACACAACAGCGGTGTTGAAATAGCCCGTGCACGCGACGACGACGATCGAATTAGCGTTGCAAAAACGATATTTTCATTTTTCCCCCCTTGTAAATGCGACAGTGGCCCGAAAGCGAAAAGGTTTATTACAAGTCGTGTAGAGAAAATTATTTAAATAAACAATATGTAAAGAGATAAGGAAAATGTTGACTTAGTCGTGATGACGAATGAGGCTTTCGTGTGGAAACGAGACCGCACCAGGTATGTCTAATATACGAGTATTATAATAATATACGTGATGGTGGGCTATACTTTTATTTTTATTTTTTCGGACACGGATTACATTCTTAATCGTCAATCCCTTAGATCGACTTATTCGAATCAACATATTTTTGTTTTTAATATTTTGATGGTTCGGTATTTACGTGAAATAGTATTATTTATTGTACCATTATTATTTTAATACGTTTCACATTTAAGTAATAAAAACGAAAAGAGAACGTGTACGGCCTAGGGCCACCGGAGATTTTGGTATACGTTTATATTCATAGATAATGCGACCACTATAACCACTCTGTTCGTTAATAGGTACCAAATCAATGGGACGTTCCACTTAGTGTTTACTTGTAAAAACGTAATCCTACTTATCATAGATTTATAAAGAAAAAAAACTCCGAAGTTAATTACTTCTGAGTGCAGTATATAATAATAACATACTACTCTACGCATGCGTTAGTCTATAATTTATTTTTAATTATAAAGTTTTTAGTTTACTCTCCTGTTTATCAAGTATAACATACAATTTTTTTTTTCAATTGCAACCAATAGTTTTAATACTCAGTTTTACACGTTTTACGACGTGGAAGAATCAAAACAAGGACCTATCCATACTAAATAAAGATTAAAAAAAAAAAAAATTGCTGATAGATTAGTCATAAAATATCATCTAAGACACGTGTAGATGAATATGTACTATTATCTATAGTATGAATTTCAATTCCTGTTGTCTGTTGTATTATTAATATTTATTACATTTTAGCCCTATATGAGTCTCTTAAATTTACAAATTATGTTGCTAGTCAAGAAACTATTACTATATTTTAAAAATGTGCTTTCAATCAAAGAAAATCAATAGCTTCATAAATTATAATATAGTGATGAAAACATACATGGTTGCGTGGTTACAACTTGGTAAAAAAAAAATATATAAGGATTACCGTTTACTTAGGAATTTACAACAGAATGGTATTATAATGTAAAGGTGTTTTCAATATCTAATCCATCTTATAACTTTCTCACAATAACAGATCTCCAAATACAAAACTCCCAAGTAACATTATCGCTAATATCTTTAACATTCGTGATATTTTATCAAACCGCTCCTTACTAGTACTTGATCAATAAATTGCTTCGCCAACTAAAAATCCCAAGACCTTGAATAAATAGATTGGCCTATTATTCAAAGTCTAATAGATACCAGGACCAAGCTCAACCTTTTCTCAAATCAAGTGAAATTATTGACCATACTGTTAAAACACACGGGTTCAGTCATACATATGAATTCATCCTCTCATCAACAGTTATCAGTTTAATTTTATCTAATAACTACCCTCTCTCCACCTATAATAAACATCACGTCCAAGAAAAACGTAAATCGAGTTATCAACAGTTAACATCCATCTATGAAACAAACTAATATTAAGGTATACTTCCAATTCAGTTTTTCTTCTAAGCAATAATGGTACGCCCAGAGCAAACAAACTTTTGATTTTTGATATAATTTAAGAAAGTTTTAAAAAATTGCTCTCTGCCCTCCAAAAGTAAGATGATTTACATTTACGGTTGCAATTGAAACTGATAAAACTGTTTTCTTTTTCACATACTGAGGCTTCTTCAATGATCTAAAATTACTTTGAATCACTAAATAATAATCTACAAGTCCCTACGCTAAAACCATTATACACGGGTACTTGTGGTATCCAAGTATGGTGATCCGCAAAATATTTTTTCCGAACAGTAGAAGCTTTCCAATAATTTAATCCATCTATTTCCATGTAGTATGCTCATCATCCCTATATTATTAACATCAACCTACTCTCAAATATCAAACTCTCCGATACATTAACTATATCAGCCTTCTTTTTTTCAGTTTTCGACGGATAATAATCCCGGTTCCGTTTAGATGATTTTTACCACTATACCGGGTAGCTAGATCGCACGTTAACGGTGAGGCCAGTTCAAGACATATGTACGCAATACGAACAATGTTTCCGTCATGTTGACTATTAATTCGTTCAAGTCACAAATCGCAGCAATATTACCCCGCCCGGAGAAAATCGTCCTCGACGGAACAATACAGAACGTCATTGTTCGAATCATGCACGCGTGACTATTTCGTGTTGACCACTTTCCACTAGGACGACTCATAGTATAGCCTGCGTCTTATTATTATAATATTATTAGCTCGTCGACGGACATCATTTTAAAACTTAAACAAGAAGTGATGCGTTGTTAACGCGCGTGTATTGTTTCATTAAGTCCTCCAAGATGTACACGTACACCTAACCTACGTAATTAATCACGAATGCGATGGTTCGGAGTTTTATAGAATATTCCGCGTTTGAAAAATAACGACTTAACTGTGAGGATGTGCGATGTGCATGGGTAGTACCTGGGACATAACTTACTGAAATATGTTCCTATCGAGCCAAAATACGCGTAAATTCAGAAATTTTTACAACAAGCTATACACGCGATTTTCAGACGCAGTAAGTACGTTGACAAAATAGTTCTAATTTTTTCTTAGTGGACGTAAAGTTTTCTTATTGAGGTAGGTTGAACTTTTAATATTTTAAGTTTTGAAAAAAAAAAATGCTCTAAAATTATGTAATTTTTTTTTAAATGCTTATATTATAAGTGGGCACACGAAATAATATCAATAATATAACTTTTATATATGTATCAAGTAGCTAAGATTATTGTTTATAGAATAACATTAAAATAAAGTGAATCTTATGAACAATGTTATGTATCCATGAAAATTAAACAAGTGGATGGATCGTGACGAAATATACATTATATGTACCATATAAAAATATTATAACAATACTATATCCGACTCCGGTTTTATCTTATGTATTCAACTACTATATTTTGCTACAAAGTAGATTATTCATTTTTTAATTCCTATCTTCCCTGGGCAATCTCACTTGCAATAGAAATCTTCTCCTTAACACTCGTTCCATTCCTATCATCCGGTATATTATTAATTAAACATAACTCCGCTGGCTTTTTCATCTAAAAGTGTTGTGCGTTGCATCTTATCTGTTCATCATATGTAAATTTGTGACTTTAATAGTGTAATGCGAGTAAATATAGTTTAAATAACTGCTTTTCTGCTGTACATTTATCTTCGAGAAAAGCAAAATGAAAAAATGACTATAGAAAAAATAACTTTCAAATATAAATAAAATATTGTGGATCGTTTTCCATACGAATCGTAACGGTTTTATGCAATAAATCGATGTTTATACGGTATTAAAACTATGCATCGCGATAGATATTACGATACAGCTTAAATGCACGCATAACAATATTATACTACTATTGCTAAGAAATTTAATAAAATTGGAAATTTCTACAAACAGACGAGGCATGTCAATGTTCGAGCAATGCGTGTGATAAACTAGAAACAAATATAGTTACCTGGGTGCGTGCAACAATTGCTGGAAAATGTTTTAGTTCAGAATATTATATTTCAACGGTATAACGCGCATACGGAACTAAAAAATACGCGTTAATTATGCGTACAACGTAAGTTTTGTAAATATTTATACCGAAACGAACGGTCGTATCGAAATGATATTTTGTGAAAGGCGATCAAGTTGACGGCAGTGTTGTTTTCTCGTCGGATAAGCTGTATTGTACATTTCGGAACGATTTTAATGTCCGAATCGTCGGTGATAAGACCCAGCGATCTAATGTCTGAGCCGTACCGTGGAATCTTCGTGATCGGCTAAACTGTACAGACTTCATATAATATGGTTGATAACAGCTTTTGTGTTGAGATGATGCTATTGCCTACTGTCGCAGGACGAATAGTACGAAGAAAATATTTTAGTCCTTCTCTGGAAAACGCAGGAGACAATAACTGCGTCAATATTCATATTATTGTAGTTTTAATATTTCCCTGGTTTTACCTAATCGTAATAGTTTATCCATTAAATGCTACGATTCGTTACACATAAACGTCATTAAGAACGATTTTTGAAAAAAAAAAATGTTATTAAAAGGAAAAAGTATGAAGGTATAATCGAATGAGATTTTATTGATTTAACGTTAAATCTTACCTTGCAAACTTATTTTACGGTTGCTTCCCCTATGATTAATAGATTACGTTTTAGGTATACAACAAATTGATTATTATTTCACTCGAGTGAACATTATACCGCGGTATAGTAAGAGCAGGTACGTTACGGAAAATTCAAATTTAATTTTCAATTAAAAAAGCTCGAGTTATTTAATGATGGTAGTGTTTCGCATGTTCAATAAATATTATAACACCGCATCTATATACAGAGTTGCATACTTTTATGAGCCACGTCTTGAAAATTATTGCTAGTTACAAAAATAACTAAAATTATTGTTAAAGCACGCAATTTACGCCCGTGTCATGCTATATATTATGTAGATAATTATTATTCTTTTTATCGAGTTCTTTTCATCGTTGTGCAACGGTACAGTAAACTCAGCGCATGATAAATTGATAAGTACCCTTCACGAGTTTACTCAAAGAATCATTTTTTCCCTTTTTTTTTTTATTTTTCTCTCCGTTTTCATACCAATTTATTATTGCCATAATAGTGGTAATCATAATATTCAAACGATCGTCCTTGATCAATAACAACGCGGCGAGGTGAATTTTTAAAATCGTTTGCCTATATGAAATACACATTATGAACGTTGTGAAATCAGACGGTTATTGCAACATGTTATGCGGATAAATACTTGCGTGGAATTATTTCCGTTCACCCGACAATGTCAGCGTCAGCCGGTCGGCTTAATCTCTGATACCATGTTACGTCGTGTATCGCGTTTTTTTACGCGGTGCTGTACACAACCGTATTTTCGATAAGGCTTACGTATAACAAAACAATGTACATCGAGTACTGGTACAATGGGTATAGGAACTACGGTTGCGATGCATAACAATACTGAAATTAGTAAGATTTCTCCCTAGACATTATTTCGGCTCAAATCAACTCCAGCCAAACGAATGGCATTATAGCCGAAACGAACTTTGCCGTAATGTTGAGCAGATGCGTGGGTGTCACTGTATCGATTAATTCGATGTAATGAGTGATTATTGGACGATCACTCTGTAACCAGGCACGTACACTGCAGGATTTCAATTTAATTTCAACGGTTCGCTCTGAAGAAACACTTTTCTAAGTTATTATACCATTTGGTATCAAACATTATTTGATAACGATGGGAACTAATAAGCTATATAGTATAGTTAGGTTAGATACGTGACAAAAATATTATGCAGGCACTAAAATATTAAAAAATTAAAAGGACTTTTATTTTATTACGCTGAACTATAATATTCTAGGTTGATTTATGCAGTTTTGTATAGTTTAAAACGTTTTTTTTTTTGCAAAAGATGTTGATAAACGGAATAGTGCGTACTAACATCTTTTGGACTATTCTCTGCTAATAAACATTGTTTATACATGTATAGGGTGTCACACCGGGATTTACCGAGAGCTATCTCTTGTGTTAACAGAGATAGTCAATTTTTTTTATCATCCCTGGGCAAAGACAATTTGTCGACAAAAGGGTGGTAAATATAAGACTATTATTAAAGAAGTTAAAAAATTAACTTTTTATTTTATAATTTTGGTGAAATTCGAAGATTATTTAACAGTTGTGATAATTATTATAATTATAATTATTTATTAACACTATTTTCTTGTAAACTAGAAAATTTATTATGGAGTTAACAAATATGAAAGTTGAAACTTCAAATTATTCGCCATTTTATAGGGCTTCTTTTTCTGAATATTTTGACGGTTCAACTTTCGAATTTCATTAATTTCTTGAATTTTAATAATTTTTCCACCTTACAATAAGATAGTGTACTATTTACATATTTTAAATTATAATAACATTATCAGCAAATGTTATCGGAAAAATAATGGGGTGAAAATAGTTTACATAATTTTTAAGTAAACAATAAAAATTTTATTAAAAATCATGAATCCAATGAAAGCTGCAAGTTGAACCGTCGAAAATGTCAGAAAAAGAAGCCCTGTAAAATGATTATCTTCAAATTTCACAACAATTATGAAATAAAAAGTAAATTTCTTTAATAATATACTTATATTTACGAGACTATTGTCAACAAAATTGACTTTTCCCAGGAATGCTCATAAAAATAAAAACACAATTTGATTACATCTACATGAGACATATTGGTATGTGTAAATCCTGGAGGGACACTCCGTATATATATAATTATGTATGTATCACGACTTAAGATTATCATAAGTCATCATACGCATGTTCTGTACATTATACATATGTTCGCAATTTGTTCTTATAGAGTTATTAATTTATTATATTCCGACGGAAAAAAAACCTAAGTCAACAGTGAAAATGAGTGTTTAACGTCAAGCAGTTATATAGAAGTATAAATCTGCGGTAAATAGATGATACATTTTTGATGTAAACGCGACCGAGAATAGGAATCAAGCAATAACAATTTTCAATATCTGAACCTAAATATTTTTGCGAGCGCGCGTGTCATTATGCAAACAAGTCTTTACGATGATTTTGGATCGAAAATACGTAATACGAGCGCAAACACCGGGATTTCGGTCGATTACGCGGCATGTGATCGAGAGCTCGTTTTCATCTCCAAAATATCCACCAATACTCGCCTATTATAATGACGTATACTATAACAATGTTATGCGTATCGGGGCGGGGGTGCAGCTACCGTTGCTGATTACGACGATGACGCGGTGCTCTTTGAAAGCCGATCTTTTGATTTCGTCGAATTTGGTCGGTCTTCGCGTATTATAATATTATACGCGAAGTTTCGCGTAATGTAAATACTACGCACAGTCGTTACGCACCCCACTCTACATCAATTTCATTTTCGGTTCCATACAGGGTGATTTTTTTGCTCATTTATCACTAATTTTCTTCGTCAATTATCTCGTTAATGGAACTATTAAATCATTTAAAGCTAATAAATACACAACACTTTCCGGCTTAATAATTACATTTTTTTTTAAGTTTTTAATCTTATCAAATGTTGATGAATGCTTATATTTTTTTATTCAAAGTAGATTATTATTTTTTTTATCATAATAGTTCTCTAAATGTGTATGTTTTAATGACTACATATTACGCAAAAATCATTGTTTTCATTAAAGCATCGGTTGACCGAGAAAGCCAGTGTAAACAGTAAAAATAATATCTCACCCTGTATAAAACACATATAATGACAATTTGTGATCAAAACTTGATATTTCTCTTTTTCTTCACTCACTCTCTCTCTTTCTATCTCTCTCTATCTCCCTCTATCCGTCCTTTTCCTTCCGTGTGCCTTTGTGCAGCATAAGGTGTACAATTACTAAACACACCGTATACTACGTTTTATTCTCGTACGTATTTATCAATCGCAAAGTTTCCGCCGTATACTTTTATTTGTTTTAACCTCCTACCAATGGCGCATACGTGGGGTGCTCTTCAAGAGTCACGGTTGTTTAAAGTTATTTTCACATTTATTCATGTATATATATATATATCCGCGAACTTAATATTTTAGAATATATTCCGGAGACTTCTTACTGAAAGCAATATATATATATATATATATAAATGTATTCCAGCGCCTGTTATAATTAAAATGAGCGTATCTTGGCATGCAAATATAAGTTTCCTGCATAATTTCTTATGACATTTACGAGTCCTTTTCCGTCACCATTGTACGCATGTGTGTGATGAAGAAATATTCAAACACATTTTTATTCTCGACGTATTTCACCGTGATCGTCTTTTGTCATGCATATAGCCCATATAGGAACCCCCCCCCACACACACACACACACACACACACACGCACGCATGCACGCACGCACGCACGCACTTAGGCACAAATTTTATTGGGCATTTTCTTGTCGTTGGAGCAATTTATGTTAGTTCGGTTTGCAGATGGTGTCGTTGGGCGTAAGAGCTTAAGTAGTTTCTGTGTTTGATTGATGTTGTTTGTTATGGAGACAACAATGTCCGCATGCGCCGGTTTCGTCGCGCACAATGTTTTGTTTAATAGTGCAACTTACAGTGGGTATTGGTCGGTTAAATAGTTGAGTTATTGTAAACCGCACGGTGTGTAAAAGTAAAGTTATTTGTTATTGTCATTGAAGTAATTCAAGTCGATTTAGTTTTATTGTTATTAGTCTTATTTTACATGTACATACACCATAAACGTTATTGTTTCGAGGATCGTTCTAATCGTAAAATAACACATACATTTATAATATAAGCTTCGGTGCTGTAGTTTACCAACAACCTTATTATTATTATTATTTCCACTATTATTATAGTTATTATTTTTATTATATTTTTTTTTATTCTTTTATTCATTTTAAAATGACCATACGCATACAGCTGTCATTGGTAACACATTAAGTTACAATTGGTTTCTGCTCATTTGTTCTGTATAACGAAATTTCTTCGTAAAACCGAACTATATATAGATATCTATTGTCTCTCAGCTTGTTAGGAAAGTGTTTCTAGGAGTACACTTTTATGTTACTCACTTGTTGTTTCATGTATTATTTACTCGATGCACTATGTTTTCAAAACATTTAGACAATGCAAATGTGTGAAAATGTGAAGTATAGTAGAATGATTCTCAAGGTTTGCTCATTATTTTTATATAGTGTTATAATGTTCGACACAAAGCTTAATGTTTTATTCCTATAAAGCCATTTGTTTGAATGCAGTGTTTATAATGGTGTCTATATTCTTTAAGGAATTCTTCACGTACAGAAAACAGTGTTTCTACTAAACGAGAATTATACACCATATATTTTAAAGTGCAGTCCCTGTATGGTTTTCACATTTCATTTTTGTATTTATGTTTTAAAAAACTAAAACTAGGAGTTTTTTTTTAGATAGTGCAATGTTATGCTATTTCATGGAAAAATCTAAAAATAATTAATATTACTTTTTAAAATAAAAACATCAAAACATAATGACCTCTTGTCAATTCATATTTAACTATTTAACCCACCTATACACGAATATATGCAAATTATTTAATTTCACTTCCTATAAATAATTAGTAAAGAACAACATTTCTGTTTGTATCACGTTGAACATTAGTTTTGTCTAGTAATGCAGAATCTAGGTAAATTGAAGCTGTATTATATTGTAGAAAAATGTTCTTGTATCCTACTATACTTACTTTGAATGTAATTATCCTTTTAAGTATTGCTTATCTAGTATAGTATTGGTAGAGCTGTGTCAAATTGGCAACTCACACGGTGAGCAGTTTGTTTAGTATAATATATTTTATTTAATAAAGTTGTTTATACATTTATATCTATAATTTTACATCTATATTTTTAAACCTGATACATTTTTTCGATTTTCTTTTTTTAATATGGACTGTGTAATACATTTTATTTTCACATTCTAGAGCAGAGTTATAAATACATTGCTTTGTAGACAAATCGAAAGCTTCAATTGTAGTTAATTATTTGTAAGTATTTTGAAGTTTAGACTAACGAAGACCAAACATTTTGAGCAATATCCTGTTTCACTCCCATGTCATAATGATAATTATCCGAGAAATTAGTGTTTTACTTTTGCGATACGATGTTCAGCATGTGCACATTATTTTCCCCTGTAATATTTTTGTTTTTGTCCTCAAATCACATTATAATTCATAATACTTTACGACGAACGCAATACATTATAAAACGGTGCTCCACTGGATTTTTGTCTTATGTATAAACGCTCTTGAGGGATTTCGGTTAACATTGTACCAAGCACGCACGCTGATAAAAAGGAACAAACAAAACATGCGTAAATAAGAATGCATACAAGATGTATGCAATGTAAACAAGATGCATACATAATAATATTATGTACCACAGTCAAAAATGTTTATTTACTTTGTTGGTTTGTGATTGTAATAATACACGGGAACGCGGCGGTTTGTAACCATAATCATTTTTTTAACTTTCCGGCCGTTCGTGTTGTTCACGTGTTCGGTACTTCCTGCAGCTCTTGCAGAATCATTTTATTTGACAGCACGGAATCGTTTATAATAGCTTATGACTCGAAATCTAATAGTTCAAACGTCGTGAAAGTCGACACGCAAGTACCGGTGAACTTTTTTCTTCCTCATTTTTTTTTTTTTTTTTTTATATGAATTAATGAATCCTGTGCATCGAGATGCGCGCACGAACACCAAACTGATTTGTATTCGCAGTGGGCACTCCGGTGATTTTTCGAGGGAGCGGCAACGGGAGCCAGAAGTTTTAGCTGCAAAACCATTGGACTTTGAATGAAGTCAAATCGAAATTCTACCGGTGAATCGAGGGGATAAAAAAATAAAAATAAATAAATAAAAAAAAAACAAAACGAGTTTTATCCCACGCCGGATTAATAAAATGATGTCACCTGGTGTAATATTATTATAATACTATGGCGCTGCTGCGATTAGGCACCAACAGTCTGCTGCGCATGTCGCCTACGCGCTGAATGAGAAAATTGTATTAAAAATAAATTCGCGCAGTCTTTTAGGAATAATCAAGGTACCTACTTGATTTATTTAGTGATTCCGTATCGAACATTTTAAAACGTCTGGCCGGGTGTTTGCACGAAAAACGAGTTATTTACGTACCACGTGTACGTTGGCTTAATAATATATATATATATATATATATATATATATACATATTTTATAGTATATAGTATAATAATATTATGATGACAAATATTATAATGACGATTATTTTATTCTCAATTCATGTGTACGATATTATTTACAACTCATTTGGTACATCTATATTCTCAGAAGGTTAAACACAAACTCTTTCGTGTTGCGATGACTACAACTTCATCTGAATTCTAATCATAACTGAAAAATCTAAACATTATAACAATTATTTATTTATGGAGTCCCATTTCTCCTAGGATGCGTATTATATTTTAGTGTGATCGTTTGCATTAGTCATTGGCTGATAATAGTTATTTGAATTTTTTAAAAATTAAATATATACATATATATATATATATAAATATTACTTACAACTGTTTAACTTAAAATGTGTTTCAAAAACATCACGGATGATTATCTGTATTCATTTAAATATTTGAAATTTGAATATATTTAAATTTTTAAATTTCGCTTATTTTTTTTTCAAATTTAATAGAAGACTGATTTACATAATTCTTCTTTCAATGTAATTTTTAGTTTTGGTTGAAAACAGTTGACTTTTTAATACGCAAGAAAGAACAACATTTCGTCTACCTATATCTAAACATCTTTGATTTTACGAGCATTCAAATTATGTATAAGTAGTTACCTATCTTATATAAACTTGGCAGAATTGTTTTTCTTATGCGATGATCTATCAATGATTTATAATATATTAAAATCAAATTTCTAAACGAAAAACCTGCATTCAACCAGTTTTTTAGTGGTCTTTATGTTGATTGGGAAGAATTTTTTAATACGATGGTTTACAAAGTCGATGTTATAAATACTAAGAATATTTCTTAAACGTATAATTTATTGCATAAATCAGCAATAAAATACTAGATTAGTGTTTTGTACCCATATTTTATACTGTTACTTACTTTAAATATACGTACACGGTACACGTACAATTGTACACAAATAACTTTCTCATTTGTGCCTACTATATTTTTCGTAAAATGTTTTAAAAAGATTGTAATTAAAATAATGGACGATTGCAATTAGTTATGTTGTAAATTAGTGTGTTAAAATAATATTATTTTGTAAGGGACAGGGCGTACCTACGTACGTATATGTATATGTTATACGATAACGGTTCCGTTTATTATTTATGATGAATTAGTTTTATCCTTAAAACATTTAACAACTAATTGTAATATGCGGCTGTATATCGTTGTTAAATCGTATTGCTGAGTATTAACTATATATATTTTAACGATCAATTTACCATAGACATTTTAAACAATGTGTTGTCTTTATACTCGTTTGATTCATCTGAATCGATTTGACGTATCCTTTGAACCATCTATATCGTTTTCGGATAGCAATGTACACTGTAATAGACATTATGAAGTATGTATAACATTTGCGGCGTTACTTAACGTGCCGCTGTACACCGTTGAGTATACGGATGTGCTAAAGTAACAACAACGCAGTTCGAGAGTATAAATCTTTTACACTCTTGTGCAACCGCTCGGCGCTCGGAGTATAAACGGAATAAACCAAATAACGGAATTCGCTAATTTCGAAGAATGACGATTCCCGTTACGGGGTGCACATATATAGGTATATTTATACGCTCACGTGTATGCATATATTATGATATGTACCGCTATTCTACTAGACAAATATGAGGTGAATTTCCACGATAGATATGCCGTATTTCCGAAGCACTCGAGTTACGGGAAACCGTTAAAAGATGTATTTACGGTAAATGTTTTACATGTACGGCGGATATCCCTCGAGAGCTTAGAATCTAACGGCAGAACAAATAAGACGTGCACCGAATATAATTGGAACGATATGTATACGTATATGTTTGTAGATATATATACGAATAACTCGCGTTTACTCGAAAACGTTGTAAACGTGTAAAATAAATTAACTCGTGTAATAATATTCCGAGGAGAAGTGTACGCGCGTGTGTGTGTACTTACTCGCCGTGAGCGTGTATACGTATCCGAAGATTTTCACGTTATTTCCAAAGTCGTATAATCTATACGCGTAAAGTATAATCTTGCGCCAACGTGAAAATATTATGTAATCATTATAATATATCTGCACGCGGATAGACTGCTGTACGTAAATTGCAACTCATCAATTATCGCGGTTCGATCGCATTTGAATGAAACGCGCGTGCAGCGCATCGCCTCGGGGTAATAAAAATATTATTATATTAATATAATATTATGTCGGTAACCGCGGTTCTTCCAGCTAACGCACGTAATTTTACCATGCACGCTCGCGTGTGCGCGCATCTTTTATTCAGATTTTAACACTATTTTTTTTTTTATTCTACGCTTTTATGCGAATAAAAAAGTATTGACCATATTACCCGTACGTACCGTTATACTGTTCGGAAATGTGGGGGGGGGGTTTTTTTTTATCGTAAAACTCCCGATTTGTGCGCGGCAATCTTTTTTTATTATTTACTCGGCCACTAATTGATATTAGACTTGTGGTGGGCGCTTTCGTACTTTCATATTTGTTCAAGCGCGTACCGTTAATGTTCGTAGTAGTAATGGGGCATGATTGCACTTCAAATGAATTACTTTACAGGAATATTATCTACAGCGCATAGACTTCAGATTTTGAACCGCATACTAGCCGGAACTATCTATTATATAATTGAAATACCACTCGTTCACTCACTGATCGCTACATCTCAAAAACGACAAAAAGACGAAACTCCTAGGTCTGGTATACGGCGTTGGATGAATGTGATATTGCTGTTCTAATCTTTTGAACTTGTACCATTCTCAGTGAAAGAGTTCAGGTGGATCAGATTATTTTCGAAAGATGGTCGATAATTATTATATAGTAAAGTAGAACCAAAATTGTTTAACAACGGACGTTTGAATTAATATTCTACCTAGGGAAACAAAAAATGTTTCGAAAATTATTAAACGTTTCAAGTTGCTACGATATTAATATTTATAGAATAACAAGCAAATAAGTTTTTTAAAATAACTAATATCAATTAATCAATATTCGCTAAAATACTTTTGTCTGTCGAAATTTTATTTTCTAATTCTATTAAACAACTGATACGATTTTCTTGTAAAATTGTTCTTAATTGGCTACAAAGAAAATCTTATGCAAAATATTGTATCCATTGAATGTAAGCATGCCGATTCTCAACCAAAGTTTTTTGCAATTTTTTTTTCTTTTTTTTTTATTATTATTCGGAAAACAGCTGAGAAATTCAATAAAATATTCTTTCCCCAAGTAAGTCCTCGTTTCACTCTGAACCTAAAATGTAAAACATTAAAATTTAATATAGTGTTTCCATTAATGCTCTAATAGCGCAATGAAAATATATTTTTTGTAGTTTTAAGGGTCGAAACAATTTTGGGCTCCGGGCCGGATGTGTATATTTTTCACTTTTCGATTTCTCAGGAAATATTTTATTTTGTTTAATATATTAGTCTTGACAATTTTACCGATTAAGAAATAGGTAAATTAATATTTCATAAAAATAACTAACATGGGGTAATACCTAAATTCTTTCGTCGAAAAAGTCATTGCTTTTGTCTTAAATAGTATAATTAACGGGGTAGTTTTGCTCATATATTTAATTATATTATGCAATAATGCAGTTCTTTCGCCCAAAAAGGGTCAACTCTCGTGTATTCCGTAGGCATCACATGTGTATGCGAATACATAGGTAGGGCACATGAACGTATGTGGTCGTATAATTCGCTCGCGAAGTTCGACGCGGTATACGCGGTATACGTGACGGCGTTTGACAAACCTTCGGGACATTTGTTTTGCGACGCGTGACTGTCGCAAAGAAATTCCATTTCGTACACACACTTGAATGGGTCATTTACAAAACGACTGCTGCTGCTGCGCTATCCGCTATAGAGCCTCTCGATCAGAACAAGATAATTAAAACGCTACAGGACGAAAAACTGTACGAGGTACGATGGTATAAACGGTAAGGCGTAAACGGGGAGGGAAACAAGAATAAATGAAGGGTGTGTTAATCCAAGACCCTCACGCCCCCTAGGTTCCACCACCCCGCTGCGGCTCGAAAGAGAAATTTCTGTAATTGTTGTTTTAAATATAAATTTTACACACACGTACATTTTGTGCGTATTCACTGTTCGCGGAAAACGCAATAATTTGAATCCTTCTCATACACGTATACGAGTATGCGAGAGGAGAAAAAAAAAACCTACTCCGTGAATTGTATATAATTTACTTTGTTCCTTTTTTTTAAAAATGTTTTTATTTTTTTATTTAAGACTACCGATTGGCCGATGTTAATGCGCTCCCTGTTCAAATATTGATGCTGGACGGCAAAATATTCTGCAAATAAATAATAAACATTACGACCGAATTAAAAATTATACACGATGGTATGCACTTTGTTATGTTAATGCGGGCGGTATTTACATATTTGACATCGGTAGGTACACTCTCCGCTCTCAACCATAATATACACTCGTCCCCGCTCCGTTATACCGATCTGTTATTGCAGTGACGATGATATTATTATTATATAGGTATTTCGTATATATCGGCATTGTTATTATTATTATTATTATCATCGTATACTTTGAGGGATTGCCGAGGAGAAAAAAAATACATATTATTATGTATATTGTAAATATATATATATATATTTTGTTAAACGACAAAAGAGACCGGGACGGTGACACGACGACGAAGGGATGACGACAATGACGTGGAGAGACGTGGGCACGCAATACGGGTGCGGGAGATTGCGTCGCGCCGCGGCCGTATCGTTATTATAACGTAATATATATTATTTTTTAATCAGGTACAAACCGTGCGCGTGTAATGCGGACGTATCTCGTGTCACATGTATACATTTTTTCGCAATAATTATTATTATTCGGTCGGTAGGTAGTACGTACGATGATATGATATTATAACGTATTTGTTTTTCACCCAAAGCCCGTCCGTCCATCCGTCGCGGTCGCCATGCCCTCGTGCTCGTTCATTGTCATATTATTATCGCTCAAGCACGGGATATGGTCTAAAGTGCCAACCGCACACAACCGCTGTATACATGTGCATAATATATAATTTATACTTTCACTCAAAATCGAGAGCAACGTATCAAGTTTAAAAATTCCCATCACCATATCTCACCCGACCGTGAAGTCTCATCCGACCCAAGAGTTTCGTCCATAATGCCTAGATACCTAGAGCCACGTGTACACGAGTCAAAACCTTGCCCCTTGTATGAACTTAAGGATGCAATAAAAGCAGCAAAATCGCATTACGTGATAAAGTCTTGATTCGAATTTTTTCGTTTGGCTATTTGTTCTATTGACTGAAATTTGAAAAAAAAAACTTATTTATGGGTAATAAAATAATAATAAAATGTTTAGACGTCTAAACTATCTTCTGTTATTTTTGGAATTATTCCCGTGCTCACCCTAGTAGCATATAATATTTCGATATTCGATTTCCTGTCATTTAACATTTTTTTTACGCATTGGAAACTCAACTAAAGCAAACGATGTATTTTCGATTCTCAGTGAAACGACAAGTATATTGGTTTTACCATGATGTGTATTTTTATTTTTATTTTTTTGTGCATGTAATCACGATTTTTTCTAGAAAACATTAACATGTCAATAATTGTAGTAGGATTCCAATTTCAAATATTGTCTAGTTGGAGCATTAATAGTCATATTTTGAATTTCTCTACTGTTTTCTTAGTAACTGTGGAAAACTGTAAAATTGAAAAAAAAAAAAAACGGCAACATTAATTACGGAATATGGATTTTGAATTTTTTATCATTGTAAATCAAAAAGTATTGATCGTATTCACTTAAAATTTTGACAAAATATTTATGTGGTTATTTTTTAAAGATGGAGCAAATTTTAAATAGTTTTGGATATTTTTGTGCTATTTATAGCTATTTTAAATTTGATAGTTTTCATATTTTTTTCGTAAAATATATTTAATCAATGTTGGTTGGTTTTTATACTTACTATTTACTATTTTATATGATGTTTCTCGTATATTGTTCTCACTCGTGTCAAAAATTCTCAAAAATCTGTAGTTACAATTTTTATTAATAATCGTTTGAATTAGAAATGTTGTTATAAATCACAAAATGTACCTAATTTTCCGTAGTTAAAAGTTTACATTTCAATATCAATACTTAAGACATGGAAATTTAGTATAATATACTAAAATATTTGTAATATCCGGTGAACCAAAAAAATTACCGTGTAACTTTAATAATTTTATAAGCGCTAAACAATTATATTGTGATGAAATCGGGGTTTCCGTGTTATCGATTAAACGGTGTTACTTATTTCATCGTTGCTCAAAATATAATAACTGGAGGGGCTTGACTTTTTGCAGAATACTTATATAATAATTTTTAAGGGTTTTTGTATATTTCAAAAAATGTCAACAAATAGAATGTTATTTATTAGTAATTGAAATTTAGATGATCTGACAATCAAGACTATTCTTTTTTTATAAAGATTCTAGTATAAAAAGTGATATTTTTACTATAAACTAATACTATTTTTATTTTAAACATAAGCTTTATTATTATAATTATTATGTTCTTCGTCGCCGATTTTCACAATCGTCCAAATGAGCAAGTGCAAAAATAAAATTGGCTACAACTCATAATATTAGGTTGACAATATCGGTATGCGACGAATATACATTTTCAGATTAGATTCTTTCATGTTTCAATGCCTTCTTTTATATTTTAAAAATGTCATGTTAAACGGGCACTTGTTAACGTTTTTATCAACGAAACTACGCGATTTGATGTAACTGTCGCGATTGCGTATGTTGAATATTCACGGTTCATTGTAAAAATCCCCGTCATCGTTTGTATGCGAAAATCAAACGAATAAAAATAAAAATACGCAGCAGCCATATAATACAGAGCATAATAATACTATGTGTGTCGTGTTTAAAGTTTCCGACAATTCGTATTATAGACACTCCCAAATTTTGAACATTTCGGCAATCGTATTCGTTGATAACGTGATCGCATTATTATTTTTAGTAGCTATGGTAACGGAAACCATGTTTGCTTGGAACTGTATTTTAATGACGTAAAATTTAAATAAAAACTTATCCTTCCTTATGAATTCTTTTGGGAATCATTAGTTCTAAAAACTACGCACTACTTTCATTTAACTTTCTTTTTATATCAAAATAAATAGAATGGTTCGAGTATTATTTTGCATACTTTGCTGTGACAACAATATAATATTTGTTCGTACTCTTTTTAAAATTTAAACATTGTAGTCCTCTGACTTGTTTTAGCATTATTTTGAACTCATTTTTATTTTTATTATTTTTATGTTTGTGTCTTGGTTTACTTATTTTTTTAACATACTACATATTTTACCGATAATATTTTGTAGTATTGACAAGTTATCCCCTAGTTAAAAATAGGTTTCCTACGGTTTCTGTTAGACAGGCTGTCCTTCGCCAATGCTTGGTTTGGTTTTTCCAAAGTTAAATTTTCAAGCAATAAAAGGACTCTATTACCATCCATGGGTTGAATAAATAATTGTTAATAATAAATGTCTAATATCATATTCAAAATGTAAAATGATTTTATTTATTTATTTATTATTATATAACGGGCACAAGGCCCAATAGTGCACAAAAACATTTTACAGGTAATAATTCAATTTAACAACAGAAAGTAAATAAAAACTCGGTTAATTAACCCAAAAAATATAACATTTTGACGACATAAAGTAATTAATAATTTATTAACAAAACATATTAAATATAATATTATAGATAAAATATGGTAGGGTCCTCATTGGCCAAACGCATCATTCTATCAATTGTGTTGTTCTTACCATAGTTGGTACGATGGAAAGGAATTACAAAAGGAATACATGATCTGGAGGAACGAGGTGGAACTCTAATGTTAACTTGGGAGAGTAAGGAGGGAGCATCAATATGACCATTAATATTAGCTTACTCAAGAACACTAGATTCGCTGTCATACGTCTATCAACCAAGGAAATCAGTCCAAGCTTATTAGAGACAAGAAGGTAATCATGCTTAATATGCTGTATTCCTAAAATATTGGGGGCAGATGATAAGAAACGTCTATGGACCGGCTCTATAAGTGAAGAGTCCGTTGCCGTGTACGGATCCCATTTTAGTACCGTATATACGTAAACCGTTACGTGCGCGATCTGATTATTATCCATAAGAAAATAAACGTTATGCGTTCGATGTGAACAACGGAAAATTGTCATAAAAAGATTATCAAGATGTATGTGGGAAAATCGTTTTTGTTTTTGACCGATTTCACAGTGCAGCAGCTAGAACGTAAATGCGTTGGACGATTCATAAGAGCGGTGTAGGGAAATTAAACATACTTACACGCTGGGCTGAACAAAAATCACGTGGCCTTTTTATCATCGGCCGAAAAAGGTCGTGGTCGTCGTTCGATGACACATTTCGATCAGCGATCTCCGGGACCGCGTGTACGCGTATCGTAGAGTCCACGGTCCGAGTTCATCGGGAGAAAACACGCGAAACGTAAACATATGTTATACTCCGAGTACGCGGTGGTGTCCGCACGATCTTACAAACAACGTGTGGGCACGTCGGCGTCGTATGCGTCGCGTGTACAATGCCTAGACATTATCCTGAATCGGTGCGCGCGCGGCCGACCGCGACACGTGTTGTGGTGCCTCTGCGAATAGTAACGAATAAAATACGTACATTAATAATAATACGTTATAACAATGCTTCACGGGTTTACAGTTACAATGTATGCTGTTGTTGTGTACACTAAGAACACAAGTTGTTTTCATAATATCTATTATATTGTTCATTGACATTTCTGAGCTCCATGGACGACCTACAGCATAACTCCCAAAATTATTATGGAAAAACGATGAAAATTTGAGTACATGTTAATTAACGAAGTGTAACCGTAAATATTGTATAAACAATTTTAATTCACTTAATTAACTGTAGGTCTGAAAGGGATGGACTCCTGCTGTAGCTGGCTATATTTGACCGTATACGAGTTTTTCGTCCGGTGCGCACATTAATTGTACACTCTCGTCAACAGAAATGATGATTATTTCGTAAAAACGTTCGTCTCGGCATCTTCGTCACACGCTCTTGATTGTAATTCTCGAACAAGAGCGGAAATTCTTATCAATGTTTTAAACGTTAAATTTTTTCTACTTCAAGCTAAATTTATCTTACGATTTCAAGGAACGCTGGAAAAAAAATCCGACATAATGTAACGAGCATACAAGTATACGAACACGGAAGTTTTGCTCTCGAACTAAATAGTGAGACGTAATATTTTCTTTGTCTCAACTGCAGTTCAAAGTATTATTTTGATTTTATTATATTCTTAACGAGCATTATTGCATACAGTAGCTGTCACGCACTATCGTTATTGGGAAACGGTGTCGCCGTCTAGCGAACAGAAACAGCGACAGGTTAAGAAAACAATGCTTTTACCGGATACAGGACGAGGGTATCAAAATACGAGAATCATACACATCGGTGGAAAATTGTTTTTTTTTTTCAATCGATTTATAAAAATTTTTTATTTATTTTTTATTTATGCACAGTATCAAAAATACACACATGCGTACATACCATTATCGATTACATTCTGTATTGCAATTTGGTAAATTAAAAATTGTTTGGTAACAAGTCATATATGATGTACCATTAAATGGTAGTGAAAAAAATAATATTTTCCGGTGCAACTTATGTCTTTGACATTTCTTCGAGAGTACATTACAGGTACGGAACTCCGCTCATATGAACTAAAACCTTGGCGGCGCTCAGAAATCGGTTTATAAAATTTACCCTGGTTTTTACGGATATATGTTTACGTACAGTTGAAATACATAAATCAATAATAACATTGAATAATATGTTGCTAAAAAAGTTATACGAAACGCACGGTGGGTTATACTTTGATTTTTTTTCTTTTCCAGAGTCATTAGAAAAGATGATAGAGATTCAATTGATTTTATTTTCTCGAGCTCCTGTGAAACTAATATGAACGAAATAGAAAACTTCCCAGACCAGTTACATAAAGTATTCATTACACAAAACTGAACGATAAATCACACAGAATTAAATTCAATTTATCGCCCACACGGGTGTCACTTTTTATCAGATATTTTCTAAACAAATACAAAGTCACTGCACGAGACTCTTGGAGGAGATTTAATACCACAAAAAAAAAAAAGTTTACAGAAACGCATTGAACAATAAAGGGAGAAATTCTGAAATGTTTACACAATTATCTGTAGTCTAACGAAAAGTAATAGGGTTATACTTGCCATGTACACCCAGTCTGAGTCACCTCTACGGAGTAGGAAAGTGGGAAGTATTTGAACTATGGAACCGCATCGAAACCCTTGCTAGACTTCTTCAAGAACAACGGTCTGCAGCCAAACGATCTCGCAAAAATATGTCTGTCCTTATTGCAAGATACATTACATATAATCAGCTATCATTTATATTCATAACTAATAACTATTAATTATTAATATTGTAATGGTTTGATAATTATTTTTTATATTTGATTTCGCTGTTTATATATTCGATTACTATCATTATTTTATTTTATTTATATCCATCTGTATTCTATTCTACTCTATAAACTATGTACAATTGTATTGAAGGGTAAACTGTGTCGTAAGGCAACACACAAAGTGAGCAGTCCCCTATATTTATATATACGAGTATATATATATATATTACAAACGTGTAATCTACCGTGGTCTTTACGGTACCGACTCGACAAAGCGTACCATTTTGATTTAACTGATTTCCTAACTTATATTTCATTAACTTTGATGTTCGTTATGTGTTCAATAAAATGTAATTTTAGTATACGAGTTCAAGTACGTATTACACCAGAAATTGTAGAATTAAAAGTAACAAATGATTACGCAGTATGTAATATGGTTATAATTTAAAAAAAGTTGAGTATTATGTAAGTATGAAATTCCTTGCATTTACTATAAAAATCTGATTAATTCTCAAATATTCATTGCTAGATAAATTATAACGTAAATGCTCCATAAAGAATATCATCCAAAATCGTCTGCTCTGAGTCCAAGGTCCTGTTCTACCCTGCAGCCTAAGACAGGGGCGTATCCAGCTCTTCTTCTACTTATAAAAGTATATGTCTATAAACGAAAGCCTGTTTTCTCTCCATCGAAGCCATCATTACGTTGTGGTTAAGTAGTGAAAACCGTAAGCTGCTGCAATACCATACAGTTCGTACTACCACAGAACACTTCTGATGAACTGCTGTACTACCGTAAAAGCTAATCAATATTTGTTATAGTATTTTTTATTTGTATCATATCAACATTATGCTCTGTGGTATCAACTATCATTCCCGATTCCCCCAAAAACCACTGTGCCAAAAACAGAACCACATAGTTAATTACACGGCTGCAGAGTGCTCAGTGCAAAATATGTCCAATATCTGATAATATAATTACCAGGGTTGGGATTTTATAGCACTTAAAATTGCTTAAATATGCGCTATAATATGACCTTAACTATCGCTAAATATGCGTTAAAAATATGCAATAAAAACAACAAAATATGAAAAAAAAGGAAATTTATTAATTAATCGCTTACAAATTTGAAATTATTATAGGTAGTTACTTGTAATACAACGTTGATAATCGGCGATTAATAATCGCAGTAGAAATCGACAAAAAAAACCCAACAAAATAAGCAGATAACAAAAATTAGAACCAAATACCTAATACGATATTATCGTAGTATTATATTATACTTATATATTAACGCTGTACGGCGTTGCATCATCGTAAACGGCCTATTTACTTAATCTATAGGTACATTTACAATTTATTTGATAATTCAATTGACTAAAATCTAAAAACACGTTTACTAAAATATAATTTCATAAAATGTTGACAGATTTGGATTCAAAAACAGGTACAAATGCAAAAAAGCCTCAAAAAACCCCAAAAAAGCAGTAAAAACTAAAAAATCGTAAAATATGCAAAAAAAAGCAAAATAAATTTTTTAATTTGAGTTCTTTGTATCATGAAACACATTTTTAGCTTACTCTGTTATTTTTTAAGCATCTCATAAGAAATATGCAAATGCTATAAAATCCCAACCCTGATAATTACTATAGTCGCTATATCTCTAATCTCTTATCTACATCCAGTATAGTATTTCCCTATTAACTAATATTGTTCTATGATATTGGTTAGTAATTGGTTAATATTGGTAACAACAAACAAGTTACTTACAGTAAATTAATTTTTCAATTTTTTTTTTTTTATAATATCGATGTTTTATTTATTGAAAACAGGTTTTTGCTAACCATTTCATTATTACTAAAAATAATAAAATAAGTAAGTAATAACTAATATGTATACATGAAACAAATGTCCAGTATGGGGCGGGATCGCCCCTTTCGCCCTCCCCCTCCTTGTAGTCACCACTGGAATAAGGCCGACTCCGGATTTGACATAACATGTGTTTTTTACTATTTTTACTATAGTGCATCTTTAGTATCTATACAGGTTTTACCAGTTATAACTTACACTTCCGGTTATCTTTATGCAAACCATCGTATTTAGCGCCAAGACTTCATTTGATCTCTTACCATGGACGATCGATTTAGTTTAAGGTTCAATGTATTTAAGTGTTTTTGAGTTTTTGGAAATATTATTGTATTAATTTATCTTTGTGGGGTCGACGATGTGAACACTATGAAACTGTGCACGAGCAAAGTTGAATAACATACGACCCCATCGAGAATAATAAGTTTCATAATCTCCGTGTTTTTGCCTTAATATCTATTGCAGTGCGGTGTTACGCCGTGTCCAAAGTAAATCCGTTGCGTCCGGCGCGTCCGATACGGTGCGTCCGATGCGACCGAAATTAAAAACAAACCTACAAACATGATACGACCTGTCCAATCTGGATGGGGTTTGCGTCCGATCCGTCCGACATCGCATCGGTCGTACTCGCCGCACGATTTGAAAAACAAATCAATTTGTTTTTTGACGCATCGGACACAAAATCTGACGAACGTATTCATCTATTTAATATGATGAATGAATTTATAATATAATATAATCATAATAAAAAAATTAAAATTAAATAACTTAAAATGGAGTTATTGATTTCGGAAGTCCAAAAACGACAAATTGTAGACATTCTCGTGTATGCGTAAAACAAATTTTCATTGTCACGTAATTCACTATACAAATGATGAAATTCACCAAACATTTTGCGATTTTTCAAAATAGAATTTATTTTTTTTTTTTTTTATGTATTTTTTGTACAAATAATATTTTACACCTATACTCTCTGCAAGTATAATATTTTTTTGCATATTATGTTTAGACATTACGAACAAAACACAAGTGCACTCTGTTCAACTACGCGTTTAACAACGTTCTAGTACATCGAGAATACTCATCGGACGCATCGGACGCAAATTGACGTTGGACATGTATGCGTTTGCCGCATATAATGTGCGTCGAGTGCGATGCGTTAACGGACGCGCCGGACGCAATTCGGATTTACTTTGGCGTTAGAAATCGATCTTCAGTGGTCAGCTGGAACATATATTGTACTATAAGTTACTGTGTTCACCGTTAACGTAACTATATTGTTCCATTCCAGTCCTATCCGATAGAGAGATCTCCTAGTCGGAATATATCCGTTGTCTAATTGTACATGATAATATTGTAATCATTATTGACTGCACTACATTATAAACTTAATGTTCAAGTACTGCACAACAATTGATCACTTTACCGTTCAAATTTATCAGTTTATCAAATTGATTTTGTCGCTGTTTCTCCAGACAGACATCTTCTCATCCGTTGTTGTATTAAAACAAATTGGCTACGTAACATTCTCTGCAATAACTTTACAAAAAATATTTCGCTTTGAGCAATAGTTTATTTTTGAAAATGTATTGTATAGTTTATTTTTTACCTGTAGTAAATATTTTAATATATTTAATAAAAACTAAATGGAAGTTTATAAAGACATAATAGAATATAAGAATTCAACATTTACTTATAAATATGCAAACTAAAAAATACCATCACTAAAACAAGAACATAATTCATCTGTCTCAAATGTACTATAAAACTATCCAAGTGATTAAAAAATCCAAACATTTTAAATAATTTAAATACTTGTTTTTATTTGATTTCAAAGAAATCCTAAAAATGTGTTGGTGTACTAATAATCCGAATCATGAAAAAAAAAATAAAAAATGTTTTTTTTTTAAAAAATAAATTATTACTTTCAATATAACATTGACATCCGAATTGAATTGATTAAAAAATAACAAGTTATAATTAAGTATCGTTAAGTTATTTATCATGACTTAATACATTAAGAAAATAGAAACAGTTAATTAGTTGATTGCAGAAATTTAAAATGTAAAATTATGCTGAAAAGAAAAATGTCATATGATGTTAGCAAAATACGTATAATGATCATTTTTAATCATATTTAAATTAACTAGTATATGATCGGATTTAAGATAGTGGAAACATTACAATTTTTACTTGTAAAAAATATTATAAAGAATTGTTTTCATATCAAATTACGTTATAAGTACAAAATATTTTTAGGGAAAACTAATATATATATATATATGAATGTGGAAAATGGTCACTTGCATATAAAAATCCGGGAATAAAGAAATTTAATAAGTCATATTGTTTTCGACAAACGAATATCCCGCACTTACCATGCAATCACTTATGATAGGCTAATAGATAAATTTAACAGTTTATATATGCATTAATGTTATTTACATTTCTGTACAATATACTATTATTGCACACGCACATTCAATTTGACGATCTACATACATTTCATTGGTTATTGTCTTTACTGTTATAAAAATATCAATTAATATGATTGATTAATAGATTATCGTGTTGAGATGTTCAACGTTTAAAAAAAATATCGGAAATGCAGTGAAAAGTAAATAATTCGTACACAATATTTTGTTGAATTTTTTTAAATTCAGATAAATGATAATATTTAATATATCTTGTATTGAATGTGTAAGTGAGGCAATTAATTGCTTTTAAACAGTCTTAGTATAAGATTTGAGGGTACATTTTTAACTCGTATATTATATTGAAATATATTAGCACAAGTATTATTAAAATATTGGTTCTATTTTTTTTGTTCTTGTTTTTTTTTGCTTTTTCACCATAATATAATGTCAACAATATAATGTCGTATAATTATATCTCCAAATATTATATTAATAGTGAAAAACAGTAGATTATTTTTTTTCTTTTAATTTCTCACGAACTTATATAACTATTATGACTGTGCGATACAAGTTTCGTGTTAATAGTCATGTATTTCGTAATAATTGTCGCAATTATTTAAAAAATACATAATATTATGTATATCTAAGTATATTGAATTTAACAGAATATAAATTTATTCGCTTTCACTAGACTATATTATTATGTTAAATTAAAAACAAAATTAAATTAAAAAGTATTAACTGTACTATACTGAATTGCATAATGCACATAGATAATAAAGTCACGAAAAATAAATTTAATATTATCATAAATGTTCAAACAGACTTTTTTTTCAATATTTGTTAGATAGTAATAAATATAATTTCTAATAAAAAACATTAAAAATACAATCTATTTTACTAAAACTTTTATTATCATAAAATTTAATAATAATTTTCATTTTTTTTATTTTATATTCAGTGCGTTTTTTATACTTGACGATGATTGTAACCGTTCGTATTCTTGAGTACTTTTTCTATAATAGATACACAAAGAAATAACTAGATTTTATTTTATTTATTGTTGTATATAATTGTTTTGTTGAGAATTTAATTAATTTTAATAAACTATTTATGTATTCAATAATAATTTGTTATTATTATTATGTTAAACACAGATTTATGCTTATCTAATATGATAAACAGTGCCTAATAGTATATCCTTAAAAATTCCTGTTAATTTAATTTAATATGTATTCAATTGACTAGTCAAATTCACTACGAATATGATGACAATTAAAAAAAAACAAACCGGGACGCCTTAAATATCAAGTATATCAGATATTATATTAGATACATAATAATGTACATATAGGTTCGGTTTTTTTGTTTTGGGTAAAAAATCTAAAAAGCCACTATTTATTGGTATACATATTATAGTATCGGAGATATTTTGAGTGTCGGCAAGTAAGACCGTTGTTATATTACATTAGTGAACTGTTCATTATGATACACAAGGCTATAAAGAAAATAAACTTTACATTCTCTACTTTCCAGTACATTTTATGGATATCGTATACAGTATTACAACATTGTACTAGAGATTTTTAATCATCGACGCAAGTATTATACATTACAATATAATAGTACAGGTAATAATAATTTATAGTCAGACAAAATGATAGTATTAATAGTAATCATACACGCGTGTCCTGAACAGTATTGTAAAATGTTGGTTTTCGGAAACGTACGTTATACAGAGATCTACGGCAAAGAAAAACGATCTATACATAATAATAATACACGTTATAATAACGCAAAGCGGGAACCACGTGGATGTCGGATACCGTTTGCTGCGTGTTCTCGCCAATATTACAATAGTACGCGTATTGGTCGGAGTAGTACAGACAGTTACACAGCAACGTGGACAACTTACTGGACGGATGTACTTAGACGGACATCGACAATGTGCACATCACGGTTGCAGTAAAATATAATGTATAATATAGCTAAAAGATAAAATAATATTTTCGAATCACAAATGTCTAAGGAGGGCTTTGAAAAGTTTTCACAACAGTAATATATTAAAATAATATGTATTATGATCTTAACTAATGAGTAATAGGACGGAGAGAAATAAGTTAAAATAAAAATATAGGCTGAACGGACATGACCGGCGATAGTCCAAATAGTAATTACAAAATTATCGTTAAACAAAAAACAATTCAGTCGATGAAGCAGTTGAAGTTATACAAACAAATAATAATTTCAAATTACTTAATTATTTCATGTAAATCAAAGATTTGAGTGTTAATTTCCTGGACTAAATGAAGGTCAAACTCGTAAAAATCACAAAATTAATACAAAGTCTATGTTATATACTAGTACTTATACGCTAATATAGGTTTAGTATAATTTAGAATGGTTGGAAGAGAAATAATAAACTTGATTACGTTTGTTTTTTTTTTTATCTAATACATACAACGATCGCTTTGGACAAAAATTTATGTAATGCTACTGATTACGTCGTTTTAAAAAAGCGCTTTAAAAAACACTTTTTATTAATACAGTTATTTATAAATATTTTTTTTTTCTAGAAACATATTTGTTTTTTAATTTAAAAAAGTTCTAAGTAGGTACAGTACATAAAATGGTCATAAAAAAAAATTCACATATCGTTTAAAACAGATCTCCATTTGTTAACACGATGACCTACTAGATTTATACATTATACATAATTATTATATGTTATAGGACTTAGGCGTACATTATGCTAAAAAATATAAAAGTAATATTACAATGATGTTAATATATTTTGTACAAGTTCAGTGTACTTTTGATCCTAACAGTAATCGAGTCGACGTGGCCAATGTTGTTAAATATTTCATTTAGTTTTTGTAATTGTTATTTCAAAGAGCCGGGGACTCCTGAAAACGGATTAGTGATATGCCAGTGTATGCTTTTGTAAAATTGTATTAAAAATAAAAAATATTCATCTTATTAAATTCGAGCGGGCGCGCACCCACTTATTGTACTGTTGAAACGGTTAATTGTTAAATCATGTATAACTATTATTGTTACTTGTTTGCGTTCGCGTGAATACGAGACGCGATCGACCGGAAACACTCGAATCAAGATTGCGTGGGCGAGAGGGAGTGGATACGTTTGCGAGAGATGTCGTTTAATATGGGGAAAAAACCTAGCGCGAAATGGCTTTCTTTCGGAATTTCCAAAGTCATTGTTGCGCTCGTCTTTCAGATCGCCTACGCCTACGCACTCGCACCTAACCCTGAAAAGCGTGTACAAAAAAGTAAAAATAAAAAAAAATACTGTCATGGGTTTTTTTCGGGATTTTGCGTGTCTGAGGAGGAGGCGGCGGATAGGGGAGCGTAATTCGTAACACTTTGGAATTATCGATCACTTCGGCGGTACTCGGCAGTATAAATGAATATCCCATGTATGTCAGTGCACGCAACGCGGGGAGGACAGGTCATACGCACACGCACAAACATACCTACTGTACGACACACGCACGCTGTAAACTTGTCTTCTCCGGAGAGTAGAATGCAGATTGATGTGGGTTTATTTATTTTTCTTACATTTTTTATTTTACTTTGAAAAAAGGTATAAAAAAGACACTCGAGGGACACCGCGCCGGTCACCGATCGCGGCGGTCTCGGAAAGGCGTTCTACTTCCAAGTCTCGTGCGCGCCACGCGTTTGCAGTGCATTATATTACATTATTATGTTCCGTAGGACGTATGTCCATTGTTATCTTACACCACCAGTGATAGGACAGGATAGGATAGGGGGTCTGCATCAAGGATGTTTGACTATCGTTTAAGTAGAGCGCGTAGAACGTTCGACAATGTATTTGGAATACTTTCCTCGGAAAAGTTCCATTCAAGTTTCTTAAATTTGTGATGAATTTAGAGACGATTTTTCTACAACAGAAGTTCTACATTGGTACATATTATACATATACGGTACCTATTTTGTGTGCTTCCTGTTTGCTGTAAGAATATATAGTACGTTTATGTTCATATTATTTGAAATTCCTTTCGATTTAAATTGATATGGTAAATGGAGCATTTGTTAAAAAAAGTCCTACCCGATTGGCTTTGGGGGCGGCTCTTTCCGATCGACAATTCGTCCATACTGAAAATTATAGGCCGATCAGCCTGCCCCGTCCCCACTAAAATTGAGCCGAGTTTAGGGCATGGAATATTTTTAGTTTAAAACTATTTAAATTCAATTTTTTTAAATTTTGTTCATGCTGATGTTGGATGCCAGGATAGAATATCCGATGGGGGTGTTGTATTATTATTATATTATTTTATAAAGCGCTAGACTCCTGCAAAATGCATCACAATATTATCACTCGTGCGCGTGTACCTAATCGAAATTCCGAATTTTTTTTTTCAGCCAATAATCAGGATGGAATTCGTAAGATGATGGTTCAACGGAAATCATACGCAGTCGATTAATCGTGTTGAGATTAGCTCTCTCATTCAACTATATTATCCCTGACGTGTGGACATCCTTGTGAAATCTGTAGAAAATGTTGTTTGAATTATTCGTGAGAAAAAAAAAACAACTATCATACTTCGTAGCCGCCTAATGTTAGCAAATATCGTCAGGAGAAGACAAGAGTTCAATTCGGTGTGCGTTTACCATTGGTTCCACCCAAGTATTGAATACCGGTATTCCGAACTGCAAAAACTCAAAATCTTGAATTTACTACTATAACACGCATATGAATTCATTGCAACGGATTACATTTAAAACGTAAAAATGCACTGTAAATGGTAGTGTAAAATTAATAATATATAACATAAATAGGAACTTGTAACATTCGGCCAAGACAATTACGTATATTATCCATACGTCATACACAACCTACTAAAATCAAAGTGTTCAGACGAACGAATACTATAATGTTACATATTATACAACTGAGTACTTGGACATATTTAGATATTTATATTTACACAAGTTATTTTGTACGCATTGTAATCCGTTGCGAACAACAATACTATGCTAATCCTTATTGGTTTCACATAATATTATTATTATTCGACTCGAATGGATTTTGCGGAATACATATTGTTAGGCACGTAAAATATCTTAAGAATACAACGGTTACTATATACAATATACAGTAAAAATGACAAAACGACTAAAAATATATGCACTTCTCGACGGTTCGTTTAAGTGCCTACTGATGTGACGAGGGAAGAGGATTAGGCGCATTATAAAAAATATAACAAACGAGTTTGTTTGTCAACACAACCTACATTAAAATTAAACACAACCGATCGATGGGGGGCTTTTTTTTACATTTTTTTTTTTTTTATAAAAACAAAATGTTTTGATTTATCAAAGAAAAGAAACTTTCTAGTTAACATTTTTCTGCGGACGGTTCAAAACTGATATCGGGTGTTTCGTTCAATACGAGTACTATAATATTAACACTTAAACATTGAACAGATTTTACATTTTCAAGGTTTGTACTATGTAAGGCTATTTCAAAATGGTTTTTGGGAATAAGTTATTTATTTTTAGATAGTTTTTAACCTAATTGTAGTAACATTACGAAAAAATTAAAATTACATATATAAATCCACATTTTGTACTAAAACCTTAAGGCAATCTTGTTTCAAATAAAACAATTCACAAATTTATCATAAACAATTTTATCATTACTATAATATGTTGTAAGGGAAACTTTTTCATTCATTTTTAGATTATATATTATTTACTTCCAACTGCTCTTGCGCAACGCCAAGTATAATATGCTATTCGCGCTTCGAAATCTTGTGTTTGAATTTTATTAAAACACAATCAACTATTGCACAAATATTTCAAAGCCGCACGGACCTATTATTATTTATTATTATTATTATTTCTACAGAAATGTATATAAAATAATATTATACGAAAACATTTTGTCGATTGTTTGTTTTTATCCGCTTAGTCTCTATTTCACTTCTTCTCTCCATCTCACTAGTCACGCAGTGTTTATTTTAACGGTGGATTTCATTTGCACTACGGGAGCTTTATATATCATTATTACATTTGTGCTCTCTTTGCGGACGGCGAACCAATTACATTCGCTTTTGGCACGACCAAATATACAATATAATTAGTTTACAATTTATTTACTTGTACGTACGCGCATTATACTATTTTCATACCCTACGATTGTTGTTGTAAACAACGTGTGTGGGTTCATCGTTGTTGTGCTCCGCGTGTGTGATAATTAGCGTACAAGCGTACTACTCGCTGCGTATTATTTATTGGAAAACCGGTACAAGACGGCGAGAACTCCGAAAAGGTACGACCGTTTGTCCGTGGTCTTGTTATTGTTTCGTCCTCTCGATTTTGCTAACGGCTACGAATCGGCCGACGCGGAACGATGTCGGGCCGACAAAGAGCAATACGGTAGAACGTCGTCGACGGTGGGCCTGCGTTATTAGCTATATTACACACAACACGCGCAATCGTAGTGGTACCGAACAGGGGCGCCCTGAGTCGAGCAGTCGTTTCAGAAATTCGAAAGCTACGCGTAAACGATATGGGAAAAACGTGAGCAACACACGAGTGCAAGTGATAAGGGTTGACGCGGGTTTTTGGACCGATTCGGACGTAACCACCGACGTTTATCTTATCGTTGAATTAATCGCACGCCCATTCTACGTTGCAGAACACTGACTTGCAGTATCGATGCACATATCGGACCAGTAACGTTGTTTCATATCGGCCGTGTATTACACCTCAGTGGGCGTCCGTGAAAATTTTACATACGTGTACGAAATCGTATTGCGTCTACCACAAAGAAATGTCCGATAATGAGTGGCGGTGAAGATGGTTTTACGGATTACTATAGCACAGAGGGTAGCTAAAACAGGGCTATTGATTTTGTAGACTTGCATCAGTTCTTAAGATTCTACCGAACTCACTTATCACGCCATAGTTTATCCGAGACGAATATTCTGTTCCGGCGAATCTGTACATGGTACAATGGAAGTTTGCGATCAAATATTTGTTCTGATTTCAAAACATGTACCTGTACATATTGTTTACGAAGACCGATTTGAAAATAAATAAATGATGAATCTCTTTAGAAAAAATAGAATTATGTTCAATGAGCTGAGTCTATAAAAGTTAAATATTCAAACAAAATATGGAATGAGCACTATATGACGGTATTAAAGATTACACACACTTATTATGCGACTGCATCGGAGCAATCGGGGTTAAGCGTCTAAAAAACTCACCAAAACCAATTGAAGGATGTTTGTAGACATATGTTTTAGACTCGCATTTTTATCCGTACCGTTGCACAAACGTAAGAAGTAATGTAAAAATTCGGAGAACGATACCGGTCGATAAGTAACGGTATTACTCGCGTCCACACGCTACGACAACACGCGGTAACAATACGAAGAGAGATTGGTTAACCGAAAAAAGAGAAATGAAACATCCCATCGATTGGAACCAGTGGATTCGAAAAATGCTGTTGAGCCGTCCTTGGTTCTTTAGAAATTACCGTCACGGTTCACATCGTGCAGTAACGTGACCCGTGGCCGAAACATGAAGGATTCCACTGAGTGATGTATATTTAAGCCTGTTGAAGCCGAAAC
Source organism: Periphyllus acericola (assembly GCA_949715065.1). Taxonomy (NCBI): domain Eukaryota; kingdom Metazoa; phylum Arthropoda; class Insecta; order Hemiptera; family Aphididae; genus Periphyllus; species Periphyllus acericola. The sequence continues at coordinate 29,738,333 of OX454268.1, forward strand.
GAACACTTAAACGACTGGAAAATCTGAGCTCACACGTGCGCGCAGTTCGCTTCCCAGGGGCGGTGGACGGAAGGTCGTGGAGAGGTAGCGAGAGGAGGGGAATATAGTGAGACGTGTTTCGATCGTCTTCGGTGTGATAGGGCGGTGCGGGCGGGATCTGACGAATCGTGACTCGGACCTAACGCGATGGTTACCACCCCACTACGGGTACGGGAACTACGGGATGGTCACAGCTAACGGACCACGACGGCTAACGACTAATCGAAAAAACTAATTGATGACGACGATCGCTGTTGGTACATACGGGAGTGAAACGAAATCGCCAGAGAAGCGCGAACGCGACGAACAACATCGCACAGCACATTTTACGTACTACGCGGGCGCCGACGCGATGCGCGACGACGAGATTAGGTACCCATACACGGGAGGATTTTATGACGGATTTGGTCTAACGGACTAAATCCTTAGGTCCCCGATGGATTCGGTCCGTCGGACTAGATCCTAAGGTGTGTCCACTAACGTGAAAATAAAAGTCCGCTACTTTTCGCGGAGCGAATCCACCAGTGGGCCAAGTCCGCTAGTTAGTGGAGGAAATCCGTTGATTTTTGTACTGAGGACCTAGTCCTTAGGTCTTTCAAGACGTGCTGAAAGATCTGCGGATTTATACGACCGATTACAGCTATTGTACGATAATAATGATATTGATAAAAGAAAAATTCTTATCAAGGTCCGCCGGATCCGGGCTCTTGGTGTGAGGAGAAGCGAGAGACTTGATCCGTCGGTTTAAATCTGTTGGATTTTTATACTAGACGGACTTAATCCTAGAACACCACACACGATAGGAGATTTTAGGGGAATTAATCCGCCAGAGACCAAATCCGTTATAAAATCCTCTCGTGTATGGGTACCTATTAATACGTTTTCGCGATCAGTGGCCGCGGCCGACCGGCGTCGCGGTCACTGCGCAGTGGCCACCGCGGCCGCGAGCCCCCGACCGTCCGGTGAGCAAATACTGTTTTCGTTGGCCGCGTCGGATGAGTCCGCGCCGTTGCCCAACATCCGTTGTTCGACCAGGTACTCGTCGTCGTTGTTGTTGTTGTTGTTGTTGTTGTTGCGGTTGTTGTTATTGTTGTGGTTGACGGACGCCGCTGCGGACGCGGCCGACGCCGATGACTTGGCGGCAGCCGCTTGGACGACGACCACGACCTTGTGCTTGGCGTCTTCGGCCATGTACTCGGACTGGTTGCCGTAGGCGTACGCCATTTCGGCCGCCCGCGAGTCCACGGACGACGAGCCGCCGCTCGAGTGGTCGGCCGCGGCCGGCTGCAGTTGGTGCGACTGCTGCTGCTGCTGTGGCACGACCGTCGTCGCGGTGGCCGCGGTCGGCCGCCGATCCGCCGTCAGGTCCACTTGGGTCTGGCTGCTGGGCTCGAGCACGGCCGCGGCCGCGCCGCAACCGCTGCCCCCGCCACTGCTGCCGCCACCGCTGCCGTTGGCCAACAGGGACGCCTCCCGGAACTCGCGGCGCAACATCTCCGCCTCCATGTCGAACTCGTCGTCGTCGTACTCGTAGTCGACCGACTTGTCGGCCGCTTCGGCCGCGGCCGCCACCGACTCGCTGGTCGTCGACTCCGCAATGTAGACGCCCTGTGCACACAAACACACCGAATCATTTCCACTCCAAATATGTAAACGAACATGATGGGGAGGGGAGGGAATACACAACCGACCTAGGTTGACCCGACACCCCGGAAACATTGTGTTCCCGAGTTTTAAGAGGGTGAAATGACGCGCGTTTCCCCGCACCCGACCGTTTAAATTTTTCAACTTTTCCCGACGCCAATATTAAGCGCTCGGCTCCTGCCGATTCCTCACGCCACTCCCGGAATTCCTGCTCAACCCTCGCCTCCGCAACATTTAAAAAACTATGGGTGGAAAATGGATGGGGGCGCAGGGGAAAAATGTACGCGGTGAATTGTTCAAAACGTTAAAAAATCGTTCGGAATATCCACGTCGTCTGAACTTGAAGTACACAGTACACTATACAGTGCTACCACGAACTCGACGGGACCGCATGCAGACCTGTTCGTGATAAAAACATTTGTGTAAAACGAATTTGTTCGTGTACTCGCATGAAAGAATTCACGTTATCAGACGAGGTTGAAATATTGACACTATCAACTACCAATAAGCAATTCGTACTAGTATTTTACTATAAAATATAATATAATTTCAATCCATACCAACTTTTATTTTACGTTATAATTAGAAATATTTATATTATAGTGGTTATTTTAATTTATTACGTTGATAATAAATTAATTAAAAAATTAATTACCTTTAAATATTTTTATTTTTATTTTTATAGATTGAATTTTACGAAATTAAAACTCACGTCGATATAATTTGAATTGCTAAACTGTGTTGTTTTTAATTAATATCCAATAACTGGACTGAATAGTAAACACGTATAATAGTTTCCAACAAATGTTTTAAAAGAATAAATACAAATTCGTAAGACCCGATACAGTTCTCGTGGCTCCATCTAGAATCTAAGCTCGCAGTATCATTGCAAAACAAATACAAACTTATTCTAAGAATTCAATTGTATAACTATTTACCATTTTCCACTGTTTAAAACCGTTGTGGGCACTTCGGATAAACCTAGTAAAGCTTTAAGATCTATTAAAAACCTCGCATTGAAAATGTGTGATGGTAAATATATGTTCAACATTAAGACTATATTTGAAAAATACCTTCTATAAAGTTATTATAGAGTAGTTAATAAAATATCTACTCGTGCATCATTGTTTGAATAGTTTGGACTATTAATAAATTGCCGTTGAAATAATGATATTTCACTAGCGACACGGTTAAAACTGTCAGTGTGTCACACACATGACTTGACTAAAAATTATTTTTATTCTGAAAGGATTACTGATCATCTTTTAGTTTTTACGTTTATTGACATTTTCTGTGTACAAAATAATCAAATCACAACTCATAATACCTCGTATGATGAAAATCGTTATGCATATAGAATATGTTTTCTAAAATATTCAATAATGTTTAGCTGTAAAATAAACTGAAATTGCGCCGTAGCGTAGTTACCAAAGCAACCGATTCTTGTTCGTGCCGACTTTTCATCTCAAATTTGCATCACAAATTTTAACACGAAAACATCTGAAAAATGTGCCCCGGAAAAATACGAACAACCCGAAATGTGCGTTATAAAATTCAATAAAACTCTCGAATACGCAACTTTATAATCGCAAGATAATAACCAATGAAAAATTTGTCATTGTCAAAATATCATAACGGTTTTCTCTACCGACAAAAAGCAGTAGCACACATATAATTGAAGCATTACATTAATAGCTATTAAAACTATTCGAGTATGACCAATTATTTTCGGAAACAGAAAATTCGTTTCCGTCCGTGCTATGCGTATACTAATTATATTTTTGTACACATTTGTTAGCCTTATAAGTAGGTTTACACAAATGTTTTTCGTACTTTGTGAAATGCGTGGCTACGTTAAGTTAAAAAGTGAACCGAGATTTTCCTACAAAATATCAATATCCGAGAAGCGGTGATAAGACGACGACAAACCTTAGCTGTGTAAAAAATTAATATACAGTGTTTTACCCTCTACTGTTGCGTTAAAATCGCGTTTTTTCCCAGGCCGTTCAAGGTTATTAATTATAATACAATACGAACTGCTCGAGACGCGTTTGGTTCGTTATCAATCACATATTTTCGAATATAAATCAGAACTTTTGGCTGTTTTTCAAGCGAACGAAATGGCAATATATTTTTCGCCTCGGAATATTGATCTTACGTACCACGAAAATGACTTTTGCCGTCCGTTCACCGTGATCGTATTTGTGTAAACATAATCATAAAAAAAATCCATTGACGCAGAAATATAATACAAAAACGATTTCAATCTTAGCAGGTCGTATGTCAAACTGAACTGTATTTTAAACGTTCATCATATTATTTTCACTGTTTTGACATACTATTGTCAAATAATAATTCTGTAATGATAAATTCAAAGTTTTAAATATTCAAACAAAATATTTCGTCTGATACGGAAAACACAAACTCACTGATTTTTCTACAACATCTTTGATTATAATAATGATAATAATAATAGTAATAAAAATAATATGGCTGTACGGTGAAACATGGTAATAATCCGAAATTAATAAAATAGTAGCATGCGTATACAACAACATTTTACTTAGTAAACAGATTTTAGGTTCACGGCTCGAGGAATCTTTATTAAATATTTATTAGTTTCACCATGACACGTGATTTTCATTCAATACAATATGTTCGTTCACGTTGTCTCAGGTAGCGGCAGTGTCAGTAAACAAATTGAAAATTCGACACGTATAATATAGTACGATACCTTATAATATTATAAAGGGTAGCGAAACTTTCCAGCAGTTTAAAATCTAAAAAAAAAATCGAAAAAATATGAACGTAATAGTTTTTCACTGAGTGTTGATAATTCTTCAAATGAATTTGTGTTTCGATTTATGTTATGGTATTTTAACCTACAATTTTACACCCAATTACATAACAAGCTGGTGAACGGAGGTAAAGCAGAAAACACTTGATTTATGAATACTGCATACCAAACATGAGGTGCGGGTTTAATTTGAATTCTGTGTAAAAATCCATACAGCACAGACTTATTGAAATTATACTCTTCTATTTACGCTTGCTCATGTGAAATAAATATGGTAATCAAACGAAATAAGTGGATGATTGCTCCCAGCGTATAATTGCTATTTACAGTGAAAGTGAGTGGGATATTAATTTTATATTATGTGATTATTCGATTATTTACTATGTAACGACACGGAAAATATTTATTCAGTGTTTATGAATAAATCCATTGTGAAAGCAAACAAAATAAAATTCAACGTTCGCAAACTTTTGTCCTTTGCATAAATGTATGGATATACGTGCGTAGGTAGATGTAATATAGGGACGGGCTGATTACTTTTTCTTTTCTTTGTAATATTATTTTTACTCTTCTTTTATTAAGATTATTATTATTGTTGAAACTTTAAAAATAAAATATAATACTATTACCACGCAGTTACGGAAAATGTTATAAATCGTGTTTGTACTATCCGGTATAGGAAATGATGATTTTCTTAGCGGTAAAATATTACGATGTATTTTCTGCGGTATAGAAGAACAGTCTATTCTGTATTCAAATCAAATTGAAATAATTAAATAACAAGAAACGGACGTGACTCGATCCGTGGTGATTAGACATCTCACGTTTATGTTAAACGCCTCCAAACGTGACCAGGATGAGCGAAAAGCTGATACGTACGCGTGGAAAGTATAAAGCAGAAAAAAAAACACGTTGTAACAAAATTATGTAATGGTTGAATAATATTAATGGACGTGTTCTACATCTTCTTGCCAAGGATCGCAAAAACTATATAAACGTCTAAATTTGATTAAGCGACTTAAAACTAATTTCCCGGCGTGGAAAACAATTTAATTGCCTACTTTGTTTTTTAGTCTACCACCGAACGCTGGCAGTTAAATAGGCGTCCAGAGTCGTGCCAAAACAGTTTACACGGAAGTACAATTTTTGGTTTTCGGCCAAGCGCTGATATTATGTATTTTTTTGTTATTGAAAAATTCGGTTGTCTAAATGATAAAAATAAAAATTACATCCCAATGAATAACTACATTTGACGAACGGAAATATTCTACCGCTACGTGCGTTCTGAGAAATGATGACGAGTTTTATATCGACTGACACGGAGGCAGTCAACACATTTGTATCATCATTGTGATTGGATTAACATACGACGAGCTAAGAGAATCCAGTTAATGCGTGTGTTGGATATTATAAATGGATTATGATCGCTGTTTCGTTTTTAATTTTCAACATGATCGTTTACGCATATCGCGCAATCGATAAGCTTAGTTACAAACAAACCGAAAGCACTATAAACAAACTACCGATATGAATCTACATACCGTATAAGCTCTGACAACGGACTTACATGAATTGATTCATATAATGCGAGTCGACTTATTACAAAAAAAAAAAACTTTTACATCTATATGGAATACAGTCCATAAGTTGAACGCGTCTGAAAAAAAAACTTAAAAAAAAAAGAACAGCGAAATGATAACAATATAATATGTACTAAAGTAGTGTTTTATTCTGCGACTGACGCACCGCGAAGGACTCAATGAAAATTAAACTTTCGCGACGCGCAGTATTACGTATTATACACTCATAAGTAGCGATATCATCTCGTGTAAATTTATAGGGACGTGACAAAACATAAACATTGATACACTCGTATGCGGAAATCTCGATGGAAGGATTATCCCTATTTGTTATTTATCCTTAAGCTCACTCTCCTCTCATGCATAAAATGCCGCAAGTATACGGTGTGAACACGTCGAATGTCACGATTTTCTTGTATGTTTAAACGTAAGCTTTATTGAAAGGGAAAAAAATGGATCACCCCTCCTGTTCAAAGGTGGTTCGATTCGTCTATGAATAATGAATATACTTTACGAAATCGGATTCACAGCCCCGGTGCGCATTGTTTTGATTTTATTCACGAGTCAACGTTTTTGTCGGTTTTTATTATTGTAACGCACGAATGGGGTTACGCGATGGAAATAAAAACGACGTTCTGCCGTTCCGTTTCCGTCGGAATATCGCGGTTCGTATTTTCGCGCATGTATTCATAGGTACACCACCCGCGGGTACCCGTAGGGAGGAAACTCACGTATCATAACGTATCCGACACAGGTATTGCTATACGAGACGGTGTGTAGACGCGTTTGTCGCATATTTCGGTACAAACACACACACACACACGGGAACGTACCGTACCATAACATGTTTACGACGAAAATATGGTAACTGCGTTTGTCGAACATGCTCAAACGAAGTTTTAATATCGAAAAACAGACGCCGCCGCCCCGAGCCGAACCCTTAGACGACGTCACGTCGCGTATATTTTACCGCGATTTCGGGTTATTTATTTTAACGGACAGAACTATCGGTATACCTAGGTTATATCGCCCCTAAATAGTTGTTGCGTCCGTGTTTCATTATTCTTAGTCGGAATACTTTACGGTACTCTACGGTCACATTGCTCTGATCACGTGAGGCGGCGAGTACGTATAACGTAATGGTCAGTGTGGTATCAATTTTCTCCGGACGGTTAAATGAAAAATGTTTTATTCCCACCGCGCACTTTTGTACCTGTAGCGAATTCGAACACCATAAAAAGCCTAAAGCTTTACTTCTGGTCGAACCCGAACCGAATATCGGATGACAATACAGTTTGTGGGCAATACGATTAATCGAACTCACCATATTTTTTTCGTTTACCGCACAAAAAATGATCGTTATACATCGTAACCGCATGTTCATCGTTAAAAGGTTTGTCAAATCACGTACGAAAAACGGTAACGGTACCGTGAAACGTAATTATTCACGGGAAGATCACGGCTGACACGAAACGGCTGTAGTAGCACCTCACGGAACGCATTACAGAGCATAATGCGTACGACGTTACGTACTATACTGTACGCGCGCGTGATTCGACCACTTAGAACCGCGAAAGTTTTCCCGCTCGCAGCAGTGTTTAGTAGAATACGGGTTGCGGGTGGGCGCGATCGGTGAGTTGCTAACCACGGCGCATTCACGAAGCGTATACAGGTATGTTCGTGCACACACGTTGTCGACGAGAAGACGGGCGGCGGCACAGCCTTTCATCGCGGCCTTTCATCGCGGGTTCGGTCGGTCCCCCGGCCTCGGACGATGTTTGGCACCCGTCGGGGCCGCGAAAAACGATGCGCAACACGGATCGAGCGCGGCGGAACGTAGCCCTCCCCCCCGATCAACCCCTCGGAGCGCGCGCTCGCGGGGGTGGGAGGGGTGAAAGTCGACGTTTCCACGCGGCCGTACCCGAATTATCGTTGGTCCCTCCCGGGAGAGCCGTTCCGCGACCGTCGGCTGAGGAGCGCCCGCCGGGCTGAATAGTTCACGTGTCGTTCGAGACGGGCGCGTATCGCACCGGGGTTTTCACGGAGGACGCGACAAAAACCCGAGAAATTCGCGAGAAATGCACTCTTAACCCGAGACCCGGTGGCGGACGAGCGGTACCATCTCGCGTGGCGGTGATACGTTTCGAAAATCGATCGAAACGAACGCTGCTGCGCCGCAGTGTGTGAAATGTATTAAGTCACATTGTGTCCTGAAGGAGCCGACCCGTCGTCGTAGTCGTCACGAACGTGCTTAGTGAAACCGAACGTTTTCAGAACACTGCAGTGACACGTCATCACTCATTATGTATACGCGCAATACGTGATGTACTATGCGCACGCGCACTCGCAACTTCTGTTCTCGAAAACTTTTTTAACTCGATCAACGTGTATGACTGCCCGACGGTTTCTCTATGTTTTAAAGTTTCACCGTGATTCTGGTAAGTTAACTCCGGTGAAAAAAAAATTCCTAAAATTCCACAGTTTGTTTTTTTTTTTTTTTAATAACCACAAATTAGTTGACTGAGAGATTATTTTTTGACTTTATCTCATTGGTTCACTTCAAATAATTATATTTAATATAGTATATTTTTAAATCCACGGTTTTTTTAAAAACTTTAAATAATGGTGTCCTTTTGATATGCAGTCCGATAAGTAAACGACAATACTTTGGAGAAATTACGTTTTTTAATTCTTGTAACTTAGCAACTACCTCGACATTTTTTCAACTTATTTCTTAACCTAAGCTTTTTAAGAACAAAAACACTTTAAATTAGCTTCGTTATAAAATCGTCTAGATGAGGGAAAAACCTTATACGCATCTATAATAAAAATCAATTCTTTGAAAAATATTATAACTCTTAAAAACGATTTAGCAACACTATGTCCACGAGTATATCGGCACACAAAAAGAACTATATTATTCACGAGTAGGTGCTATTGTTAGAAAATTATTTTATAAAACGTCTTTCTATTAGTTGTATTACGATTTTTTTTTCACCATCGCGAACAACCTTTATGGTAATAACGATTTTTGAAGTTATCGTTTTTCTCCCGACGAGTTTCTAGCGCTCAAAAATCATTACGTTTCGAGTCTCGCGTTTATTTCCCTAGGGTTTCGAGCCGTAGAATGTACAACCGTGTCGCGCAGAAAAACGGTCCTCCCTTACACGGGAATAACACCACTTGTCCACTTAGGCATCACACGGACGCGCCTGCGGTTACACACCTACACGCACGCAATAATATATATATATATATATATATTATGATTATATCGCGCGACGTAAATGCGTCATCGTAATTAATTACCGGCACTCTCTCCTCGGTCTCCACGATCAGATGGTTGTTTTTCATAGTCAACGTGATAATGCTCCCGTTCAGGTTCGTTTTGTTCGTGTCCCCAAAACGATTGTTGGGCGGACTGTTGTACAGCAGTGGCGGCAGCGATGCGGCGGCTTCTGCGGCCGCGTAACAGCACGCCGTACTGTCGTCCGGCATCAGGACGGAGTACTGCGACTCGCTGGTCTTAAGCTGCGCCGAAAACATATAATCGTTTAATGTAATGTTTACCGTAATATTCATGCAAGCCGCGGCCGAGAGATGCAAAGCGCGTATTGCATTGTAGCATTGTATAATACAATAAAATATTAGCGAGAATATATATTTTGTAAATATCTTAAAAACTCCTCGGTCTGGGTAAGGTACAGGGATTGCTACCAGTTAATGTTACCGTCGTAATGGTCTTTTAAATTTTCAACCGATGCACCATCACTCCCGAACATAAAATTCTGAGTGAAAGACGAGAGAGTACAAATTTATTAATAAAGTAGGCTGAACTCTTATACCTTAATACCTACTCAGTATACTTTTCGACTTTAGAATCGTTTCGACAAATATTAATGCAATAACTATCAAAGATCTATTATCGTGAAATCAAAATTCGGTGATATGCCCGATTTCGTCAACATTGAATTTCCTAACGCTTAATGTCCAGTAAAATTTTTTTCTATTGACTACAATGAAAGTAATATGAAATATATTGTATACATGGACTTTGAAACATAAACAAGTGGATAGTGCATGTATGAGATATACTAAACAGTGAAGGGTTCGATTTCGATTCTTGATCTCGGTTGAAGTTTTTGATCTGCTTTCTTGATTTTTCAGAAAACTATTGAGAAATTCAAAACATCTCCTTCCCCTCAACTATACACGATTTGGTGTCAAAAACCTCCAATGGTCGTGTTGATCGGAGCACTCTTTCTGGTCGAAATCGTGTACACGGTAACAAAAAAACAACACACACCATTATGAAACCAATACATGTCTCTTTTCACTCAGAATCTAAAAAACGGTGTCAGGCCTGTCATCAACGAGTAACTATAAGTAAACACGGATACATTGGCACATGGATTATATGTCTTACGCACTACACAAACGAGTGAAATTCACCGTTTCCCTAACAACGATTCGGTTGCCGTAGTAAAACGATTGTAAAATTATAGTGAAAATCATAGTATAAACCGATTCTGTTTTTTATTAAAACACATTTATACAAAATTTACTATTATATTATTATATTGACTATGATTTTACCATAAATTTACTATTACAAACAAATCGTTGTTAGGGAAACAGCGCATGTTACTCGTATGTACTTTTCACCCGACGAGTGTAACATCCGGCATGACGTTTCGGACAACATTTATAACATGACCCCTGCCATAAGACATATCCATGTCAAAAACTTAAAACTGCAGGAGAAGAGTTATAATTACTAATATACTCTTGACGACAGTTAAATACGTCGAAAAATTAAGTTGTGCTTTAAAAAGGAGTAAATACTTGTATATTTGAGAAATGTTATTTGTTTTAAATTTTCAAGTCAAACCATAAGAATTTTAAAAAATTCATAAAGTATTGTACGTCTGTAATATTATACTATTAAAAAAGCAATCAATTATAACGTAAGAAAAAATACCATTTCATTAAACTGTTTACAATGTATGGTATAAATAAGAAATGTAATTGCGTTTTCATTATATAAAATCAATATAATAATATAAAAGTAATATGCCCGACTCTGACCAGAACTATATACATAACAATGCGTTTGTTGAACAAAGTAATAATAATTTCCTTCGAAAATTCTAAAAAAAAAGTCGAATGAAAACCAGTGTTTTAGCATTTATGGTATGTTTAAAATTACAGGAATAGAGTCATGCATCATATCTAGTTATGAGTTTATGATTTAAACAGTAATACATCGCTCTGACTACAGTATTTTTTTTACGATCGGTTTGTTATCATTTCCTCTCATTAATCCATTAACGACGGTTAGCCGTTAGTGGTTAAAGTGGTAATTTCCGCGGTAATCTTGTTCGAAGTTCGAAACAACGTTAAAATAATATTTTTTTATAAAAAACAATTTGCGATTTGCTATTATCGTATCACGTGAAAACCGAATTAATACAAATCACGAAAGGTTTTATATTTTTTTTCACTCCCTCCCTCACCCAACCACTTTATCGTTATTACTTTTTTTGTCTGAGAATATTTTGTGTTCCTATTTACCTGACAACCTAATGCTCGTCGATCGCTTGAATTTATTTGATTTTAAAACGAATTAAAAAAAAAAAATCTCGTTTAAGATTTATTATATGCGTTGAGTACTGTATACGACAATATTAAAATAAGTAAATATTTCCATAAATCAGCGGATTTTCTTTATTGTGTTTAAATATTTATCCCACTCGACGACTTAAACTGTATACTAAAAAGGTTTATATACTATAGATTGCGGAGCGGCAGCGGAAAATCTATTGGTTATGCGATGATTTGATTCATCATAGAGTTACAATAAGCGAGATTGGAAATTCCAATTGAGTATTTTCACTGTATTAAAAAAAAAATGTCATGGCTGGTTCGCCGTTTTTTTGTTAGTTGAAAAATCTAATTAAAAAAAAAGGAACCTCTCTGTTTAGAACGCGATTACCACTATCTAATTTTTTATAGTTACAATACCCGCTATTGTATACTACTCAAAACATTTGCTTACTACCGCACAAACGAGGAATGTCCGCCTTTTTTAAATTTAAAATAATATTTTTTTATATTTTTAAGGATATGTTTAAGGATTGTTGTCTATATAATATTTTATTTATTGCAAAATATAGAGCTAAGTTTGTATAAATGAAAAATACTTTATAAAGGTTCATTCGTTTAGGACATGATATGATATAATAATATGAAGTATGATATTATAATAATATGATATAATGGTATGAATTATGAACATTTATGATAGGGAGAGCTAAATTTTTTACTCTTGTGTATCTTATATATCATATACTTTGCGTTGATGTTTTTCTACACAGTTAGTATTGTAGTAAAATGTGTTTTTGAGTGATACAGAGAAAAAAATTATCCGGAATAATTTAATAAGAATATTTTTTTTCTCCCCGTGGCTTAAACATCAATATTAGATTTATAATAAAAAAAGCTGCTCAGTGAGATAACGGAATTCTGTAGGATGACGCTATAATGAAGAAAATTGGTTTGTTATTGTATTATTGTTCCAATATTTTAGCAATAGCTATGATAGTAAAGTTAGCCTTGCATACAATTGTCATACTATAAGACACTAGTCCAAAAGAAATTTAGACGGTCATGGGACGAAATTTAACATTCTTTTAAGTTGTTTACAGTTTTCTCCGAAAGTTAGGAGTACTGCTGAGTGAAAATCGAAAAACGACCTTAAAGTCATGTTTATAAAGCGTTTTCTGCGTCCGATTTCCTTAACGAAAAGGGTATGGATGTCTTGTGAAACATTAAGAGTAAATTTACCACCCAAAAACGTGTTCATGGTATAACTAAAGATAAAGAAAAAAAATGATCTCAGCATAGCCAATAATTTCCACGTTTCGTGCCTCGGTATCTGAAATATTCAAATGCGATCACATGCTGTCGGCTTATGGATTTGACCGCGCTTTGTTTTCGAATCGCATTCAATACACCCGAACGCTTTCGTTGACTTTTTTGTCACTGCAGCACGCACAAGCACAGCTGATAAGATAAAACCAGATTTTTTTCACCTCGAACAGCCTATGCTATTCTAAAAAAGTAAGCAAACTATAATCGACCTCAGACCAGTGTCAACACCGATGGATGGAACAATTATTTACCGAGAAAACCGATAAGTCACCGATTAGTCAAAATAAAATTAATAAAATGTCAAAGTGCACCATCTGGTTTGATAATGAAATGTCTGACGCAATCAACCGCTGCAGTTGAATGAAATCAAAACGACTCGGGTGAGGTGGCGCGATCGAATCAAATTATTAACCGGCCGCGGTGGGCAGTCGATTTGATTATGATTCCGTATCCTCCCCATTCCACCCGTGACGCAAGTAAAACACATCGAATGTCCCGGGAGATAAATCGTGACCCTATTTGCCATCGCCACGGTGGTCGCGGCGTCGACGACGACGCGTATATTATTACGTGCGATATAAATTTTTTAAGCAGAAAACACTTTGCCCGCCCGGGGTTTTATCGGGCAGACTTCTTTCTTTTCGTTTTAATTATGTTTTCCGTCCGTATACACAGCTTTACCGTATTATAGTATATTATATACGCGTACAACGGTTCAAAGTACGAAAAGTTTAGACAGTTTTAACCTCATTCGCGCGTATCTTGATAGAAAATAAAAACAGAAAATACGAGTACATGATATATATATATATATATATATATATATATATGTGTGTAAAAAAAAAAAGAAATCATCCGATAAAAGAACGGAAAATGTTTAAATTTACAAACGTTTTTAATGAGTCCTCAGCAAATAACGGCTAGAGAAGAACTCGATTCTAAAGGGTCGCGGTTGCAGTTCAAGTGCGGGAAGCGTTTACCGGGCGCTAGGTATAGTAGAGTTTTATATATACAAATATACATTATAGAGTCGCAACGGAGAAAATAAAATTTACTGGCCCCTTGACCTCGGCTCACTCCACGTGTCAATTAATACGTATTATAATGCGAATGTACAATGTCTATTAACTATAATAATCGTGTTGCGATACGGTGCTATGATGACGTGTTCAGCTGTGTGAAAAGTCGACGGGAAAAACTTTCGTTCATACGTTGGTGTAAGAATGGGTATACGTTCACCTAGTTAGTATGAACCTGCACACTTATAAATTAAACGACAGGATAATGTTTCGTCGTTGTTCGTTTGAACGCATTTTGTATTATACATCGTCGGTACTCGTGCGTGTATTAAACAAACTGATGTTTTATAAAACATTGTAGTTTTCGTAATAACATGATTCGGTAAGCTATACTATCGCAAAATATACAAAATTTATATACAAAATCGCAGTTGACTACATGTGTATTCGTATGAATACTGATAACATCGAAAATTGGCAAACGAATGAGAAATGATTTTCAATCATGTCCGAAGTTTTAGAAAAAAACTGCAAAAAAATATTATTATTATTCAGTTACGTAGTCTAATTACTACTGAGAACCAAGTATAACTTCTGGAGAACTGTCGGTATATGAAAGTTTAATGTTATTTGAATGTCTTTGAATCGTTTTTACCCATTCAAAAAGACGTCCATCGAGTGCATGATGGATGATGATCCAACGGTTGATTCCGGCACGGAACTTCAGTATGGAATTTAAATACAATCCAACGTTCGGCTTATTCATAAGCTGCCCACGTATATCAAAGTGATGTTGACAAAATTAAGTTTGTATTAAACATTACATACACTGATGTATGTTAAAATATCATAAATTAACGCATGTGTTCTTTGAGAGACAGTGCAGTATATATATTTTGAGTGCATTATAATAAACCCTAAGTGTTTACAGGTAACCGTGAATGCATAGTATTTATTTATTCATTTTTATTTAAACTTTGTATACTTATTCAATTAGTTTAAAAAATTAGATATTCATATTATTATAAATATGTTATTGTTATGGAATGATTAAAAGTGCAGAAAAAATGAATTTTACTCGTCAAAAAATTAAACTGAAAATGGATTGGTTATATTTTATAGCCGTTACATTGAAGACATCTATGAATACTGTCCGACTTTATTATTTTCTACTGAAATTACATAACTTTAAATAAGTTTTTACTTCACGTTTTCCTTCATATTGACGGCCACGGCTAATGATCTAATAATATTACGCAACAAAAATGTATACAAAGCCCTTTTAAGGAAATTAACTTTTTGTAACATGTAATACGGGAGTACTTCTATCGAAAAAAAATAATAGATGACGTCATGTAATTTAAGTAAACGTCCATATCCTGCCAAATTAAACATTATAATTTTCAGTGTAAGAACTCGACTGATATGTTGATGAACGAAAACTGACTAAAATTGGAGAAAAGGCTTTAGGATACTTAGTCCTATCTGAGTCTATCATTTCCTACCTCTCTCAGCGCTTAAAGAGTTTCCTTCAGCATATCTCCGAAAATTCACCAGGAAGCTCGCAACTGTTACACTAAACCAACAGTCGATGTTAAAAATTACTAATAAGTTATACATTTATAGTAGAATGAATATAAAAATTGTTTTATTTTATAATTAACAACTGTTACGTCTCGCCAGCGGTCGACCGTAGCTGATAGTTCCGAAAAACAGACGTGTTTTACAAACAATAACTAACCGTTATTTGCTGTTAATATTGTGTACATCGTATATTAAATGTTATGTATTATAACAAATAAGTAGTCGAATGGAAGGGTACATGTGAAACGCTCAAAATGGTATATGAAACATAGTCCCTCCCGTGCTTTTTTTCGCCATTAGTATTTAAACCGATTTCGCGCTGTTGCGTACGAGACGCGAATACCTCTTCCATCAGTTATTAGCCGGGAAGTACGTGTAAGAGCACGGCCAAAAGACTTGTTCCAATTACTCAAGTCGCAATAAATCGAGACGAATGCGTTGTTTGACAGACGCGCCTAACGCACGGGAACACCTGATTTGCCTACACGAAGCGCCGTACCACGGTTTTACGTCGGTTGTATTTGCAGTATTCAAACGTTGTACACATGAAGGTACACAATATTTACTGGTTCTCGCGCATACGCTATGGGGTGTAGTTTAAAGGGAATAAAACGATAGTTTTAGAAGTGACGAAAAACGATCAGACGCAGTAATACGCAAACAAAACGCGGTAAATGATGTGATAATATTATGTCGTCGTTACCTCTTCGGCGCTCTGCATGAAGCTCGAGCACTTGACGGCATCGCAGCTGTCCTCGCGGCGCAGTCCGTTGTTGTCATAGCCGTTGTTGGTGTTGTGATTTTTGTATTTCTTCCACACCATCCTGGAAAACACGCGCGTGAAAAAAGAATACAGATGAAACGGTACGATTGGAATGTATTTTTTTCCCGGGCACACGCGCGGCACTCACCGAACGCCGAGGATGAGCAGCAGCCCCAAGAACAGGGGTATGACGGTGGCCACGCATGCTAAGATCAGTGTTTGGATTTCGGTCAGACCTGTGAACGTATTATAATATTATCATGTGAAAATGGTGTCGTTGATGGTACTCGTGCGCAACCTATTATAATTATGATTTATGAGACGCGGTGCCGGTTACGAGCGCCGAAACGACAATATTAAAACCAATCCCGGTCCGTAACGATTATTATGTCGTCGCAAACATAAAACGTCACTGTCCATCACGATACGGACAGACCACGGCTGACTATCGGGCGTTTCTGATTTTGCGCGGGCACGCCGACTAACTTCTCTTTACCTCGCTCTGCAGTGAGTGTACTCCACGGTTGTTATTAATCTGTAGAAATGGTATGGTTTTTTTTTTTTTTTTGTTTTTTCAATTACCAATGTTCTGCGTCGGCAATAGTACGTGTATACAATCTAAACACCGTGCGAAATTCTTTTTGATGTTTTTATGAAAGCTTTCTGTATACGAGTTCGATGTAATGTTTTTTTCTAGTACTTTTAAACCGCAAAAAAAAAAAAGTTTTCTAATTTAGAATGACCCTTGATGTTTTACTAGTATAAAATGATGGGATAATGGAGTTTCCGTTACTTCCCTTTCCGGTATAAATTAATATATAATCAAAAGATATACCGTGAGCAATGGTTAAATGATGACTGAAAACTGCATCAAAATTTCATAAAATTCTATTCAGACATATTTAGAGCACTGAATGAGTAAATACGGAGCGGTCTCGCTAAAATATGATTACGCACACGACAGACGTACCCATAATTATCACGATGATTATGATTTATAAACGGTACAAAATATATGTTGAATTTAAGCAAACTATAATTATATACCTTTATTATTTAAATATTAGGTACCGAAAAAACAAATTATTAGAGTCCAGTTTTTCTTTCTTGAAAGTACGTTTATGTGGATAATGTAAAATTCTATATGAGTGATTTCTTAAATTATTGGTGCTTGTGGTTTATAATGGAAGGTATGTGTGTTTGTGTGTGTGTGTGTGTGTGTGTGTGTGGTAGTGTGTGAGTGTATGCTTTTTTAATAAAAAAAACGAAAGAATGGAATATACGGAATACGGAAAAGATCCATAAACCGTAAACATTTATTCTACGTTTGCTGAATACTCTTAAGAATTTTAATACCGACGCGATGGAATCATTATTTTTGCTAGTATAAGAATTTTTGATTAAACAGGGAGAACAGGAAGACAATGTACAGTATAAGACTACGCGCGGAGAAGAGCGAACCGTTGCACACAAAAATAGAAGGATAAGAGAAAAAGTACGTTTAAATAAAAATGGTCTAAAACCACCGTGATTGGTTTAATTCTTCGTCTTTTAGTTCAAACTTCGAGACGTAGAATCATCAGATGATGAGACTCCATTAACATTTTATTCGCTCAAATGCCGTAATCGTTTCAAGTATACATTTCGAATAAGCTTTAAACCTGAGCGCGAAAAATAGTTATTCGTGCAAAACTCAGTTTATAAATTTAGAAAGAATATAAAAACGAATATTGCGCAGGTACGATGATTTTCTCTTTTCATTCGTATGTGAAAAGTGAATGAAATAAAAATGTGTCTTTGGTCGGAGCTAATAAAAGTGACCGCGGCACAATAACTCGGACCGGCTATACGTAGTAAGGAACGCGTTGACTCGTTGTCATATTGTACACCGACGACGGCGGTGATCGATATCGTACTGGTCATGCGGCAGTAGTACAAAACGCACTATTTTTTATATGTCGTCCGTTAACAACTCTTTTTTTCCCTCCCTATCGAACCCTTTGTGCTCGGCAGACACACGGGCGAGTAAATGAATGTAAATGGGGTTTTTTTTTTTCATTCCGTTCCTTTTGACGGGCAGATGACCGACAAGTAATTTTTCACGTTCCCACGCGCACCAGTGCATTACTACGAGCTGTAGCCGGCGTAGGTATGGTGTATCTTTTTCAGACGCAACGCTCGCGACCGGAGGCAAACGCCGCGTTACCGGCGTGTTATGCAGATATCACGTACGCGGTAAGGTTACATCGGTAAGGCCGTGCTATCGTCAGCTGCTATATATTCAGTGGTACGCGAAGAACAATGGGCAAAACTGTGGGAGACGGTGTGCAGATAAAATGCGCGACGGAGGCGACCCGCAGTGACTCGAACGAAACGATTTTGTCGCACACAGGGCTGCGCGGCTATTATGCAAAATACGCGGAGCAGTGTGCGCGTACGATGCATACATAACGGTGTAGCGCTCGAGTATAATTATTATGATATACGTGTAGTGCGACATATACGGTGTACACAAAACAATAATAATATGCTTATCTCCACGTTTAATGGGCGGAAAGTTCGATAGCTGAGTTTTTTTCCGTTCTCCCTCCCCTCCTCCTCTCACCGCACCGCGAGACTATTCGCGGTTATGTGCGCCTTTTTAAACGTGACAATTAAATCGATCCGTATACGCGTGTACACGTGATAAATTATACAATTATACATTGTCGAACCAAATGACTATTAGTGACGAAGCTTTGGTAATCGGAACGATTGGAGCGTTTAAATTATTACCGACACTATACAATATCGTATCATGGTAGCCGTACAGCAATTGTACACGTCAAAATCTTTTGTCGTGCGCGCGCGCACGCCTATGCATAAAACGGTATACTATCTTATCTCCATATCACTGCGGTTTCGATCATATTTCGGGCCCCTTCCCCCGGACCTTATGTGAGTAGCCACGGAACGCCTTCAAAAAACCAATGTAAAGTTAAGAGCCAAAAAATAAATCGCACCTCGTGGGCTTTTCCCCGGACCCGCGTTGCACACGGCCGATCACCGCGGTTAAAAACGTCGGTTACGAGGACGAAACGCCGGTATCCCATACATCGCCGTTAGCGTGTTATTATTCGTAATCATATCGATCTTTCGCACTCACCTCCGGCGTATTCCTCCAAGTCCTCGGACAGCAGTCCAGTGGCGTTGACAGTGTCCGGGATGCCGGCAAGAGCCCAGTCCGCCTCGTTGGGGATCTCGGTGTGTTCAAGCGCCGTTTGCGTGCTGTTCATGTTTCTTTTTCACTACACATGTGACAAAAAAAAAAAAAAAACCGTACGCATTATCACATAATATCATGGCAACAGCCGCGTACAGGCGCCGCCGGCCGGGAACCAAGCGAACTCGCACGTGGAACACAACGCCGTTACTACGATAGTATTTCCATCATCGCTTCATTTGTCGACGGCATTACCATTGTTGATTACAAAACATTAAGTACTTGTTATTATAATTACGATTCGACCGTTGGGTTTTTAAAATCTAAAATCTAAAATATAACTGGTTACTGTCGTGGACGAGGCGTGTTCGAAACGCGCCGTAGTGTATAATAAATGATACAACAGTGAAATAACATCGTGAACAGCGAACGTGCATGGGATAAGACGACATTGTGTACAAATATACGTGCGACCGCCGTACCTGTAATGTTCGGTCCTCTGGAACGTGGCGGCCCGTGTCGCTTAAACACCATAACAGTGGTGCGTATCACACGACGCGGTTGCGTGCACTAGGGGCAAGGGGGGAAATTGTACGTTATGATAACGGCGACGAGACGTGTTGCCGAGGAAGCGGGGGCTGAAAAACGCGAACGACGGGGGTGGAAAAAAAACGACGACGGCGACGAAAACGCGTTTACTCGGACGGGGACGTCCGGCCGAGGGTTTTCTCCTCGTCGAACAGCACCGGCGGCAGCAGTAGCAGCGGCGCGCGCGTGTGTACGGTATTTCGCTCGGGACGCTCACTGGTCGTGTGCTGCTCTACTCGGACGCGTATCCGACGGAGGTGAAAAGTTCCGGGTATACCGCGAGAGATCGGTACAAAGTCTGTTTCATTGATTATGCCCCTCCGTCGGCGCCCGGGGTCGCTGATCGGGTGACTTCGGCTCCGGACGGAATCTCGTCAAAACAACGTATACAATATATATATATATATACATGTATTACCGTACACATGCACACCCGAGTACACACGCGCGCGCCGCCGCCGCCGCCGCCGCCACCACCACCACCCTACGCCGTACTATCAAGCACCCCCTCTGACGCCGCCGCCGCCGCCGCCGCCGCCGCCGCCACCACCGACGACGACGACGACGACGACGACGTTTTCGCGCAACCATCCGCTCGGCACCGGTAGTGGTGGTGTTGTAGTATAGTGTAACGTTCGGACGCTGAAATAAAATACGAATAAAAATAGGGGAAAACTCGAAAAAACGCGAAAAAAAATGCGAAACCCAACGAAACAATAATATGAATAAAACGAGTGCATGCGCATAATATAAAAAACGAATATTGGTGTGATATGCGTGCTATACCTGTAAAGTTATATAAATAATTGGTTTTAATAAACATAATTCAGGATTGGGAGCGAAAGATATCCCCGTGTTCTCATCGTTGTTTTTTTCCATCCATCCGACTGCGTGGTACGATCGTACGATATTGATAGAACCGAGTTATCATACGTGGAATACGGGTCGTAAGGAATCGACGGAAAATATGTGAGAGTTTCTTTGTACGTAAATAAAATCAAAAGAAATGCACATCCGAACACACATAATTGTATAAAATGCGATTTCACCGACGATTTAAAATCATTTAATATACCTATTCTCTTAAGCTCGTTGTCTGTACATGCTATAGAACCTATAAGATATTGTGTCTAAACGTTTTGTTCTTTCTAAAAAGAATGCATCGATCCTGCAAACGGTTTTCATTTGAGTAAAAAATTATTTAATGCCGAAAACCTTGCCGAAAACCTTTAAGTAGATGAAACTACACTCTACAGTATGCACTACGGTTGACCAGAAAGCATATTATAAATATATTTCATAAGGAGAACCATGTGATGCAAAAAAAAAAACTGCTATTACCCTTTGTAAACGTCACGTTCACAATATTATTCTTTGCAAGAATCACAAATATTCAGTTCAAACCTATGCAGTGTTGCTGCCGATATTTTAATTCCTATATTGGTACGAAGAAACCGTTTTCCAATATTCGAAGCACTTCGCGGTGTGCGGGAATAAACGAATGAATGTGTACGTTACACAACAATTGACGCGTTGTTATAATTAAATATATATTTGCGAGTACAACGAATTGTCGCAACGTGATTTCTCAGTACATTGTGTTACACAATCGTAAATGAAAGTATTCTGGAGTCAAAGCTTACACGGTTCGTGAAAAGTTCTCGTAGAACAAAACGCGTTCGTCGGGATATTATCGTATAAGCCGTAAATATAAGAAATAAAATATATATATATATATATATACGTCGTCGTCGCTGTTTACGGTAATATCACTATTTGTAGGTACGCGGGCGGATAAATACCTGATTAGACTTAATGAGGGTGTTGTTTCAATACGTTTCGGTTGTCGGGGTGCTCGGGACTTAACACCGGTGTACGCTTCCGCGCGCGTATTAGCAACGCGGTTGGAACACCGGTCGCGCGTCCATATATTATTACTACACATTATACGGCCACGCTTAGGTTGATATTTATCGAAGGACAGTAGACGTTTTAATAGAACGCCTATATATATTGCAATATACTTGTAGTCGTTTGTGCTGAGGCATATTAAACGCATCCGTTCGCTGTTCCTTTAGAAGGTATCTGGAAAACCGCCAAATTAAAAGACACCCTCCCTTTCCTTTGCATCACTGTGTTGTTTAAGAAGGACCTATCTCGCGTCTTACAACGGTAAAAACGTTTTGATCATCGGCAGTCGACGACTACGCCACCTTAGTCATCAGCATTCCGATTCAAGCTGGATTTAGAACATCGTCGCGCCTTTTTGAAAATACCCTCCTCCCCAAAAGTCTTCCCATTTTCAACTAATGCTATGATATAAAACATAAAAACTTATAATTTTCTATAATATTATTCATTAGATATTATTTGATATCGAACATGATCGAAACAGCTCATTTTATAATGTTATGCATCTACCCTAATTGTATGGCCCACATTACGAAAATACTGGTTTAGTAATATTCGTCGATATATAACGATTACTAATAAACTTCGATAATATTTCAGTGCCAAACACCCGTTTGTTTTGCATTACTTAGATCTATAAGAGTAACGTCCCAGAGCTGACCAATGAGTGAAGCTCAATATGGCTTAGATCACAACTGTGATAACGTCTAATACTTTTTTTTAAAAAAAATCCATTTATCATTTTTGTGGGCAGTTAGACAATTGCATAAACAGTATGTTTAGATTTTTTTGATTCCTCACAAAATTGTTCAACCCGACCACCAAAACGTTCGTCGGTATACGCATACACCGTATTGCATACAGCCTTCTTCTATAAGTGTTCCCGAGTAGATTGGATTGGAAATCATAAAAATAAAAGTTTTGCGGTTTTATTCGAAAAGTTGACAAATAAAAAAAAAAATAACAGAAATCGAGTAAGAGTACATCGGACCAACCGCTTTAGTGTATGGTACGCACCGATATAGGAACACATATCGTGCAAAGTGATGGGTCATGTTATGGTTTTCTCTATTCGTATTCGCTATACATTAATCTTGAAATGTCAGAAGTTAAGTTTGAATTCGAAAAAATATATGTAATATTTCTTGGAGTAGGTACATACTCGACTTCACGACGACTGACACAAATGCTTAATATTTTCATAGATAAAACTCTGTATGGACGTTAAACCGGGTCTAAAGCAAAAAAAAACCTTATCCTTTTCTCTCTCTCTTTCTCTCATTTTTTTTTCTTCTTGCAAAAGCACCGGGCACAACACATCAGTCGCGCTGTACACGTACGGTGTATACTAGAACGATATTTCCGAATAAAAACATGAACGTGACGATGTGAATGTCCCGTGTTTTCGTCTATATGCACGTCGTTTTAATTGAGTTTTAGCCTCTGTCCTAAAGACTTTTGCATAATGATTGATTTGCGAAATCTAAACTATTTCCACGCAATTTCCTTATCGCGTGGGGACATGAATTTCCCGAGGAAATGCTCAATCAACGGCGGGAAAGACCCGCAGCCCCGCAGTGTTGTTCATCGTGAATATCATAATGTAATATGTTCCGTTGGCTTGGCGGGACCGCACAAAGGCCGGGGCTCGGAGTTAAACGGCTTGTGGTGCTCGGACGGTTATTAGCTCCAAAATAATAATATGACTGGCAAGAATCTCGTGGTCCACGGGTGCGTGGATATATAAATATATATCAGTTTCGAAGTATCCGTTTTAAACACGCTCGATGGCCATTTCGTTTTTGATGTATGTTTGCATAGTTTACGTTAACAATTTGAGCCATTGTTCGTGCCATTTCAACCGTTATCGGGCCAATATTATAATGCGCGTATTATTATACCTACGACGAAAAATTATTACAATCGGTCCGTATGACTATTTATGTTCTATAGAATATCATGTTCAAACATTCGCTCTAAAATTACTCGCGATTTCTACAGAGGGCAGCGTATGCGTATTGTACGCATGGATAAAATAAACACGTATTATTTTGCATTCGCGTACAATACTTACAATCGTCGAAGATTCATTACTGTTGTTCGAGTGCGATACATAATTCGTTGGGCTTTAATTTCGCTGGAGTACTGCAATTACGACTCACAACAGCGTACACCTCCGCTAAAACCCGTTATCTCCAAATCTTACGTATGACTTTTGCGGCTTCGTGGTATACTCATCACGTTGCTACGTCAATAGCGAGACATCGGTGTTGTTCTTCAAGTTATCCGTCACTAATTTAAGTTTGACCTCGAGCAACGCACAACAATTAATGGTTTCATTTTTATACTGAAATATTCGAGCGACTGAAAAACCTCTGAGACAGCCGGACGTTTATTCAGCGTGTCACATGTAGTACCCACGGCTGTCGAAACACACATTTAAAATAATGATATTATTATCCGACGAACCTGCTGTCACTGAAATAATATAACAATATCGATCTTGAGAACAAGTTTCAGGTAAGGCGTTTCAAGATAATATTTAATCACAAAATATTGTATTTAAACGGTTTCATTTGAAAAATGCAAAATGTACCTCGTCACTTTTTCGGTATGAAACAATTTTTAATATAACAATACATAATATTTATTAACTGAGAACCGAAGAACAAAAAATCCTTCGTTTGCCGATAATTTATAAGTAGATTTACCATAACCAAGCGGTACAATATGTAAACGAAACAATATTTACAAGTTAACTTTTGTATATTTTAGAAAAAATTGATGAGTTAGCTGATAAAATGTGAATCGATAAACTACGAGGGACGTCCAGAAAGTAAAGATACAAGGCTTACCAAAAATACACAAAACCGTTTTATTTAAAAAAAATTACATAGCATGAAATTAAGTAAGTTACTTTTTCAAAACGTTGTCACCATAGGACGGTAATATCTGCAGTAGATACCTATTTAACAAAAACATTGATAGTTGGAGGACGAATATTTTTTTTTGTTTTTAGTCAAGTTGTTTCTATAAATTTGCGTCCACAGTACATACACGGGCCAGTTTTACATACAATTGGTTATGCGCATTCGGTATTCACGCTCAGTTCATAAGACCTCTCACGAGGAGTTGGAGTTAATTTAACACTTTGTTCGGGACCTTGTGCATCTATATTAAACTCGTTATGATCGTACTTTATCTACTTTACATACCGTTTTTAAGAGTACTTGTTTTTCTGTGCTCCGTCCTTATATCCTTAATAATATAACCCTAATAACGATTGTGATTAACCGTACATCTAAATGCGTATTCTTATTTTTATCGTCCTGACAGTTAAGTTAATCCATGAAGTAGTAAAAATGTAAGTGGATTTTCTGACTGAAGTAGTTACTTAATTCGTTCAACAATAATGCAATGGAAACCATTTGTAAGGAATAACATTATAGTTTATTATAGTCTATAATATATACGAAGGGACTAGCAAAAAACGGTCGTCTTTCGTCGGAGTAACCCACGTTAATTACGGAACTAATGCGCCCTACAGATGCAGGGACCGTGTAAGATTTTTGTTGTACTTTCGTATATGTATGCCTAGGTACATATATCGTATAAGACGGTGTCGTTCAGCGTTCTATTCGGATTCTATATACTGTGTTTTGAAAATAATCTCTATTTGCAGCACCAATTTGACACATCCACCGTTTGACTATACACGTTGTGTTTTTAATGAACATTATACCATTTTTTTGGTAATACTAACGTTATTAAATCCATCGAATACATTTTTATACAAAGGTTTTATTTCACAATTTATTAAATTCTGTTTTTACAATAATTATTTTGAATCTTTTGTGTTCTCTTACACTCTGCCCGGTAAAAGTAGAGTACATATTTTTTGACTAATTCGTTTGTTTATTTATACCTTATATTATATTGTTCAGGTAGGACTATCATAACTTTTTTTATAGTTTAAATATAATTATAATAACTAACCGTAGCCGTAACTGGCATTCGTATTTAAAAATTAACATTTTTAACATTTAAAAATTATAATTTTCTCGAGCCGAGTATCTTTTTAAAAAATCTTTATTCAGCTAACCGTCTAATTTGTTATCCTCTTTATTTTTGTCCTTTAAATTTATTGCCATCGTACGAACTCGAATTGTTCTCATATTTTCTGCGGCCGTTATCAGTATAACTATGTTGACACTGATATCACGTACGGTCTATAAATGTACGCAATATTTCTTTGGTCACTAAGAAAATATAGTTTATTTTATTTTTTTTTTAAGGCAAAAACTGATGGAACATCATTATGTTTCAATAAAAAATGAGTAGATCACAAAAATGACATTTTAGCATTTTAAATTTGAATATTGTAACAAAATGAAAAAAAAATAAATATTTTTATTTAAAATATTACAGCAAAAGGTCTTCAATTCAACTGTCTCCGGTAGTTTAGTTTTCTTTCTTGTGTCATCATCACAGCGACGGATACTGAAACAGGAATTATTATTCTTACGTTGCTATTTTGTACAATATTTTCACACAAAAGATTCGTAAATTAACATTTTCTTTACATTTTTATGAAAATATCCACGTTGTTTTCTATTCAAAACGTACGGGAAATATTCAGTGATGAAAAGGTAGCTATAGATTTATTCATTTTGTGAAATAAGCTGCAGCAGTAGGCACCACACGTAGCATCAGTGTACATTTTTCAGAAGAGAGTCGAACGGAGGGAATTAAGTATTCGAGTAAAGTACCATTACGTATAATAGCCGATAGGTCACACGGTGTCTACAACATTACAATAATATTATTGCACGTACAATAACGATTGAATCGAGGGATCAATAATCACCATAATATCGGTAAAATATAAACATTAAACATTTAAAAAATAAAAAGTAAAATGTTAATTTTTCATTCCATATCGTAGAATCGTACTGAATTGAGACGGCAAGAGAATGTTTTCGAGAAAACGTATGTTACCCATCCTGACCGGATTGTCACAAATAAGTTTGAAATAAAAATTAATCGTTATAAAAAAGCCAAATTAGTTTTCTCTTACGCGTGTCAGGTCTATAGCGGCATACCTGACGTTCTTAAATGAACTACTAGTATATATTATATGTGTGTGGGTGTGTTAAGTACTCTTATCTGTTACGTGTGTATTATTAAAATAAATATTATCAATTATCATACAACCATACAACTATTTTATTATAATGTTTGACTTTTCAACTTTCAAGGAACACGTACAAAATGTATTCGACAGTACCTACCTCGTCTTTATTTTAACGATATATTATTATCACTTATTATTAGGTATAGTTATTGTAACACGAGTAGCACAAGTAAATGATATTGTTTATGTTTATTCATCATTGACCATTGTATGAAATATCATAGTTAAAATGTTATAACTGTATTTATAGATTATGTATGCGTACGGAAAACGTCGATGAATACGGCATAGTAAAATATTATTTCCGTGTCTTTCAATATCGGTGCTTTTTGCGTCTCACCATTTTTTTTAAGCATAATAATAAATACGTATTATATTAAAATGTTTTATAAAAAAAAAAGTATAGATTTCGTTTTATATAAATGCATAATATAAACGGATATATATATATATATATATATGTAACAACCTATTATAATATCCCTTGATTTTAATATTTTATATCAAGTCATAATTAATATTGCAGACGGTTAATGGTTGGTAATAAATTAAGTATTTCGGAGCGAAATTCTCTCGGCAATAATGTTTCGAGATTTAAAAAACTAAATATTTATATTTATATTAGAATATTAAATATATAACGATTATTGCGTACCACGAAGGCGTACGTTTAAAGTACAAAAAATATCAAAATATCGAATTCGTTTTTGAAGTTTTGAATTGCAAATAATAATGGAAATGTATAATACAATATACATTCATTATGTATAACAAAACTGCAGCGGGTGTTTATCGGGCGATTAATACAAGTACATATCAAGAGGATGTATTTTGAATACCTATGCGGTTGCCGTGGCATTTGGAGCACACGCAGTACAGTTGACAATAAACAATACCGACTTGTGCGAAATTGTATATTTAAAAGAAAACTGTAAAACGCGCTGTAACTGTTTTGTTTTTTTGAAACGTTTACCAAATTGCTCGTAAAATTTTACCGACGGGAATAATAAAAGTATCAGGGAAAAATAAAACAAAATCAATAGAAAAAGTAGGTACTTACTATTACAAATATTTCCGACGTAAAAATATTTAGTCACGTACACAAAATCCTCACAGCTGTTCCCTGTTGCCAATTTTTTTTTTTGTGGTTTTGCGTAGCGATCAGCGGTTTGGATCACTTTTTTACTATAATATTCTTATTCCTCTCTACGGTATACCATTCTAGTGTTAAGTATATTTCGCATATTTGCGAATGAGCGCGCCTAACATAAAACATAATATGTATCTATCGAACCCACGACTCAAAGGAAATACAGTTTCAGTTTTTTACGAGTGTAATTTTTTATTTTTTCACGCAATTATTTTTTTTTTACCCGCGTGCAGGTAAAGCGGATTGGCTTGTGAATAACAACATTATTGTACAATGTGTATTTTTCACCGCAACGATGAGGACGAGTTTAAAAGTGAAATTGAATGTTTTCACAAATAGTTAGAAGTCATATAGAAATAGTACAACATAAAACATTGTTGTACTGCAATCCGTCCATAACTAAAACTAACTCGACAGAAATAATTGGCCGCGAAAAACGTTTAAAATTTGTGCACCTATACCACCCGCACATATTGCATGCATGATCACAATACTTCAAACATTTAATAAACGAAAAATACTCGAGCAATATTTATTATAATACGCGCAATTTCTCGGTCCCAAAATAAAGTTGATAAACGCATAACGTTCACAAAACGCCATTTAACATGAAAATTAATATAAAAATCTTTTTTAGCTGCTATACTTGCGTTATTGAAAAGTAAATTCAAGTACGTATATTATATGTGCAGCGTATACCTACATAGTGTATGGCGTAATACATAATAATGTATTGTGTATTTGTGTATTACCGTTACAAAAGAAAATTAAGAAATGTACGTACGAATATTTTTCTCTCCGTTCAAAAACTAATTAATTAGTTATGTAACGTATAGCTGCGTAACCACAAGTAGCTGGTATTACGTACCATTATAACCAACAAAATTGGGTTGCTGATAAATTATTTTGTGCCGCGCGCAGATTGGTCGATATTTAAGTGGCATTCAAAACGTACGCAAAGTTTGAAGGTTAATGGATTGCTGTAAGTGTGAGCTTATATTCCGACGTTAAACAGCTCCGATGTTTCGTTACCCTGCACCGTAATAAATTGTGTTATTTTCGTCGGTGTAACATCGCAAATTCAATATAAGTATTATCAATCACGTCTTATACAATCAAATATTGTGTTTTTGTTTACGTTAAATTCTATTCAGAAAATTCAAAAACGTATACAACCTAGTGGCTGATTTTTTTTCATTCAGAACATACTATATATATATATATATATACGTGTATCGTGTCTACACTGTATACATAATACGTTTACATTTACCGGGACGTATATAAATATATTATATCGAAAAATCAAATGTTTCTATTTCGGAGACGCTACGTGTACGAACAAAGTTTATATTTATATCATTGCGAGAGTATTGCATGTCGTGACAACGGTGATATCTCTTAAGGGCATCACGAATAAATCCATAGCCATTATACCTACCAGTACGACAACAATTTTTCCGTTCAACCGTCCTTATTTGATTTTCACGTTTACCGTTTTCGAAGAACCGAACTATACGTGTGTACTATAATGTACAGTATTGGACTATTACACAACATTACGTTTATGCGCGTCGAGTTTGTTTACGACCGAAATCGTTATAATATATGCGTAGAAATTAGGATGTCTATGTTTTTTCAAACGGTAATCGATAGACTGCAACAAATCTAAAATAATAACGAACGTATAAATATTTATACTGTCGAATCGATAAGAACTTTGAATCGTCTCCCTTGTCCACCAACGAAATCGGTATACTCGATCGAACCGTTTAAACTTGTGAAAACAAAAATTTATAATATTTTCACCAATTGATGAACATAGTACACCGGCCGACGAGGGCGCGTAAAAAAAAAAAAAAAAACATTATGTGTACACCTTACGCAGGCAAGGTACAGGTAAATTCGATAGTTTTGACAAATAGGCCGGACAATTAATAGCCTCGTGGTTTGACTTTCGACTGAAAACATTCTCGTGTGGCCGACGAAGATAATAATGTCTGTCGCTCAAAGCTTACTCCTGGGATTTCAAATATTTGTGGCGCAATGGAAGTACATGTCAATGTGTTCAGTGACACTGCCTCAAATGTTTTCCATCACCTGGTCGCATTGTATATGGTAAAAGTTTCAGAACACGAGACTATAATGGACGATCGGGGGGTTTACTGATCTCGATGTATCAGTCGGTTATTTTTGTTCCAACTAATATAGCTCAAAGTCATTATCCCAAACGAACATACTACAATTACGCATAAACCTGCGATGACGGTTAAATCGTAATTGATCGAGAAACCCGTGGCGATTAATGCGTACTGCACTATATTATACTACACTACGCGTGGTTCGATTAAGCCAATATTCGAGTATAATAATATGTATTTAAATGATCGACGAGAACATCTGGTTGACAGCCGTACAGCTGTCGTATTATATCGTAGCTGTTTTGAGGATAAAACTCGTCTGAAAGGTGTGCCGTGGCCGTTTCAAGTTCAAGTTCGTCGACAATAACATAATGATTTGTTACAAGTCACAACTGCAATGTAATACATGTAGAGGTAGACCATAGACTATGTACACGATTCGCCGAGGTGATTACTTGCAATTACTATTCTCTTCGAGTCGATTGCATTTGTTGTTTATTTTCATCGAGTGTTCGTTTTGTATATACCTACCTAATAGATGCGCGTGACGCACGTGTCATCAAGTATAATATTATAAGGTTATACGTGATTCGAGCACCAGAGCTATGTAAGAGTATAGATATACGCAATATAAATAAACAAGATTTGTATACAACAGTGACGCCGTTTACAGACGCCTTGTGCTTACACGGTTACAACGAGAAGAGGTATACGAGCATAAGCGCAAACGCGTGGGTTAGCTAAAATTGATCGTTATTGTATTTTCGCTTTTTTAAACTCCTAAGGCATTGTGAACATTAACAATTATGTCTGCGCGTATTGATGTAACGAATATGTTGAGTGAAAAATAAGTTAATAGCAATTTGCAGTTACTGTTGTTCTATAAATAAATATTACCTTTGTGTGTGTACGGTGTACGTAAAAAAAAGAAAGCAATGCCGATGAAATAAAAACATAAAACGATAGTAAAAAAATGACCTACGTAATATATTATTGTTGCTTATAAACATGTACGTACGGGTCGTATACCTATAAAGCGCATAAAAATACAGCGACACTTTGGTCTTTGAACATTTGCCAAAAAAAAAAAAAAGTTATTAATTTTTTAAACACGTTTCAACACGTATAGCTTGTAATTTTTAACCGACCTACCTACTATATGCCATAAGGTCGCTTAAGTCTGTGTGAATTATTCGATAGAATTGAACGCGGTTTTCGCTATTTGCAATAGTTGTTTTTTTTTTAATAATTTATTTAATTGGTAAAAGTTGAAGTGCGCACACGAAACGTGTGTGTCGAAAACAGTTGTATATTATACTGCATATTATAGATGCGCAAAATGCACCTGTACGCAATACAATAATACACCGACCGAGTAATTCACTGATAATAATCACAATAATGTTCACTTCTATCCCTGCTTCCTCTTCGCTTTACAATGCACAATTATTTATGTTTTTATATTTTGCGATTTCCAAACGACTAAAATATAATACACACCAAATAACCGCACGCAGGAACACACATATACAACGTACTGTTCTGTAGAACGTTAAATTACTCTTGTTTTAACCAATATATATATATATATATTCATTCGCATGAAATATACTAAATGCTAGTAATTAATAACTAATGGATTTTAAATTTGTAATATCAACTATATATTTGATATAGTCAACTAAAACTACGGTCATGTATAATATTACACGTGTACGAATTTTAATCGTAATGTTGTATACCTGTACTTACACTATTCTACAATGACTACCAAGCACAATAATATAACATTAAACTTTATTGTTAATTTTACATGCTAAACCTTGTATTAGATAAAGCTATTGTGTTGTTTAACTTTTTTAAATTTGAATTCTCAAATTCTGGTGGACATATTTTTCGTTTTTTTATAAGTTTAAGATGTCCAACTATACGATTTTGATAAAAACAGATATTTCAATTAGACCAGTCTAACAGATTATACCAACCTCAATAAGTTAAAGTGTAAAAAGTAAAAAAAAATAATAGAAAAGTAGAGATTATCAATAAAAGGAAATATTTTGCTATTTTCCACTTCCCTGTATTTACTCTGATTTAAAAAGAAAATTTGTCCTTATTAACACAAACACTATAACCATCCAAAATATGTATTTAACAGTGTAATAATTGATCAATATTATTTTTGTTTTACACGTTTAATACTGCAATCACGCCTCCGAAAAAATGTGTTATCACGAAACCCTGCATATTATATAAAATCGATTACGGGGCACAGTTTCTCTTTCATATCAACAGTGGTAAGAACTTCTTTCTAGGCTTCACGCGCGATAAAGAACACCAACCATCTGATTTACGTGTTGGCTACCCAACGTTGAACCGCAAGTTGGTATACAGCAATTGTCTTCAATCGTCCCACCCGCATAGGCGTTATATTACGTTGTCCTATCGCAATTTCTAAAATAGAACCACAATAGCTATTCAATTTGTAAGACATATCGGCTGAAGTTCATTCACGGTAAACGATGTATTTTTATACGACTCCCGTGTAATTTTCCGTGCACATTTTGACTCAGGCCTGGGACCGGGTACCGCCTTTGACTGTGACGACATGATTATGACACGTCGCGTCGCGCGACGGTAGCGGCAGCGG
This sequence comes from Periphyllus acericola, assembly GCA_949715065.1. Lineage (NCBI taxonomy): Eukaryota > Metazoa > Arthropoda > Insecta > Hemiptera > Aphididae > Periphyllus > Periphyllus acericola. The sequence goes on from OX454268.1 coordinate 29,771,525, forward strand.
TACCGCCGACGACCGAGTTAGGTCGACCGTTAAAAGTTTACGGCACGCCGGACACAGGTGGAAAGTGGACATTTTGGAAACCTTGACGTTAATACTTTAAAAGTGATTTATCGCGTACCTACGTTTTAAGCTGTGTTCGCAGTGTTAAGTTGTGTTCTACTGAGTCCTCGGCACAACGCGGTGCACGCTTTATTTGTAAACCGTGTGTTTGTGCGTAAGTATATATGTAGCACACGTATGCGCGTGCACATCCGTTACGTCGTGCGCAGCGAAGAATTAATCTAGTTCTTGTAATTCCGTTTTCGTGCACTCGAAATGCTTTCCAACGAATTAGCTAAATACACTCACTAATGGCGATCCTATGGATGATGTGTTGTTGATGGGTGAGAGGGGGGGGGTTGACGAGGAGGGAAAGGTATGGTCGGAGAATCGATCAAAAGTTGCGCGTGGACATTGGTGATGTTTGCTCGAAACGTATAGTGACCACACGGGTGCGATGATTATTTTCCCTCATGCCCCCTCGGAACACGCCGAGAACCACCGGTTGGCGCATTTTCAATTTTTTATCAAAAGAAAATCATCTTAAAATGTACATAAAAAATACATCTACAGCATGCTTGCCGTTCACTCTTTTGCCTCTTTGCGGTCCGTCCGCATACCATACACTTGTAAGTCCCGCTATACTCAATCGGTGTATCGAAAACAGACTTGCATTTTTTTTAATTTTCTAACCAACGAGCGTTTGCATGCACACATGTTCAAAAAACAAAAATAAAATAAACGCGAACACTATATTATTATATTGCCAACGTAAACACCGATAAGTATATACAACGAGTGTATGCTGTATATCCATACGATGCGCATAAATGTTCAGTTCTGAGCAGGAAAATACAATTGTACATATTCATCCTGGTCGAAAAAACAAATCGTAATCGTATAATATTTACTCTTCGCGGTCTTCCCACGTTGAATCGACTTTTTATGAAATTTTAGAAGGATTTACGCCCCCTCCACCGTAAGTTATAACCACTGCTGCTGCCACTGATACCTCTACGCATCCGACTGGATCTATGATACCACTACGTGGAATTAAACACACATTCTATACCGCATTGTGACGATTTCGATTCGAGCAGAAAAAGCGTCAATGCGTTATGAGACGTTTATAATATATCTGCTGCGATTGAGTTTCGTCCCGCGTGAGTGGTTGTACGAATTATTCGGGGGCTTATCGGTAAATTCGACATGATATTATTCAACCCGCCTGTGCGACAGCTGATGATTCTCGCGATATCCTCCTGGCGTCTTATTATCCCGTCGTCGACGTGTGTCATATGAATACCTATTCACCGGCTGCTATAACGTATGTGTTTGATATCATCAAATCTGACAACTTTAATAGAAATTGTTCTTTCGAATGTGTACGTGCGCATATATTGCTTCTACGTCGTGTCGCGGCACGCTGTATAATATATTCTCGGTTGACTCCAAGCCGCGTGTGTATACGCTATGATATACGGTGTTGTAGGTTTTGAGCTAGGCGAGGAATGTATTGATTTTACAATGATATTCTTTTTTTCTTCTACTTTCCGGGGATCAATTTTTCTAGTAGTAAATTCTAGTGGTGCTATATCAAAAGTCTGGCTATTGGTATTCCATATACCACGTATGCGGTCGAATGAAATGAACCACATTGGAGACGCCGTTCTTCGAATTTAGTACTTCGTTCGGTATTGTTTCCATAACATAAAAAACCCTGGGAAATAAATGGAAAAAAATTAATTAATAGGGCATATAATAAATTATTATATTTTTTTGTAATGCTGGTGCATTACATTTTATTTTTTTAAGGCATTTTTCTTATATTTTAGAGCATTAAAATCCGCACTATTATAGTAATAAATTATATTATAAATATGTATATATATATATTTCTCTCGCTGAAATAAGTGTTTTTTCATATTACTTGAAAATTAAAAACAAGACTTGCCTTGTCTTTTTTTATGTTGTACTACAAATCAAAAGATTCTACTTGATAAGTTTTTTTTTTTTTATAAAATCTCCTTTGTGGAACATAGAACAACTATAATAATCGGTTTCAAAATAATAATGACTGTTAATTATCTTTTTGAGTGCTCAGTTTGCATTTCCAAGATTTGAAGACTGAATTTCTGACTAACACTTAAAAATCATAATTTACGTTTCTTCGCTCAAATGCAGTTTCGCTAAATTAATATTATATTTGTAGATTAATTAGAGTTCCATTACAACGTGATATATATTTACATTTGAGATACAATACGAGATGTTCATTTAAGATATTACACAGAAATTCATCCTGAAACGTTGTTTATTTCTTTTTTAACGTGATAATAATTTTAATTACCTTTGCTTGTGCATCTGTACAAATAGTACTCGACAAACACGACCAAATAAATGTAACTGGACTCTTGCTCACAGCTCAGAAATTCTTAAAGTTATTGTTTGGAATCGATTGGGTCATAATTATCCCGGAACGCATATCGACCATAAAGTATACGCTCTACGACGCTCGTATAGGTAACTTAAATTTGATTCTTTTGCCGTGAGTATAGATTTCCCCTTTGGCAACGAGTAACGAGGAGTAATTGTTATTACGTTTGACGTTTCGCACGTGTGACGGTATAACAATGAGCTAGGGTGGAAATATTCGGTCCACGTGGAAAGTATTATCGACGGACAACAATAAAGGGATCGAACGTCAATTTCAAAAGAAAATCATTTTCGGTGAGTACGGAATTCTCATTGCCAGCCTACGTTAGAACAAGGATCTTTGACTTTGTTCAAAACTTTTTTTATTTTGATTGATTAACTGATAAACCTTTTAAAAAAAAATACAAAACTCATTTTTTTATCTCGGTTAATGATTAAAATATTTTGGATAAGCCCCGTGGAAAGATCTTTTGATACCTCGGGTGGAAAAAAAACGGTGAAACGGGCTCGGAAAAAGAAAAAAAGTGACGCGATAACCCTCGGTTTCAATTTTCACGCGTCGGTCGTTTTAACCCTCGCAGTACGTATATCCGACTCGGAGATGTCTAAGACGGTGGCTTTATGTTAATTAATAAAATCAGGCTCTATATAATATATAATATAACAATAATAATAATCATAATTTCAATGATAGAAAAGCATGGTGATCAACTATAGTAGTTTTTCGTCGCTGTAGTAGTTATAAGCTGCGTCAGACGTTACTGTAATTCCTGGATGGGTGACCATTCGGAAATTTAACTGCGACACTCCTACTCATACGTGTTCCATTAACCGATTAAAACATATTTTACCACTCAACGAATATACACAAAATAGCCTTAGATGCCTCGCGTTAGAAAAAAATAAAATAATAATAATACCTTTACAGTAAAAACATGGGATTCTACGCGTCATGCGTCGGGTATAATTTTCCACTCGTGCGTAGAGTAATACGATAAAACTTTGTATCACGTATAATCGCACGTTCATACACTTATGTTTACATTATAGTTATATAAGGGTAACTCTTGACTGGTGGGCTCTTAGGGAAGGGTAAAAGGCCGTATTAACTCACTCCCCAGAAAAAAATTGATTACTTCAAAAATAAATTATCCGAAGGTTTCCTCAAATATACAGCTTTTATGTTATATATGCCATAACATCTATGATATTATAAATGCAACGCGTAAAGTTATAAAGTGTATACCATCGATATAAATTCTATCGTCAAAGTATAATAATACCCACACAGTTCAATTTAGTAACTCCATGTAGAACAAAAATATTATCAATAGAGTGTAAAATATTGCATTTCAAATAAATAATATTATATTATACCTAGATTCGGTCACACTCTAAGAGTATACTCTGAAACGTTTTTCTTCAACCTTTGTTATAACATTACACTCGCGTTGATAATGATTCGTACATTTTGTAACAAGTCGATTGCGTCACGTCAAGGGCGGAAAGTTTTCGAGAAAAAAAATATTCAAACATTTTTACTTTTATTTAAACAATGCGAAAATTCAAGACAAAATGAAACGTTCACCGAAAGTTCGCACAAGGAAAAAAAACCACTTACCGTTTGAAAATTACTCCGTCCCTGACCACTCCTGCGAAAAAAAGGGTGCAAGAGGTGAACGATATAACCGAAACGATTTTAAAAGAAAACCATAGAGTTTTTCCCTCGAATCCCTTGTACTAAGGAAAAAGGATGGTGATATATATTGGATAGGGCGAGGTGATAAAATTTCTAGCCACGATGTTACTGGAAATCAATTTCACAGCATAGGCACCTGTATATACGATACGTGGTCGTGCGGGTTTTGGCACGATTGCGTCTGTTTCGACTTTTTATCCGCATGAAGCACAACTCAATATTACGCTCCGTGAAATGTAGGTGTTTTCCTTTTAACAATAGTCTTCCTGTTCTCAATCGTACAGACTTAGAAACGACAAGAGAATGAAAATGTTAACTTGGTTGAAAATTGTTCACTCAATATGAAATTAGTACATGCACGTCGTTCAAAAATATTAACGAACTTGTCCACAGGGTTTCGGTGACGTTGACAAAAGACTATTTTTAACCGAGCCAACCATTACATTTCGCTGTCAGTGCTGGTCCTGTAAAATTGGGCAGGAGAACCGTTAAAAGGAAAACGCCCGTGTTCCACGCCCTATGAAAACCCATGACCGGGTCGCGGTCTTAGCGGGTAATCCGCTTACGGTAATATCGTGTCTACCCCAAGGGCGCAATCGCAAACGGTGAACACGGCAACAGCGGAACAGTGCGTCGCGCGTTATTACACGACAGCGTATTATATGTCACGCATGTGGCCGCGGCGGTCGTCACGGGCCGGACGCGAAAAGTGCCGCCAACGCACCGGAACTGCTGCTGCTGCTGCTGCCGACGGGGGGGGGGTAGGAAGCGGCCGCGGGCTGGACCGGAAGTGTTCTTCCGCAACCGGTTGGCCGGCGGCCGTCGCGCGTACTCTCGCGCCCGCCGCCCGCGTCAGTCGATACGCGGCCACCGCGCGCAATTAATACACGGTCGCGAGTGCCTATTGCGGTAAACGGTAACGGCAGAAGATCGCGTGCGCGCCCCCCACCCCGCGTGTGCATGGGTTGCGGGTCGAGCGGCGCGGCCGGCCGTCGGGGTGGCCACCCCCGGGCCGACCGGGAGCTGTACTTGCCGTCCACGGAGCTGCGTTTCAACGCCGGCCAGATGCAGCGGCTCAACGACAACTTCCTGCGCGGCTACGAGAACTCGGGTACGCTTGCGCGAGAGCACTTTGCGCTTGACGTGCGGTTAACCGGCGGGTGTAACTTCCCCCGTGCATATTCGCCCTTCGCACACCGGCGCTTTGAAAGTCGATCCGAACGCCGAGTTCGCTTGCACGGCCTGCTGAAACGAGTTTCGACGGCGGGGTGCAAAAGCCGCAGGGGCGTAGCTATACATTTTTTTTGTGTAGGCCCACATTAACCTTCCACTGTCAGACGGAAGTAGGGACTAATCCCAATTTTGGTATTGGCCTCCTATAATTTCAAAGTAATCAATGATCATTTTTAAAGTTTGCAATTTTTATTTATCAGAATACAAGATAATTTTTTTATAATTATTAATTACCATACTCGTAACTTACAACATATACGTATTGTCCAATTAAATTTTAATTATCAAAGTCAAAATTCTATCTTCTGTTCTTTATGATACCAAACTCATCAACAACAGCCGATGGATTTTCAATAAATTGCTCACTTATTTCCCTTTCTATGGAAATCAATGTCAAATCGTTTAGCCTAGGAATTTTTATAGTTGACTTGAGGTATGTTTTCATTCTTCTCACTTGTTTTTCTTTTTAGAGAAATTCTGGGTAGGCCCGGGCCTACCAGGCCTATCTACTGGCTACTGGTTTTTCGCCGGTATAACGCGAAATCATTATCGTGACCGAATACACCCACTAAACCCCGAGTGCTCATTTCACTCGCACCGTTATGACGTTTTCCGTCCGAACGCACTTGTTCCGAGATTCCGTCGATGCGTGAAATATCATAATAATAATTATCCATCACCGCTCGACAATACAACATTATTGTCGTATGTACTAGAGGCTTTTTACGATTTTCGATCGGGTACTGTGTAATTACCGCGGTGTGCGGGCAGCCCACAATCTGACCGTAGGTTTTTTTTTCCATGGATAACTTCATGGGCGTCGCGAGCCATAGGTCCGCTTTTTGTTTAATAATAATAATATGCCTACAACGCGTAATAGTGTACACAATGCCGTTTGGACGGATAAACACTATAACGAATTGTATACGACTATTACGCACGCTCTTGCGGTATATATTATTGTCTACCGCATTGTTTATTTTATTACACTTGGCACGACCGCGGACGCCGGGTGTATTGTTGTTGCTCGTGTACAGTATTTTCGGTAACCATTCTCGTGGTTCCAACGTAAAAGCTTACGTGTCGTGACGCTGTTGCGAACGTCGCACGAGCTATTATCGTACAAATCGAAAACACTATTGTAGATTGTACTGTTGCGCAGATTAATTACGGCTGCATTTAGGTGTCACGGTAAACTACCATGATACCGCGCGCGCTCTGTACTTACACGGATACCATGTTCATGGGCCGGACACAACTTCATTTTTTCCGGCCGATCTCACGATTCGACGTGACTTGATGATGATAATTTAGTAATAGTTCGCTATCAAAAAGGTGAATCGACAATAAAAAAGTAATCGTTTCTGCGTGTACACGAAAACTCATCCATGATTCCTCGGTTTTCCTCGCAGTGGTTAAGTTTCATATTTAGTTAACCTTATTTTGTGTACCATGCGTAATACTTTTTCACCCTGACCGCGGTGCGTCCTCCACGATTTATCGTTCGCGATAGGTTTTTTCGCCATCATCATCATCATCATCGATTTTATAGGCGGCGCGCATAATGCCATAGTTCCTGGAAAAATTCCGACATGACGATTCATCCGTTTCGATCGAACCACAATAATTGTATTGTATTGTAATGACGGATACTAAGCTTTACGGTTTCCGCAGAACCGTCTGTAATATTTACACTTGGTCTCGCCGGTCCCGGTCGATCGGCACGTATTAAGCGAGCGGGGTCGATTTTAAGACGTATAATTAAACCCAAACTGTATTCTAATATTGTGTGCTCACGGTTGCGTTTCAACGGAGAACGAGCACAAAATAATATATTAAATAATAGGTCGATGATGAGTTGCGTACACTATGTAGTCTGTTTCATTTTTATTTTTACTTTTTACGCTTACCATTTTCCTGTTGACCGTTCTCGTAAAAGTCGTAAAACCAAATATTTGAAACACGCACTAATTAAATAAACGAAAACAGGGTTGACGTGGAGCTGTATTTGTTACATATATATAAATATAGTTGACACGTGCCCTCGTCGTTCGTTTAATTTATACTTATTTTTTAGTGCTACCGTGTCGATAAGTTTAGGGAGGAAAAAACGGCAAATTAATTAACAACGGTATACTACGATTCGACTAACCAGGCGAAATGAAATATTTACAATAACGTCACACAAAGATATCGGACGACGGTTAGCAAGAAAATCACATCGGGTTCGCTCAGCTTTGCAAACTATTGCTTGGGAAATGTTAATAAATAATGTATTTTTCTTTGATACACGCATATTCAACGAAACGCTTTTTATCGTTCATTATAAATATATAAAATACGCGTGCGTAATGTTACACGTACGTGATGGCGTACGTTTTATTATTTTATACCCGTACGCACAACCAATACAACCACGCGTGCATTATAGATTTGAATGATCAATAGACATGCAGTATTTCTTTGATCGGTGAAATAACGCTTTATCGTCGGCACGAATTATGTGCGCAAAGAGTCGTCTAAGACCCTCGAGAATGGTGTTTCGCCCTCGCGAATAATAACAAAAAGAATCTTTAAATCGATCAAGTGCGAGGCGATAGACGTTGGAACGGGCGTGAATAGTGAATAATAAAGTGTACACAATATACGTTTCAACTTTCTAATTTCAAAGTGTTGTAACTTGTAACTAATGGTTTTGCAGTTTGATGTTTTATTTATTTGCTTTTATTTTTACGTTTGTGCGCGCAGCGTTAATTATTCTCCCCTCGGAAAATTGATACAAAAGCCGAACGAAAAACACATGTTAGTGTTCAAATGAAAACTGTTGTGTAATATTCACATCTTCGAAAGACAATAAAGTGTTATTCTTAAACTGGCGAACAAACAAATATTTATTAAATAATATATGCAAACTGCAGCGTGTTGTGTATGAAACGTAATAAATATGAAATATGTATTGGTACATATGCTTGTGCGAAAGTTAAGCCAAGTATGAAATATTTATCCGTTGATCCGTTGTATACATTTTTTTTCTGATTTCGTTTTTATTGATTAATTGTAACCAATCGTAGTAAAAAATAAATTAATAATAGCGACTATAAGATTAATGTAAAATTAACATATATATTTCATTATTTATGTTGTCAATATGCTAATTATTTTCTTTTGCTTTCTATTCCATAAATAATCAAATTTCTTGGGATTTTAATTAAAGCTCATAGATACTGCTCTTTGTTCTACTAACATTTGATTTTTTTTCTGTTGTAAATTTCAATTTAATACTACAACTAATATTTTCTCATTCAATTTTTCGTATTTTTTTTCAATCTGGATTCAAATTAAAATGCTTTCTTTACGATTTTAAGGATATTACTATGACATTTTTTACCCTCTACATTCATAATTAGTATTATTGAGTTTTCGAATGTTGTTTCAGTTGAGATATTTAAGTTTTGTGTTAAACCCTGATTAGTTATGCAATCATGCTAAAAGCATTTACACTTACTAACACAGTGTGAATGTAATTAGCGTATTGATTAATTCATTTTGAAATGGTATTGATTTATTAGTCTTATACATTGTCGTGTGTGTTTTTTATTCACGCCTTCTCACGCTTATACTTATATATTATACATTCATATTGCCCACGCTTTCTCAAGAAATATGAATCAAAAACAAATCGTTAAGATTGACAAAAATAATTATCAAATATTACTGATTGCTCTGAATAAGGATATGTATATAGTATATACACGTCGAATACTTATAAAGTATAGTGAACAACTACTCGACCGTACACAGTATCCACTTAGCTAGAGTGTGCTTTTCACGCTGCGTAAATTATAAAATCTATATCAAACGGAACTCTTAAGCTCTGCCGGTTACTTGATGATTAAATATTGCACAATAGGCAACAATTAGGTACTGAGTCGGAAAGCAAAACGAAATAGTCGAAATGATTACCTATGTGTACGCGTATAATTAAGCTTTGCAGTTTTACACGTTCCATACTGATCTTATTTAAAAACCTTATGTGTACGCAGATGAATTACCTACTAGCTCAGCATCATTAAACATTGAAGCCATCGTTCATCGTATTGTTCAGCGCTTATTGTGCGGCATCGGGAAGTTGGACAAACGATTCGCCAGCAAATTTTTAATTACCGCAGAACCCATGTCATCCTCTATAAAGGTATGCGCGGAAAAAAAAATAGTAATAAATAATGATGACAATTAATTAAATACCCCCTTTTTTCACAGTGAAAAGTGCACCGAAATTTAACTTAAATTATTTATAGCCTCCAACCGAATAATTGTTTTTGCTCGAAAGGCATGAAACAATTTAAATTTAAAACGTTCTGCGCAATATAACGTTTATTTTTTGTTTTTTCTAAATCGAATTATATCATTTCAGCTGTCAAAAAGCTTTAGCTACTACGTACGACTCGATGTATTGTCAGAACCAAAAATCTACGATAACGATTTCGAGTATCAAGTCAGATGCGTGGTAGAAGAGGAAGGTGTGCCCCAAGGTTTTGCTAAAATCCGAATAGTAACCAACGAACCGGAGAAATGGGCCGATCTGATCGACGCTGACGGATATCTGAGACGGTAAAAAACAAGCAACAGTACTGCGATTGTACACTGTACATAACGGATCGTATACTTTATATACATTTCAGTGTACTGAGCTCGCTGGAGCTCAAAGTTTTTGCGGAAACATAAACATAAAACTGCGATTCTTCATTAATTTATTTTACTTTGCGGGTTTTTACGACGGCGTGAGTAGGTTTCGGCTAAACCGAATAAGACGTTGTCTTTCATCGTTTGTATAATAAACATCGAAACAGTGGGTTAAAGCACGCGCAGTTTAAGTCAAATATGTATCTTGCACTGCTTTCACGGCGTCGTGTCCGTCCACAATCCGGTAAAATATCCCAAAATAAATAGTATACTCTTTATTGGATCCGTCTTGTTTGTTGTGCGGGATAGAATGCGTATGGAAAAATATAATTTATAAGCTTCCGACATGAAAAACTATACATTTAAATTAGTTTTCGTTTAGTACGTAAGACCGGACGATTCATAATTCACAAACTAACGACGTTGTTTACAGACAAACGTTTATGGTACAACTTGAAGTAATGGAAATGTTATATATATTATATGCGTTGAGAAAACTGTTATGGCTATACATTTTTTATTGCGCAGTTGTAAAGCTTGTCGGGTGAAAAATATAACGAACATGGAAATAAAACGTTTAAAACAGTTAGTTAAATAATTGAGACGACTGTTAGTTGCTGCTCCTGCCGCTATACTAGACTGCTACTGTCTTATTCTACAACTGCTAATATTAATAATAATAATAATAATAATAATAATTATAATTGTTTAATCGAACACGGCCAATGGCGGTATTTCCCTAGAGCTGCTGTAAAAATCGAAGAGGATAATAAAAGGGTAGGCTTTAAGGATTATTAAACGCAAATCTCCGCTATCGACTGTCATCAGGGATTTACTACTGCGTTTGACAAAGAAGCTTTTATGTGATATATACCGTAGAGCACATTTCTCGCTGTACAGTTCGAAATAGGTCATACGCGAGGTGCGCTTATTATAGGTACATTATTATTACGTGCGTTGTTGTGTCGCGTAACATTATCACATTCGTCTTCGTTTGAGCGTCTAATAATAATAGTTGGGCTCCGCAATATTCGCATAACATTGTAACACATTCGCTCACCATACATCATGTCGGATTTTAATGACCATTTTTCATAAAATATGTCCCGTTCTCCTGAAATTGATGAAACGTGTCAATTCTTAACACATCCGTAGATCCAATAATATGATAACACATGGTTCGGTATCGCGTCATTAATCACATTCACGATTTTTCGCATGACACATTTAATTATAGTGTTTTGTTAAACATTCTACGCGAAGTGCAGTGGAGTATGCGAACAAACTTTTCTTATTAAAATAAAAAGTAAAACTTTATTCTTTTGACCTTTTACCCCTCGTATGTATAGGCTATGAGCGGGTCATCTGAGGTAAAGTTGTCTTTGACATTTATCACACTCTACGTTTTTTTACACGCTCGTCTGTAACTTACATTTTTCTTTATTCTCATATCGCGATGAACCCGCGTGATCTTATGAAATAACACACTTATCGTTTTTGTCGATCAAACGGTACTGTAGTTACTATCTTAACAATACGATATTAAATGAAATGTTTTCGCTTACAATACGTTAGGAAAGTATAAACTTGAAAAAGGCTACCGTGTAATTGTCACACTTCATGGTCCATACGTCTTGTGATTAGACGGTGGTTATTAAGTAAACGATTTCACGTTTTCAGTGACAATTTGAAACTACGTTTTGTTGAACTACTGGCCGCGTCCGCCTCCAGAAACGACTTGGTCGGTCGACCCGAAGACGTAGACGAGAGTTACTTGTGCGGGTGTCCCGGTAAAATCGTCGACGCGGAGTTGCTACACGAAATCCTCAAGAGTCCCGCAGACGAACACGTGTTCTTCGGAATGGGTAAGCGTGCAGAAAATCTTTCGAAATTATTCGAGTTTGATGGTTTTTATTTTTTCCAGGGATAACCGGTTCCAGTAAGTTTCCCGATCCGAGAGACCTGCGGATTTCCGTCGTCGAGGATGCGCAGTGCGTCAAGTTGCGCATATCCGGTCCGAAGACATCCGGTGACATCGCTGTAGTCCTGATGCCCACCATCGAGTTTTCCGGGTGGCCCAAGTACACGGACATCCTGTCCAGAATACCACTTACGCATCCCGACATCCTCATACATCAACAAGCCACGACTATGGTAAGCGCTTTGTTGTTACAATATTGTTTTATACTCATATCATCCGCATGATTGGAACCCAATTATTATTGTATATCCCAGACTTAAAATAATTCGTTAAGATTGGTCTCCAATAATATATTGCGTCTACTTGGATATTATTTTTAAATTTAAAAGACAAATATCGGCATTTCTGTAACAGTATTTGGTAAAGGTTTAAAACGTTTAAATATACGTATTACATGCGTATTACATAATGTAACTGGTGCACGTAAACTGTAACATAAAGTAGTACTGTTGATTAAGTTTGCGCAATAACATAGTACGACGTATGCACATATGTCTCGGAGGTCAGAAAGGACTTTATTTGAACGCCGATCTGAGCATAAAGTCGCTCGAACACAATTTCGGAAAATACTAGTCGAGTTGTAATCGTTAATGGTACTTGACGGTTTCCGGGCGAACTTTCGTGCGACGCGAAAAGTCCAATTGAAATGTTGTCCAACTATTAACAATTACGACCTATTCAGAATTCCGTCCGGGGTATAGTTTGAAAGAGCAAATATTATTATACGGTGAACTCAACATGAAAATACTTAAGGTTTGTAATATCTGAATACACGAGTGGACATGACGGTTTCGAGCAGACAATTACGTAGTAAAATTAATCAAGCCACGTCAACGCGTTAAATTCGAATAAACCAGACGTTTTTTTGCGACGGACTTAATTCTCTAGAGCAATAATCCAATAATTTAGCGCTGTTTTTCGTAAAACATTTCAAAGTGGCTTCGTCAAGTGATATAGTCTTACCTCTTCGAAACCACAATAACGATCGCTGATCACTGCTCCCAACGTACGAGTCATAAGATCATTTTCTTCGTACGAAATACATACACGACTATTTTCGCCAAATAAAACAAACGATAACATTATCCGTCGTGTGTGCACACAGGGGTACTACGTGGTGCCGGTGGCGCCGCACCAGACGGTCCGGTGCTACGACCGGCCGGCCACGTGGCAGATGCGGTTCCCGGCGGCGGAGTGCCTGTACCAGACGCACTACTCGGAGCGCAGCGTGGTGAGCAACATCTATCACTTCCTGCGGACCAAGGTGCCGGCGCTGCGGAAGGGCGAGCACCGGGCGTGCGTGGTCAGCGGCCACATGCTCAAGACGCTGCTGTGGTTCCGGCTGGAGGCGTGCAGCCGCGTCGAGGACTGGGACCACCGGCGCGTGGCCGAGCACGTGCTGTGCGTGCTGGACGCGCTCGTGGCCGCGCTGCGCACGCAGCACCACCGCTCGTACTTCTACCCGTACGCGAACGTGGTGCTGAGCGCGCCGCGCGCGTGCCGCACCGCCGTGGCCGAGGACGATTACCAGACCGACGTGGAGGTGCTCGAGTCGTATCTGTACGGGCTGTTCGAGAGGTCCATGGGCAGCGACTCGATCGTCACCGGCCAGGCGTTCCAGAACACGGACGCGGACTACTGGCAGAACCTGGAGTCGGTCATGTTGCACAAGTGGCACCGGGTGCTGGTCACCATGCGGGACCCGAGGCGCCGGGGGTCGGACTACACGCGCAAGCAGGTCGAGTACGTGGCCGAGGTGTTCAAAGGCATGTTGGCCACCAGGCACTACGTGAGTATACGTTTATAGCCGTGTACTACGAGCGAATTGTTACGAATTAAAAAGTATAGGGGGTGCTGCGCGTGAAGTCGATAAACCACTAATGCTCGATTGTTTCAACCGGTCGGTGTGAGGCCTGTTGCAAATTTTCAAACCGGGTCGCAAATCGGTTACAAAATAATGACATCGTTCTGATTCCGATTGGACGAACCAACGGAAATCGTCTTGTATAATCAATTTAAAACGAAAATACTAGTTTCATTTTTTTATTTTTTTCTAATTCTCAAATCATTATCCCGAGTGAAAGAAAAACTGTACAGCAGTACTTGTTAGTGCTGCGATGTTCGATGTGGAACTTTGTCGGGCAACAGCCGAATTTCAGTGATTGCAGTTTTTTTTACCGTCCGTGTACTGCGTTCTGCGTTTCAATACGTTCGTGGTGTTTTAATTATTCGTATACAATGTTCGAATTACACTTTCGTAACTTCCACCAGCTAATACGAGTTCAGTGTAATATTTGTCGCTTTTCGACTTATATCGTACGCGATAAATGACGATTACACGTAACCCGTGGTGCAATTAATCTGCTGGTATTACCGAGACAAACGAGTAGTTAAGTTCGCGTCGTTAGCGTACGTCACATGAAAAACGTTGATAAGCAAAACAGTATTTAAGTACGTGCGCTTAAAATTGAAGTAAATTTGTCGTTTTCGTAAGGTGCCGTCTATTATATATACGTTCGCTTCGTACGTCAAAAACAAAATGAAATAAATTGCTCTAGCACGCAACCAGCAGTCGACTAGACTTGATTTTCACGTTTTTATCGTTGTTAATGGGAAAACGGCTGAGCAAATGGAAAAATTACTTACCTTGTACATAATGAAACATGAGCTTTTCGGTGTGGATTTCGACACCACCACTGTGAGACCGTATCACATTCGCTTCACTGTGAATGTTAAATTTAGGTCTACGTGTATTCTTATTAACAGTTTCAAAGGCACGTGACATAAGCGCGTAGTACAGGTGGCGTCGTGATTCGTGTGTGAAGTTACCCCGTTACCCCCCCCCCCCCCAAAAAAAAATAATCTTAAATAGGTAATTTGTAACCTTTTAGTGATTAATTGCAACCGGAGTAAAACAACAATTCGTCACCTAACCGTTTGAGAGGAAATCAATCGTTGGTCTGTACCCTGTACCCGCGAGTTTTCAGTAAATTTTAAACCTATCAATCTTCGCGGCAATGTACATGATGATAACTGTACATTAGCCGGGATCCACATACATTTTTTTTTCTTCAAATGTTGTCAACGAAAATGTTCGTACCGCTAGTAAATTTAGCCATTCGAGCAGCTGCGCGGATATAAATATGCGTCGTAATATTGATATAAGCCTTCGACCGCGTGTCGGATAGAGGTTTTTTTTTTCACGCCCATCCATAACGGTCGGATCGACCCCGCTGCGATGCACAACGTGTAATAGTGATTTTGTACAACGTCCAACGCCGTGTCATGGTCGCGCAAAGTTGTGCGCTTGTTCGGAACCGAAATCCGCTGGTGGGCGTAATTAAAAAGAGCATAATGGAAATCGTGTCACTACCGGTGGTCCCCGCGCCGGCAACCGTCACGAGAACGGCTCCGTGTACGAGATAATGATATTACACGAACGTTCGCACGGGTGGGGCTGCTTAATTTCGACCGTGACCATAGGCGTGCGCAGGATCACGTGTCCGGTGCGGCACGTATTTTTAAACGGCCCGACCGAACAATATAAGCGACCTGCGCTTGTTTACCTCATTACGGGTGTAAAAATGCAGTAAACAAGGAGTAAAATTAATATAAGGCATAATACGATGTATTTTTATTGCCATATACAATATTGTTTAAACGTAACATAATCAATTCTTTGGTAAATAATTTAATAATTTATTGGAACTCCTTGAAATTACGCGAAGCAGACATAAATAAACTTACGATAGTAAGTCTGTGGTTACTAGATAGCAAATGTTCAAACTCATCGATTACATCATTAAAAGTTCTCGTTCTACGAACAGAAAAATAATAGCATCCAACCTATCTCGTGACGATATAACAATCAGTCTGTTAAGTCTGAAATCAATTGTCTGCAGGTGCAGCGAAAGCATCGTACGCTGCACCCGTACACGCGCCCATAACCGTGACCCCCCCCCCCCCCTCCCCCTATTGCGGCAAACGTGTGATTTTCAAAAATATACGATTTAACAACCACAACGGTAGCCGCTTTATATCGACACCACTATAGTAGCACTGTTTTCTCAGGCGCGCAACTTGGTAAAAGGCTCACAGATTTGTGTAATATGATGTTTTTGGACGGCCGACTTTACGTGCCTCATCATACGGCATCACGATGTTTAGAGCCGTTCGTCTCTTGAGCAATGTTTGCACGAATACCATATCATTCTTATGTCGTTGAATTTAAAATGCATACCATGGAGAAGCACTATCGCTACACTACAGTAATACTATTGTTATACTACTAACTAAAATAGTTATAAATTATTACTATAACAGTGAATAGAAAATAGTATAACTATAGTACTAGTAATAATGTTGCTACACTAGTAAATAGTAACACTAGAAACAGAGCCGGATTGGACAGATTCGGCCCACCGAGTTTTCCGTACTTTACCGTACGTATACTATTGTATTGTGATAAGTGATTACTGCATAATATATTTTCATCAGGTATGTGTAGCAAATGTTAACATAATAAAAATTCCATGTAAAAATATTCAATGAAATTGGTTGGATTTACAAAATCATTTTTTGTAAATAAAATAAGCATTGAATGTTGGTTCTTACACCTAATTCATAATCTAACGCACGTGATACGTGGTTGAGTAGATGAGCATCATCGAATACATAATTTATTTGATAGGTAATTTAGAAAAGTAGAAAAGACTATTTCTTCTATTTACGACAGTATATTATATTCATTGGTTTGTCGATAAAACAGTCTAGATACATCTAAAAAGGGCACATGATCGTATTAATTTTTCAGCGCTTTTCAACATTTCCATGAAAACTATGTCAGGAAATTCGAAAAAAACCAACAACTTTAAAGTATCCTGTATTTTCGATTTACAACTTGCAGGAGTGTAACGCGCGTATACATTTTTAGCACTTTAACCGCTCTGAAAGTTGTGTTCTCAAAACCTCGTAAAAAGAATTATTGCTGAAATATGTCATGTGTTAGTAAATAATGCGCAGTAAGAAGTGTCCATAAAAATACTATTGTTCTCAACGTTACTCATCATTTATGTGTTTTTTTATGTATATTGTATATACTTTACAAATTGTAGTACATCATTAATTGAAAAATGAATGAAAAAATGTACCATAATTGTACGCTGCAGTATTAAATATTTGATTTTCGCACAATACCTTATAATCCTATGAAACCAATCGATTCTCATATTTCTAATACTCTCGGCGGTTTACGTATATGTTGATACTTGGCTAATATTGTAGCATCATCTATATGCTAACATTACTGTTTTTTTTTTGGTTCGCGCACCATTTCGCATAATAAACTATTCGTAATAGGTATTTAAAAAAATCAAATCGCAAATCGCTGTACAATAATGGTTGTGAAAAAAGGCGTAGAAAATTTAAATAAATCCGTCTACAAAAAAAGTATTTACTACCGTTGACGAGTGCAACAACGCTCTTCGACTTTTCGGTTAACGTGATACGTAATAGTCGTAAACTCCATCAAGTTTCCTCGTGGACGTAAACTGCAATAAAGTTTGACAAAATAAGACGTTAAGGACGCGAGCTAATATTGCTATGGACTGCAGTGTTTTTCAACGTAAGCAATGAAAGGGCGACGTGGGGAGGTGAACTCATTTTAGGGGGTAGGGTTTTGGTGAGCATATATAGTTGTATTTACAAAAAAACCTAAAAGCTAAAAATGTTGAAGGTACTTGGTCCCTGGTAGTTTCTTAATGGGTCATTTTAACAATTGATACAGCAGATTTACAGATTAAAGAAGAATTTAACGAAATTTCAACTAGATGTTAAAAATCAGGATAGTGCCATCCGTATTAAATTATATATTTATTTACATAATTGTATTATATATTTTTTATTCAACCATTCACTTAAAGCGTACCATTTTTTATATCTAATGGACGTTGTGAGATACTTTGATTATCAGAGGAACGACAGATTTAAAAACATTGAAAACCCCTGCAATACAGTGTTGTTACCATTAGTGTGGTCACGTTGCAGGTGTCTTCGGGGACGGGTGACTCGTCGTCCGCTTGGCACTTCCTGACGGAAGAGAAGATCCCACGGAGCAGCAACGGGCTGACGGCCGGAGACGAGATCGGGCTGGACGCCGCGTACCTGGTGTCCGTGGTCGCGGAACAGGCGTTGGCGGTCTACGCGGCCGCACGGAAAACGGACGCCCGCGGCCGCACCAAGCGACCACCATGTTCCACAACGGCCGCCGCGGTGACGGCCTCGGGTCAGAAAACTATTCAACCCGGTGGCGGCGGTGGCGGACGTCGCGGTCGCTGTCCCGCGGGACGGCGACGCCACGCGCAGACCACCGGTGACGGGCCCGAAGCGGTGCGCCGGTTGCTTTGCGACGTGTACGCCGACGCCACCGCGGCCAACATCGCCGGCGACTCGGACCTGGTGCGCTTCGTGCTCGGCCGCTTGCACGCGGTGGCCGCCGCCGCGCCCACCGGCTTCCGGTTGTTCCCGTGTCGGCGGCGCCGCGGCGTGCTGGGTCCGCCGCTGTCGCTGTTCCTGCGCCAGCTCTACGACGTGTCGCACAGCACGTGTTGGCACCTGGACGAGTGGCGGCGCCGGTGGGACCGGGACGAGATGCGTTCGCTGGGCGCCTTTGCCAGACTGCTGTGCCGGAACGACGTGCCACCTACCGAAGCGCTGCTGGACGCCATAAACAAAGGTACTTACGGTATAAGAATATGACGTGGTATCACAGTGTAAAGTGGTACACGAACGGTACACGTGTTCGGATGGTGTGCTTTCTAGTTGCATTTTATGGACCACAAAAAAAGCGGACCGTCCTAAACATTACGTCATTATTAATCAAAACGAAGGTTTTCTTTGTGGAGGGTGATATCCGTTTTATATGAGAAACATATTTATAAACTATTATGCAATACGGTATAATAATTAGTAGTAAGTCTGATGCCAAGAAATAAGATTTTCGAATAGTCGAATAGAATAGGAAAGCTCATAGAGTCGTCACCGGACATAGCTGTTTACACAATCGTTCGAATATTTTGCGAGACTCTAACACCTCCGCCGAACACAACCGATTGTCGATTTGTGCATAATCCGACTCTCACGAAATAACATTTTGATCATGCCTCTGCTTAGATATTGCTTTGATTAATAATGGAACTATAATACCAAGTGGCTCGTGGTGGATTGGCTAGATCGAGAGAATAGGATGTAAACGACTTTCGATATCCGAAACACAAGAGTAAAATAATAATGTTACGTGGACATAACTCGGTTGTAATTGGTAACTTTGTCGGGGGATCTTTACGAATAAAATCACGAAAAACGGAAAATAATTGTCTGTAGGTCACATAAAACTAATACACTTGACCGTTGAGTCATGCAAAGCTTTCGACTGTTCGTGATTGTACAATACGGCATCGTCGGTTATTCCAGGATGGTCGTGGGCCGACAAGCTTCTACAGGCCGCGGTCGAGTTCCAGGATGGCGTGGACATCATCTGCACGCCTGGTCCGGGGGACGTGCGCCGTTTCAGCATATCACTTCCGGAACCCGAACAGGAAACGTTCGCGTCCCGCAGCCTGGGCAGGGCCGCGAACAGACAGCGTTATTCCGCTCGGGCGGACACGGTATCCAATAAATTCAAAACGGTTAGAGGTAGGTGGATCGTGCTGCTGCACACTACGTTTTTCGCATTTTAAAACGCAATCTCCCCGATCCCCGAGCCCTACCTCTACCCTCCACCCCCGACAAACAGACCATCAGTCGACGGCCGCCGGCGGCGACCTTTCCGCCCGAAAATAAATAAATAAAAAAAAAACGCCTTATTTACCATGAGGCACCCCTTGCCACCACCCACGACCGTTCCTGAACACGCACACGTCGTACAATCTAATCCAAAAGTACACACACATACACAAGACAAAACGTCTCTAAATAATCCTTTACCTCCATTCTGCTTTTGTTTGTCTCTCGTGTCGATATATTATAATATTATAATATGTGCTCGTTGCCTGGTCTCGACAGGCATGTCGTTTTTGGACGCAGACAGTTCGCTTAACGACGACAAGAAAAACGCTCCGAAAACGACCTTAACGTCGTACGCTCGGCTACAGCGTCAGAGTCCCATGACCTCGACGATCTCGGTCAACAGATACAGGAGCAACCACCGGGTCCTGGGCAACATCGTCAACGCCCTGATAAACCTGCAGAAATACACAGTGAGTCGTCGTCATCGTTATAATAGTTTACCTACCTTCGCGTGCGCATGGAATAATACTTTACAACAACACAATACAATATAAGTGCTCTTGACGTAGTAAAGTATTGAATATGTTATATGTGATGTAGAATCGATGAAACAATATTTGTACCACACGCGTAGCCCGTTCGTTGAAAAGTCATTTATGGTGCTCCCCCGCCCGCTCTAACACGTGGTAGACAAAAAAATTACATTTTATAATATCGATCCATAAAAATTAAAATAACAAATTATAATTCAAAATATTCTTTTATAAAAACCATTAAGACCAAAACCGTTCGGCATCACCACTGTGCAAACTATAATATTTGATCATTCAAAATAATTTATCTATATTGATTGTAGACATTTTAATATTTTCGTATACAACAATATTAATCAGTCCATAAAAACGCAATGAATTATGTAGAATATTGATGTACGAAGTTTCTAATGTTTCGAATTTTTGACAAAACGAAATTTATGGATATTGTTTTTAAAACATTTTTTTTTTCACATAACACCATAATAATTATCATTAAATTGTTGAAAATAACGAAACATATGTTCATACAGTACAGCGCACAATTATTGAATTTTATACGAATACAATTATCATTAATGTAACCTGGTAAATCCTACATAAAATAACACGGTTCGAGGAAATCAACGCAAAGGTCGTGATCATGATTAGTATATTGACTTAAATCAATTTTCGGAATATGTAAAGAAAACATCATTCTTCAGAACCATCGAAAAAAATATCACGATGCGTATTTTTTTTGTTCAACATTCACTTACGGTAGTATATGAAAACAACCATTTTTCGTATTCTCTTTTGTTTTTTGTTTTTGGTCTTGATTTATGTCATACATATTTTTAGAGTACCCGTTGGGTATAGAAAAAATATCGATTGGTAAACGAAATTAGAATTGCCCGACGTCAAATTTAATTGATCAATTATTTATCGTCGACATAGCTGCTAGCATCGCAACCATATACCGTGCGAGTGTAGGTGGTTGTATGTATTATGGAACATTTTGATTCGACCACAAAGTGTGTACTTTCGCGATGCCTGATTAGTAATCGCGCGGGCTTGTATTTAAACTCCTACCCTTAATATTACACCAAAACTTTCACGGTAGTATGATTTAGTTTTTAATTAAATATTCGATTACTTGAACCGGCTGCGTAAACCTTATTGATTAAAGTCGTGGAAATGTTGTATCATATTACACGACTTCGTTGCGTCCGAATAATAACAACTAAATATTGCAAATAATGATCACACCTATGATTATGACCGGAAATTAAGCAAACTAATTATTCGAAATGTATCGAACGTACTATTTACATTTTCATATCGCCGTAACAGATTGTTGTCCAAAAATTATGTTTTCAAATGCAAATGATAGTGAACCAATTTCACTATGGAAAAACAAATTATAGCCACATCAGATATAATATAGCGATGCGAACGAAAGTCGAAAATTGGTTTGACTAAAATATTTTGGTAAGGAAGTAGAAAAATATCGAGCTACCATGATTAATTTGTATAAAATTGCATTTGAAGGGACCCACACAATGTTATTCGAGTTATTACGGATTTCAAGTTAGTGGACACTGGCATTACAATTATGAAAAATTTATTTAAATCACATTTTTAAGTTAATTAAAAATTAACAGTTAATATAAAACCGAATAATAAAGAAATATCCTTCTACGGTATACACTAAACCATATTATCATTATAATCATAAAATCAAAATACTATTATCCGTAACGATTTCATTAAATCACAATACTCGACAGTAAACATTTCGTAATTATGTTTTCTGTGTTAATTTTTATAACTACGATGGATTGAACGCGTAATTTAAATTTATATTTTTTTTATTTCCATAAATTATAATATTTTGCCGAACGTAAACCCTGCATCTGTTTTTGATTAGTACTGTTATTCCCTTGCAGGTACCTATTATAATATGTTGTTCAGTTGAAATATTATTGGTTGCAGGTGTACTGGTGCTAAAATATAATTTAAAATAAACACATTAAACCGGTAAACGGATTTATGTTCGTGAATTGAAAATAATTGTTGGTGTATGCGCGCATATACCTATATAGACTATACCTACTACTTTAGTTGTAGGTTTGTGTTCACCCGCGTATTTCGTATATTATTTGAGATTTTTTCCATCACATTTATTTCGCCCACAAAGACTTGAATACTAATACGGTTAAAACGGCGTATTTTTCCGCAATTTAAAAACGCTTAATTGTTTAAATAATAATAAAAAAAAAAAACCACGTTTTTACTCGTATTCGCGCTTACACCTGGTACGCGACACAAATGGCTTATATAATTATTATTGTTCGCTGAACATGTAGAATACGCGTTAGGGGACGCGTGTAATAGTTGAACGTGAACGATAATATTATTTCGTAACGTTTTGCGGAGAGTTCACTTGTAAACATCCCGGAAGAACAGACCCGCGTTCAAACGATACATCAGGCCCAAAGAGTTTTTAAATTAAAGAAAGCTTTAGCCTCTGTACTTCAGCCATCGCGGTGCAACTGTTGTGGCGTGGTATTTGTTCTCCGCCAACGACCTCCCGCGAGGATTAATATTTCGCAAATTTAGTCGTGATCAAGCGCGCGTGAATCCGTGTTACTCGAAATGAAAATATAAATAAATATATATATATATATATATTATTATATATAGCCGTGGGTCGTGCGTACACATCCTAGGAAAAGGATTTCCGAGTCTTTGCTAAAAAAAAATAAAAATAGGGCCCGCGGGGGCGAAAAACGCAGCACACGCTGCAGTTATTCACAAGAGATCCCTTGTTCGCGAGACGTCCCTTCCCCGGTGGTAAAAGTACACCTGTATGTGTGTATTTATGCGCGTGTGTGTGAACGGATAATATATATCAGTGCAATGTCGTCACGAAGTCTTTCTATATTAAAAAAAAAAAAACTCGAAAACCGAAATAATAAATGATCTCTTCATTCACTGCCCTCACATTTTTTATCTCTTCAGAATATTCTTATTGGCCCATCTTCGGTCCTTCGGTTACCGAACAACCGATACCTGCTGTATTCTCCTCAAATATCGATCCTCTTCTTCAGGTGTCATACTTTAAATTATCTTATTATCATCCCGAGTTCTTGTTTTATAATATCTAAACTGTAAATTGTTGCGAGGATATGAGGGACCCTTACTCTGTGTTAACCGCTTAATATATTATTAAGCGTTGTGCTAGACTTGTATTATTAACACGGCCATTTTAATTAACACACGATAGGCCATCGCAGGCGGGGGCCGTGTGACAATAGAAGAACGATGAATACGACTTATTTTCGCACAACGCTTTTGCTCGGATGGGCACTCGCAGTACGCGCGACGAAGACCTACTTCCGGCGGTAGATTGTGTCTGCGAAACGTACGCTATGCAACGATGTCTGACTACACGGTAAACGACTTTTTTTTTCTTTCGCCCCCGACCGACCCGCGTCGCAAACGGTTTTCAAAGTTTCGTCGAGTTATTTCTCCGTCTCGCGTTCGGTTATTATATTATCACTGTATGTATTGCGCGTGTGTACACGAGAGCGGGACACGACTACAGACGAAATGTTTATTTCTTCTTCGGCACGGAGTGAACTATCAGCACGTATAATATATGTAGTTCTCTAAGTATACGGCGGCGGCGGCGGCGGCGGCGGTGAAGAAGCAAACTCAAACGAATAAAATACGACAAAATGTATTATGTTCGCACTATAACATAACCGTTCGAATTAATAATTACACACAAGTGCAGTGTCTTACTCGAGGGTTTTCGGGAGTTCCAGAGCTGTATGAGAAAGTTTATTGTAGGCCGAATAAATGATCATGGGCGATTTTAATTTTTAATTGTGACCAAAAAAAAAAAAAAACAATATTAATTTTATATTATTTTTTTATAAAATTATATCATGAAACTCTACGTTATATGGGGACATAATGCACATATTTGATAAATATTTTGTGTGCGTATTTTATAGAACCTATACGTCACAATGAATGCTAATCGGATACATTTAAATAAAAACTATAACATATGTCGTTAAGGTTTTTGATTGGAAGCTAAGATTTATAATGCACATTGCATCGTAGCATTGGTTGGTTCCTATATTATACACACGTGTATTTTTTAACCACCAGTCGACAACTGGTATGACATAACGGCGACACGAGAAAACACGGGATCTCATGCAAGAATACGTGCGGAGTACAAGCTGTCATTATTTTAAACCGTATACAAAGTACGCACGTAAAGTAGAAAAAATGAAATTAAAAGAAATTAATAATCAATGTCTTTTGTTTTGAATGAACGCGACGGTTTTATTAAAAAACAATATTTTCAAAGGTACTTTGTTTTTCACAGAGGGAGAAAAAACGAATAACAAACTAAATATATATATATAGTTAATCAGACTTCTTTCTTTTGATTGCGAGATTAAAATAATGAAATGAATAGCTGTTGCGAAACATCACAAAAAGATATTAATGATGCTGAATATTCTATTATGACACGAAATGAAAACCTAATAAGAAACAATTCCAAGCGAAATCCGTAATAATCGACTTCAAAACTAACGACGTCTGTCGTACTTTCATAATATTTCGATGGATTCATTAGCCGTGATCATTTCACTTTGGTCGTGTATATTATGTTAAAACATTAATGGGTCGTGGATCGTCCCTTATAGCAGTCATTTAATCGAAAAACGAATGCGTGAGATATTGGAAAAAAATTCAGTGGACATCTATTATACCCAATACATGTTCTCGAAGCAGACTGTTGCAAGGAATGTCTAAATATTATAATATTGAATTACGTCTCAAAGCATGAACATTTAACGCAACGCTAAAAAATGTTGTAGTAATCCTCCCGACGAAATAGTTTTGTGGCGTGGAGAGTGATATTGTCACTGATATTATGAACAATGTTGATCCTTTTAGAGTTTTTAAATGAAAATAATCCGCCATTGTATAGTGTAGGCACTAAAGCAGTCAGACAATTGCAAAAGTAAAAAGAGCAAAATAATTATTTGTCATTTTTCGTTCTAATTGTTATGGCGGTGTTATAATATCAGTCACCTCAACTGTTATAACGACCATACAAAATATTTGTGAAATAAAATCATTCATGTACATGGGTGAACAGCGTAATTACTGTCGATATGATATTTAGACAAACCGTTGTTGAAACTTTAGACGTTCCACCTTTGATAGATTTCCTTTTTCGTTTGATCGCTATGGTATTAAATGTTCGTATCAATGTTCGATCGGAACACTTCTCGGAATGCCACGCCAAGTCGTAGTGCAGCAGCGGACGTATTGTTTGATGTATTGGTTGTTTCGGAAACATGATATAATTAGACAGTGAACAGTCTAAATATTACCCCCAATCGAGAGACTTGCCTATGTGTATTAATTACAACGGGTTTCGTCTGCAAGGCTCTATATCGACGCAAAGTAAAACTGGAAAAAATGGATTATAACCATAAACGCTCCTTACATACATATTTTGTAGAACGGTAAATTGAATTTTGTAATATTATTATTATTATTATTATTATTATTATTCAACGATGTTTCTACGGAATGTCTAAGTTCAATTCCTATGCGTTCCCTTGACGCAGCGGCGTCCACCTAACCTAACCGTCGCGCCGGTGTGTTGTTATTCGAATACAATATGATTATTATAATTTATAATACATTGTGCTAAGTGCTTGGATATTGTTCACTACTCGAGTAGACAATTTTTTCGGCTGTTCTATCTTTATAGAATTAATGTCTCAGTATTATCGGTATACGCTCACGATAATTATAAACCAACATCGTATTATGTCGTCAAACTCAACGTTACGCAGACTGTGTACAAATATTATGAGAATATCTTATACCTACGATAAAACCGTACTCGTATTCAATTATTATTTAATCGATATAATATATTTACATTTAATTGGATTTCATTTGGTGAAAAAAACAAACGCGCAAGTGTTTCTAATAATTTATTCACATGCATATATATCTTTGTTGGAACATCGTAATATTGGCCGATCATCATTTGCAAGGTCATGTTTGTACTTTGGATCATTGCGAAACATACGGTCTATATTGATTACTTGGCGACTACACGCGTTGTCAGTAAATTCGAAATATTAATAAATATATATATATATACCTATATTGGTTATTGAACTCGTGGTTTTATGATATTAGTCATAAATAATAATACTCGACCGGACTAGACGCGCATCGTCCAACAATCGTTTTCAAGTACCGCGATATTTGAAACATATTTCATAGTGTTAAATCGTGTGAATAAATCTTAAAAATTTAATAGATAAAAAATTGAAAGTTTTTACGGACGTTGGTACATCAAATTATATTTATCAAAGCCATAAAAGTTATACCACTTTTTTTTAGACTCGCATAAGCATTATTATTTCTTTAATTTAATTGCGAGAAAAAACCAAAAAGAATCATCGCTTATGCAAATTTAATAATTTTATTTAATCGGTTTTACTCAATTATAAAGCATTCACATTTAAATTTATAACAAATACTAACGATTTATCATTTTTACAATCATGATATTATTATGGTTTTATTTTTCCGAGACAATATAGATTTTGAAGGTAATCACTACATTTTTATGAATAACTGCTGGCATAATATATACTTTACGTATGTTATTATGTAAGTATATGCATTTATGTTTAAACGTTCGCCTATATGGAGACCGTGTTTGTTAGCAATGAAAACAAGTAAATATTATTACTTTTATTGGGCTTATAATATATATATTCATAATGTTATATTTTCAAAAATAATAAATATGTAGATTTTTCACTGTGTACACATTCATAACAACACAATATATCCATCGCTGGATATATTACAATAAAGTTTGATTTTAAAAGAAAATAATAAATATAAGGCGAATAGAATTACGCTCGTCAGGAAGATTTCATTTAAAAAGTATAAATATTATTCTAGACTGTACGTCAAGGAGCCATATCGATCATTGGAAAGTCACGAAATAATAATTTTAATGACATTTTAAGTTCTTAAGGGTTCTTAAGAAGTCGGTTAATTATATGCAATTATGTCATATGATCTGTGTGCTTTTTATTTGTATATGCTTTAGATTCAAGACTTATGAACTGTATTATTACGCAATAAATGAAATACGTAAAATATGCACTTTAAAGCGGACTTATCGTCAAAACGTCTGAAGTATTAAACTAGAAACTATAAAACATCTATAAATACGCTTCTTAAATTTTTTTTCAGTTGAATATCTTAATGTTTTATATAATAATGATCTAAATTCCTCATTAAAATTACGTCCTTATTGATTGGCAGTTTATACGATGAAATAAAATATGATTAATACGTTGAAAATGACGGTATTTCACTGTCCATGACTAAAAAATACGCGGTTTAAAAAAAACAGCAAGTAAGCCAAGCAATATGCATCTAAGTTCGTTGCTTTATTCACGAGAAATCTGAGGATTTAATTGCAGCGCAGCTGGTCTTGTCCAATGTTCTGGATTTACATTTCTCATTACGATACTAATGGTTTTATGCCATTCCAAGTTTTCATCGCTAAACATTACGGAGCAGCATAGGAATTGTGTTTCTCAGTTACCTGCGATCCGACCAATAATCCTTCGGTAAATACAAAAACACTTATCAATATGCGATAATATAGAGATCGCGGTTGCCATTGGTTTCGGGATGACAAAAACGATTTAGGCCATTACGGAGTACGACGTATAGTTTGGGGAAAGGTGAGAACTCCGTGAACCCGCCTAACTCTCCGTTTTCCCGCGGTATCCTATTATTTATTAACTATATAGAATCTCCACGGATTAAGATGAACAGGACTGACAGAGACGGAGGGCAGCTAAAGAATACGGATTCTAAACTTTCCAACCCCATTCCGCACAGCTATCCGGTGTACAGTACTTAGTACGCGCCGTGGTCATAATGCGCATAACTAATTAACAATAATTAGGTTTATAATATTATTATGTTTGATCGGCGATTCCAAAATATGTTTTTGTACTCGATTTTTGACCATCACGTTCAGTTCCGGAACAAAATTAAAATTAAAACGCGAACCCCACGTGGAGTTATAATGCTTATAATATTTTAATGTCTCGCCGAAACGTATATTATAATATGGCTATGTAGCCTGTACGGGGTTCAGCGGTGTGTATCGTTATCGTTTCGTACGCCGGATGTGGGAGAAAGGCGTGGTCCGCGTGCATTGTGCATGTACGTAGGTACCTATATATTTCACGTTACATTCGTGTAATTATTTATGTGCCCGTGTTCGTAACACGCGGCAGTGCATAATGGTCCAGGGCTCGGATTTTATAATGGCACTAAAAACTTCTGAAATATGCACTGCACGAAAGGGGAAAATAACTGTACGCAATATAACTACCTAACGATATTCGCAGTCGAGTAAGGTACAGTGAAAACGGCTGCTACATAGGAAAAGCATTTAAAACGAGTAGTTATTATATAACTATTACGATAGTTATAAAATTATGTTATATTCGTTTCGAATACATTATTGTATTGACAATATTTCATTTTAACAGTAATTATATTTTTTAAGTACCTATTGCTTTAAAATTAAATATTGAACAATAGCCATTCTCGCATTTACCCATAATATACGTGCAGATATAGTTTTTACAATATTCATAAACATTTTATTGACCCGTTCGAGTTTGATCTCAATCTATGCGTAACAAAAATGGTTCTGCGTCGGTGTGTTATAACATTATCGTTGTAGTTGTTTAACGGAAACACGTGTATGGCCCACCATGCGTAGCTAGCACACCATGCGTGAACCCCATTTCTGAAAGTCCCGAAATCAAAATGCTCGACGAATATTCTCGACAAACATGTGACTACATATTGTAGTAATATGATCTAAACATAGTTGAACACCGACGACCACTTGTTCGGGCGAAGTTTTTTTCGATAACAATGATGAATAAATCGATTTCGAAACAAATGTTTGTGCCGAAACTGGAATACAATATTTCAAAGCTTAACAGGTTGACTGCCACTATGATTTTTGATACTTTTTACCCGGTGCCTTGTGTACAAAATTGTGTACACTCCTTTACTTACCATTTTTCTTTTCGTGTACATCATATTGTGTACGAGTTTTTTTTTTTTCAAACAAATTTCGTGTACAGAAATGTGTACACTTCTGTACTGTTATAATATTGGAATTAAATATTGTGGCCCCTAGGACCAGTTTTGTCTACTCAGCGAAGATAGGAAATGGATATTTCTTTTTTCAATCAAAATTATAAAAAAAAGAAGTTTTTGAAAATGATCGCTTAAAATTTGTTGGACAGTATAAAAATATTTGCATTTACAAGTATGGAGATTTGTTCGTGTACAAAAAAATGTACAAGTGGCAGTCAACCTGTTAATAATATGCGGCTAAAAGATTTGTTATTTGTTGAGGTGTAACGATACCGTCGCGCCGCACCACTATATGGTATACGAGTATGTGAGCGGTTCTCAACCTTTGTGTAGTGGCGACCTAAGATATTTTCCAAATTTTTCATGCGACCTTTTTATAATTAGTGTTCAATGGAGGAATAAAAAAATAACTTTTGGGTACTCTTAATTTAATAAATTTTTTTACTTATATTACTTACGCTAATAACTGGACATAATATTAATTACATTATATTTAAAAATAAAAATTTCTATTAATAATTGTATTGTACATCATTTTTTTAAAAAAATAATGAAAAACGTAATGAATTCCTTGGTCTTGATGTTGCTTCACATTCAATATGAATTGATTTTTGATTCAATCAACATTGATAATTGGCACAAAGAAAAATGCTGGTCAAAACCTCATAAACGAATAAAATTGATAAGCTTTTCATTCCGGTGGCTACGGAAAATCGGTATAATGTGGTCGCGATAGCGCGGTTTCCATTGAAATGATATTGATTTTAGGTGTAGCGGTTCTATTACCGATCGGTTGCGTTTTGTCGGTAACCGACAAAACGCATAGTGTGTGATCCGAGCCTTAGTACCAATTATCAATATTTTGAATGACTCATAATGGTTACTCTTAGAAGAATATACGAATACTTTTTCATTTATTATTTATAAGACTCAAAAATAAAATAAAAATATCAACGTTTTAAATTTTAGCCGACCGATTAAAAATAATTGGCGACCCACAATTGGGTCGCGATCTTAAGGTTGAGAATCGCTGGTATATATGATTTAACGCTTGACATTCGGGCGGGGAGGTGTTGCAGGAAATGTGCTCGGTGCTGCCGGAAGACAAACAGGGACCGGTGCTGGACGACATCCGGAAGATCAGCAAGGAGAGACGTCGGCACCGGGGCACGACGCGGATCGTGGCGCCCGCGGTCCGCCGGTCACCGGACGACGGGCTGGCCGGCGTGTACAGGTCGACGTCAGAACTGTTCGTGGACAGCGGCGGCGGCGGCGGCGGCGGTGGTATCGAGACGATGGCCGACCGTTTTCCGGCCAACACCGGCGACGCGAGCGGTACCCTGATGGCCACGGTGCGGGCGGCCAGGCGCAAGCAGTCCATGTCGGCCACGGTGGTGTACAACCCGGCGTTCTACGACGCGCCCGTCGCGTACGCCTCGGCCAACGGGCCACCGGCCACAGCGGCCGCGGGCGCCGCGGCCGCCGACAACCCGGCCGGACAGCCGTACCTGCGCATGACGCCTGAAAACGGGTTCAGCCTGCAGAGTCGGCCGCCGCGACACCAAGGACGTCCGGAACCCACCACGCAGCTGTGACGAGTCCGTGATCGAGAACCCGTGGTCCTGCACGACACGAACGTACCAGTAAGCCGACCAGGTGCATGAGTGTACTCCTTCGAATATTAGGTGTTGGGTCGATTTTTTTTTAGTGACGCGTGAATCGTTTTTTAGCTAAGTGGGTATCCAAATTCGAGTTATGGTAGGTGGCCGTTGATAACCTCTCATTAACTTTGCCTAGTAACGAGTATTGTTATCATAAATACAAAATTGCGTTGTTTACCGGGCGTCCCACCGGGATTTACATAGAGCGACATATCCCGTATTACTAGAGATAATCAAATTCTGTGTTTTTATGAGCATATCTGACAAAAGTTTCGTAAATATAAGTTAAAAATTAACTTTCTGTTTTATAACTTTTATACATTTCGAAGATAGCCATTTTATAGGGCTTTTTTTCAGAACATTTTTTACGGTTCCACTTTCAATTTTTATTAACTTCTTGATATTTAATAATTTTTCTAGGTTGAAAGAAAATAGTTTACTATTTACACAATTTTAAATAATAATAACATTAGCAGCAAACGTTATCAGACAAATGACTAGGTAATAATAATTTACATTATTAATTGTAAACTAAAAAATTAATAAATATCATGAATCTAATGAAAACTAAAATTTAAACTGTCGAAATTATCGGAAAAAAACCATTTAAATGACTATCTTTGAAATTTACAAAAATCATAAAATAAAAAGTTAATTTTTAACTTCTTTAATCAAACACTTAAATTTACCAAACTATGGTCAGCAAAATTGCCTTTTCCCAGGGATGCTTATAAAAAATCGAAATAGATTATCTCTACTAATACGGGAGATATCGCTCTATGGAAATCCCGGTGGTATACCAAGTACACGGTACAGTATATATGCCATCAAATCGTTGTGACTGTAAATGTGTTGACCTGTTTAAAATTCATTGGCGCGATTATTCTGATATTTAGATCAAATGTTCAAATAGTGGGCTCTCGTCGCTGCAGGTTATTAACTTTCTTTAAGATATTCAAAAAAAAATCCGGAATATAACTAAAAAGGATAAGCACTGATATCATGATGAAAAATTCCCCTAAACTTTACCGACACTGTATGTGAAGTACGGGGAGAATTTATCGTTACTATGTTGTTTTCATCGCGTAATATGCGTATTACGTAGTGGAGTCGATTTCATAATGTAATGAAAACGAATTCGTGCAGTACCTAATAGAAGAACCATTTACAAATTAATTATCAGCTATTTATTGCCCGTACTAAATATAATACTCTAATGAATTGTTTTATGGTAATATAGTTTAACCTGCTGGTCTGAACACGACTTTCAAAATCGGGATTTGAAAAAAATGCATTCTTTGAACGTCAAAATTTTTCTTTTTTATATAATATTTATTTATTTATGCTTTATTTTTAGTTTTAATGATGAGTGCGAAAGTAAAATTAATAAAACGAATGTAATTTTAAAATAGTATATTCTCACGGATTCATGGCAGCTTTGTTAATTTGAATTGCACATTGAATGCATTCCGTTTCACTGTTTTAATGCGAATGTGAATATATGTATATGCATTCGCTTTGGAAATGAGGAATGATGAATATGAATTAATTTAATTTTTGCCTCCAGGAATGAGAAGTGGAATGTGTTATACTTTTCAAAATTAGTGTCCCGAATACAATTAAAAATGTAATAACGGGTAGACGTAGGTGTCTAGATCTAAATGCATGTATCTATTTATGTAAGTAATTTAACTTCAAAACTAAATCTATTGATGAATTAATTTAAGGAATTAAAATTGTATATTAATATAATAGATTAATTTGCAAATTTAACCTTCGATTTAAACTATGATATACTCAAGAAATACAAAAAAATTAAGATTAAATTATACAAATGGCATGTTATCATAGATCATTCGTTTAGGAGATATTATTTTGTAAAGTCAGTATAAAAATGATTATTTACGAACGTTTTCAAGTGTGGCGTAAAGCAACAAAAATATCTGTACGCAAGTATACAATAGGCAAGTAGGTATTGGTTCGCTATTATAAACGTGTTCCAATGATTTTGTCTATTATAACTAATGCGATCATAGTTTATATTATCATCAGGGGGAAAAAATCAAATGATTGGTACTTTTTATCTCGATGTAATATCCGACGATACTCGAAGGAAACGACTTTTTTTTATTACGTTATTATAGTTTCTTTTTTCTTTTCCACAGTATAAGTGCAATATATTTTATACCTACGTACCGCAGTGCAGGTGCTAACGGTATAGTTGTATTTATTATGTATAAACATTCCGTATTGCGACGAGATGATTGCTTATTTGCGCTATTATCGCATCCCTTTTCGAGTTTAATCAATGCAAAATTAATTGAAATTATAATTAATACCAGGTAATGAGTGGATTTATAATAATGTGCTGGTTGCGGGTATTCTCGGAAGCCGCTTAGACCCAATGTCACGTTTAATATTTTATTCGATTTCACGTATCGCATGAAACGAGTCACTCGAGCATCGGTCCAAACACTCTGAACGCTGGGGTCCCGGAGCTCTCGAATTCGGCGCGTGAACTGCCGCGGCTATTGCGATAATGAGGGCGGCGCGGCGGGTTCGTTATTATGGTTTTTGGTCGTTTAGAGAACAATTATTATCGAATTTAACGTTTTCGGTAATAACGTATACACCGCGGGCCGACAGAGTCCAAGCGCTCAATAGTATTTTTTTTTTTATTAGTTTCCTTGCTTCATTGAATAATCCAAATAAATTGATAGCAATATCATAATGTTATACATAAAGTGGTATCCGATTGGCACCTCATGGTTTAACAATTATTCACGCAAGCACGCAAAATACGTTTTTACGCGTATCGGCGTTTTTCCGATTAAATGTCCAACAGCATATTTTACCGTAATAATATGTTTATTTTTAACTCTCGGCGTGAACCAGACGTTTTATGTACCGTAGAATAATAATACGTGTTATACTATGTAGGTTGGTACCTACCATATTATTACACACGTGCACCTTTGTACGACAAAATCGGATTTTTCTTTGAACTTTCCTACGTAAAAACATAAATATTATATTTTATAACAAAAGAAATATTATTTCCCGGCTCTATAAATTTGTCGAAACACGAAGTATAGTGTTCGATATTATAATTTTAAAATAAATATTATACTGTCATACCTAATCAGTTTTCGATTTCAAACGAAGCCTGCGAAGGAAGCTCTTGGGATTACAATTAGATGTGTTTTTTTCTTTTTATCTCTTTTTCCTTTTTTTTTGTCTTCAAGATTTCCGTAAATACTTATTAAAGTAAAATGAGGGTACCAAAAGTTTCACAAAACAGCTATTCTATATAGATCAGAAATTTATCGCAGATGGTACTGTAAAAGTGTCATTCGTGGAATTTTCAAAAATGGTCTTCTAAAATATATCGAAAATCTACCGAAAAAGCAGTGCACTTTACGGCACACCTGTTTTTAACGAAATCGATATAGACGTTTTCGTTGTTACTCTGTACCCAATAAAGAATAACCCTACCGTAAAGACATTATATTATTTTGCAACCTTAGTAAACCGGAAAATTGTATACGTTTCAAAATCGTTCGTCAATGTTCTATAAATAATTTTATAAAAGTTATTTAAGCTAGTTTCCAGTTATAATTTGTGTATAAAAATGTTATTTTTTCTTCGTTGAATTCGATTATGGGTTCGGGAAGACGTTAAAGTTCAAGACAAAGCCATTCCGTATCGTATAATATGCGGTTATAAATTAGTTAGTCAACTGTCGGTGTACTCGTAGTAATATGTAATATTGCATTTAGCACACATTTAAATAATAAGTTATTGTTTTTATTTTTGAGCCCTAAAAGTTTAAAAATCGTCATATGAACATTATAAAATATTTATACTAAGCCGAACTCCGTTCAAAATCGTTTTCTGATTCTGCAATATGATTTATTATTGCGTTCGAATTTATTATAATAATACGAGTACAGCTTATCCTAGCTCATGTGCCAAGTATATCGTAGCTGGACGAGTGCACAAAAACACCCAATCCTATAGTATTCATAATATCTGAAACTTTTTTTATATATTTTTCTTTTAGTCTTCGAAGAATAAAACGGGGCCTTTTTTGATAGCTTGTATGTGAAATCAACCCAAACAAATTAATATTAAATGTTAGATTAAAAAATTCATCGTGATCGATTTTATACACGTGCACAAGTTTATTCATATATACATAAAATATTCATGTTCAATCGTTATTTTCCATATTTATTCAGATTTCGAATTTCAGTGTAGATGAATATTGAATGAACACACGTATTTTTCTTGTTCTTCAGCTGTACTTTATTTCGACATTATATTTTGTCTGCCATAATTACTTCGATTTAAGTTTTATCGGTAAATTTTATGAAATTTCTATAAATATATTTCTTAGTATGCATAGTTATAATTACTTTAAGCCTCCGAATAAACGTATAAAAAATATGAGACGGAAAATTAAATGTCTGCTAATCGTAATAAATTAAGATTTAAATTTAAATTAATTTAATAAAAATTTGATTGATGATTTCGGTATATACATAACATGCCGTGCTAAAAGTATAAAAATTATACTCAAAGCGAATAAAACGTTTTTAAAGCCACTCGGTTTCACATAATTTCGCAAACAACCGTTTTTCATCCTGGGTGTCGACGATTTTAACAACGATCAATTAATTAAAATATTTTATTTAAACGAAGATGCGTCAGTGAAGTGCGAAACGTCACAACTCACTGTATATCTCCGCTATACTTATATGTGTATAAAGAAATAATTTAAATAATTATATCGTTCAGACTACTCGACAAGAGCGAAATTAATTCCAGCATAAATCGTAGACATTTTTACCGTCCTGCCTCGTATACATTCTTCACTACCCCAGTATATACGAGTATACTGCACTAAAATACAAGCACGTTATAAACGTTAAACTCAATGGGTTCTCGTGGAGTTTCGCGATAATTTGAAACAATATTCCAATCTTCTCTCCGTGTATAATATAATATTGTTGTTATTAAATATAAATGTAATAGGTATGTAAAAATATGTAAATATACTAATGCAATCCGTGTATGCAGCGTATGTGTTTTAAACATAATGTTATTTAATAATAAGATGTTGCCGATCAACTTAATTATTACATTTATACGATATACTAGCTCAATACGCGATGAAATTCCAAATCGATATCACAAATTTATATCACATTATCTGTGTCAGTATTGCAATCCATATATAATACAATAAAATCACTCAATTTCTGTATAAGGATAACGAAACAAGCCGAATATAATTATAAAATGATAAAATACGGTAAAAGTAGTGTGTGTATGTGTATGTGTAAAAGAGAGAATAATCATTGCTCTCATTAACTATTAATTTTAATTCGAATGAAATATTATTATGACAGTTAAACGGTTATGTGATCCAAAAATCGTAATGAAGTTAAATTTAATCAATTGTTTCGTATTTAATTAACTGTCGGCACCCCAGTGCACTTTATATTTCAAATTATTTCATAATAACAAAAATATAATTTTTAAGGTCCCCAACCTCACCTACTATCAAAATACTTATCATCACTCTTTCACAAATGTAAAATACTGCGGTTTTCGTAACAAATTGTTAAATGGAAATGGAAATGGTGCTGCAAGATCATGTAAAATTCCTAAAAACTTATTACAAGAATGTAAATCCGAATGTTTTATATGAAGAATGGCCGAGGAAATTCTCGTAAATTATTATTATTTGGATTAACAGGATTCCCATGATCGTGATACCGTGTTATACAAGTTTAATACCTACTAAAAATATACAGAGCCGGGGACACTATACAATATTATTCTTAAAAAATGGAAGAATAAAAATATTCAAACCATGACTTCTTTGATACCTCGAAATGTTCGCCAACCTCACGGAGGCGGCTAATGATTTTTCGATTCCAGACGTCTTTGTGTAAAATAGACCATACCGACGGTGTGGACGGAGATAATAATATAAGGCGACGTCCATGACAGACGAGCTTTAATGTTTAAGCGCATCATAATAAATAGACATTGTGGCCGAGAGAGTGGCGAGGAACAAACGCGTTTCAAAGGTACATCCATCCATTATTTTATTTATTTATTTATCGCGTGGTAAAAATTCAAATGCATTCGCGCAGATAAAGAAACAGAGAGACAGAGAGACAGAGACAGAGAGATTACAGAAAGAAAAGGTGAGCATAAGAGATCCTTCGAACGAAATCGGTGCATTAGAATAATATATTCTATACCTTTACACTCACACGCACGCACGTAAATGTATGTGTAAAATAAATGTATAATATATGTTATGTATCAATACTGGTATACGGACACCGTTGCAGATCACTTCATATTTATACGAGTACTTACCGAAATACCGACTCGTCAAAGTTACACCATTCACCACAGCCATCACGAATACACCTTTACATGTTTATAACCCTTATGGTGTGTATACATAATGGTAAATATTTCATGCCGTTTATTTATAAAAATTCGTACATTTAGCAAGAGTTCCAAAAACAGTAAATGTTTCGGTAAATGTTTCCGAGACGATAAAATAAAATTGAGACAACTATACGGTGTTCGCGTTTCTATAATATACATATATATATATATAAATATGTTTTGTATGTATATGCATATATATATTTATATATATATATTTCTATTTATTTTTTATTTACAAGCGCAGCAGCAAAACGGCTCTTACCTAAAACCCGAAGGGACGTGCACTTAAAGAAATAAATAAATAAAACCCCGAGTTTACATAAATTCTTGAACTATCTGTGCGATGATGTATATCGATAAAACCGTAAAAACCGCCTTCGCGACAGTAAAACGGCAACAGCACCAGGAGCAGCTATATAATATAATACCTTGGGCTAATGCGCCTTAACGTCGTGGCAAACGATACAGTCAATAGACCGATAAATTAGTTTGACGTATAAACGTTTTCTGGGTCCGACCGGGGCGCGATCCGGAGAGGATAATCCCTGCACAGCAATAAATATAATATATATATATATATATATATATACAATATATATTGATCGAATCATTTACTTATTTATTTTTGTCGTCATAACGTTGTTAAATATTATTGCTCGTGGTGCAAGAAACCCGCGATGAGTATACTATATAAATATATACCCATAGAGTATCGCTCCATAACATTTCGGTAACAATAATATTATACTGTCTTTGGGGCGAATTATATCGCCCCCGGTTGTATATTATGGTACTGTTGGCGCATCGAATTTAATATGCGATTGAAAATAAACTAACTTGAACGTGGTCTGACCCGATATAATTTAACGAAACTGTCTGAAAAACGCGTTGATTACTTTTTTACAATACGTATTGAATTGTATTTATTTTTTTATCTCACAGAGACTTAAGAAGTTTTGTAAGTAATGCAAACGTCACCGTAGTACATCGACCGTTATTATTTAAAATGGCTAAATACTCACGGAGTAGTATATTACTAAACTACTACGCACCGCAGCGGAGATCGGTCCAAGTGATTGTCTAAGGGCATTTTAAATCTTATCAATAGCCAATAGAAAAAAATGTCTTTCATTTGCCATTTTTAAGGTTTTTAACCGTAACCGAAAGCGATAGCATTTCGTTGGGTCGAATAGTGAAGGGGGGCACTACAGATCCTGATGAGCTCACTCTTTGGTGTTGCAGCTGCTGCAGAACAGTGTTCTAAAATATGTACTTGGTCGATTGAAATCTGTGCGAAAGAGCGAGTAAACGAAAATCACACGTAGATCTAATGGCTTTTTTGCAGCTCGTTTTTATTCCTCTTTTCGTTCAATGTTTTCACAGCGAAACGTTGTCGATATTAAAACGCAAACTGTACACAATAATATAATATGACCAGACCGGAGTGAAAAGTGCAAAAAAAAAAAAGGTTTTGCGAATCGCTCCCACCATATTATCACCCTGGCCGACCCTTTTCCCTGCGCATGTAGTGGACGACGCCCTTGCAGATGGTGTGCGCTCGGCACAATAATACTAAAAATAATTTCACATTAGTCGACGTTTTTATACGTATTATGGTTGTTTCTCTGGTTAAATTCTGTTCGCGAACGCGTCTGTGGAAACCCTTATACATATATATATATATATATATATATAATATATATAGTATATACATTTATATTTGCTGCAGTACACACACACACACACACACACACACACACACACACATATATACTCGTATATATGTGTACACACAATCATCCCCGATTTCGTGGCGTGCGTACCGTACGTAATAATAATACATATAAATAACGTTTATAATTCGTCTGAAAATAAACATTTCACGGACGAGTACCGGTGAGTGGTCACCGGTGGGGGCAGGACGGGGGACCCACCCGGATTGTATAGATTATTACAACGTCGACGTCACATGGTGGTGTCGACAGTGGTTCGGCGGTGTCATTCGGGTTCTTAAACTGAACTAACTGGTCATTGGTCAACAGGATGAAACAAGTGGGCCCTTCGAAAATAATTACACATATAATTATAAAGCATCCGTGTTTTAATATACTTTCAACAGACCTCACATGGTTCTCTCGGATTTCGTACCCTTGAAACCTAACGATATTATGTGCACTACGTCTTTCGCGAATATCTATCAGGTTACGTTTTTTTCTTAGAAGAATGGAAAATCTTAATCGGCAAATTATCTTACTCGCCCGTCGAGGCGGTTTAGCTCGGAAACAAAAATCAGCAAATTTCCCGATGGACCGATCTTCGTGTAAGCCGTTTTGATTTATTTTTTTAACTTTATACTTCATGTAAAATTATAACTTAATTATAACTACAATCTTAGTGTAAAATTATAACTTTTCAAAAAAAATTAATATTATTGAACGTTTTAATTTATACTACCCGAAGAATATCACCAATCCGCTCTGGTGTCCATGTATCGTTTCCAAATCGCGAAATACGCCTATTTATTTATCGTATATAACTTCTCTGACATTTCGTGAACTATATATCGGTCGTGGTCTGTATGCGCAATTAAGACGGGTCGATAGGATACGGACGGAATAAGAACGCCATTATGGACCGTGCGTGGTATACCAAATGTGGCCAATGCCTGTAGGCGACGGACCGTGGAATCCCGTATCATCCTTAATGCGTCCTTGCTGCCCCGAGAGTATCGTGAACTGTTCTATTGCTTGTGTGCCGACCGAATTCGGTTTCCGAAAACTTCAGCTCTCGTATCTATATACGCGTCGTATGATATGTGATTGAAATGTCGAATATAGAAAACAAAAAACATCCACGTATATAATCAAATAGAATAACACTCGTTTTAATAGAGTTATTTTAGTCCAGGAAATTAATACATTAGGGTCGCAATTGCGATATTGGCCGCAATGCTGATTGCATTTTTTCAAAGAATTGCTGGTGTCTGATAATTTTCCAAAACCGTAGAAAATTCATTTTGACGCGTGAGTGGCGTTTCAAACGGCTTTTTTTCGCGGATAAATAAAATACAAAATGTCTGTTTCATACATTATATATATATATAATATACTTGTATATTGCAACTCGTTTCCGCCAAGACTCGCAATACAAACTAAGTTACTCCCACGCCGAGTACACTTATAATAGTGCGTGGGGTAATTAATAATATAACACAGATGACGGCTACTCAAAATTAACGTGTGCGCCCACGATGATCGGCAGCTCAAATCAAACTCCGTGATCAAACTCAAATTAGAGGAATCGTGTTCGAGCGTAACCTAACGTAATCGAAAATACGAAAGTGTTAATGTTATAAGAAATCAAGTTTGTTACATACAGTAGTTGGTAAACGTCGATGATATCTGTTAACAGCAAAAGTAAATATTAATACGTATGCCATGGATCCGATCGGAAATAGGAAATAATCCTCGGCTTGCAATTTTCTCGCATTTATCCTCGTACGAAGTAGGTATGCATTTATCGAATTCAAACTCCACTGCACTTAACAATTCTGTTGGCTCTTTCGGAGTGCTACGTAAATAATTACAGCGAAATTGTTATGTCACCGGAATCTCCCGAGTGACAACCGTTGCGGTATTTCCCATCAAAAGGAATGCATATTTAATCCGTCCGACAACGGACGTCGGACACATACCTCCGCGTGCGTGACAGACGGTTTTCAATTCTCGCGCCAATCGCCCGACGGTGTGATAGAGCGAACGATCGGAAATCCTAGTCCCAATTGCATGTCCGCAATGTATATTCGATATAATATATAGAATGGTATTGTAATAATACAAAGTGTACACGAGCCGTTATATTATTTTATAATGCGTCGCACAGCACACCGTCATCCGCAACCAGCGGGCAGCAGTTGTAACCCAGTTCGGGGACGTCCGCAAACCACCTGAGATTTGTTCAAATGTCGACTTTCAAATCGATTTCAACACTGCTTTTTCACGAACTCTAAAACATTGCCTGCGAAATTATTTATTATCCTCGGGCACGTATCCAGAGCGAAGGTCATTGGGGTCTAGATCCCCGCCCTGCTCAACAAATGCCCATAAGTCGTAATCATTTATGATTAAATGTGTACCTAAATGAAATGCCCTTAATTTGAAAGGTAATGCAAATTAAAAATAA
Organism: Periphyllus acericola; assembly: GCA_949715065.1. Classification (NCBI taxonomy): domain Eukaryota; kingdom Metazoa; phylum Arthropoda; class Insecta; order Hemiptera; family Aphididae; genus Periphyllus; species Periphyllus acericola. The sequence goes on from OX454268.1 coordinate 29,813,495, forward strand.
GTGTTATCATATTTTTTGAAAATCATGTAAAATATATTCTAATTCTGGGTGGAGAGAATGCAATTTTGTATAGACCCGCCTTAGAAGAAATTTCTATCTACGCACCTGATTATCTTGGTTATATTGTATAATTATTATGTCTTACATTAGTGTTTTACGTCGATCGCGTCCACGTATCTATACTTTACACAAACTGTGCACACGCTCAGATAAGTACCGTGATCAGGGGGAAAAAAAGCTAAATTAAATCGATTGCTACCTAATCGTGTTCGACCGCATACGCGGTATGGTGCAGCCGTTGTGTTATTATTTATAAGTTATTACCGATGGACAGACGGTAGAGATCAGTTGCACATAGTATTATAATAATCTTGCGGGTTTCGGATAAAACTTACTTTAGTTTTGATATGCGAGACAAGACGTTTAATGTACAATATTATTTTATTTTTCGCTCGTACACGCATTTACTGCCAACATATAATGATGCATAGTTTTTCTATTTTATAATCTAATAAAATTATACGTCTGGTAGGTGAATCATTTTTTTAATTTTTTACAAGTACACAGGTACTTGTACACTGCACACGATTACTGTAAATTATACTTTTAAATAAATAAACACTTCCCATCGCCGTGTACGATAATATTATTTTATTATTTAATGAACCTATACGTAATGACAATAATGTATATATATTATTATACGCACACGTAAACGCGGACGACGGTTGACTTGTTCAACCGGTACAGCAGCTCTAGTGGTCTTATAATAATATTAAAATATCGTTTCGCTATAACATTTCTGATCGTAATTGCGACGTTAACGATCCGTATGAGGGTTTTAATATTTTTCTCGATCGATATTGTGCCAATAACACGAACACGGTGATTATTTGTAAAATATTATCGTTACAGTTTCATGACTACGATAATTTAATATCATTGGTTTTTTTTTCTCATCGTAAAACGATACTCTCGGTAAATAGCATATATTTTAATATTATTATACCTACCTACTCGCCTTATTGCCGGAGACATGTAACTATCGCACCGATCGATGGCGGATAAGCAGCAACAACGGACGAAGTGAGAAGTGAGACGCGTGTGTTTAGGAGTTGCTTGCAAAGTGCGTGAAAATAGGTTTTTATTCTACGCGAATATTCAAATCACATTATTATGTTATGACTTCGAAGAACGTTATCATACATTTTATTTCTCTCCTCTTGCCATACGATTTTATTACCGTAATATTTCACAGCGAGTCGCAATCGACGCCGAAATGGCCGAAATAATAACAATAATAATAGTTCTTTTACGAGGCTTGTGGTCATCGTTAGTCTTTTGATCGATAAAAATATTGAAGTACATAAGAAAACAAACAAACGGCAAAGACAACAGTGCAAGTATATACATTTTTTTTTTTTTTTAAAAAGAAAATCTTGCGAACGACTAAAAAAATAAAATTGTAGTTTCCTCATCACTGACCCCGCCGCCACGCGATTCCTTTCTAAAAATAAACGCTTATCTTAAGGCGCGTAGTCCGTGCGCGTTCTACAAGAAATAATAAATAAATAATGTGCGCTAGGCGGTTGATTTAATTTGATTTATTTCCGCGTTGGAAATCACTAAAACGAGCGATGAACACATTATTATACGATATTTTGCGTCGGCTTGATCTTTATTGCGAGATGACATATGGTCATAAATCTTTTTAACCGATTACCTCGGACGTTATACCAACAATAATAAACGCATGTATATAATGTTATTATAACGTTGCGATAATGTTCAAGCATTCGATTTTTTCCAACATCCGAATGCTGATATCGTTTGAATTCAAGAGAAAACGAAAATCGTATCGAACGGGCGAATAATTTCTCGGTCGACGATATTATTTCCTTATCGATGTGCAACGAATTAACGATCTACGCGCTGTACGTACAGCAAAAGCTAAAGCATCATCAGACAGGGTTGGTTTTTCGTCCAAGTGTTTTGTACAATATATTTCATGGCGCTATAAAATTCCAATCGGCTGGAACTCGGCGAGTAGAAGATATTTATATATTCTAAGAGTACGGGAAATCGACTGAAATTTAGATGCAAACGGTACTATACGGTAGGGCGCAAATAGTATATACAAACATACTATGCTAAGTATTATACGGCTGAATCGTAAAAACAATACGACGTAGGATACCCCTGTGGACCGAAAACATATTTATTGACTCGAAGCACCTACGTGCGAAGAATTCCCATTATTCAATAATTCTGACGTTCTTATTGCGTTTTAATATCGAAGTGCACGTCAATAAAGCCGTATATCTGTAGGATATCGCATATACACTTTTAAAAATAATACTAATATCTCTTGTTTTCAATTTGTTTCAGAACAATGGTTTTACTTCGTTTTCCGGCAGGAGAGTCGTATAAAATATAATTTGCCTGTGTATCAGCCGAATTCCGTCTGATTTGAAGAAAAAAACGTCTCAAATATATTTTGTAGTCAAAAACTATCTATGGACGATCACCTTCGGTCTGCGGTGTTCGGTCGAAAAATGTTAACAATTGGTTTTTCAGTTTTTTTTTTTCCTTTTTCACGATCAGCTCAGCCATTAAATTGCGTACGTAATTCAGGAAACGTCATACACAATAATATTGTAATGTGTTGATATCATATAGAGGTCGGATTTAATGTATGGCCATGCGTGTTCAACGGTATTGTTTATCTGTACAGCGATAATAATACGGTTAACTAATAATCAATAAAGGTGAAGCTACATCGGGAATCGGAGAATCTACTAAGAACACACAAACAGTCGTATAATGCGGCATGCGAGCAGCTCGTATAGCATCAATTACGTATTTAATTATAATAATATTAATATATTATTTTGCGCTCTCTACATAACACATTTATATCTGAATATTCGACCAACAGCTGTCATGGCTTACGTTATCACAGCTATATACTATATATTGATTGTCTTAGTTTAAATATTATGTTTAATATGATTTACGACCGTCGTAATAATTAAGATTTATATGAATAGGTATTTAAAATGCACTCTCTTCGCGTGAATTTCAAACGCTAGACAATTTTTTGCAAGTACTGCGCTTACTTAAACAACGACCTCCGAATCCAAATTATATAAATTACACATGCGTATAGTAAAAAAATACATAATAAGACGTTTTTAATCGAGAACTTATCGCTTTTGAAATTAATGAGTACCTGTGAGATAAAAAAAAAACCTATTTCCCGTTTTAATAATATCATAATATAATGACCTATTTTTTTTTTATATCTTGATTAGATGTAGGAAGTAATTTTTCATAGTTTTTCTTCAAATTATACTAGTGCGACATATTCGTTTGATGAGAAGTATTTTGGACCATTCCTAAAATATTAATTATTATGACGGGGCAAATATGATTTTGTACTCACTTTTTACTTCTTTTGTAATAAATTGTTCACAACTTTTTTTTTCGTTATCATCAAAATGACTACATAGGATAGTCACGTGTTCAAGTATTAGTAACATTGTATTCTAAAATATTTCATGTGAATTTATTAATTCATTACCTAGATAGTTTTACAATCTACATGTAGATGTATGTATTATGTATAATATGTAAGCTATAAGACTTAGAATTGGATCAATTTCAATGGAAAATAAGTTTTTGTATATTAATTATTAGGTATATTGGATTTTAAAAATATTTAGGAAAATATCTATTTTAATCGAATTATTGCGCTCTTATGATTCAAGCAACAAAATTAATTTTCTTTACATGTAATACAACAGAATTTTTCCTTATTTAAATTTAAGCATTCAATTATTTTACCCAATTTTTTTTTTGTACATTCATTAACATTTAATTGTTTTAATAACCTTTATGTTTTTTTTTTTTTTTTAATGGTTATCAATAAATCGATTACAAACTGATAAAATGTACTAAATTAGTAAACTATATATACACTTATTAGTACAATATATTATATGTTCAATGAATAATTACATATTCTGTGTCTGTAAGTATTTACACGATTTTAAATATTTTTGCGATTTGTGTATTCAATCGTTTTATCACTGATATCTTTATATTGTTGAATAATTAAATATGATTTATTATGACAAGTGTACGAATTATCTGACGGACAAAACTTTCAATATAGTAAAAAGTGTTATTTTATAAAACCGTACGCTACGAATTTATGTATTATAATAATACTATTAAATTAAATTAAAAAAATATGACGTATTTAAATCTAATACTATTATGTGTACGGTATTATTTTGAAGTACATGGTTTTTTTTCTATTATATCATATATTCTGGCTGTAAATGTAAAATGACGGATTGTGTTTTTATTTAACACTGCGGAATGAAAAACAAAATAAAAAACTAACAACAAAAACTGTGCAATACGGGCCGTTTTACTCATACACCGCGTTGTACGTACAAACGGAAATTAACCTGCGGGCGTAATTTCGACTGTTCGATGTTTATTTTTTTTCTCGATCGAGTACATGTTTATAGAAAGTTTCGAATAGTCGTTTCGAATAAAAGCGTATATATCGAGAGCGAAATGACGTTTAAATCCCTATTATTGTCGGGGACGTCTAGGCCGGCCCTATCAAAAACACACACACACACATATACACAGCACAACGCGAATATAAAACTTATTGGACGTCTCCAAATTGCAGACGAGCTGAAGCAAATATATAGCCTGTTGGTCTAGATATTGGGATTTACTGGCGCTTCTACAAATCCCATTGTCGGACGAGACGCGATAACCCTGAACGTCGATAAGATTTGCGCATTTCTGCGTGCGTACACGTCATACACACGTATATTATAATCTACGGAAGACGTTAACGACCCGGATAGAAATTCCAATTAAAAATTCTAGCTCATAATATCACGCGTTAGAGACCACGAGAAGATCCCGATATATACAGAGTGTTCAGAATTTAATGTTACAAAATGTATGTGAGGTCATAACAATTTATGACGATCCCGTTTCAAAGATATTCCATTTTATGATTTTTCCTTAGGCTCGCTTATTCTTAAACCACTGCACCATGGAATTCAGATCACTATGTATACTCGCGATTGCTCTTAAGAACCGAAATCTACACAGAAAACTATCGGAAAGATACTAAAGTAGTCTAACTCTCGATGTGAACGTTCGTGAGTGACAATATTTTGTACCGGTGACGAGGGCACGGTACAAGAAACATTTTGATCCGAACAAGAGCCGTTCGTAATTTAAGTGCACGATTTGATCGTACAAATAGAACATAATATATCTTTTACTTCGATTACGCTTATAAAACTGAATAATGACATAAGACATCAACTGCCGTACCTAGTTGAACATTTAAAACGTACGCAAGTGCGATTGTACGAAACGCGTACAACGTACACATTTACCGTTAATTGGTTAGAGTGCAATTTTGTAGTATATTGATTTTCGCCAATAATTACCAACATATTTTGAACTCTCTGTAGACACGTGTTATGAGAATAGCGTTTCGATGATAATTCTTGAAAACACATTCGTAGTATACAGTTTTATCCCTCGCAACGTCCTTCGCACAAAATTTTATAATATATAGGGAAATAAAATTCATGTGTACATTAACCTAACCCGGGAACAACAATAAGATGTCAGTTTATAAAACGAAAACCAGTAGCCATAAATCGAAATTAGCATAAAATCATTAAATTCATGCACTTTTCACCGAACGCATGGTGTAATCGATTTCATATACCCGACCGTTGTTTTTTATGGAAATACTAGCTGACCCGGCAAACGTTGTTTTGCCTAAATTTTTTTTTAAATTAAGTTGACCCGGTGAACTTAACGCCTTCAAATAAAGTCTAGATTGATAATAAAATTCAAGTATTCCATTGTAATGAATTGTTACAGAAATCAATATATTGCATTTTGATAAACAATGTTTTTCGTTTTGTTTTCTGGTGCAAAAATAAACAACGAAGACGGTTTTCCAATACGCGAACTGGCAACGTACAGCTGCCCGTGCGAAAAACATGGAAATTCCAAATTGATTCCACAGACTTCCAACGATTGGCCTTGCGATTTATTGATTGTCATCGCAAAAGCCAAGCTAACGGGAAACTGAATCCGCTTAAACTGAAATGGAAGATCTGTTGGAATGATCGGAATTCGTAGGATAAGGACTTCCTCCCCTTTGAAATTGCCCTTGATGATCGTTGATTGTATTACATCGTTCATCAGTTTCTTCACGGACAATCGTGTACCATTACACAATTTAGGAGGATTTAGATTCCGCAACATAATTATGATCGATCCCACTTTTACCTTTAAATTATGCGGTGGAGTTCCTGGCACATCAAGCGAGTTCAAAAATTCTGTCGGATAGTTGACCGCTTCGTTTTCGTCGGTCGTGCTATCAACGGATTTGTATGAACGCAGTTCTCCAGCAATTTTACTCTGAATTGTAAAATTCAAGCTATCGACGTCCTTATTCCTCGCTGCTAGTATTGCCCGTTCACTCATCCAATCAAGATTGTTATAATTGACCTCAATGCTTGGGAACACTTTTGTAATGAGTTCTTCCTTCGACGATGTGAACTCACAAAAATTTGCCGGAAACGATATTAATCTAGTCAAAACATCAATCGGAATGTGTCCATTACCAAGCGCCAGCAGTTGTCTCGAGAATTCAGCAGCCGATGGGTCGTTTTGCAACGCAACTCTCATGTTCGTGGTCAATTTCAACTTCTTGACATGCCGCCACAAAAACGACGATTTGAGGCATGCATTAATTTCATCGGCAGCAGTAGATTTCGGAATGACGGGAAGTGTTTGACGAAAATCTCCGGAGAGCAATATCATTGCCCCACCAAATCGTCTCGAATTACCTCTTAAATCTTTCATCGTTCGGTCAACTGCCTCCAAAGCTAGTTTATGTGCCATCGTGCATTCATCCCAAATGATGATTTTGCATTCTCGCATCAATTTCGCTGTCGCTGAATTCTTGGTCGTTGTGCACGTAGGCTTGTCAACCATGAGAAGATTCATTGGCAGCTTCAAAGCTGGATGTGCAGTTCGACCGCCTTCCAGCAATGTGGCAGCAATGCCAGAGGATGCGACAGCCAACGCAATTTGTGATCTTGACCGAATTGTTGCCAGAATCAACGAAATGACGAACGTTTTGCCTGTCCCTCCAGGAGCATCGAGAAAGTAAATGCCTCCCGTTCCATCATCAACAACCTTCATCAGCGAATCGTATACATTTTTCTGCTCGGCATTCAACAGCGGCACATTTTTTCGGACTCTTTCAGCCTGCTCATCTAGATCATAGTTTTTCTCCCGCTGTAATTCAAGATTGAATGCAGCGTGCCTCGAACGATTTGGCGCTGGCATTCCCAAAGTTAACAACAGACTGCCGCACATGAGCACGCACATGTCTTCGATCAGAACTAATGCTTCGTTGCGCATATCGTCGTTACATTCAATATAAAAATTAAAATTTGTCGTTCGAACTCTGTGCAAAATGTCATCAACCATCTCGTCCTTGTATTTCTCCCACAATGCATTCGGGTTCGATGGATGACATGTGGCTATGATGATCGCAAATAACGTACGAATTTGATTTGCTGGCGCAGAAACGGTTGCATCGGCGAGTGTTAAGTCCCAATGTGAATCGTTTTCGAGCAAATTCAAGCATTGGCAAGCTTCCCGAAAAGTTGTGCACAGTACACCATCGACAGTACGCAGGGAATTGAAGGATGTCGGGCCCCTAACGTTCACCAAAAGTAAGCGAAGATAGAAGCATTCGTCTTGGCATACGATATATAATGAGCCGATATCAACACAAAAGATCTTTGTAAGCGACTGCGGAATCGTACTCGAAAGCAGCGCGATTCAAGGCTACATCTGAACTTCTTCTTATATTAACATGTTGTCGTATTTGAGGCGGCGTTTGTGCAGCGCGGGCCTGTGTATTATGAGCACGTCTAAATTCATTAATGTTTCTTGCATTACGTGTACGGCGTCCAATGTTTGTTCTTCTCATAGGAGGCATGATTCAAGCATAAAAATTCACTCCAAAAAACAAAAGTCGTTTTTGATTGAAAAAGTTCATAGATAACATAAAACGATAATGTTTCAAAATAAAATGAATAATGTGCCAACTATTATATTTGTTTACTCTAAAGTTCTAAGTGTCTATAATAAAAAATGTATATCAACCAGAATATAAAAATATTTTTTTTTTTCGATTTTTATAGATATTAATAGATTTCAAGCCCTGCACTTATCATCGATATTTGTATTATTATTTATATTATATTTATATTTTTATTTTTATCTGCTAGAGGGCGCCACCGGTGTAACTCAGTTTTTGTCTCTAAATCTCTAACTCACAGGAGTTAGGTCCATAATTTATGCTATAAACCCGCTCCCCGACATTCTCTATCATTTAAAAAACATTTGAGCCAAATCGGCTCAGCCGTTCTCAACTGATGCAATTTCGAATTTTTTGTCTCCATTTTTATATATATAGATTAAATACTTATTTTTGAGTTTCGTTCAAAGTTCGAGGAAAAGATATTCGTCGAAAAGTGTGAGACGACGACGTGGCACGCTATTGTAGCGCATTATTGTACACTTTTGAATCACGACATGCGAGCATAACTTCGTGTGTTTTTCCCCTCGCGAACTCGCCCCCGACGACGCCGCGGGTTTGCCCGATTTCAAACCGTACGCGCGCGCAGCTGAAACGGCGACGGCCAGAACCCGTTTTCGCGAAGAGCGTTTTCGCGTACAGCATAATATTCATTTCATGTTCACTCGTACGGTGTACTGCGGTGCACGGTGCAGTCGATCGCAAAAATGTCGTTCGGACACGGCGGCACGGGGTAGAGCACTATGCACGTAGTCGAGTGACGGTAAACCGTCGAAGGCAAATTTTTTTTTAATTTTTTTTTTCTTTCCTTCCCCCCCTCGCCGCAGCGCTCGCGCGTCACCGTTACGTGTGATGATCGCACGGTGGAAGCGTCCGAATCGATCGCAAGCCCGACGCGATCGCACGACGTACGCGCGGATAGTGATAGACATTGTGCACCAGCAATTATCATCATCGGTATGCAAAAACCGTCGTACAAACACGGGACACCGCGAGAACAAAAACAACTGCTGGCTTTTAATTGTAATTGCTCGTCACCCGCCGCCATTTGCTTCCCCTGTTGTCGCGTCCGCACGGGCACCGACAGTATGGTAATGCGACGAACAACCGGCGCAATTGTTTCGCGCGCGACAATTATTACGTAAGTACCGGATAATTACCGCGAGCGCGTCTCGCCGTATATAATATACAATGCGTACCGCGGATTTTCAGTACGTACGTAGACTCCGCGTCTATGATATTGCATGTGACGCCAACTGTCAGAAAATATGCGGCACTTGAACGCGTCGTCCAGTTTGCTCGTGGTGGTGACGCTAATCTTCGCGATACAGGTAGGTGTTGCACCGACGTGCTTCGACAAGTCGTCCGATAAATAATACCGGATTCACCCTCGTTTACACGATTGATGAATCGTACGACGCCAACCGTATTTCCGGTCCCAAGATAATACTATAACCTTTACACTTAAACGTAGGATCTTTTCGGTTTTACTCCGTTCGTACGGAATGTCGTCTTGTAACGAACCGAAGAGAAAATTCATTTTCTCTTTTCGTATTATTACGTGACTTCATGTTCGGATATTACTGCTAAGCGATTACGGCGATACTGACGTGATTTTTAATTCAGTAAAAGCCAATTTATAAAAACGTGGTTTTTTTTACTTTTTTTTTTAGTTTACTCAGTACTATTTTAATCATTTATAGTACCCTGTATTAGTATACAATATATTTCTTACATGCACAATAAAGGTTTATATGATTTGAAAATTTTACGTGTTGTTGTACGAAAATGTATTGGTTGATGCTGTTATTGGTATTTGATATTTTATTCACCCTCCTCCGACAACGTGAATTCGTTCGTGAAAAGTATTTTTTTTTAACAAGAACCGGTCATTTTGCTGTCCCGTCATCAAGGTCGTGTAAACGAGGGATTACTACTTTAAATTTTAATATTAATTATTATATTAAATATTTTGTGAATATACTTTGGTGTCCGCGAAATCGTAGCGGGAGTCATTTCCCGTGTGGTACAATGCAATATGGTGTAGGAGAATTTGAACTACAAAACTACCACCCACCTCGAAAACTTTTATAAATAATATTACATAAGTCTATCCTAACATTACAGTGAGTAAACCCATATGTATTATGATGTGTTTAATGTAGATATAAACTGCAACACTCGTAATGTAGTTTGGGCACCATTGAATTCATCCGACGACTACGTGGTTTCACGTCGTTCACGACGTGCGCAAACGTCTCTTGATAGGTACACATTATAGTTATATCTCTTATAATATTCTAAGGAAAAATTTTGCTATACGTCTACCACCATATTGTCGATCCGAGATCGCCATTAAATACACTTAGTAGATCAAAATAATTTGAAAAATTCAAAATTACTACGTCGGGTCGTAGAACCCGACAAAATGAAACGAAATTATTAAGTTAATAACTAATTGCCTAAGTTAATTTTAACGCCTAATTTCTGTTAAAAGACCAATAAGCTTTCGAACATTCCAAGAGCCCTTATTAAAAGTTACGTTATGATAAAACCAACTCGCATCATTATGAAAATGAAAAGCCTAACTTTTATTTGGGTGTTATATGACGTCTCTCTGAGTTCTTGATAAAATTCAAAGTACATTTAAAGGTTAATCAAATAATAATCTCTGTGATGATGGTTATATTCTGTGTAGTAAGGTTTTGTGTAATTTATAATTTATATAGCTAGTAAGTCGATGGTTGAAAACTATACGATTATAATCTCGAAATGAATATATAAGGAATCAACCAAGTATAAGAATTACTGAACTAGGATATAAAAGTTTTTGATTAGTTAATATTGTTAAAACATTAGATGAGTATCTATGACTTGATGAGATTCAAATCCATTGTTTATAATTAAAATTTCAAAGTGATAATTAGATATCATATTAAAAAAAATGTTTAAATTGAAGACAAAAGAGTAGATAGATGTAAAACTAGATATTCATGATAACGCAAAAAAATATTGCATTCGTATCTTTATTAAATTAATAATTGGTATAAAAAAGTAAAAAAAGTAACAATAATTTTAATTATGAATGTTTTACTGTTTTTAAGAATGGAACTTCACTTGCAAATTCTAAAGATGCTATGGATGATGTCCAGTGGACAAAACTTATTGATTCTACTGAGCCAAAAGATTTGAAAAAAATTTCAGAAAGATGTTACAAATCCTTAAAAAGCTTCAACGAGAAAATACAAAAAGTAAAATTGTCAACAAACAATAAACTTATTGAACCAACACCAAATCTAGATGAATTAGTCACTGATGTTAAATCTCAGGTGGAAAGCGCATCCACCGATATAGTAGCCGTTAGGAAATTGGTACAAAATGTTGCATCACGATTCAAAGAAGGATTTATGTCGACTGTATTGCTTACAGAGATAGAGAGTGAACTCGCAAATAATGAATTAGAAATTGTTCAGAAAACTGCAGTAGACAAAAAAAATCCGTTGATAAATCGTGTTATAAGATCATTTGGTAATCGGTATAATCTCAATAAAACAACCAAAGAAATACTTCAACCTCCAGATACTGAAATTATAAAAGATAGTGATAAAAGAAAAGACGCCAAAAAAAAATTTTCTTCAGTATGGAGTGTATTAAATAAGCAAGCTAAAAATATAGATGTAGACACTCTGAAAACCCTTGAAATTTTTATTAAAGGAATGAACTCACTAAAATTATTAAAAAAGAAAGTTAAAGAGTTGGGAAATGGTTCAATAGACATAATTAAAGAAGGAGATATATTAAAAAATCTTACAAATGCAGTTGAAGCGGCAAAAGCATTAAAACTGAAGTTTGAGGATGAGTGGAATCTCGATTCTGGTGAATTAACGTACAGTCAAGAACAGAAGGCTGAAAATAATAATAAGACAGAGGACAAACCAAGCTCACCGGAAAAAAATCAAGAGGACATAGACAATGATAACGAAACGGATGCTATAGAATCTGAAAATGAAGAAAATGAGGTAGATCTTGAAGATAAAAGTCAAATATCTAGTGTACCAGATACTCCAATCACAAAACAACCATTAAATGTTAATGCAGAAATTGAAGATATCACACCAAACGTAACCGAAGAAAAAGAAGATGAAGATGCAATTGATGATAATTCAAATTCTAATATTAATGATTCTCCAATCACAAAACGACCTTTAAATCCGAATGCAGGGAAAGAAAATATCGCACCAAATGCGACCGAAGGAAAAGATTTATTTGATGACAATTCAAATTCGAATATAATTGATTCTCCAACCAAAGCAACCTCATTAATTTCTGACAAAGAAAACAAAGATCAAATACCAAACCAAACTGATAAAGTAAACAAAGATTCTACAGAAGATAGTCCAGATTCTGAAAATGAAAATAATGAATCATTAAATTCACCAACGGACAAACCAATAAAAAATAGAGTCAAAAAAGAAAAAGAAAAAACACAACTATTATCTTGGGAAGAACTTATCACCCAAAAAGATCAACAGGTAAGTCAAGAATCTAAAAAATGTTTAGAAACATTGAAAAACACCCAAGCTGGTTTTGAAAATATACAGTCTTCAGCTAAAAATTCGATACAAACAGCACAAAAATATAAAGATTTATTAAAGAATGAAAGTGAGATAGTAAAACAATACTATGATAAAATGAAAGAGATAAACAAATATCTATCAAATAGTTTGATCGATGCATCTACTGATGTTTGTGATAAAGTAACACCAATAGATGAAAAATACATAATGAAATTTAAAAATGATCAGAACATTAGACGTATAGATTACTTATTGAGTAAAAAATATGATCCAAATCAATATATATCAAAAATTTTAAAAACAGCAAACAATAAACCTGGTATTGGAGGCATGAAAAAAACATCGTACTACAAAATGCTATCAGTGGGACTTAATTTGAAAACCGAAACGAAAGAAATGGATGATGTTGCATTGTACGCAATGAACAAAATTCACGAAGGAAAATTAGCTGCATCAAATAAGGAGAAAGCTTCAAAGGCATGTTACATTCGTAATATTTTATTAGAAAAAGAGAGCGAAAATGACAAACAGAGAAAAGAAGAAAACATAATTATGGTAAACAAAAGTATAAATAATGACAATAAAGAAGGCCCATTAAAACCAAATATTAATTTGGACTCCGTTAATAAAATAGAACAACCCTCAGTAGTTGATAATGATGAATCACAAATTAACACGGAAAATAATCCAAATAATCACGAGGATATTTCCAAGCAAATAAACAGCGATAAATCAAAAAAAATGGTTGATAATGAAGATAATATGGAAAAAAATAAAAGCGAAAATGATAAACCTACTGCAACAAATTTAAGTCCTCATGAAAACCAAAGTCGCGAATCAGAAAATTTGTCTAATAGCAAACAACCTCAACATGAAAATAAAAACATAAGACCAGAAAATACTGCAAATTATGAACCTAAACACAATTCTTCTCGAAAAGTAACACATCATACCAGACATAAAAATCCAGATGATCCAAATGATCAATCTGAAGAATACGATACAATTGAGGAGGTTGATGAAGATGATTATTACTCCCAAGAAAACAATTCTGAAAACCCTAATGAAACACAAAAACTTAATACCGATAAAGATGATAAAAATTTTTTGAATAATATTGAAACAAACAATAATAGTGATCCGAAAATTAATGAGAAGTTAAAAAAACACAAGAAAAAGAGAGATCCCGTAACAGGAGAAGAATTATCTGGAGAATATGAAACTAATGAAGATGAAAATAAATCAGAAGGCAATGAAAATACTAACACACCTTCGAAGAAACATAGGAAACGAAAAGATCCTATAACTGGAAAGGAATTATCTGGAGAATATGAAAGTTATGAAGATGAAGATAAATCAGAAGGCAATGAAAATACAAACACCCCTTTGAAGAAACATAGGAAACGAAAAGATCCGATAACTGGAAAGGAATTATCTGGAGAATATGAAAGTTATGAAGATGAAGATAAATCAGAAGGCAATGAAAATACAAACACCCCTTCGAAGAAACATAGGAAACGAAAAGATCCCGTAACAGGAGAATATTTATCTGGGGAATATGAAACTAATGAAGATGAAGATATATCAGAAGGCAACGAAAAAACAAATCCGCCTTTGATAAATCAAAAGAAATCAAAAGATCCCGTGACAGGAGAAGAATTATCAGAAGAATATGAAACTAATGAAAATGAAGATAAATCAGAAGGCAATGAAAATACTAACACACCTTCGAAGAAACATAGGAAACGAAAAGATCCTATAACTGGAAAGGAATTATCTGGAGAATATGAAAGTTATGAAGATGAAGATAAATCAGATGGAAATGAAAATACAAATCCACCTTCGAAGAAACACAGGAAACGAAAAGATCCTATAACTGGAAAGGAATTATCTGGAGAATATGAAAGTTATGAAGATGAAGATATATCAGAAGGCAATGAAAATACAAATCCACCTTCGAAGAAACATAAGAAACGAAAAGATCCTGTAACAGGAGAAGAATTATCCGGAGAATATGAAGATAATTCAGAAGGCAATGAAAATACAAACACGCCTTCGAAGAAACATAGGAAACGAAAAGATCCTATAACTGGAAAGGAAATATCTGGAGAATATGAAAGTTATGAAGATGAAGATATATCAGAAGGCAATGAAAATACAAATCCACCTTCAAAGAAACATAAGAAACGAAAAGATCCCGTAACAGGAGAAGATTTATCTGGGGAATATGAAACTAATGAAGATGAAGATAAATCAGAAGGCAACGAAAATACAAATCCACCTATGATAAATCAAAAGAAATCAAAAGATCCCGTGACGGGAAAAGAATTATCTGGAGAATATGAAACTAAAGAAATTGAATATAAATCAGATGGAAATGAAAATACATACACGCCTTCGAAGAAACATAGGAAACGAAAAGATCCTATAACTGGAAAGGAATTATCTGGAGAATATGAAAGTTTCGAAGACGAAGATAAATCAGAAGACAATGAAAATACAAATCCACCTTCGAAGAAACATAAGAAACTAAAAGATCCCGTTACAGGAGAAGAATTATCCGGAGAATATGAAAGTTATGAAGATGAAGAAAAATCAGAAGACAATGAAAATACAAATCCGCCTTCGAAGAAACATAAGAAACGAAAAGATCCTATAACAGGAAAGGAATTATCTAAGGAATTTGAAAGTTATGAAGATGAAGATAAATCAGAATACAATGAAAATACAAATCCGCCTTCGACGAAACATAAGAAACGAAAAGATCCCGTAACAGGAGTAGAATTATCCGGAGAATATGAAACTAATGAAGATAAAGATAATTCAGAAGGCAATGAAAATACAAATTCACCTTCGAAGAAACACAGGAAACTAAAAGATCCTATAACTGGAAAGGAAGTATCTGGAGAATATGAAAGTTATGAAGATGAAGATATATCAGAAGGCAATGAAAATACAAATCCACCTTCGAAGAAACATAAGAAACGAAAAGATCCCGTAACAGGAGAAGAAATATCCGGAGAATATGAAACTAATGAAGTGGAAGATAATTCAAAAAGCAATGAAAATATAAATCCACCTTCGAAGAAACACAGGAAACGAAAAGATCCTATAACTGGAAAGGAATTATCTGGAGAATATGAAAGTTATGAAGATGAAGATAAATCAGAAGACAATGAAAATACAAATCCTCCTTCGAAGAAACATAAGAAACGAAAAGATCCTATAACAGGAAAGGAATTATCTAAGGAATATGAAAGTTATGAAGATGAAGATAAATCAGAAGACAATGAAAATACAAATCCGCCTTCGACGAAACATAAAAAACGAAAAGATCCCGTAACAGGAGTAGAATTATCCGGAGAATATGAAACTAATGAAGATAAAGATAATTCAGAAGGCAATGAAAATACAAATCCACCTTCGAAGAAACACAGGAAACGAAAAGATCCCGTAACAGGAGAAGAATTATCCGGAGAATATGAAACTAATGAAGATGAAGATAATTCAGAAGGCAATGAAAATACAAATCCACCTTCGAAGAAACACAGGAAACGAAAAGATCCTATAACTGGAAAGGAATTATCTGGAGAATATGAAAGTTATGAAGATGAAGATATATCAGAAGGCAATGAAAATACAAATCCACCTTCGAAGAAACATAAGAAACGAAAAGATCCCGTAACAGGAGAAGAATTATCCGGAGAATATGAAACTAATGTAGATGAAGATAATTCAGAAGGCAATGAAAATACAAACACCCCTTCAAAGAAACATAAGAAACGAAAAGATCCTGTAACAGGAGAAGAATTATCCGGAGAATATGAAACTAATGAAGACGAAGATAAATCAGAAGACAATGAAAATACAAATCCACCTTCGAAGAAACACAGGAAACGAAAAGATCCTATAACTGGAAAGGAATTATCTGGAGAATATGAAAGTTATGAAGATGAAGATATATCAGAAGGCAATGAAAATACAAATCCACCTTCGAAGAAACATAAGAAACGAAAAGATCCCGTAACAGGAGAAGAATTATCCGGAGAATATGAAACTAATGTAGATGAAGATAATTCAGAAGGCAATGAAAATACAAACACCCCTTCAAAGAAACATAGGAAACGAAAAGATCCTATAACTGGAAAGGAATTATCTGGAGAATATGAAAGTTATGAAGATGAAGATAAATCAGAAGACAATGAAAATACAAAACCACCTTTGAAGAAACATAAGAAACGAAAAGATCCTGTAACAGGAGAAGAATTATCCGGAGAATATGAAACTAATGAAGACGAAGATAAATCAGAATACAATGAAAATACAAATCCGCCTTCGACGAAACATAAAAAACGAAAAGATCCCGTAACAGGAGTAGAATTATCCGGAGAATATGAAACTAATGAAGATAAAGATAATTCAGAAGGCAATGAAAATACAAATCCACCTTCGAAGAAACACAGGAAACGAAAAGATCCCGTAACAGGAGAAGAATTATCCGGTGAATATGAAACTAATGAAGATGAAGATAATTCAGAAGGCAATGAAAATACAAATCCACCTTC
Source organism: Periphyllus acericola (assembly GCA_949715065.1). Classification (NCBI taxonomy): domain Eukaryota; kingdom Metazoa; phylum Arthropoda; class Insecta; order Hemiptera; family Aphididae; genus Periphyllus; species Periphyllus acericola. Next base: position 29,830,822 of record OX454268.1, read on the forward strand.
GAAGAAACACAGGAAACGAAAAGATCCTATAACTGGAAAGGAATTATCTGGAGAATATGAAAGTTATGAAGATGAAGATATATCAGAAGGCAATGAAAATACAAATCCACCTTCGAAGAAACATAAGAAACGAAAAGATCCCGTAACAGGAGAAGAATTATCCGGAGAATATGAAACTAATGTAGATGAAGATAATTCAGAAGGCAATGAAAATACAAACACCCCTTCAAAGAAACATAAGAAACGAAAAGATCCTGTAACAGGAGAAGAATTATCCGGAGAATATGAAACTAATGAAGACGAAGATAAATCAGAAGACAATGAAAATACAAATCCGCCTTCGAAGAAACATAAGAAACGAAAAGATCCCGTAACAGGAGAAGATTTATCTGGGGAATATGAAACTAATGAAGATGAAGATAAATCAGAAGCCAATGAAAATACAAACACGCCTTCGAAGAAACATAGTAAACGAAAAGATCCTATAACTGGAAAGGAATTATCTAGAGAATATGAAAGTTATGAAGATAATATGAAAACGGAAGACATGAAAAGTGCCGAAAATGATGAATCGGATGATTCTGAAAATTTAATGGATCATAATCCAAAAAATAAAAACAATATATTGAAGAAACAAGAGTATCCTCAAAACGAAGGAGTAACACCAGAAGAATATGAGACCATTGAAAACGAAAATGATTCTAAGTCAATTGGAGGCAAACATGATGATGATATGGATAAAGTTAAAGGTATCGAGAATGAAGATGAACCAAGTGTCAAATCAGTGGAACAAAGTCTTGAATCCCTAAGTCCTTCATCAGAACCGCGAACTGATGTAGAACCAGAATCTAAAAACCCTTTGAAAAAACGTAGAAAACGTAAAGATCCAGCAACAGGAGTTGAAGTACCAGATGAATTTGAAACAAATGAGTACGAAGAGGATTCAAGGCCAAATGAAACAGAACTAGATGATAATATTGGAACAGAATATTTGGGTCAAAAGAGTAATGAAGCTGATTTAGAAAATAAAAAACAACTGAAGAATCGTAGAAAACGAAATGATGCCATAACGGGAGAAGATATAGCCGAAGAATATGAAAGTGGTGTAGATGATGATAAATCCGTGGATAATGAAATGGTTGGTGAGTCATCAGAGTTATATGGACATGAAAATTTAGACAGTGTTGAACGTGCTGAACATTATGGGGTCAAAAATGAAAATATTATTCCAGCAGTTGAAAGTTACGAAGAAGAGTCATCAACTCAATATGAAGATAGTAAAGCAATTGATGATAATTCCACTAGTGGAAATGATTTAGAATTACCAGATAATTATGTACAACTTGAACCACAAATATCTGAAGCAGTACCTGAAAATAAAGTAGAAATAAAATCTATGACTCCTATTAAAACTATGAAAAAACTAAAGAGAAAAAAAAAATCTGATTCTCCAAATCATATGTATGAGACGCAGGAAGACGTGGATTCGTATGAAGAAATCAGTGGAGAAGATGTTAACAATAATACAAACGGAAATAATGCTGGTTCTTCTGAATTAGATGGACGACCCGAAATCCCTAAAATAATTGAAACTGGTAAGGAAGAACCTCAAAAACCTAAGAACACCGGAACTGCTGATGTGTTTTCGTATACTAATGCTTTACCTGCTAACATTCAAGGTGAAAAAGAAAATCCTGTTAAGATACCACTTAATGGTAGACGCCAAAGGAGAACAAGAAATCCCAATAATGGTGATGTGAATACCAATGAACCAAAATCATTAAACAATAGTAATGGTCTAAATAAAAATCCATCTGATAAATCGGAGGAGTATGAAGAATCGATTCCTAAGAAGGATAACTATTCCCGGGAAAATTTACCAGAGACGCAAATTGAAGAACCTTCAGATGTGAAGAATGAAATTGAACCACAAGATGAATCAGATGATCTTGATACTTCTGATGTGCCCCCCACTTATAATGCAGCACTTGACGATATGGACGGTCTGGTAAATGGTCCATCTTATATACCGCATAAAGGAAGACGCCATAGGAGGACAAGAAAGCCCAAGAATGGAGACGTGAATACCAATGAACCAAAATCATTAAACGATGGTAATGGTCTAAGTGATAATCCATCTGACAAACAAGAGGCGTATGAAGAAATAGTTCCCAATAATGATAATTACTCACGGAACCATGTACCTGAGACGCAATTGGAAGAACCATCAGATGTAAAGAATGAAATGGAACCACAAGATGAATCAGAAGATCTTGATACTTCTGATGTGCCCCCCACTTATAATGCAGCACCTAATGATATAGAGGGTCAGGAAAATTATCCATCTTATAAACCGCATAAAGGAAGACGCCATAGGAGGACAAGAAAGCACAAAAATGGTGACGTGAATACCAATGAACCAAAATCATTAAACAATAGCAATGGTTTAAATGAAAATTCATCCGACAAATCGGAGGGGTATGAAGAAACGATTCCTAAGAAGGATAACTATTCCCGGGAAAATTTACCAGAGACACAATTTGAGGAACCATCAGATGTAAAGAATGATATTGAACCACAAGATGAATCAGATGATCTTGATAATTCTGATGTGCTCCCCACTTATAATGCAGCACCTTATGATATAGACGGTCAGGAAAATGATCCATCTTATATACCGCATAAAGGAAGACGCCATAGGAGGACAAGAAAGCCCAAGAATGGAGACGTGAATACCAATGAACCAAAATCATTAAACGATGGTAATAGTCTAAGTGATAATCCATCTGACAAACAAGAGGCGTATGAAGAAATAGTTCCCAATAATGATAATTACTCACGGAACTATGTACCTGAGACGCAATTGGAAGAACCATCAGATGTAAAGAATGAAATGGAACCACAAGATGAATCAGAAGATCTTGATACTTCTGATGTGCCCCCCACTTATAATGCAGCACCTAATGATATAGACGGTCAGGAAAATGATCCATCTTATAAACCGCATAAAGGAAGACGCCATAGGAGGACAAAAAAGCCCAAGAATGGAGATGTGAATACCAGTGAAACAAAATCATTAAACGATGGTAATGGTCCAAATGATAATTCATCTGGCGAACCATCAATTCCTAGTAAAAATGATTATGCCCGGGAAAATATAACAAAATCATTAAACGATGAAAATATCGAAAATGCCCCAGTTGATAATCAGGATTTTAATAATAAAATAAATCAAATCAACGCTGAACAGGACGATGTTGATCCCGGAACTTATGATGAAAACGACTCATCACAAGAAATTGAAAATGAGCTTACAGATCCAGAAACAGAAGAATTTGAGGCTCCTGATAATATTGATTATAATAATAACGAAATTGAATCTCCTCATTCAGGTAACAAAATTCGAAGAAGAAAACCGAAAGAATCAAATTTCGACAAGATATCAGAATATCCTGAAAGTCTTTCCGCACAGAATAACAGTGGAGAAGGCACCAAACAAAACGAAAACCCAGAAGTTTCAACGGTCCCTACTAATAATAAAATCAAAGGTATTAAGCCAAGGAAAAAGAAACATATCAGAAGAAAGAAAATAACCACAACACATACAAATAAGAAGAGAACGACCACCGAAGAAAATACTTTACATGATTCGGACAGTGAAAAAAATGACAATAATAAAGAAGATACATCACCTGAACATTTTGAGGAACAACCGCAGAATAATAAACAAAAACCAAAAAGAAAGAAACATATACAACGTGTAAGAACTTACATGGTGAACAAAGCAACAAACGAAAAAATACCTGTAGACGATCAAACATATTCTACTAGGAACGGGGTACCGGAAACTCAAGAAAAAGAATCACAATTATCTGATGACCAAAACAATCCCGAAAAGTCGCGACCTGATGATCCCGATGCAAATAAAGACGACAGTGCTTTTTCATCATTTTTGGTAATTTTAAAATATTTGTTACCATGTAATTCAACCAATATACTCACTATTTTTTTTCTTATTACAGTTTACAGAACACAATTCAGACCAGTGCAAACGCAGTGCGTACGATAAATTTAAAAAAGTTTCTTCAGATGATGCCAAACAAATTGCTTATCGAAGTGTCTTGGATACAAGTGAGATGCGAAGTATTATGATAGCTACAATTAAGAACGCTATAGCAAACGTAAAAGAATCCAAAACGTCTAATGAAGTAGATCAGAGTTTAAGAACAGTCAGTAATACTCTGAAAACTAGTTTGAAACATACAATCAATGACCTGGTGAACAAGATGCTTCCGTTGGCCAAAGATTTCATAAAAGAAGCAGAACAACATAAGGAATTATACCGGAGAGGCCCACAGTCCACACACAACATGTTGGCTGGCATTCTGGAGAGCCCACCGACCGTACCAGATTCTGCTAAACCTGTTCTGAAACTAATTTCTCCACAATTCGACATTGATGAGATGGTAGACAATATCTTTGACAAGCCAATCAAAGCGAAGTCTCTGAAACGGAAGCAGACCAAAGCTAAAAAAAAACTCATCGAATTGTCCATACGCATGGAAACGGCAACCAGCAATATCGACTGTTTTGTACTGACCGCCATGTCAACAGTGGGCGCTGGGGCGGACACGTTGAACTTACTTAAGTCTGGCAGAGTAATAATGAGCGATAAACATCCCAGATCGAAAACGTTGAGAGATGCCATGGGCGTGATCGAAGCAGGTAGAAACATATTCAACGATGCGAACTTTACGCCGGCATTGGTGTCTTCTGAAAACGTCGATGATAGCGACGAGGACGACGATGAAAATCCGGATAACGTTACGCAGAAAAACGAAGAGTTTCTGAAAACCGTACCCGATCTAGATGACAACGTGCGACAAAAAAGAGTTCCAAACAGACGTCAGACATTGGGAGTTATCGTTGTGCATCCAGACAAGCAGATCGAGTACAAAGAAGTGACGGACACAAAGGGGTTGAAGAAATTCGTCAAGCAACAATCGAAAAAGTACAAAATTAAATCGCAAAATCATCCTAAATTTTTGAAAGTGAACAGCAAAAAATTAATCGATTCGATGGTCGAGGATGTTAAAAGAAAGGCCGAGAAAAATGGAATGACTAAAAAAGAGATGGTGGACGAAATAATAAACAATTTGAAGAATAATAGCTGAACTGTTACAACATTTTGATAATTATTGCAAACGTATATTTTGATTACTATAGATAGTTGTACTGATCACTCTAACAAAATACATGTGCTTGATATTATGTTAATTATGTTCAACCCTTAGTTCATACTGAAATTGTTAAAAATGTACAACTTTTTTTATGTACCTAAATTTAATATTATTATAATAACTATACTCAAATATAACAGTTGTGTGAATGTATCCTGTTATATGTAGGCCATGAGGTATAAGGTCTTCGTCCGGGTAACTTTGGACCAAAGTTTGACCATTTCCTCGTACTATAGTAGAATAACTAAATTTGATTTGGGAATATTTTTCATTAAAAATATTTTCTTCAAATGGCAGGAATTAAAAGTGGAAAGTGCATTATAATATGGTGAATTAAAAAAAACATACTGCAAGTATAATTTATACATGCAACATAATTCAATAAAATAACAGTAATTATAATAAGCAAACAAGGTTTATTAACAATTCTAAATTATTAGATCATAAAAAAAATAATGCTGTTTAATGGCGTATTATTTAAACCCAGTAAATACACAAAAACAACATCGTACATAAAACATATTATGAGTTCCTGTGCCTACAGTCAATAATAACGAAAATTAAACAAACAATTCAAACATGCCACATGGATTATAATATTAATATTTTGACCGGGCGAATATAAATAAAACGTGGATTCTAATTGGATGATAGAATATTGATAATATCTTAACAAAACTATTCACCGGAAAAAAATTATTCAATTATTATTAGGATTTTTATGGTATGAAATGTATACAATATAAGAACCGACGTTAATGACTTTTTTAAGCCTGGAACTCGAAATCAATCGTAATTGTATATGATAATTTATAATATTATAAAATTATGGGAGGCTCTATTATAACAACTATGACTGTAGTGATTTTATTTAAGAATAATATTATTAACAGGAATAACTGTTTTTCAATGACAGTAGTAGTCGCTGCAGCGATTCAATAATTCAGCTAGTTACCTTTGGATTGCTATTTTTTTTGCTTTTAGAAACTTTGAACGTGGTTTTTAAAATGCTAGTATCAAAGTGGTTCAGTTGCGCGGTATCCACGGGAGGCGGTTCGTCGTCGTCCAATTGGCCGATGGCCGGAACTCTTTCGGTCACGTTCAGGTGTGGTGCTACCAGATTCATGAAAAACTGAAAATCAGACAACAATTTAACAACAACAGCGACATGACGACTAAACCGCGATATCACAGCGTAACGCATTATGGAAATATAGGATTGGATGTATTTCATTAAAAAATAACAAGCTAACACAACATGAGTTTCGATTCGACGCAATATCTGATGCAGAGAGTCGAAATGACGAGTCGACTGACTCAACACTCAACACGAACAAATTGCGCGCGCACTCCGTAAATACATTACTCGTGTCGTCGTACCGTGACATTTAAATGTCGTATTATTAGTTATTACACAGGGACAGGCTCCCCGCCCTCCTCACACACACACACACACGCACTTAAGGACGAACTCAACGGGGTAAACGGATAATCAACAGTCCGGGAAACGAGTAAACGCATCGGTCAACAGCCGTTCGTCCACATTAGAACTTAATATACCTGTCCGACGTACACGCGGAGCATACTGTTTAATATCCCTCCGGGAAAAGACTTTATTGCAAAAATCTCACAACGATTTAATTGCAGTTTTATCGTCCGAAATACGACGAAGACGGTCGTCTTTTCAAACGCACGACGTTGTATTATAACATTAATGGAGAATCGATATCGGAAATTGGGAACCTGTCGATATAGTACATCGCGCAGCGGCGGCGTGGCGAAAGGAGTTTTTATTGCCTACGCCAAGACGTCATAGTTTAAATTTGGTACAAGTTGTTTAACAGGTGCCTAATCTCGAAATCCCAAAATATACACTTACGAGCAAAAAACCATAAAACATTTCGGACGGGCGTGTCCTTAGAAAAGAGATGACGGGGCGGGTACTAAATAATATAATATAATATGTTGTACACATCGTGACACCGGTATTTATAAACGTTTACCACGCCAATGGTGAGTGGTCCGCGGTGTTTCGTCCGGTGACGGTTAGGAAGGACAGGACGCAGGACCGGGTCGTGAACCGGGGAGAACGCCGTCGTTGGAGTCGTGTGGATGTACCGCGTACGTCGGTCCGGGGCGGGGAGCCTACCCGGTGGACCCGCCCGCTGCCCGCGCACCAACCACTCACCTCTCCGATGGACGTCAGCCCCATGTCGGTGAACTTGAGCTGCCAGTGCGGCAGGCCCATGTGCACCAGCGCCTTGCGGAAGTAGTTGCTGAAGTTCGGCGCCAACAGGTGCCACCGGTACGTGGTGTCCAGCAACCAGACGGACGCGCGGCTCGGCTCCTCGTGCAAATGCGAATCCGGCGGGCCGTGGATCGCGGTCGAGGTGGTCGCGGCCACGGACGACGCCGACGGGTCCACGGCCTCCCGGTGATCGTCCACGTACACCAGGCACACGTGGCCCACGTCCAGGCTCGAGTCCAGCTCGAATATCTTCGAGTTCTCCGTGAAGTTCGGCGTGCCCCTGTCCGACAGCCGGTCCAGCATCTGCAGGTCGCGCATCACGTTTATGTTGACCGAGTCCGATTTGATGTCGCACAGGCGCACCAGCTCGGACAGCGGGTTCACAGTGATGTTGCCGATGGCCAGGCCCGGCGGCGCCTCGCGGCCGCTCTGCGTCTCGGCCGTCAGACCTGCGGCGCGTTGCATAACTGTTATAATAGCAAAAACGTGTTCGGGGGGGGGGGAGGGTGATTAGAGGATGTTTGGCAGAAGGGCGGACAAGGGCGGTGCCATATTACGAGGGTGCGAGAGCATTTTTGAATACAAAGTAAGAAAATGTATTGTACAATATTATTCCTATACAACCTGCTGCGTTTTCCTCTGATACGAACCATGATAATATAATATTCTTATTAACACATTTGTAAAACGCAATTCGCGTGTAGAAAAATTATTTTATATTCATTTCACATAAGCCGCATGTATGTTGGGAATAATAGTGCTTATCAATAAGCACCCGGACACCTCGCGCAACGGTTTAAGGACCTGTGCCGTGTCCGGAGACGAGAAGCGCGTTATAGTCGCTATTGAACAATGAGCACTACTATTACTGTACATTTATCTGTAGGTACACAACTCGCTGCAGTGCTGTACATCTGTATTTTGTACACTGCAGTACATTACACGTTCAATATTGTTGTTCGCAGTTGTACAGTGTACCACTGCACGTCCGTAATATTAATAAACAGTGGAAATGGAATTAGTGTAAAACAAATACGCACTGCAAATATTACAGACCGGTTTATTGAAAATAGCCCGGATAATCGTGCCACAACGTTTTGTCTTTAGACAACGGATGAACGTATTAATCATTCACGTAACCGCTAACGCGTAGGTATCGTCCGCGTAACCATATAGGGCTCAGCGACCTAACTGTTGCATTGTTATAAATAATAATTTAACCCCTTGACCTATACAATTACGACATTCTTATAGTTAATTATGGATTTCAATAACACAAGGTACACAAATTTACAATGCAATATTGTTGGTTCACATTTGTAGCCATATTTTCATTTAGTCTCGTAAACTCGAACGAATCGAGAGAAAATTCCTAGGGTGTATCGGTTTATGCATCCGGTTTGTGTGAACTAGTAACAAATTCTTCAATCCAATATTTTCGAATTCGGTTGGTTTTGAGTGTATGTACACGGTGTACCTATGTAATAAACAATTTTCTTGATATTTGATTGATATTTAATATTGTAAAAAAAAAAAAAACGCAAACTATAATATATATATTTTTTTTAGATTTTTCGAGCTTTTAAATCTGTATCTCAGCGGAAAGTACAGAACCAGATAGCCTGATCAAAAAAAAAAAAAAAAATGAGTCGTCAAAAAATTTAGCTCATTGAAAAATGATTACATATTAATTTTTTTTATTTAAAATTCTAGGCGAGGTGAGTATAAAAATCAAACAAAATAATTATTATCAGATTAATTTATTTCTAAATAATTTGCATAAAAAATTATTTCATCCGGCTCTATAGATCCTCCGGCAATCCTTAATTAATAAGTATGATAAACCTGCAGAGACCAGTCGCACTAGCTATAACCAACAATCATATCGGTGCTAAATGCACAACACTCGACTCGAATGATCTGAAAATCGATCTATCAAAACAATTAAAAAAAAAAACATATTAATAATAAACAAGTAAATGATTATAACGAAAATGAATACCTACAAAACGTTTTGGCCTGCACCGATCGCTGATTTTATATATTTAGTATATAGTAGCTGAATAGCACGTAAAACCTCTTAAGTCTTATGGCCCTAGGGCGTAAAAGTTTTAAAACACAATGGAATCCGTACCTTTATACGTATAACTTACAGCTATTAGCATATAAATCGAAATGGGAATGTTATACCCAACAATTAGGATGTTTTTATGGACTGATTCGAACTTAAACCTAGCCGGGAAGTGATGATAACGAAGTTTCGCATTAGTAATCGTACGGAAAAAAGAAACAGAGTAAGCACCAAATATCCTCGATATTTACAAAAAAATCAGTCAGTAGATACTTTAACTGTTTACAAATTTCCAGTAGGGGGTGAAGCTAAATTATAGCTCTCCTCTTCAACCAGCTATATGCCAGGCACTTGTCGCTTCCTCGCACCCTTCACAATAACTGGGTACTACATATTATAATATCACAGAGAACATTAAACGTTCAACAGATATATTATGCATTCAAGGAAGGGGTGATGGGGCAATATGCGGTTAGCTTAGGTACAACACCGTCGTACGAACTTGCCTTCGATCTTGTACGACCACGTCAATTTGAATCCGTCGCACGACGCGTAAAACGATCTGACGTCGTCCGGCAGCAGACACGCGTTCCGCTGTTCCCACAGACCGATTTTCGTCTTGTCGCACGGCAAACTCTGCTTCACCGTCAGGTCGCACACGCCCGTCGTGTTCTCTGCTCAGACACGTGAAACTTGTCAAGTTTATTATGAAAAATAAGGACCGTGACGAGCGGGGCAGAGGCACCGCGTGCACGTAATTATGTGTCCGAGGGCATACACACTATTTACAGTCCCCCGAAATTATAATAGTATACATTAAACATAAATGATGGAGATTAATATAGGTTTTATTAAAAAAAAAAAGTCATAACGATATTGGGTGAGTGGGGTCATTTCAGTGTTTTCCTTAGAGTAGGGCAGTCGGCTCTTTCCGACTCAATGTTTGTCTTACGTCAACTGTCATACACTTTTGGGACATTATTAAAGTTATGCATTTTTCTGTTTCACAACATAATGTCGGTGATTTTGAAAAATACGTGTTTATACTTTGACGATGTGCTGACTTTGGGATGGCTTAACTCTAGACTGCGGTAAATGCATGAGTCCAAAGTCTTCTAACTCTCATAATTGGAAAGGTTTGCTACTACAGGTTCTACATACAGAAATATATAGCTGTTGCCTTTACACGTCTGGATCGGTGAAACTTGCTGTAGGTAGTATAATACTATGTACTGAATTGTAAATGGATCAGAACAACTATGTATAATGCTGGAACCAGGTAAGCATATGGCAAACTTCCAAGAAATACAATTGTCACCTAGCCTGATCTGCTCTCGCCTCTCGAACCAAACGTAACCCCGAATGCCCTCCGTCGAACCAAGAGCATGGTCATAAACCACCCATCTCAACCAATAACACATCGTCCATATTTTTTTGATTTCATTCCCTCGGGGTTATTACAGTATCAACCGTAATTAGCGCGTAGTACGAGCATTCGTCACGGTTTGCCTCAATTATTGTTACCGGCCATACACCAGTGCTCCGATTGCAAGAATTATTAAAGTATGTAGGTACACGGGTACATTGGGGAAGTAATTACTTAAAAGAAAAGTGCATACCCCGTTATCCCCGAATTCGAACGCTGGCCGACACTGGTATCATTAATAATGCTTGTATTAATTTATATCATATCTACGCCGGCTCCGTATTACTACTGTTACTATTCACTACGCTTTCGGATTTAATTAAGCTAATAGGTACCGATCGGGTAACCATAAGTCTCGAAAATAATATACAAATTGTGATTAATAATACCCTGCCTACTATGAATAATAATTATACCTATATTAAGTTGGATGTTAAACATTTGTAGGCACGGTTTATCGAGATACGAGTTCTGGTATAGTATTTAGATATATGCACTAGATATGATGTAGATATTCATAGGTACCTATTATGTAGTGGCCACGGCTATAGATCATAGATACTACATAATTATGTATTATCTATGCTATAGATACCTACTATTATATTATTATCTATTGAGTCGAGTCGCAGTGATAGCGAACCTTAAAACGAATCGGATATCGACCGACACATATTCACGTGAAACGTGTCCTAGGTCCCGTGTTACCATTTATTAAATAAGTACATATTTATCACTTTGGACCGGATACCGGATTTGTTTACACAGGACGAACGGTAGTTGTAATCAACGCGGAAAACTAGTGCTGTTAGTGCGCGTACAAAGCGCACACTCGTGTTTTACATACCCCATCAACCCCCGAAACAGCAACTTTACACGTAGCAGGCAGGAGGTACTTACCGAGCACGTTCAGCAGACCCAAAGTGACTTGATCATTGAACAAATCTGAAGTGACCAAATCTAATTTATTAGACATGTTGGATGATTGAACTAGTGAAATTGGAATAACTGTTATTAGGCGTTGTCGTAGCAACTAATGTCGCTCGCCCCACCGTCTCATTCCGTGGCGACTGCTGTAAAATCCATATGGAATAAGTGTAGAAAGAACCCAGGGGAAGAATAACACATTTAAAAATTGTTTCGATTATGTATTGTGTGTTTTATTCCTGAACTTGTTTCATATCAACATTATTGTTATAACATTCCAAAATACAATATCAGTTTTTTTCTTTTTATATATCGAAAGTACAATTGTATTCATTTGAAATAAGTAATAACTATTAAATAATAAATAAAAAATATTAATACACATATTAAATTGTATTTTTAGACGGTTTAAATGTAAAAATGTACAACAAAAAATAAAATAAAGTAAGCTAAAAACAATATTCAGTCCTATCTAATCCAATAACACTACATTGCCATGTAAAAAACGTGTTTCTATGGTAACAAACACCACGAACAATAGCAATTAACAAAATCAAGTAATAAGGGATTACAATGAAGTATATATAAAAGAGAAAATTTTAACATAAATAATCGTATGTTTATATAAAAATTACTTAAAGTATAAATATTTAAAATCCGATTACATTTTACATGGTATTTTCAAAAATAAAATTAGATTCGACTAAACAATCTTATTTTTTTTTTGGTAAACAGTGGAAGCCACAAAATATTTTTATAAAAATTTAACAGTAAAACAATAGTTCAATATGCATTGGGTTTTCATTTCTAATGTTTTTCACAATGTGTAATTATAATAGTATTTGTACAAATACAATGTAACATTGTGAAAGCAAGAATGGAAAAATTACTGGCAATAAATAAAACACAACAAAATTATCAATATAACCAATCTGTGTAATAATAGTCATGTGATATGATAATTTAAAGTTTAATAGGTAGGTTTTTCGTTTTTTCTAATACATAAGCAGTGAACCGTTTCAAGAATTTTGGATACTCTCGTTTATACACGGCACGGAGGACAGATGATGGTGCCCAACCGCCAGGATTGACTGTAAAGAAAAACATGAATCAAAATTAATATAGTTGAATCGAATACCACACAAAGTTATAATTATTATAAAATGTTAATTTAAGGTATTTAAGTTATAAAAAATTATAAAATATATTATGTTCTTACCGACAGCGCAATAAGTTATTTTACAAGTAATATCATCTCGTTTTAATTCACGGCCCTTTGCTGCAGGAGATATAATTGTCTGACCCATGAGAATAATAGTCAGATAAATACGAACTTGTTTTCCTCCATTTGGCTGAAAACAAATATCAAATAGTTCTATAATTTACAATATTTTATGAAATTACTTATTGTTAGAATTGATAAAGGGTTCAAAACCTAATAAAATTATAACGATAGAAATTGAATAAATTGTTTTCCTAATACATTACATTTAAAAATATTTAACATTATATTACAATTTCATCTATTTTGTGGTAATATTTTACTTTATTTATAATGAAATATACTTATAGTCATGCACAAGAAATTATTTTAAAAGTTCTATAACATACAGGATATGATGGCAATTCCACTGAACTATTGACAGTTGCCCATATGTGTGGGCTGTCTTCAGACTTTTCCTCTGCATCAGGAACATGTGTAAGGTGAGACCAAAACGTAGCATCACGTTGTGCTGCTGGCCAAATACGTTTATGTATCTGATGGAATAATATTGTGTCTTCAGCAATCTTATCGACTATATTCATAGTTTCCAGTGTACCTTAAGAAACAAAAAGATCATGAATACAATTGATTAAATTATTTTCAATATAATTTCTATACCTTCCCAATCATATCTATATTCAGGATAAAAAAAGTAATGACATAATTCTCGACCAGTGATGCCTTTCACTTGATGAGTTGCTTTGAGAGGATCAACAACTAATCCATCTTCTTCAACTTCTCTTCGGTACATCTTCATCTCACCATCTTCGACAAACAATTGCCAAGCTCCTTTACCAAGACCCATGCGAGCTGATCGAATTTGTTCAGCAACAATTCTTTCAATCTTAACAAAAAATTTATATTACACTTAGCATATTATTTTTTAAAACATGATTAAATCATAATCAAATACAAATGAATCAATTTAAATTCAATCTTATGAACAAAATACAACAGATATATTACTTCTGGCCAATATGCATGTTTTAAAGAAGCATTCGTAGCAGCAGCTCGTATCAGTTCACCCCAATTGGTCTGAGAAGTTTGAGCATTATTTTTAGTACACTGTAATAATTGATCTTTTCTTTGTTTAGCGTCCTCGGCCGAGTTTTCATTGGAAGATTCAACAGCATCATAAAACTCATCTTCAGCCAAGGTGGAATGTTCCTAAAAATGTTAACAATTATTTTTTTAATAAGTAAAAAAATTACAACAATGCTAATAGAATTTTATCAAGTAAATTTATAATTCAAATAATATATCTGTATAAATTTGAATATAAAATAAACAGAAATAATTATTTTAAATTTGTTGAAATAATTATAGTGAAGATCACAATATTTATAAATAATTAATAAAAACATGGAATATTAATGAATTAATAAAAATAAAATTAATTGTAATGCATTATTTGTTAATATAAAGGTCAAATATTTCATATATTATATTTTATAATTATGACAACTAAGATAGCATTTATCATTAATAACATTTTTATTGACTTAATCCATACAATATAACATAATTTTAATATTTTTAAATGACATTTAACATTTAAAACATTATTCAATTAAAACGAGAAGATTGAAATTATATTATTATACTTTATGATTTCAACATTTATTTTACAGTTAAAAAGTTAAGCTTTAATCAATTTACACATAATTTTAGGTTTTACAATTTTTAATTAATACTCAGACCAAGTTTATACTCTTTAGTTATCTTCTAATAAAAATCAAAAAGTAATTTCAATGAAATACTCTTTTTTATTTTAATTCTCAGTTATTCAGTTATACATTGCACTGTGAAATATACGCAATTAGTATTTTAGTATTTACCAAAACTAATAACTATATAAATATTTAGTGATACATTTTACCAACAAAAGTTAAAATTTTATTTTTAAATTAACAAAAAATATAGTTTGGATTTTTTTCCTTTTGTTGTACTAACATAGTGATCCAGAAAATTAGATTTTCTACTTATATATATATATATATATACTTATAATACTCATTTTAAGTTTTAATTGGTAACATAATTTAAAGATGAGTTCAATTAGTAAAATCACTATTTTATTTACTAAAAAAGTGCATATGTATATGTATATACTTAAAAAATAATAAAAATTTAATGCTAAAAACGAAGAACATTTTTTTTAGAATACTATACATACTTATTAGTTTTTTTTATGATTACATAGGATTATTATTATTAACATTAAGTAAAACAAATTTTAAACATAGCATAGAAAAAATTGATTTGATAGATGACAACAATATTTTTGCACAACATACAATGAGAGTTTATCAAAATGTAAAAATAAGAATACATATCTATAAAAAAGGTTCATTAATTCATATTAGGCAGTTTTTATTGCATTAGAACAAAACACATAATCGACCAAATACTATATTATGATAATTAAATTTTTACTTTATCTCCATTAATTAAGCTATATTTTTTTATTATTAATTTTAGTTTTTTTTAAATTTATTTTAATATTAATTTATCGTTCTAAATTTATTTTTTAATGTTTTTATGTTAGGAAATATTAAGTGTTGAAAAAAAATGTATAAATGCAATGATTTTTAATTGAATTACATAATTAATAAATATTACAATGTTAAATGTGGTTAATCAATAAAAATGCTATATACAAAATTATTTAATGTAGAGAATAATAACCAAAAACCATTTATTAGAACAATTTAAAACTCATTTGAGGCTAAATAAATACATAAAATAATTGTAGACAAAATAATAAATATTACCTTTTTAGAAATAGAAGTCATTTTGAATTTCTCACAAAATTAGCCACTAGTATATGTAAATGATCAAATATGATCTATAACGTAGGATGTTCAGTTAATGAAAGACACTGATTAAAAGAAATAACCAATAAATACATAAAACAAAGACGAAATGATTCAAAACTGTTTATCTATTACTGTTACAATGTTTTATCAGAAATTGATATTGCATTATTTGGACTATGATCAGTTCAGTAAATATGACCTCTTTAAAATACAAGTTCATTAATAAGCCATAGTACCATGCATTTATTTTTGTATGAATCAGTAATATTTTACGAAACTCTAAAATATATTATAACAGATAATAAATAAGGTAATTAAATTACTACATATTAATATTCTATGTTTTTATGATTGGACATTTTTTATTACTTATAATAAAATATTGAGACATTTATAAATATGATACATACAGTTAAGTCAGCCCCAGAGAGAACTTGGGCTCTTTCTTGGTCAGTAAGCCCATCAACTAAGGACAAAGTCCGCACTACTTCTTCTAAATCTTTCCGATTGTTTATTTCTTTTTCTAACATAGACTCCCATGCAGTTTCTCGTTGATTCATAACCTGGAAAAATAATGAGTTGTTAATGTATACTTTTAATAATTATTCAATTTTCCATTCATAGCATACTTCAATACAATGTTTAAGGATTTCTAAAATTCCAGATGATGTTGCTTTAAATGCTACCGCTTCACCTTTGAAATCTAAAGCTTCACATGTATATTTTTGATAGGACTCATTCTTTGATACACCTTCTAGAAAAATTATATATATAATAAATACTAAAATCATATTAAAATTAACAAATACATAATTTGTGCACAAAAAAATAAAATGTAACTATTAGGAACCAAATTTAATACATATAATTATAGAAATAGGCTATAAAAAGATGGTGAAAAGGCCATAAGAAATTTAAGTTTGAACATAAAAAATGTTTTGAGTAACACTTTACTTTAACCGTACATATTTATTTTGATGTAATTGTATACAAAAAGTTTTCTTTTCTTAATGTATTATATTTTAAGGATTTTTTAATAAATTTAACTGTCCATATTATCTTAACACTCTAACAATCCTCATTTTGCTGTCTATTTTCTTTATATAAGACATTAATTAACTAAGAAAATGAAGCTTATTTGTACAAATTATTTTAGTAGCCTATATGTTACATTATGAACTAAAAAATATTGTTTATTTTAAATAATGATTACATAATACATAAGTAATGATAATTATTATTACATGTAAGGTCATGATGGTTTTACCTTTAAGCATCAATAATTTAATATGTTTTTCAATGGATGACAATTATTATAAATAAATAATAGACATATATAATTAGAATATAAATATGTTATTAAGACAGACAAGACATAAATAACATTAACAATATCTAATTACTTATTGTGTATATGATGTTGGGCAAGAGATTGCCAATTTCAAATAAAATAACTTTTCTACAGTAGTAAATTATACTCAGAATATTGTATTTATAATACATTTAAAATATCATGGCTAATTTGATGAGTATAATGATAATAAATTAAAGGTTAAAAATACACATATACTCTAGATGTATAGTATTAGTGATTAACAAATAGGTAGGTAATTGAGAATAAAAGCAAACACATAAAAGAAACATTAAACTATTATGTAAGATAAATCAAAAGAAAACTTTTAAACAAAAAAACGGATTAATAAATTTCATTGTATACATTACTTGGGATAGTTATTCATGAAATCTTGGAATTTAAAAATTAATAAAACATACAACATTAAATCAATTTAAATTTAAATATTAAGATTAAATTGCAAAATTGTAAAAATAAAATAATGTTAGCAGAAATAATTGTAATCTGTAGTTAAATGGAAAAATTTAAATGTTCACTCATTCAAAATGTTAAATATGAAATATAAAAAAAGAACAATCAAAAGTGACAATTGAGTGTATACAAATGACACATAGTATAAAGATCCGAAAAAGCCAATCTTATCTAATCTATTCATTATATTGAATACATTGTTGAAATACCACTTGTTTTTCAATAACAAAGGATTTATTTCAGTTCAAAAATATAATCAATAACTAAAACATGAATTTTTAAATAACAAAAATAAAAAACAATGGAAAACTAGAAATATTACATTTTTGAATAAAAATCAACTTTTACTCATACTTAACGGTTACTAGTCACTACGCAATAAAAAGTAACATTCAGCTGGTTTGGTTTGACAATTATACCAAAGTATATAAGTTCACTGAACACAATTTTTAACACAAGTGTGTAAATAAGGCATACCTATACACGTTATACTTCATACCCACTCCATGTTAATTTGTAACAATATGGCAAGTACAACTGTTGTATTTATGTTCATTACTACTATCTTTAAAAATGTTATGAATATAAAATTCAACCAATCATTTATTGTTAGACAATAACTATAAGTCATTAAATTATTGAATACCCACAGTAAATAGTTTGATATTACATGAAACACAATAATTGTTTATTAATAAATGTCAGTAAGTTTGTATCTAAAATAATCTGTTCAAAATGTACCTCAAAAGTATAATTAAATGCATTAATTTAATTCCAAATTGTAATTTTTTAAAATATAATTTGTTTATAAAATACTTATATGTTAATAACATCCATGTTAAATATTTTAATAACTTCTTTACATAAAAAGATTGTTTAGCATAATATGTTACATCATGTTAAGCAATTATATTACTTACACTATTATAACTTCTTCATTAGACAATAATTAACACAAAGGATAGATTATTATCTTTGAAATTTTCGCTTCTTCAAAAATTTTAAAATGTATTTAAACAATAAATTAACCTAGTTACCAATATTTTCATTTTTTTTGTGATATTGCCTATTAGATAGATGGTGACAGTATATACAGTAAGTTACAGATTAGGTCAGGTTAACAGGACTTCAAATTAATAAAATATTTTATAAAACACTTAAAAATAAATAGTGATATTGAATATTTTAAAATATAAATAGTAAATGCAGTAAAAAGTTTCCAGTAGACAAATTTTTGGCTTATCCAGAAATCAATATCCCTATTTCAGTTTATATTCAAAACAGGATTCAATATTATTGAAGAACTGCTTTAACAGGTTTCACAACAAAAAATGTATTCAAAATTTACAATAAGCATAAGTGCTAAGTTAAATTTCAATAACAAGGTACCAACCTGATTACACGAAAAAGAAAAATCTACCTTTGCAGTAACAGTTTTGGCATAAAGTAAAATTATAAATGAAAAAGATAAAATACATTTAATTTTAAATAACTTTCACATTAATTTGGTTAATGAAAAATTCATTGATTTTAAGTTTTACAAGTTTACTTTTGTTTTCCTATGCACCCGATCAACTCATTTATTTTACTATTTTTACATTCAAGATTTTGAATTTTGAATTTAGGTCAATCTAAAATCAACATAATATACAATTACACTAATGAACTACAAAATTTGGAATAGAACAAAATTGCTAACATTGTTTTAAGATCCAAACCTCAAATAACAAATTATCAGAGTAAACATACAAAAATGAAACCAGTAAATTTAGCTAAAATCATTGCAAATACATATTGTTTTATAACTTTAGTCATTGAGCATTAATTACAACGACTACAAAAAAATATTGCAAAATATAAAAGTATTTTAATACTATACATAATATAAGTTAGTAAGCAATATACTTTTGACAATACAGAAATAAAAAAATCAATCTATATTAATCAAATTTAGTGCATTTAATCATAAATTCATCATTTGTACAGATTATAATTTAATTCATTCAAAATAGATTGTAGGTACAGCTTTAAAATAATTCATCATCCAACAATTCTTAATAATTTGCATTAATTGTTTTATTAGTAAAATTATTCTAATATAGCGATATAATATAAAATATAAACTAAATAGTACTCATCTATAATTAAACAATGTTATATGATACCTATATTTACATATGTTATATTTACCATTTGAAGAAGCAAATTCTGCTAAACATGTATCAAAATACATTTGAAGTCGATCGATCTGGTTGATTAAAATTCCTCTAAATGTTACAAGTTCATTGAGTTTGTCTTGCAGGCCTTTATTTTTTTTAAACACCGGTGACATGGTCGACATATTACTGGACAGTATGGAAAGAGAACTGCCATTGCGTTTCAGGTTATTCTCACTGCCGTATCCAGATTCAGCTTTGAATGAATCAATTACATCGATCCAGTGATTTTTGGTAGCCGAAGTGTCGGCCCGCAGATACCAAGCGCAGTCATTCAAAGACACGTCAAAACGACAATCGTCCACTTCGTGCACCTAGGGGAGGGGAAAAAAAAGGTCAAACGACATTGTTGTAAGGTCCCACAGACAAGTGACATTATATTGTACGGCATTGTCACACCTTGACGGTCGCTTTGAGCAGACTGATCGCGCCACGACACCCGCACTCGGTCTCCGACTGGGACTTGAAGTACAACAAGGTGCCGTTCTTCAGGACGAAATATCGTTTTTGCCAGCCGTGCAAAAAGTTGGTCCATTTGTTCAGGTACCCTTGGAGTTCGATTCTCACGCGGTCCTGCGTGTCGTCGTCGTCCTCGTTGATCTGGGCTATCGGACACTCCGCCATCGCCGTCGGGTACTCGGCCGGGGCCCGCTGGCTCGTTCGACCGCTAAGGCGCGTCGTCCATTAGCGATGTTCCTTTTGAACTTCTAACCGTGCGTGCAGCCACGCCTACGGGGCACTGCGACACCGCTGTACGACTCCGGTACCGCGGCTCAGGATCGGTAGTGCTGCGTCGAGATGGCCCGGTAATTGGACGGTTTTCGTACGAGACGGAACGCACTCGTGTCGGCCGAAAGCGACGCGGAACAATACGATATTATCGTTGTTTACGACGGCACGAAAATAATCAAAATAACAACAACGGTATCACTCTGTGCGCAATCGGCATTATCGAACAATATCCTTTATCACAAACTCCGAGGGGGGGGGGGCGGCACCTGCGACTGGTCGAGCTTGCCCTTTCACGCGATAATGTTACGGTTATTATTACCATTACAGGTCGTCGTCGTCGTCGTCGTCCGTTCATCACCCGATGAGATGCGTCGCAGTGCGTCCACAACGAGCGGCGCGAAATATCGTTGTCCGCATTATGATGGAATGATGTAACATTTTAGTATCGGCGCGTCCAGAGCATCCGGGTCCTGAGCGCGATTGGAAACGTGAAATCTATTCATCAATCGACTTATCGACTCTGAACCGCAATCACTACGCCGTCGAAAAAATTACCCGAAACGAAACGCGGTCGGATCGGTTATTGGCTAACGATTTTACACGACGACGGTTGACGGGAAACGTCTCCAGTGGGCGAAATTTGCAAAATGGGGTTTTGGTATTCTTTTATGAGGAATAAATGCACTACGAATAAGATATGATATGAAAAACGGACGAAACTCCTAGGTCGTATGAGACCCCACGGTTGGGTGAGATCCGGGGACGGCTCTTTTAGACTGTTAAAACCATAATATACTATTGCTCTTCGTGTGAAAGAGGTCGGATAGATCCAAGGTTTATGGATAATATTATTATTATTACATACTATCTATAAACCTTGGGATAGATCAGTTTATACTTCTCAGTATGGTCGTTATACATAGTTGTAGTAGAAAAAAAATTTCTTAATAAAGTGGGTTAAACTTTCGACGTTCTAACTTTTGTAAAAAAGAAATAAGTTTCGAAAATTATGGAATGTCTATTAAATCCTAATATTATATAAACCTACTCGATAAATATTCCGGGAAGCTACGGTTAATATTTATTTAATGTCAACTAAATCTAAAAAATCGCAAATGTGGTAAACCACTTTCAAACGTTTTTAAAATACTACCGAAGTGAATTTAAATAATTAAATGCAATCGTATACATTGAACGTCATGCATGAGTATTGATTTATAATTTATGTGTATACCTACACTAAACAACAATAAGGTATTTTGATTTTTACAATATCTTGTGTAACATGTTTACATGTGATAGCAATTTGAAAATATTAAAATATTCTGTCACTTTTAAAATTTTATAATTAGATGCAATAATGATAAATTTATAAAAAAGTTTCTAGTCTCTTTTCGAAAATTAAGTTTTTGTACATATAACATGTTTTCTTATTAACGTCAAAAAACAATAATTTAAAAAAAAACCATAAAACTATTTTAATAATCCGACCAATTGTTGGGGAAAGATAAAGATAAAATTTTGATAGACAGATCATTGTTTTTAGGACATCATCTGTAAAATGGTTTTAAATTAAAGGCAGTTACTCACGGATCGTTAAACTGTAAAACGTACAACAAAATGCAGGTTAATAATAAGTTTAAATAATTTTTCGAATTGAAATTAATTTATTCTTAACGTGTCATTTAACACGAATAAAACAACCCCCCTCCATATCCCCAAAAAAACCATTAAAATGCTCTGATAAAAAGAAAAACTATAAAAATTAAAATGAAAAATTCCATTTTTGTCCTTTCTTTGATGTATGAATTGAATTTTATAATTGGAAAGCAATAATTGCCATAACCATAAAAAAAAACAAAAATCATTTCGCATTCAATTTCGGTTACCTTGTTATTAGTTATTACTTACTATTATTGTCTCGCATGGCGTAAAAGTATACTATACATACCTACCCCTGCCGGTATTCTATTATTATTCAATATTCTCTTATATTATTTGTTATTTTATTACGACAATAAATTGGCCTTGGCCATCGGAAATGCTTGGTCGGTATTTATTTTTTTTTAGCTTTTTGCACGAATGGTTCGTGACGAGCCCCGTTGTATGATTTAATGATCCAAAGTTGTATACTGCACTTATATAAGTGTACGGATCAATTTGTACTTACAAATGTGTCACGAGATTTAATCAATAATCGTAGATATAAATATTTTATCTGTCGTCTACGGCGGGACATGTTGAACAATTATTGTAAGACAATAATAACATGATTTGTAATAGATATGAGACAAAGACTCATTTTTCAAACTAGATTGTTGAAAGTCGTTATTTTCAGCGATTAAAAAACTAATTTGTATCCTATTATTATGAATTATCATACATAATATATATACTATATATTATATACAGAGTGTCCCACCGAGATTTACAGATAGATATCTCGTCCGTGCTAATAGAGATAGGTAATCAAATTCTATTTTTTTTTTTGTGAGCATCCCTGTGCAAAGGCAATTTTGTTGACAATAATTTGTTAAATATATGATTATTGTATTATTAAAGAAGTAAAAAAATTCAATTTTTGTTATTTAACTTTTATGAATTTCGAAGACAGCCATTTTATAGCCATTATATAGGTCTTGGTTTTCTGAAAATGTCAAAGGTTAAACTTATAATTTTCATTAACCTCTTGATTTTTAATAATTTTTCTTGATTACAAGAAAATAGTGTACAATTTATGTAATTTGAAATTATTATAACATTATCTGTCAACCTTAAACCCAAAAATTATTCAAAATCATGAATCCATTGAAAACTGAAAGTTGAAATGTCGACATTTTCAGAAAAAAAGCCTTATAACATGACTTTCCTCAAATTTCACCAAATGTATAAAATAAAAAGTTTATTTTTAATTTCATTAATAACATAAATAGCGGATATTCGATTTGTACTATTATAGTGCAAAATAGAATATTAAAATTATCTATAAAATAAAGTAATAATGTGTGCGCACTGCGAATTGCGCATGTCGACGATAATCATTATTAAGAACCCTGATGCAGGTTTTCGTATTCTGGGTAGGTAGTACAATAAAATCCGATCGGTAGTGTCGTTATACGCAGCGATGTAAATATGCTATTGCAATACAAGAATAAAATATTGCAAGCTATTAATAAATAAGATTCTGGGGGGATTTAGCCCCCCCTTAATTACGCCCCTGGTCTGCAGGATT
Source organism: Periphyllus acericola (assembly GCA_949715065.1). Classification (NCBI taxonomy): domain Eukaryota; kingdom Metazoa; phylum Arthropoda; class Insecta; order Hemiptera; family Aphididae; genus Periphyllus; species Periphyllus acericola. Next base: position 29,854,822 of record OX454268.1, read on the forward strand.
CAAAAAAAATAATTGTTCACTATATAAAAAGCCAACGAAAATCTGGTTAAATGTAATTACTTATTTGAAACATTTTACAACTGGTACAGTTTGCCGAATTATATTTGTGAGGGATAAAATAATTGAAGATGGAGGAGTCACAATAGTCACAAGAACCAATTTAAACTCACTGTAAATGCTGTCACACTTCTGTCCAACTCATAAAATTTGTATTTCAAGTCTTTACATTTTTTCATCGACCGTAGGTTCAACCATTATTCATATAATAATGTGAGTTTATTACATTAAACAGCTCATTGTAGACCACTCATTTGGTTCTTATTCACGACTATGATAAATCATCTAATTATTGTCACTTAAAAATATACTTATATATTTTAAAAATAATACCGCAGCTCGTGTTTCTGAAACGTTTTTTAGAATATTCTCTCATTTTTATTTGCCGTCGCATAAATGATGCACATGTGAAGATTTTTATTTTTGTCTTGACGTAGATAGCGATCACTCACCTTCGCCGTACACACACGCAAATATAAATATTTAAATTATTTTCATTGTGGTTTTGTGGTATTTGTAAATAAAATTTTAAATAATTTCCCACCGCCGTACATATCTGCCGGTACTACTGTATTATAATGTATTATTATTATTGTGTTGGATCTCCGTGATGAAAACGAAATCGAAATGTCAACGACACAAAGAAATATTGATCAATAAAAAAATATATACTCGTCATTTTCATATAAATATACATGTATATATAAATATATATATCGCACATCTGCAGTCTGCATCGTAGCCATATATAATAATATATTCGTGTGGCGTGATAAAGAGCACGCGCACCTTAAATACCAGACGAGCGAAAAAGACAGACATAATATTATAGCTTAAGAGTATAAGTGACACTGTAACAGTAGTCGTTCGATCGTTGCATATTAATGACAATAATATCGTCCGTGATGCAGACGAGGAGTACCTATGGATTCGCGGTAGGAGTTTCAGTCGAATTTAACGACTCTATAATACATAAATGATCAATATTAATACATAGTCAGAAACGTCTCTGCGGCAGAATGTACAAAGTATATAAGTATATATTTAGGCGTGCATAATTTATATTATATGGTAGTGAATTTCAATTATTTATCCACAGTAAAGAGCAGTTGCTGGTGTAAGCACGTTTTGAATATTTATACGTTGATATTTTATTCTATAAACCGCATTAATAGTAAATCGTTTCCGGGTTCTACAAACAAGATTACGTATAAGAAGGAAATTGCAAAACGATTGCCACTTCCATGCAGGGAAACACCTTTTAGAGTACAGACTACAGACACAACCCGATTAACAGCATTTCCATCAAATCCAATAAAAAAAACCTAAATTATTTTTATGATTGTGTACAAATATAATATAGATATAGATATAGATTAGCCTGCAATTATGTAGGTATATAGCATTTTTTGACAAAAATCAATTGAAACTCCCCAGGAAATTATTCAACTTATTGTTGTTTTGTTCGTGTAGAGTAATTATTTCGAAGAAAACAATAATAATTAAAACAGTTAGTTTATTTAATTCTCAGTTATATTTTTTTTTTAATTACACGAAAATAGTTATTTATCTTTTATCTAAATTTATATTGGTGCAAGAGTAATAGTTTTCATAATAAGATACTGAAGTTTTAACCACAATCCAATTTGAATATTATTTATGGTTTAGAATTTGATTTGATTACATTTTAAGGAAGTTTCAATTATAAAGTATGAATTTCGGCAAATTATTTACTTCGTTATAAAAATTAAATATGACTATAAATTCGTTGACCAGACCGATCAGAGCAAATAGTCTTTCCCATAAAATTACAATTTTGTTGTAGAAGGAGTAGGTGCTCCTGAAATTATAACAACTTCTTAATACATATCTAATATTGTAAATCGAAAAAAGAACACAGACAAATATAGATAAGTGATCTTTGTAATTTCCCAAAATCATTTTAGAAGCTATAATATTATATTAAAATATTTTGTGATAAATATGTGATTATTTATAAGATAACTTACATTTGTTAATAACAATTATTTAAAAAATCTGGCTATATTGATAACAAGTTTTGATTTATATTAATTGAGTATAAGGCTTAAAAAATGATTAACATTTTAATTAATCTATTGTTTATTCAAAGTTGTTGTTTAATAGTTATTTAGACATTTTTCGCAAAATATTGAAAATATTTCCACTCCAATATGTACCCCAAATACAATCATATATTATATCCTGTCTTCGATTGATTGCATTTGCGATTTGCATAATGCTGAATATGGAATTGGATCATATTTTTTTACTACGCTGAAAAATGTTCACTGTAAGGAAAAAAAACATTATAATATATATCACAATGTAGAACTATTAGTTTCCTGCCTCCCTTCCAAAGTCGGTACCGGAAATAACACTTTTATTAATATTATCGTTTATCGAGTTAAAAACAATACAAAGCGTAATCATAAGCAATATTTATTTTGAAACAATATACCTAGGCACTCTAGCAGTATAATGTTCATGTTTACTTTTTCTTGTTTCAATGCATCTAAAATGACAAATGCGTTGATCATAATATGCGTTTTGATGTAAATAGTACTTTCGACGTAGCGCACGAAGCATAATTATTTAAAAGAAAAATTTAATTATCTTTTGTAGAACTGAAAAATGACACGATATTATTAATACTGTTGCGCACCAAACGGGACTACTAATGAATATCACGACCCTGGTATTAGGTTGCTCACCAGTCAACAGTCGGTTGAAAACAAATACATTTTAATAAAACGACGAATCCACGCGATTTATCGTTTGGCCAGGTTTTATTATGACTATTAGGATTTGCGTTGTTACTTGTTTATAGTTTAAATACGGCCCATGAATTGTATGTAGAAAATGACAATGTCGTAGAAGTAACTTAAAATATATAGGACTATGACTAGTATTTGTAAAATGACGTAGAAACATGACACAGACGTTAGGACTCATGAATCCGTGGGTTTAATATTATAGTGACAGTATAGTGACGCGTTACCTGGTGTATTATAATATGGCGATACAGCGTTTCGATGACGAATTATAATGACGACAGCTGGAACCGCGGTTCTCAAAATGTATTTATAAAACCACGTTTATTTGACATACTTTTCGAGATCGGAAGTATTACTTGTTATGGAAATTGGAATATGCGTTCAACGCGAATCGTTCACGCTACAACAAATCGTCGTATAGTAATAAAACTATAGATTGATATAGACTATTACGACTTACGAAATAATTTTAGTCACTCTTAAAGGTCAATAATTCTTATCATCGGGCTATGTAGATACAAGGCCAACTGTACGAGTATAGTGCGTTGATAATGCTCTTACAACACATATGAATACCTATAAATGACATATTTATTATTTATTTTGTGACTTATCATGTGAGTTTAGGGCTTTTAGACATTATACTACAACGTGTTTTTACTCTGGCCGGTTGGAAGAATAAAATTCACGTGTGAAGATTCATCTTTTCAACATAAATAGCTTCCAAATGCGTACATTTTAAGCTAATAGCATAAATAAGCAAATCGATTTCAAGACTCAATAATATTACTGGCGTGAATGGTTTTTGTGATAAACTAGTGGTCGGTTTTTTTTTTATTAAGCAAGACATTTCTAACCTATCTAGGTTATCTATATCCACAGATTATTACAGTAAAAAACTTTTGACTATTTTTAATAAGATGAAGGTGAATGTATGCGTTGACGTAATATTACAGTTAAACAATTAAAAACAACATAATATAAACAATAGTATGTTACAATGACCCGTCAAGTGGTAATCGATAATAGTTAAACTAGACGAAATAATAATAAAGCTTCACGTGCACACTCAGTAATCGGTATGCATATTTATATAATAAACTATGAAGATATTGATGTAATAATAGTTTTAATAATAATAATAACATAAATAGGAATTAGTAATAATAAGTTGTTTTTGATATGGTTCGCATGAGACTAAAGTAGTCGTTTACAATTATATTAGTATCTTAATCGAATGAATTTGTATCAGCATGTAATATGATGTACCTATGAATTCGGCGTTATAATAATAAAGTGTACCGTAGTTCAAGTGGTTGTTTTTCGTTTGGTAAAGCGTACCAGCTTACATAAAACAAAAATCTCGACTGAAAAATAAAATATTTGATCTAAAACTCGGTTTCCTGGACGAAAAAACGAACGGTCTCGTATAAAATCGATTTTCAACCATCCCGGCCATACGCCATAGGCCCACGGGGTTTGATATTATTTGGTAAAGTATTTTTGTGTCACGTATTGTCTTGTAGCACCGTTGGTATTTTTTCACAGTATATCACTGTATTTTTTTATAGGTACTATTATTTCAAGAGAAATATCATAACATTTTAACGCGAGAGTTGAGATTACGTCTTCATATTATTTTGGATTATTTTTGGTCCACAGTTATGACTACAAACTATGATAATATTAGTACATTACATAATACACTATACTCCAAAGTCTGAACGCATTCCAAGTATTTTTCATTAATTTGAAATGACATGTGAATCGCAGTACTGTTAATTAATTATTTTAAACAGTGTCGGTGGAGTATTGTATACTGGAGTATTCCGGTGTTTGTATTTTATTGGTATAATCAGTATATGTATCCGCGCATACGTTGTGAACATCTATTTATTTCTTTGTTCGTGTTCATATGCATTCCTATATCATTGTTTGGTGGATATAATATTAATAATATTTAATATTTACAATACATCTGTATATACTATATACATCATAATAAATAAATATAATTCATAAATTATTTCCGTTGACCTGTACAATATTCGTCCATTGGATTTTATCATTCATTTTCATCAGAACTTTATTCGAAAATATCGTTATTTTTCACTTGTGTAATACCATTTATAACAATCATAATCCAATACTTATTCGACCTTAAAACACAACTTGTTTGTTAATAATTCGTTTTCTATGTTTATTAGAAAAAAAATTAACACTGTGCATTCTAATATTAACAACATATTACCGAAATGACATAGCTCCTATATTAAATCCTATAAGGAAATAAGGTTTAATTAAAGCCACGTGCAAACTTGATCAAGATCAACTTGTTGGTAAAACTTCTGAGAATGCAAATCTGACATATTTAATGAATCTACATTAACTTCATAAATATAAGCCCGTAGAATACTTCCATGGCGTATTAACTATAAAGCATTCGGGATTAACCAGTTTATACAAATGTGTTTAAGAAAATTTCAAAACTTCTAAAGTTATATTGAATGTTGTTGTCCAATTAGTGTAGTCATAAAAAAATGTACGTATATAGCCAACGAATAACTAAAAAAGGCGATTTTCAAACTTGAAGTGCCATTAATACGAAAGGGAAATAGTTGTTCCTGAATCTTGAGGATCATATTAAATTAGTTGGAATATAAAAAAATAACTTTTGACATGACTATTCCAACTTGGAACAATTGTTTTGTATAATATATATATTTTTTTTAATTTTATTTATTTACAAAATATAACATATACATAAGACTACTATATCATAATATGTATCATAAGACTACTGTCTGTCTGCACGAGTGTCGTGTGATCACGAGAGTTTAGTTGTATGCACGAAGTCACTTGTACAACAATTTCCGCGGAATAAACTAAAAAGGCATGCCTTAAAAAAAACTATAAATGACATTTTTAAAATATGCTAGAAATAACCGTATATAATGTTAAAATTATGTTAGATTATTAGGAACAAAGTACCGACTATCTGAAAACTGTTATTAGGAGTGTTAGAACTCTTGGACGCATGATTGTGAAACTTAATTACTTATCTACTCGTTAAACTAGGAATCCAAAAATGTACAGTTATCTAAAACACTTTTAGCTTTTATTTAGTTAAACATTAATTCAACATTATTGTATCGAAGTTATCTAGAACCATTTACGGTTACTGTATGTAATCTACAACGGTGTTACAACCCTATAACGTGTAGGTTAGGTAAGGTAGCAATAGAAATTATATTATTTACTCTTAATTATCACGTGTACTAATATGAAATACACATTTTATAAATTTGATTCAATACACGTTGAAATATTACCTATGCATAATATTTGTCCACTATTCAAACATCTGGGATGTCTGATGGCTGTTAATATTTTTCAGTTTGCAATCATTTCCTGTTACATATATGTTAATTACATAAATTCCCAGTGAATTCCCATTAGTATACAGGAAATGATAGTAATATAGACGCATACGAGTACGTCTGTTAAAAAGTAATAATTTTCATATTTTCCAATTCAGAAATCAATGCATCATTTTCGCATTTTTTATGCATAAAGTGGCTGTACTTGGTAAATATTATTTAACATCATGTATAAATTTAAATGGACGACGAGCATTCGTTATTTTCATAAAAAAAAATATAATATTATTGTGTGCCAAGGATAAAATTTTTGTGGGTCATCATATTATAGTCACAATAAAGAATTAATCAAATGTACTTATAGGGTCTTACACATTAAAAAGAACGAAATCATCTATTGTAACTTTGCAAAAATTTATATTATTTAATAATAACTGTAAATTGAAATGTATATAGATGTCTTAATATTAATTACTGTATTTGTGTTATTGAAAAAAAAATAGTGACGCTCGAGTAGAGATAATAATTTTATCTTCCGTGTATTATATAAACGGACCGTTTTTTTAACAGTATTTGTAATTAGTAATTACGTAATGGCCTATAGAGGAACTAATCATTTGTATTTAACCATCGTACTAATGAACATTTTATAGTAATTTTCAACATTTATTTAAATATACCTTAAATGTTGGAATATTATTTTTATAATGACAATACGTACAATTATTTGGCAATGTAAACAATTTAAAATATATAGTCAAATATTAAGATATTATACTATACGGTTCTTTAGTTAAATGTTCAAGAAGAGATGACACAGTAGTAAGTAATCCGTACCCAATGGCCATTGCTGCCAAGGGTTTTTTTGAATAAAAAAAAAAAAAAACAAAAAAGGTAGTAATAAGAATTTATAAATTTAATTTTTTTTAACTCTACATAACAGTTGTTGTTGGGTCTTATTTCAAAAATAAAATAAATTCAATTAAAAATGTGTACCTACTATACAACTCAACAAAATATTTCTATATTAAATGAATAAAAAGGCAGAATTTCATAAAATGTTCTCATTTTGCAGTTTTAATGATACTGCAATATTAAGTTTTTAGAAGGAATAAGTGATATTGTATATTTTGAGAATCCAACTTTTCAAGTACATTTTTATTCAATTATTATGTAAACACATATATTTTTTTACTGAGGGGGGGGGGAGAATAAATGTTTTAAAAATATTCTTAAAATAAAATATTAAAATAACCTCGTCATATGCCTTCGTGTACCTTTAATACCTATATAGTTGCCTATTTTAATAATAAATTTGACAATATATACGTAACTACAGTATATTGTACAATAAAAATAAAAATGTTGATATTATTCGTTTAAGTATAAAATATGTAACATTTAATGATTATTAGTATAAAATATGGGCTGAATATACTTTTAAAAAAAATACCAAAATAATTATTAAATATATCGTTATAGTCGTAATAAAAAATATATTTCATACTATAATAATATGTTCCAGTAAGTACAAATTCTGATAAAATGTAAATAATAATTTTTATAGTTTCTATTTTATAAATCATACATAAATACATATTAGGTACTCATAAGATATATATTTTAAAATTGCATTAATTTAGTAACGTCCATTGGTAGTACTTGTGTATGCAGTTTTTTTCTCGATGGTTCATTCATATTATACCATTGGTGGTTTTTGCAATATTTTTTTTGATGACTTATTATTTATGCTGTACCCACAGGTCCATAAATCACACTTGTACACATATTCCAACAAAACTTGTAAAATTAAAAATTTATAAAATTGTTTTTGCCGACCAAAACACTTAATTGATATGCGTCTAGTGGTAGCACATTAACCCAACATCATATCAGTATTCAGTACACATTTTTAGAATAAATATACTGCAAATCAGTTTCAATTGTATACAAACATTATCAATACGACCAAACGGATGATTTTTATAATTAACCATAAAATTTTAAGTGCGTACGAAAAAAAAACTACCCGTGAGCTAGTTTCTAACAAATACCAATGTTATATTTTCTTCTGGGGAGATTTTGTGTTTACGATATGGATTAACTCTGATAATAAAAAAAAGTATAAAATCTGGCAGGATACATACGGAGTTCAAGTGTCGGTCCTTCGTCACTATGTTTCTGGCCCCTCGAATAGCATTTTTAGTATATATGTTATATTTTATATACTGAAGGTGGACAAACAAGGGGACGTATAGGGAATTTGTCGTGTATTGAACCTTTTGGAGGTCACTCGGGCGGGTATATTATCTTGTATTATTAGTACTAATGTGTAAAGGATTCCAACTGGACATTGGTTTAATAAACTATTTGCTAATCGTAGGGCTCACATAAAAAAGTCAGTCCAGATTTTTACTTGCATTTTAATTTTAGTTAGAAATCTTAAAATGCATTTAATTAGTATTTCTATTTCTATTTCTATACACTTGCATATTTTAAGACTGAAAAATATGAAGGCTATTTGTAGAAGTGATAGGTGTTATTCAAGACTTACGATTTATTGTTATATATAAGTGTTCTTTGTACTTTATACTAAAATTATATGTGATGTACTTTATCTCATAACGAATTCCGAAATTTTAAAACACTAAAATATCAAGTTCATTTCTAAAATACAAACGAAAATCTAAGCCACTATTATGATATAAATGACATATTTTGTTGCGGTTAGAATTTTAAGTTTACATCAAAATAATTATATGGATAATGGTATTTGATATTTTAAAATTATTATAATATTATAATAATATACACATAATCTAATAAAACAATTATAGGTCTAAGAAATTCAATTTATTTAAATTATTATTATTTTAAAGATTCTATGTGTTGTGCAAAAATTAAATACCAAACGACTAATAAAAGTTATTAATTACCGAAAACATTTTATATTGCATTATTTAAGGCGATATGAATAGGCAATTTCAAAGAAATACAAACGTGTTTAGAATATATTTATATTTAATAATTTATGATTTATATAAAATATATATATTATACTTTCTTGACCACATTTCTCATCTTTAAGTATTGGTATCTATTTTGGTAAGCTATGTAGCACCAATTCATACAATTTATTATTGAACAGCTGTTACAATTTACACATTTTATTTTATGATATACTAATTATTGATTTTGTGGTTTTTAAAGACACGCTTATGATTTAAATAACTATTAAAATATAAAAATGTATTATTTGATAATAATGAAAAAAGAAAAATTTGCTCCATCAACCCGCTGTTGTTACAATATAAATATTATAGTTTGTTTTGCATTTGTAAAATGTTTTACAAATATATTGCTACGAGTAAAGCCGGATGCTTCCTCGTACATCTCTGCAGGACACCTATATGCTCTAAACATTATGCACAAACTCGGGTTACGTTAGAATAAATGTTAGATGAACATCATCGTATGTTTCCTTCTCACCTCAACCGAATCGTTCTAAATAAATTATAGCTCTTTCTTTATACGCACATTTTCTCCGAGCCGTATATAATAATATACGAGTTTACATATCTGATTTTGATACCTAAGCATTTTCACAACGTAATAATGTATAATAATAATAATTTGTACTTCAAAAATATATTTATCAACATTTTCTTTTATTTTCTCCCAAATTTGATTTGCGATTAAACAGCTTAATGTAGTCACATACGAGGTTATGTTTTTGATCATATAGATACTTGATAGTGTTGATTTTTACTTTTCGTTTAAAAAAAAAAAAAATGTCTCAAACCGTTGATCGACCACCAGCTAACTAACATTGTATTAATCGAGTCTTTATACAATTTTCCGAGTACATACAGTGTACAGTTGTGAGTCTACGATACCGACGCACTCCAATAATACGTGGCTAGAGTACAACGAGAACAAACATTTTGAAGCACACGACGGATTAAATGTACTACATACTATTGTACTTGAATCTATGATATGTGTTGATCTATGTAATCTGTTCAGTGGTATAGGCCCTGTAAAGGCGTTATAATAATTGACTGTCATGCGACCCCCGTCGTCTCACCCCGGATAAAATATGTATAGAACTTAAAAAAAAAATACCTCGCGTTAACCTCCGCGGGGCAAAAATCGCACGGCCTACACGTGCATATCGCAAATAACATCGAAGCCGTCGGGTAAATAACGTTTTAGTAAACACACTTACGTGTTTCGATGTGCGCGGCAAAGGTCGAGGCCCGGCCGCGGCGCCGACGACGTGTCGTTGACCTTCTGCTTTGACACGCGCGGCCGACAACTGCAACGGCGATGTCCGTCGGACAAATCAAAAACCCACGACACTCGCCAATCGGCAGGGCGATACGCAGCTATGCGTGTACAAGGGACACACGGATTTCGGCGAAAACGGATAATTAGTAATTCGCGGGGCACTTGTAATGCGTGTGGAAAAAGAGGATTGGTACGCACCGGATGGGACTACGGCGGTGGTGGGCTAAAAAAGTCATCGTGGACTTGGGTACGTTTTGGAGTTCAGATCAAAAGTGCGCGCAGAGCAATAGCTTCAAACGCGGATGGTTTCGTATTATCTTTTAATTTTTTCACTTTAATCTCATAATACCCATGGCCGAGTAAATAAAATCAGGTAATTTAGTGCGCTAAATCTCAAGTACACGTTTATCGATTACCCGTAAATTTCGACGAAAACAATATGAAATTTGTTGAATTTATCATTTTAGCGTTGTAGAAAACGATCGCCTATATCATGGTTAATACCTACATAATACACTACACGTTTATTACTCATTTGCGATTTACCCATCGCATTCCAACGGTTATAGGGCACTTTGCCTGAAGTTAAGTCTTTATCACCGCCGTCACACTAATACCGCCCGAGTCCGACATTTTATCCATTATAAAGTACACACGATGCACAGCGTATAATACATAGTATTGTACAGAGTGTATAGGTACACGTAATTCTATGGTGGTTATATGCATCGACGATAAATTAAAACGAACGGAAATGGTTGGAAAAACAGAAATTTAAAAGCGGCTTAATACGGTACGTAACGGCTGCAAACGTACTAGTAAACTTTTAATAATATATTTTTATTAAAATTAATTAGTCGAATTGTTATTCAATCGAATGCATTTGTTTTCTAGGTACAGTAATTTTATTTCAAAAACAGCATAGCCGAAATAATCGAGTCGAGTCGCTCCGCGCAATGTTATAACGTAGTTGTGATATTCAAACGAATTCATTTCCAATATAGTTTATCGAATGAAAGCGCGAAGTTTCAACGAATTCCCCTGTCGTTGTCAGCGGCCCTCGTCGACATCGACTGGTCGGATCGATTCCGCATGCAAATGTCCATTTGGAAACAATGTGATATTTACCCGTGAAACGGCGCCCGTCGTCGGACGATGAAACATTTAATATTTTGTACTCACGTACATTAGGCTCACGGACGCGATGCAACGAGCGGCGACGACGTCAGCGAGAACGTTTTCCGGGAACAGCTGCAAACTGACGGGAGTGCTCGGACGCGATCGCGTGACACGTTATACGCGGCTAACCGACTCTGCACCCTGTATGCGGTTCGGGAGGGTCACGAGGATTGCATTGTGCGAGCATTACACAATTCGGTTACTTATTCCGTGGAGAGATTGACATTATTTAAATTTCAAAATAAAACGTACAAAACCGTGCGTGCACCAGCTATATTGTTTGTATTACATTTCCATACGCGCCCCGTTCGTTTTTAGAATTGCACATACAAATAAAATAATAGATTATAATATGTGCACAATGTATATATGATGCATCCGAGATACTCCATTTTTTTTTTTGTTTGCGATTCCTCTCTTTAAATATTATTTTAATTGTATTCGTTTATTATAAAGACGGGCAGGTGGCTCGACGACAACAACAATTACGATGTGCACACAAAAAATGTAATTTTAATTAAGAGGATAATAATGTTAATCATTAAAGTCACATACAGCCATACATGTACTCGCTAAATCGTGCGTTATAGTCAGTGACTTTTGATTTGCAAATATAGTAGTGGCCGAAAGGGTCCCCGCATCAAATTCTGGGCCTTTATACTAAATGTTTGTCCGGGCCCTTTATAAGACTTCCAGTAATATGATTTACCATAAATTATTAAAAATCAAGATTCATTAGCATTTTGATAGTAATAATGTGTTTTTAGTATTTATTATTACAATATTATATAAAAGAAAAAAGAAAAAAAGAAATATTTTTTTAATTTATATTAAATAAATATTTTTTTTATTTAAATTTCAAAAATTACAAATAAATATAAACGAGCCCACGGGCCCCTAAAATAGCCCAGTCTCTGTATTATAGGTAAACAGCACCCCCCTTGTGGGGCCCTGGTGACCGATACATTTTCATAGTTCTCAATAAGAATTTATGTGCGTATCGCCGGACACACACATTCGTATAAATTGCATACTTCATGTTTAGCAAAAAAAAAAATATGGATTTTATATTGGCTGGGGGGGAAGCTGGAATCATGTACGTTAAGAGTTTATTTATCTGATCTACAGCCACTTGTGCTAATAGTTTATTAATTCGAATTATTCAATTTTCAGATTGGAATGATTGGATGGCGAGCGAAAGATAATTAAAAAGTAGATAATACACTTATAATACACCTCATTCTTTACTTCTTTATAAACTCTAAATTAACTTAATTAACAAACCATATTATGGTTAATCAATATCTTAAGTAACAAATGCGCGTCCGTCCTGTATCATAGATTTATGATTTACGTACTTATTTTTGGAAAAAAATAAATGCATTCAAGAGTTTGAGATAACAGTTTTATAAAGATCGCCATTCCGATTCGGATTTATAAAATATTACCATTGATTTCACGCATAAGTGAAGCGGGTGAACTTTTCGGGTAAAACTAATTGAAATAAAAAAGAAACCTTTCTACTTTTGACACGGTAATTATACAGACAAAAACCTAATTAAATTGCGCGTCATTTTCGGAAGTGACCTGCACGGTTCGGGCCGATCACACAAGTATAATACGCATTCACCCGTAAAATATAGAACATTGAACATAAACACTAAAACGTATACATTTTTAATTTTTCAGCCTAGCTATATGAGGAGAAAAGGAAACAGATGAAATATGAAAATCCTTATTGCCATATTGTGCCAATAACAATAGTACTATCCTTGACTGGCCTTGTAAAACGATTCACAGTTACAATATTTTCGTACTTTTCTCGCAAAAGAACGTACCTAAAGTGAAATTTTGTAACATTAATTTATTATAACAAGTATCGTATTGAACTACGAGGTGTATTATATTATACTGCAGCAATGTTCGAGTACCAAGAATCGTGACCGATGCGTGATTTTTTTCTAGTAAACTAAATCCAGTAAACAAAAAACTATTTTCACTTCAAATTTAATTTGCAATTACTCGGAAAGATGTATCTCTACAAATCACGGTTAATCTTTTACGTTGAAAAATTGATTATTTTACAATTAATTAATACAAGAGTAATTTTCAATTACTCTGACTTTACATAGATACACGCAAAAACGAGTACTTTCCAAATAATAATAACGGCTACCATCGTTATATTATTTTTTATTCAACAATTTTATGTTTTTTCTTATATGCAAATTCGTTCCATTCTCGTTAGACGCTGCCAGTATCTGTTAGAAGTTGAAACTATTAACAGTAAGTACTGGCGCTACTGCACACAAAAGTTCAATGTCAATGTGCAATATAATTGACAAAAGTTCTCCCTGATATAATAATATAAGATCATATCGTGATACTTGAAGAATGTGTGATTATAGTTTTGTCTTCAAAAGAATGCAGAGCACAAAAACAATTGTAGCATAGAAAACACAAAACTGTAAAAGTATTCAAGTTTTTAGTTTGATTTGAAAGTAAATAAAATACTATCAACAGATATAAATTTGAAATGGTGTTTTTTGGTCACGGGTAACCTCCAAAATCCAAATCCAATCATCATGTAGATTTTTTTTTAAGAGCTTATTGTGCAGAAGATTTTATGAATAGTTTCAGTTCTCCAAGTATTTATTTATAATTAAACTATGATGATGAATATGATGATTGGAGTAGTTTTGGAGATTACTCGTGACCAAAAAAATACCATTTCACATTTCTATAATATATAAGTAGTACCTATTGTAGATTTATATTATCTGTACCAAAAAGTATTAGAATTTTTAAAACTACTACCTATATCAGTATACCTGTGTTCAATGGTATTTCTAGCTTCAAGTGAAAATTAAAATGTGTTATTTCAATAATTTTGGTACCTCGGATGAAGTCAGGTGAATCAGTTGGTATAATATAAATACGTGTGGGTGAAATAATATTACATGCTAATCTAGTGATATATGCATAGTTAAATTTACCGCTTTAACTAAAGAAAAAAAATATGGCATTTATATTTCTGGTATTAATGAATAACCAAAATAATACAATACACAAGGATAATTTATTCTTGAAAAATATGCTTTTTATAAAATGTTTAAATAGTACTACTACCCTAAAATAATAATTGATTGTTATATACATATTTTTTTATTTTATTGTGAGCCTTCATACTACAATGTGATATGGTTTATAACCATACTAAAGTCGTTTCTATTATAGGTACTATATTTCATTTGTTGATATTTGCCTTTATGAAACACGACCGTGTTAATAACTTTTGAAACAAGTTTAGGAAAATCATTATTTAGAATAAATTATGCGCGAAGCAGAAGAATAAATTAAAACGTACACATTTTATACAAGTTTTATTATTCAATTATTTTGTTATTTTGTTCTCGCAATGAAAAGTGCTTTATGAGCTCTGACAGCTGGTTAAAACCAATATAAGATAGAAAAAAAAAACTTTCTTTTGATTAAATATTTTTTGAAACAACGTAATAACAAGACACAAAATTATGTGAATTATACGTATTTATGACTTAAATCATAACATATTTCCTACAAGAAATTCATTAAGAAATCATAACAACTCTACTATTATAAAATCGAGTGATTTTAAAGCTTAAAAATCCCTGTTTGGATGATTTAGTTACGCGTTCATAAAATTAGTAAAAATAAATATTTCAAGGGATTATACCACAAAACATATTGGCAAAAAATCAAAAAAAATAAGAATGTTCACTAAGAAAACTAAGAATATTATATACTATATATTTTATTATGAATCTCATACTAAGCTTATTTATTTTTCTCTGAAAACTTCTTTTCACTTCGAACATCACCGAATTTCCATTTATTTATCTGGTATAGTATAATATAATATAATTTACTGCAGGAGTCCTGATGATCAGAGTGGCAAGAGATACGCGGAAAATCGTCGGTGCACTCTACTCATCATGCTCGCCAAAACGTATATCATATATGCGTGCGTATGCTGTAAATACATAAATTATCTATATCATCTTAAATTAAATAAATAACAGATAATATGAGAATGTTGCCTATGGGCCTCTTCTCCAATAAAGTTACTCGTGTCAATTTATTCGTTACACCGTACTTACTTATTGTAAGATTATACAGATCATGAATTTCTATTTTAAATAAATAAAAACAAGGGTGTAAATATACGCGTGTACAAGGTGGGATAAACGTACACGGACATGACTGCAGGTACATATACTTTGTAATGAAAATCGGGATGAGTTATGCGCAACCTTCGCGCGTACTCGTACTTACACACATGATAATATAAGACAATCGTTCAATAAGCGTTGTACCTCAATGGTGGAAGCGGAAACCAAGTTATCGAGACGTCTCGTTTACACGCAAGCCACATGCGGAACTCAGGGATTGTATTGTTATAACTGCGGAAGCACGTCGTGCATAATATATTATTGTTACGTGTGCCTGTATAGTGTATGGTGTTTTTTCGACTCGTGTCGGGTCGAGTCAAGTCGACGGATGGAAAATTCGAAGACACGTCCTCTGAAAATTCGTTTTTCCGAACGCGCGACAATAAACGATATTATATGATGTTTAAAGTATATATGTACGTACACATAAGTGACCTAAGATTACACGGTGTCCGATACACGTTTTGTGTGAAAGAAAAGTAAATTGTGTGCTATGAAATTTGAATGCACCCGTTATGAAATACTATTTATTGCATGAGTCACGATGAAAACTGCAGTGGTACGCGTCCTTTTTAATCAAATATCGTAGACAAATAAAATGTAGATGGATACAGTAGGATGATTTAACTATACTAAATATGGAAAAATAACATCATTTCTACGTTTGGATAAATTTTCAGAAGATATAATGAAAATGATTATCATTAACCGTCGAGTACGACGCACACAGGCCACAAACATTTGTTTAAAATTATGTGTGCAGTACGAAAAATTGCTAGGCCTGTACAACTGCATATACAGGATGTCCCACCAGGATTTACACAAATCGATGTCTTCTGTTTTTTCGAAGAAAAATATTTAATAGGGCTTTTTTTTCTAAAAATGTTGACGGTTCAACTTTCAATTTTCATAAACTTCTTGATTTATAATATTTTTTCTAGTTCCCCAAAAAAAATGTAATATTAAAACAATTTAAAATAAAAATAAAATTATCAGAAAACCTGATTGGAAAAATTACGAGGTAATAATAATTTACATTATTTTTTTGTAAGCAAAAAAAATATTAAATACCATGAATCCAACAAACACTGATTTTCAGAGAAGAAGCCCTATATAAAATGGCTATCTTAGAATTTCACAAAAATTATAAAATAAAAGGTTAATTTTTAACTTTTTTTAATAACACTTATATTTACAAAACTATTGTCAACAAAATATCCTTGCCTAAGGATATTCATAAAAAAAAAAAAAACAGAATTTAACTATCTCTATAAACACGGTCGAGATATCTCTGTGTGTAAATCTCGGTTAAACACCCCGTGTACTATTTAGATAATAATATTGTGTGCTATACGGTTTTATTGGTTCATCGCGAATCGATGCAAACGGCATTATTTTCCTTGTTATTTTGTTATTTTCCCGAAACCGTCACGTTCAGAACACCAACTCTATTGCGTTACATATTATTATCTTTCACGACGGAAAACAAAATCGGTACAGCGTACAACTGCAGCTATACCGAATACTGACCCGCGGATGAGCGTTCATCGAATGTCAAATCGCCGGTTGACACTCATCGCCCGTTGGGCCGACTGATTAGGGGACGGGCCGCAAGGCTAGTTGACAAAGCGGCGAGGAGCAAACGATTCAATTAAAACGTAGAAATCAAAAAAAAAAAAAAAATAAAAAACGGCCTAATTACCAGTGATTCCCGCCATCCCGGACACGATCGATTCGTGCCGACGGGTTTTGATTAGCCCGCATATTATAATAATATATCGTGTACGGTGCACGCAGTGCGCACGTGCGCTGTCCGTGCGTGTGGCAGGCGGTTATAAATTTCGTCCTTTCCGCGGGGACGGAACTTTTTTTCCAATCCTTCCCTCCACGCCCTTCCCCCCCCCGGCGCTTTTCTCGTCGCGTCTCCACGCGGCAAGTGCGCCCTTCCCCGAGTCCGCGAAACGCCGAGGACACGAGCACTATACGCGTAGACGCACACACGGCGAACGAACCCACTCGCACGCACGCACATATGACGAAGACGACGACGTATTGTGCGAAATTTCAAAAGCGAATCCCCGTCTCGTCCCTCGCACGAGACGCACGCGCGTGTGTTATGCGACAATAGCGTTGTAGTCCCGTCGCACCCCGTCGCGCGGACCTACACGTCGCACACGCGTACATTATATAATTTAATAATAGTAATAATAATAATTACTTAACGTCGGAACCGAACTTATATTAAGAGAGAAATGTCATCGCATAGAAATTTAACAGTCGTCTTGATTAATGGCTCGCGCGTGCTTCTGCTCCTATATTATGCCGTCGTTATTGTCACCGGTTTTACACGCTGGACACGACAAACGCGCGTATAGTATTAATTAAAACGTCCGACCAAGGCGCTACTCGAGTATGTGTTTATGTTTTCACGCTTGTGTGTTTGTATCCAATGTGTATAATACGCGTGCGTGTGCGCGTGTATGGGATTCCTCAGCGGATAAAACGTTTCTCGCGAGTAGCGATCATCTGTAATAACGCGTGTAGAGAAGGAATCTAGCTCGAAAATATAACCGTACGTAATTATCGCGACCCGCACAAGTCTTTTATGTTTTCACGGCACGCAATTTTTTTTCTACGAGGGACGATGTAGTGCTAGCGATAGCACACTCGAACAAGTTATGTTTAACCACGGTTGTTTGTTTAAAACTTCTTTTCGACATTTCATGCATTTTCTTTTTAGCTATTTGAAACATACACAAACGTTTACACAATCAATAAAAAAATAAATTATTTCTACGAATACGAGTAAGTATGAGTCGCTATAATAGTGTGAGTTTCATTTATACCTATGAATTTTCAAATATCTACTTGTAAATTACAACGAACTCGTACAACTTATATAATTATTATCACTTAAGTAATAATATTATTATGTGCTTCGTTATTATACTTTCAAACATGTACTTACCTTATAATTATTGAAATGGTATTTATTAGTATCAATGAACAATTACTGCATAGGCATTGAAATACGTATTTTTACTAAATTAATACAGACATCTAAATTCGAAACAATGATCTGGCTGACGGTTTATTTTTTTAACTCAATCCATAAAATAACATTTATCATTTGTACCTTCAAATCGTTTTACGCAGTTCAACGTCACGACGTATATAATGATAGTTCTGAGATTTTCGTATATATACTCGTAGTATAAATATATTTTTTTTCTATAAATTGTAATTGCAGCAGCCATAAAACGTGAATTGTCGATAAAGTTTTACAATAATTTATTGCGGCCGAAACGTACCTATAACATTGTCGATTAGCGCTTTGAAAAAATAATGACAAAACTAAAACGATTACAAGATATTCGATGGTATAAATACGCAATAAATAACCACCCGCTGTTTCATTAATTTTTTAACTGCAGCTTTTTAAAAATGTATGAAAATTAAATAGTTTTTTATGCTAATAGAAATAAAAGAGCAAGAGACCATTATAATTACCGCAAGGTGTCACAAACTATAAAACTGCATTCAAAACATTTTCATTAATTGTTTAGTTCACCGCAGCTCATCGGAATAATTGTCAGCTTTGTCAAATTAATGTAATGCGTCTATACGAATACGTATTCTCTGTGGGTATTGATTGAATTCGCTAATGTCAAATACTATGGAGGATTTGTGTATACCTACCTACCACCATGCATTACTAGAACTCAATGACGTCCTCTACGTGCTTTTTGAGCTCATCAAAATCCAATCATATAAATTATACTAACGACATAGCACAACCTTCAAAAATGGTTTACTTATGCTAGGACACGTTTAAAGTTTAAGTGCTTTTAACACGCTATAAATCCAATAAATTCAGATGTATAATTTCGTCCAAATTCGTCTCTACCTAATCGACTTTTTAACCGTTAAAAATGTACGTGTGTACAAATCCTGAAATGATATCACTATAATAATAGGTATAGTACACCAAGACAAATTTAAAAAAAATAATAATAATCAAATAACTCTAATGAGAAACATTTGGTCTGAAAATAAATTGGTTTAGTTAATAATTATAATCCAGTTTAGTTAACATATTAAATGGAATAAAACAGGCGTACCGTTTTCAATGTGCCTAATGACTTGTACACAATTAATTTTGAGAAGTTGTATAATATTGTGACAAAGTGAAACGCTCTGCCGTGTAGTTGATAAAGTTAACTAGTAACCATAGTTACCTAGAGCTATTATATACTAAGTAAATAAATATAATATTATAGTCGGATAATACGTATATAGGGATGTCAAACCTGAGCGGTATCCGTGCTGTGCGCTTTTGTTGAAGCCATTTTCCAGGTCCAATATATTCCAAACATTCACTTTTTTTAAAACTTTTTTCAAAGTTGGGTAACATCAAAAGCTCGTTTTTGCTTTTAAAATGTAGCTGTACATATTTCCTTACATTTCCATAAACAGTTTTGGTTTCCATAAAAATCTTTGGTGATTCTTATCCAAAAGTTTAAAAATAAAATCAGAGAAAATTGCGTATTGTAAATTTTACATTTTGTCAAAATCATCATATTTTTCGCTTTACTGCAAATTTTACATTTTTCTAAAAAGAAAAAAAAATGGTCAGTTTTCTCGGAATTATTTTGTGGAAAAAACTGTGAATGTATGCAAAACACAATATACAATAACTAAAAATTATATAATAAACCCGTTTTTAAAATAATATTCTCCAAGTATTCGCGTTCCACAAAATTTATCTGTGAAAAATATACAATACAAATATTACAGCAAACAGTGGATACTAGGTATTATGCAAAATAATTTACACTGTAGACAATTTAAATGAACGTTTATTGATCCATTCAAGGTTATTTTGTACTCGCAGAAGTTATTATTAACTTTTTCACTGGTTGTAATAAATAATGAATAGTTTTAGAGGATTTCCAATGTAAATATTATGCAAACAAATATACGATAAAAAAGTTTAAAAAAAACTAGTTTATACATTAATAATAGAGGGGCATGCGTCATGAATCATTAGTCACATTAAGATGAATTTGTGTTTTCGAAAAAATGAATGCATATAATAATATTATATATTAAATAATAATAAATAATTATTATTATTAACCCCCGACCCTGCGCGCTGAGAGTCGACGCCTGATCACTGGGACAACGCATCTTATCTTTCACTTGCAATTTTACACCCATGTAGCGGAAGTTATCCGCGTCGTACGGCTGAGAAGAGACAACGCACCGCGGCATACTACCCCCTCCCCACTGGTTCCGTTGGAGGGAACCACCACACCGTTCGTTCTGACCACCTCCGGTCCAGGTCATCTCTCGTTGTGCGGCTTGGGAGGAGGGGGGGGGGTATGACGCGGTTAACGAAAAAACGAAATGTGTGAAATGGTGAACATTTCCGATCGATGGCAATATAAGGGTCGTGATGGTGATGTCAAAAATGAAATACGACCGAAAAGAAGGATTGAGATTTGTCAATTGGCTTGAGTTTCGGAGAATACCAATTCCATACTGCGATTACATATTTTGATACGACTGGTTAAGGGCAGCTTGCACGGCTGTTGAAAAAAAAAACATATTTTATAGTAGTTTTTGTTATTCCTATCAAAGTTCTTAATAAGTATTCTCGCGGATCAATACTATATTTTTATGAGATCATGATGACATGAGAGTATCACCATTATTATTTATCTCATGAACTATACATCCATAACAATTATAGTTTATACGCCTTAAAAACATCTACTTAATGGTTTTGAATTAAAAAAAAAATTAAATAAAAACTTGAAGAATACCGTAAAAATTATACTTAAGAGTAGCAATTAGAACAACATTTTTGACCAGCCGAATTCGACGAGCTAATGTCAAACGCGAGAGCGTTTCAATGACTTATCCGGAACGCTATTTATCATAATGTTTAAAATAAAAACCGTATTCTGCTGTAGATCGCATCAATTATACGTTGGCGGGACAATGAGATCATCCAAGTTTGAACGGCGCATAAGTGCTGATTCTAATGTAGGTATTTCACAAGAAGACGACAAGGGATTTCAGTTCTTACCCGGAGTTCGAATGAGAACAAGACAAATAAATCCCAATAGCATGCGCTACAGCAGCGAATGTCTGGAATCATTTTTTTTTATTATTATTCTATTAAGGCTTCAACATCAATTAGCCTAATTTTTTTATTTTTATTTTTTTGTTTTGAAAATTATACAATTATATAATATTATAATAACTAATAAGTATTTAAAAAGTCTTCCTACTTAAATATTTACTTGCGATACTAATATTATTTTATTTGTATACTCGTACATGTATTGAAGAAGCCATCCAGCGACAATATTTTGGCGAGTGTGGCTTATATTATATAATAATATATCATATAATATATAATATTATATTATATTTGTATCGTTTATTTTTATTTTTTAAATATTTTTTTAATTCATAACAAAAAACTACTGAATAACCTGAAATATGTATTTATATACTGTTGCGTACCGGGTTTAATGGTCGTGTGTAATTTGAATTGAATTTGCTTGGATATTTGGTTGATTGTACGGTGGGAGTGGATGGAAAAGAATCGAGGATTTGATAAATATTGTAACACCTCCATATGCAGTACCGTGAGGGTGTGATGGAGAAAATTGTAACCAGACAAAATAGTTTTATTGCGTGTTGTTAAATTAAATAAATAGATACATTTTTACGGAATACCCTTTGAAAAGACTGGTGTACATGGATGACGTAGGACGTAATTAAATAATAATTTACACAAAATATTTAATAACATATTAAACGTATTTATTCGTGGTCCGGTGAGTACCACAAATCTTATAAGGAAAATAATTAACAATCTTAACAATACGAATAACATAATAATGTATACTATATTAATGCTATAATGTGCATCCATTAGCTTGGCACTCGCAGAAAAATAGTTTTGCGAACTTATAATCTAATAAGTATAATAATAATTATTTAAATTAATACATGAAACAAAGAAATGCCCAATTCGTATACTTACCAATTCAGAACAATGCATTTGATAATATTTTGTTTACTTTTATATGTTTTTGTCTTATATTAAAATGTATGCATTAAAATTCTTGAGGTAATATTTATTTAATTTACCTTTAGAGAATCATTTTTGCTCCCCCGTCCAATAAACTTTTCCTACAGGGTCCTATGACTGCTGTGCACTCAATATTAATTGTATAGTAAAACGGTTATTAACAAAGTACCACGAATTTCGATAACTATACGAATGTCAACATATCAGTCATTCAGTCATATCCTTGACGAATACGGAGCATACGTAACATGTATCATCCCAAGACATTTAGTAGGGATATTTTCTAACTGTTTGAATATTTGCTCAAGGAATCCTCTAAAATTCTACGGTTACGAACCACGCACAACTACAAATCGATTGTTAACTTAAGTCCTAAAGAATACCGTTTTTTTACAGAAGCAGAAATAATTCGCAAATTTATTTTTACTGACATTTTTACCGAATTTTGATAACGATGAACATTTTTTCAGATTTCAAGCTAAAAAGAAATGTAATGATTTTAGGCGGTTTCGTAGGACGGGTTTTTTTTCTTTGACCAAACGTTCAGCAGGCAGTTAATCTGTACCAAAAATTTCGAGTAACATACTTTTTAAATAGCAAAATAGGGCACAGAAAAGTTATGCCGTTCAAATAGGTTGTTTTCGATTTTCTCAAGGTTTTTTTTATATATAGATTTGTAACTGTATATTGTAAAATTATATTTTATATTTATACTTTTTGATTCTGAATATTCCGTATTGCACTGTAGTCTGATGCACATGCATAGGTGATAGTTATGGGTACAACGAATGGCCGCTAGCCGTTGGGCGACATCAAGCCGATGTGTTTGTTTTCCATGTTTGTATTGGTTGCGCATAGCCGAAGAACAGAGAGTTCTAGACACTTGGAAGAGATATCGGTAAGAGTAAAACAACTTTTTTAAAACAAGTTTGCTGTTTAAAATACGAATTTTTTCGATTACTCGTTTTATAGGTATTATATAAATAACGAACAAAAATACATTTTTCCTGATAGCTATTTCCCCTATTACTATATTTATGTATGAGAAGTACAGCAATAAACATATCAGCTTGTATGGTATATTAATACATACTTAAATTTAACAATTCTATTAATGTATACATTATATTTGCATGTTTGTTAATACTTATATTCATCAATTCAATGCATTTATACATAATTTGCATGTTTATTATTACTTATATTTGTATGGTCATTATTAAAAACGCATTTATCTATGTAAAATCGGATTTGTACTCCACAATTACGATGTAAACATTGCATAGACCCGGATACAATGTACTTTAGTATATATATCTGAAATGAAAACAGTGACTTTTACTAAACTTTTGAGACTATAATTTATTAAAGTATGCTTGAAGCGTGATGGCGAGAATTTCGGATTGTTCATTAAGTAAACTTACTGTATTATCACAATTGACAATAATTTATTAATTATTTAATGTAAAATACAAGTCAACTAACACCGAAACATAATAATATAGTCAACGTTTTTGTTATATTTTATTTCAAAACTTTTTTCTTATCAACATGATTTTGTGTTGTACGAGTACATTGCTTTAATTAATTTTAATCTCGTAAAATAACATATTCATTTTAGTTATGATTAACTATACTAAATTATGATTTTTTAATTCTAGATTAACTGTCAATTTGACTATTTAATTTTACATTCAAAGTGCTTTCCTAAATTATTTAATAATTATTTTGCCCCTCTAATAGTAATTATCTGGAAAACTTATAGAAGGGTCAACTTTTTTCAGGAAACTGTACTTAAGAAATTCGACGAGCAAAATAAATTAGTTTTCAATATTTTTAATGTTCAAATTCCATTACAAAACTATTGATTTTTCTCAAATATGATACTTAGCAACCAAAAAGTTTTTTCAGAAAATCATTCTTTTTTTTTAAACAAAAAATACTTTGTGATAGGCCGGTACATCAACATTAAGAAAATTCATGCTTTGTTAATAAAGTGTTGTATTTACGATCATAAATTAAATTTATTTCGAAATAAATAAAATAAGAACTAAACGTTTTCAATGTTTTACTATGATTGTATTTATTGGTTTTAAATATGGATACTATGGCGACTAATTTTACCAGTGATTAGTTCATCGGTGATAAATTCACTGCTAACCAAAAGAGACAGCTATCATTTCATTATTTTAATTTTTTGTGATTACTTAAAATTACTAAGTATATTTATGTAGCTACTTTAATCTTTCTGACTTATATAAGTACATACAATATTTATTTATACGCAATTATTATTTAAATATCAAATAAAAATGATGTTCCTTTACAATACGAAAGCATATCAATATTTAGTTGGCACATACTCAAAACATTATTAATGCGATATTCGACGACACCACCAATAACTTTATATTCAATATTTATTTAAATATGATAGCGTAAACGTATTTAAAGATTTTTTTTTCTAGTGATTATAAATGTTAATTACATTATAATAACAATTGATCCAATGATTTGAATTTATCATTGAAATACTTATGTCTGCTCATCGAAGTGTATAATGAAATAAATTATTTCGTTTCAATGATTTCTTGAACAATTTCGTTGCGTCACATGTTCGAAAAATACCCATACTTTCCTATTCATGCACTAAAAGTTTAAATTTAAAAAATTACGGTAACTATATGGGTCTGATTTGGTGAATTTTCCTAGATCGAGAATTTTTTTCGAGACTGGATAAAAAATTTGAGGAAACACAAATTTCAAAAGACGATTAAAAATTCAATATACATTTTGAATCAATAATTTTTTTACTTATATATTTTTTTTATCTATTCAGTACGGAAATAAAATATTACAATTTCTTATCTTAAAGTGGTATTGCAAGTTGCAAACCAAAGAAATTAATCAATATTCTTGGAAACATTAACTACGAGAAATAATTATAATTTATAACATAACCGTGGTTAAACGGTTAATAAAATGCGTTGTATATTTGGAAGGGGTTTTCGTTCAATTTTCCTTGAAGATGACCGTGGTTTATTGTTGCCAACGATGTTTCTCGTAAACAGGATTTATTTGTTTAGCCGTAAAAGGTTACCGATGTATATAAACCACGAAGATAAAAATTATTCAGCGCGGTATGATCACGTATCGTATGTGACATACCGCGTATAATCGTTGTATTCAAGGTACAAATACCGAGCCATAATGACGTCGATCAGCGATAATATACGGTTGATCGATTCAGAAGTGAAATGGAGAAATGTGAACTCATTTAAAGAAATCGATACGTCGTTGAAAAGTCGAGAAAAAACGTAAGACGCTTTCTCACATTTCGAGTAGATCAAAGATAATACGGTGGTGACGCTACATTAAGTGTTTTAGTGGTTCCCATCGTCGGCTGCATACTATTTGTATCCCTCAAACAAGGTAAATTACCAAAGGCGATACACTAAATCCGTAATTAATGAAGAAACATGGCCCTATTAGTTGATGGCGGGGGAAGGAGGTATTTTCAGTCTTCATCGTAAATGTTATAACTATGGATAGCGTCGTAATATAGAATTAAGAATTCTTATGATTTACTGCAATGTATAGCTCTTCAAGCACAAAATGTGATTTGATCATCAAAAATTTGAAGTGTGTGAATTCTTTTTTGGATATTTTGGATTTTTTTATTTTAAGGTTACTCAAGACCAAGCACTCTCAACTGTTTTCAAAAAGTCAAGGTAATAATAATTTTTATTTTAACTATACATTATATGTTTGGTTATATATTTGTGACAGAAATAATATCGTTATTAAATGTACACACATTTTATTATAACCGTCACACAACAAACTGAGTGTAGTCAGTGTAGTGTTCAAATCTAATTCTCGTACGGAATAAAAACTTATCGTACTCTGACAATTGTCGGGTGATTAAAATCCTAGACGTAACTATTTATATTATTCAGAGTGTTCAATAACGATGTGACTATCGGGGGGGGGGGGGGGGGGTGCTCGCCCGTTCAAATCCATCGGACGAGCAGAGGTCGCCTCGGGTACCGGGTGCCGGGGGGCGGCGCGACCGCCGCCGGGCCGGCGAACCAGCGGTAGTGGACGAGCTCGGCGACGAAGACGGCACCGCTGGCGGACAGCCCGGACACCAGGAACATGAACGCGATGACCACGTTCCTCATGGTGAACACGCCGTGCGAGTGCTTCGGCTGGTGGTAGTCGGACAGCGGCCGCACCGGTTTCGCGCGCATGTACCAGCTGTTGACGATACCGCTCTCCACGAACGCGGTGACCACGCGGTTCACGGCGTTCACGTACGGCACGTCCCTGCGGACCAGGTACACGAAGTGGAAGGACCGCGGGCACGCGTCCACGATGTGCAGCAGCACGTTGTTGTCGCCGTCCACGTACGAGCTCGCGATCTTCTCCACCAGCTCGTTTTTCCTTCCCACCGCGACGGACGACTGCACGCATCATGTCAAGCAAACGCAATAGTATTAATCAATCGTCGGTGACGCGGTGCGCACTAGAGATCAGCACGGGCCGGGCCAGCCCGACCCGGCCCGACCCATACCGGGCTTGGTCCGGGCCGGGCCATGATTTAAATATTACAGGTTGGTTATAGGTGGGATCGTAATATTAATTGGGCCGGGTCGGTCAAAAATAAAAAAAATAATTTAATTTGTAACATTATTTATATTATGTATTCTTTATCTATAAATAATTTTATAACTAGACTGTATATTATTTATAAATAGATCACTGGGAAAAACCAATAATACTATTTAAAAATGTTCATTGGACAGTGGTGGCAGTGTAATCTGTGAATTTCGAAAATTGATATTTTACAGTTTTATCTTTATTATTGTGCGATTATGTTAATCATTTTATTATTTTGTCGACTGGCAAGACATAACAATAAATTAAGACACATTACACGCTGAACAGTGAACACTTGAACAGTTCTCGCGGTCCGGTCTAGAATGTCAGGTTTATTTTCTTTATGAAATGTTTTTGTCTACTAAGTCAATACTGAAAGAAAATAAAGTTGATGTATATTTTTATTTACAAACGGGCATGGTCGGGTTGGACTTTGAAAAAAAAATTACAAACGGGCCTGGTGGGGCTGGACTTAAAAAAATAAAATATGGACCGGGCCTGGACAACGACAGTTTATAAGTTTAATTTTTGGGCCGGATCGGGCCGAAAAAAATCGGCCCGTGCTGATCTCTAGTGCGCACGGACGAAATGCAATGTTATGACAGCAGGGCGCAGGGCGCGTGACGATAACATGTTACGGTTTTCGGTTTCCTTCCCCGACGGGCGTTTCGGCTAAGATCATGGAAAGTTCCAAGAACCGCGGCAACAACCGTGGTCGTCGAGTACGCAAGGTACACGCGGACGGGTGTATAAGTTATAGTTCCCCGCGCGAGTTAAGGCACGTCGAAATCACCCGTCGGCATGCGTAGGTGCGCGAGTCATAAACAAGTAAATTCCCATACGAGTAAAAATTATTTTCCTTCCCGCTTCATTCAGACATATGACTGACAACTTAAATGCAGTAGGTATGGATACAATGTGTTTGTTTTTGTTTTATAATAATAATATAAAAATAAAATTGTACGTGACTTACTATGGTAACTCAAACACTTCAATTAATCGTATTGTATTCATTTTTAATTTAATCATTTAATTTTATCATCGCGCAGGAAATTTCATATCTGTATTTTTATTCCTATCGGAACTCCGTATCTGTATATTTTTTTCTCGTGTCGGAACTTATCGCGTAAAATATAACACGCGATCCGCAGTTTTTTTTTTTTCATCGCGAATCCCAATACTTTATATGTGATGTAAAGCGTTTAAATTTAAAATTGCGTCGGTTTTGTAAAAAATAAAATGAAGGCCACATGCAAACGAAATAGATGCTGCAAAATATTTGACCGTGAGCACTACTCCAGTCGGTCGTGAAAAGAAATCATAACGTTCACTTGGTAACAAGACACTATATTATTATGTACAGATGTGATCACATCTTGTTATCGGATTACATTGTACACGTAAATTTGCTCATAAAGTGTATCATGCGAGTCATAATATATGCTACGTGTTCCGATTTCAAATACGTGATTTACATATAGATATAGATAGAATTTTATGTTAATTTTTTTTAATAATATTTTTTTAAATTTTTTTTTAACCTACACAGTGGCGTATTTTGATTAAATCCTGACCAAAAGTAAATCAATTATTATTAACATCAACTTAATTTACGTGGATCCTTTTATTTTTCATCGCAATATAATCAAAAAATATATTTAAATAGTTTATTAAATTGAATATCATTATGATTGTTTTGTATATTTCAATTTGATATATTATGTAATTTTCTTGTTGTAAAGTTAAATATTTGTATGTTGACAATAATATAACTTTAATTTGTAATCATAATTTTAAATAATTGGTTTGTGGCCCGTATAAATATGATAAATAAATATGATATAATATACTATTGATCATTATTATTACTCATCATTCATTATTCACATTTTGCAACCTACTTAACGTTTTTCAACCAAATCAAATAACGAAAACATTAGACTTCTAGTACAAAAAAACAGTAACGACTTATCAGATTTATCTTAGTCGAAAGAGATAGTCAAAATTGTTTATTTAATATTTCTGTATACCATAAAAAAATTGATTTTGCGTCATTGGTATTTTATATAAATATGAAACCTTGAAAAATCGTTTTTATAAATATAATGCAATTATTATTATTTGTCAAACTAATTTACATAAGGAATTGTGGAGAGAAAATTAAACTAATACTCCACGTTGGTGAAAAGTTCACTTGCGTCGTTATCGAAAAATGTACCTATTATCAATTTAATTATTCACGATCCCCATACACTTGTTATAACATAATGTACGGTAGTAAATATAGTTAATCGACCAGCAATAAAGTGTGGATAAATTGCATGTACATAAATATTTTATTCTGACACGATATTATACAATTTTAAAATCGTTTGCATAAAAAAAATAATCGTCTTATAGAAACTAATAAGTTAAATCATTTTATGGTTTTTAATTCAATATCCAATTGTCCGACTAAAATCTACATCCACCTCAACCATTATCCTTCGTTAACCGCTAATTAATTCAAAATAATACCCCTATCTACGCTTCTATTTGATAAATTATTTTGGTTTAATCGTCCATTATCCAATTTAACAGAACAAATCCACTTTTTAAATTTTTAGGCTGCAATAGCGAGTAACGCAGTAAACGAAAATTATATACAGGCATATGAAATATGGTTATTTGTGAATGTGTTGGCGTTCGTGGTTGATTTTGTGAGTGCACGTGGCTTCGTCGCTAAAACTCGTGTGGTCACCCATCCGGTAGATAGTGAAGCTTAGCCGCAGCGTCGCATGGCAAACCATAATGCACCAAACCAACCAATATTGCCCGAGTACAACGTCTTATGAGTGTAAAAGAAATTGAAAATAACATGCGTGTATTGGTCCGCGTAGAATGATAAATGTATGTATTATCGCTGAGGGGAACACACGGCTGGTGATAAATAACGATTGGCCTGCGCTAGATTTAAACGCCAGCTCGGGGTTCGTGAAAATAAAATTTAATTAAATGTATTAGGAAAATGTTTCGTTACCCTTCTCTGCGCCACTTCGGTCAGTATGTCTATGTGCTTGTTGAAAACGAACCGATCGGACAGTTTCACGTACAGCGGATCGTCGTCCGACTCGAACATCATTATGATATTGGTGGACGAAGACAGTATCGTCATGCCGCTGTCGTAAACCTGCTGCACGGTGGCCAGGTTCCGCTCGTACTTGGGATAGTGCAGGTACTTGACCATGACCGCCTGCAGACTGGTGGCCGTGATGAACCCGAACAGGACGGCGGACACGACCAGCAGCCTCTCGGGCACGTTTTTCGGCACCCGGTTCAGCGGCACCATCAGGAACATCTGGAACAGGTGCAGGGCCAGGGTGTCGGCGTCGAACGGCTCCGTGGTGGTGCGCTTGATGAGCGTCCAGGTGCCCAGCGCCACGACGAACGTGGCGGCCAATAAGTACCAGATCCGTACGTTGAACGCGGTGAACACTGGCTCATCTGCTGCGCCATCGGTGCGACGAAACACAGTTCGTCGAACATCACCGGCACGGTGTACCGGAGCGTGTTATTGTGATGGTACGCCTGGTTGAAGGAAAACGTTACTTGTACATTTTTCAGAGTCAAGTTCCATTTCGAGCGTGGTTGCAAACGCAATAAACGTTTTTTTCCCTCCTAAAAGTCCTTAAGCATGGTTTTTAAAAAGCCCATAGTAGATAGCGAAAAATTAAATTCGCGTTCGAAATTATTTGAATTTATAAGGATACATTTCTTTATCGTTACTTATTCAGCCTTTATAATCTGTATTAACTTTTAGTTATTTTTTTTCGATGTTCCGTATGAAATAAACATATAATTACTAAAAAAAAAAATGAAAAAATTCAAAGCTATCAACAGGCTAGGAAATATATGTTTTATTGAAATCTTCTTACGGTCAATGTGACTCATGGTTCATATCAAAAGTAATGGACTGGAAAATAGAGCATTAAAACAGCGCTTCCATCACAATCTACCTCATAAATTGCATCGCTCTTGACACAGTTACATTCTGGTTTAATAGTTTCCAAGAATGCGTAAAATGGGAGTGAACGACATCCAAATAGTTTGCACGTTTGAGAATTGTTGAACTTAAAGTTAAACCCCTTATATTATCTAAGTTTATTCCCAGGTAATGGCTGTAAGTAATCACCACCGATAAGATTGAAAATACAGTACGGTACAATAAGTGTGTGCAGTGTGAAAATTTCCGTTGACTTAATTAATAATTCTTTCTATAGGAACCTGCAAGTGTAGTTCGTGGGTGGATCCATCTAATAATTATTACCGCTAATCAGTTATTGCTTACAGCGATATTTCGTGTTTTGATTCGTTGTATGATATAGGTGAAATATAGGTTATATGGATATAGGATATAGGTTCAAATGACTAAGAAAAC
Organism: Periphyllus acericola; assembly: GCA_949715065.1. NCBI lineage: Eukaryota > Metazoa > Arthropoda > Insecta > Hemiptera > Aphididae > Periphyllus > Periphyllus acericola. The sequence continues at coordinate 29,886,924 of OX454268.1, forward strand.
TGTTATAATATTTATATGGATGGTACATCGTCAGACAACTATAATCTCCTCCCCTCGTAACCTATCTTCCACACATGAAGTGGTTGTATATATCTTTTCGGATTGTTCTCCTTAGAGAGGGAACATTTTATTTGTTGTTAACTTGGCCCTTACAGTTGCACAATGTCCACCATGCGAGATGCGACGTTTACACTATTAGTGGTGGTAATGTGATGCGACCGATTGAAGTGAGGGACGTTTTAATAACATAGTGAATAAAAAAAAATAAGAAAAAAAAATATTTGCCAACGTCCGAAACGGTAAGGTTATACGCACTTTGAGGAAAACACTGTTGAACGTCATGTCCACCCTGTTGTGGACCAGATCGCCCAACAGGCCGGTGTACACGAACTCGGTATCGGATATGTTCTCGGCCCAGCCGTACTTGCGGCCGTCGGTGGGCTCGCTGTACACGGGCGTGAAGTTCATGTACTTGGCCACCGTTGACGCGATCACGCCGTCGGTGCCCTCGTACGAGCCGCTCGGCAGCCTGACCGAGCTGAGCCGCGAGGGGAACATGCATATGCGCACCGGGTGCCCGTGCATGTCGTCCATCTTGTGCCGGTTCACGTCGCGCAGCGCGTCCGCGTCCACGGCCCGAACGGTCAGCGTGTCGTTGAACGGGTTGTACGTGTACGCGACCGACTTGGTTACGAGCACCACGTTGACCAGCGACCGGCGCCGCCACGCCGCCCGGAACAGCGACCGCGCCTCCGAGGGGTTGGTGGCCGGCACCAGCCAGTAGTAGTGCGACATCGGGTCCCACACGGTGCCCCGGCCGTCCAGCAGCTCGGCCACGGCGCCCGCGGTGTCCGCCACTATCAGCGCCACCTGCCTGTCCACCGCGGTACCGTTGCCGCGGTCCGCCGACAGGACGGCGGCGCCCACCACGTCGTGCACCAGTGCCATGAGCCGGTCCGGTGGGTCGGCGGACGGCAGCACGATCACCGCGAACACGAACGGCTGCAGGTCCCGCACGGCCGCGCGGCACGCGCGCAGAACGTCGGTCACCTGCGCGCGGTACGAGTCCGGCGTCACGGCCACTGGCGACAGACGGGCCTCCGTCCCACCGGCCGCGGAACAGGCGATGGCCGCGACGGCCATCGCGGCCACGGCTCTACCCGATAGACCGGACATCCCGTGACCGGTGCCGGACGTCCGTCGACTGGCCCGTGAACCGCCGAGTCGCGAATCTTTTCGGAACCGCCTTATGCCGTTGATGTAAACGGAGTTTTCCGAGAACGGACGCGGTCTAACGTGTAATCATTTTACGTTTAAAAATACCGGTTATGTGACATTCGCGGCCCAACATTATGGTGCTATATACCGCCGCTACGTGCAGACTTCGTGGAAGCTTCGAAAACGGATTGTTGCCGTGTTATCGGTAACGGGAAATCTTTCGTCTCGTTAAAGTTTTCGCGGTACACCCCATTATTCATTAGAAATAATAATAATAGTTTGTCAAAAAAAGAAAAAATCAATACCTACTTCGATTCCGGTCCGGTTCGAGGAATGCTCAAAAACTTTTACCAGATCGGTGTATTAGACTTATACGAAGACGCCATTATTTAGTGCGTTGAGAAAATATAATTCTCATTTCCCGACACCGAGGTGCTAGACGGAAAAGATAAGTTATTGCGAGTGAGAGAGCAGATGTTATTTGAAACGTATCGTTCTAGAGTAGATGTGCGCGGTGTATTTATTATCTAATGCACTTTTATTCAGCATAATATTTGGAATTAGAAACCACTTGTTTTGTTCCTAATTATTATAAATCTATTCAAATCCGTATTTTTCATAGGTAGATGGAAAAATCATTAAAAATCAAAACTATTGGGTACTTCTTATTTTTAGATCGTCTAAGTTATCATTAGGATAAATATCTGTACATCAACAAGCGATTAACTAAATAGTATTAATTTAATACGCCTTTCATACGTGGTTATTAATACATTCTGATTAGTATTTCAATTTAAAACGTATTAATCACGCGAAATACCACTTATATAATAACAAAATTGACTATTATAAACGTCTAATTATAAAAATAAAAATAAAATTATTTATTTTAAATCAAGAAAAACTAATGTACTAAAACAATGGGTACCTCAATTTTTAAAGTTAAATATTGTTAGATACATGTTCATATTTTAACTATCATACTTTTAGCACATGGATAAAAAGAAATCCAACGAAACACTTAAAGAAATTAATTAACTTTATGCGGGCGTTTGTTTTTAAGAGGAAACCACAGTTTTATGACATAATTATAGACTTTTTAACGGTCTTGTTCCGAAGAGTTAATTTATTTGACCTGAAAAATATTTCTCATAAAAATAAGGACACGACACAAAGTATATGATTATTTAGAAGATACATTCATACACGCGAGGTTTTAATACGAGTATTGACATACTGCATATTACACAAACTTAATCTTTTTAACACATACGTGATGTGTATCGATCATACGTCGATGATATACTTATATTTCAGGACGTGTATAGGACAATTATTTTTATTTATAATTTTCATTGGATCCATACAACAATAATTTGATATAATCCTATAATGTATTTACCCTATTACAAAATATGTGTCAAACTAAAATATTTCATAATCCTTACATAAACAGGTACTTATTTAAATTTGATTATTTATATGAATAAATATCAACAATTAAGACTTTATTATGAAATAGTAATGCTACCCGTGCGTACAAGCATAACCATTGAGATGTGTATACCTAAATAATCAATTGCATATTATTATGTTGTGGTGAATAGCAATACGATTATTTTGAAATAGAACACACTTGAAGGGAGCGTCAAAAATACTGCGGTCGACTCTTAAAATATGATGACAGGCTAAATATATTAGAATTTTGAAGCTTATTCAACTTAAAAGATTCCGGAAAGTTGTTTGCCGTTGCATGTAAAAACTTTATTAACTTAAAAACTATTCCCGATTTCTTATTGCGATTGTAAATATTTGTTTTAAGTATTATATGTACTCGTGTACTTAAAAAAAAATAAAACAACGATTAAATTTCTATGTAATGTAATAAGTTAGTTACATATACGAGTAAATGGTAACAATAATCGACTTTGGGGATGAAAATAGGTCGTAATCGTGCAAACATTATTTATGAACGCTCGCCTTAGTAGTTTGTGCTGTTCAAGATGTTCTCTACGTGCAAAAAAAAAACGGTGTACCGTGGACGTTGGTCGATCGGGATTGAAAAAATTGTTCAACGTTGGAAATCGATCGAAAGAACGAAATGAATTTAGGGGATCACACACAGCATACCTCGACTTTGTCTGATTTCTTCGGGTACATTTCGATGATTACTGCGATTTGCAGCAGATAAATGCTGTCCAAAGACGTGTATTTCTTTTTTTTTTACTATTCCATTTCGAAAGTTTGAAAGTTGATCGACCTAAAAGTCTGAGCGGCGAATGTGAGGTTATTCAGTGTACACACGCTTTATTATTATACCGGCCAAAGTGTCGGACAACGATATCGTTACTATTTACGCAGCGCACGCGGCGACGAGGTGTGTGCGCGGGCCCGTTTAAAACCATCTGATTAGCAAAGGTTGCCTCGGGTACCGGGCTCCGGTCGGCGCGACCCCCGGACCGGCGGACCTGCGGAAGTAGACGAGTTCGGCGACGAAAACGGCCCCGCTGATGGCCAACCCGCCCAACAGGAACAGGAACGCCATGACCACGTTCTTCATGGTGAACACGCCGTGCGCCTCCTTCGGATGGTGAAAGTCGGATATCGGCTGGAACCGTTTCGAGTGCATGAACCAGTTGTTGACGATACCGCTCTCCACGAACGTGGTGATGATGCGATTGATGGCGTTCATGAACGGCACGTCGCGGCGTACCAGGTACACGAAGTGAAACGTCCGCGGGCACTCGTCCACGATGTGCAGCATCACCTTGTTGTTGCTCACGTAGGAGCTCGGGATGATCGTCACCAGATCGTTTTTCCGTCCCATCGCGACAGACGACTGACGGGTGTGTCGTGAGCGCGGTCAAATGAAAAAGAAAAAAAGAAAATAAAAAAGCGAGATCATAAGGACGAACGTTTCGTTGCGTTCGGATTATTTCGTGTACGAGCGCGTTTATCGTCGTTCAATGCAGTTTGATACGGAACTTACCGTTACCATGATATCGACTCTGGTACATTTCTATGCAGGTACCTAAACGTTAGCTGTTTTATTACACTACTCGTTAAACGTGCTAACACCGTGTAAAATCATCCGAGCCTATTGTTTTTATACGTCACTAATTGTACTTTGCCTACTTCCGACTTTCAACGGTAAAAATAGAATAAAATGTATAACAACGATATTTCATTCAAACATTTTCCTAGTCATTTTTTTCCAAGGTATTGTCAAATTTAACTATTTATTATTGTACACTTTATGTCCTTGAATGTTTACCGCTACACAATTACAGGGCGCTCGTGTATAAATGTTATAATATATAATACGGGTTCTGTAACACTGATATTTTAGTATTGTCGTGACGAAAACTTGTACATTATATAAACGAATTGAAAATATAATAATGGTCTTTGACTTTTTCGTAGAACCGCGGAGCACATTTACAAGGAAAATGTAATATCTATAATTTCGGTGTTACGCGACCTCGAACGATGAATACTGAAACCGTCGATAACAGTTAAATACGTCATATAGTTACCCTGTTCAGCGCCACTTCCATGAGAATGTCAGAGGACTTGCTGATGCCGAACCGATCGGACAGTTTTACGTACAGGTCATCGTCGTCCGCCTCGAACATCATTATGAGATTGTTGGACGCGACCAGGATCGGCATGCCGCTGTCGTACACCTCCTGCATGGTGGCCATGTTTCGCTCGTACTTGGGATAGCTCAGGTACTTGACCATGACCGCCTGCAGACTGGTGGCCGTGATGAACCCGAACAGGACGGTGGACACGACCATCAGCCTCTCGGGCACGTTTTTCGGCACCCGGTTCAGCGGCACCATCAGGAACATTTGGAACAGGTGCAGCGCCAGCAGGTCGACGGTGAACGGCTTGTGGGCGGTGCGCCTGATGAGCGTCCAGGTACTGAGCGCCACGACGAACGTGGCGGCCAGGCAGTACCAGAGCCGCACGTCGAACGCGGTGAACACGGCTCGCCACTGGCTCATCTGCTGCGCTATCGGCACCACGAAGCACAGCTCGTCGAACACCACCGGCACGGTGTACCGGAGCGTGTTGTTGTGGTGGTACGCCTGGCGAGTAAAAAAGTGGCACGTGAAAAACGTGACGACCCGAACGTGACACGGCTGTACGCACTTTGAGGAACACGCTGTTGAACGTCATGTCCACCCTGTTGTGGACCAGGTCGCCCAGCAGGCCGGCGTACTTGAACTCCGAGTCGGAGATCTTCTCGGCCCAGCCGTACTTGTGGCCGTCCGTGGGATCTTCGTACAGCGGCGTGAAGTTCATGTGCTTGGACAGCGTGGACGCGACCAGGCCGTCGGTGCCTTCGTACGTGCCGTCCGCCCGTTTGATCGCGTTCAGCGGCGTGGGGAACATGCATATGCGCACCGGGTGCCCGTGCAGGTCGTCCATCTTGTGCCGGTACTCGTCGTGCAGAGCGTCCGCGTCCACGGCCCGAGCGGTCAGCGTGTCGTTGAACGGGTTGTACGTGTACGCGACGGCCTTGGCCACGAGCACCACGTTGACCAGCGACCGGCGCCGCCACGCCACCCGGAACAGCGACCGGGCCTCCGAGCGGTTGGTGGCCGGCACCAGCCAGTAGTAGTGCGACATGGGGTCCCACACGGTGTCCGGGCCGTCCAGCAGCTCGGCCACGGCGTCCGCGGTGTCCGCCACTATCAGCGCCACCTGCCTGTCCACCGCGGTGCCGTTGCCGCGGTCCACCGACAGGACGGCGGCGCCCACCACGTCGTGCACCAGTGCCATGAGCCGGTCCGGCGGGTCGGCGGACGGCAGCACGAGCACGGCCAACACGAACGGCTGCATCTCGCGCACGATCACGCGGCACGCTCGCAGAACGTCGGACACCTGCGCGCCGTACGAGTCCGGCGTCACGGCCACCGGCGACAGACGGGCCTCCGTCCCACCGGCCGCGGCGCAGACGACGACGGCCGCGACGGCCAGCGCGGCCACCGTTTTCGCCGACGGACCGGGCATCCCGCGATCGACTGGTCCCGTGCGCCTCGACGGCCGCGGCCCACTACGGTCCGTGCTCCGGCCCCACGTGACACCCGTCGGATCTTATCACCGGTAATTCACGGGTCCGTGCGTCACGTCCCCGGAACCTCGGAGTCCTCGCGGCCGTCACGCGCACTCGTCAAAACGTGACAGCCGCTTATCGGCCACGTCTCCCGAACACAGCGACCCGTCCGCTTATCGGACCATCTCGAGTCTCGTTAAAATTATCGCGTTTTCGTAACGAACGAGTGCGACGGCTGTTCCGTTCGCCGTTCCGATGACCGCAATAATGAGCACCTTTTGTTTTCGCCCTCATCCCTTCGCTTCGTCGAGTTCAGTTAATTATAATAGAAATGCTATCATATATATTTGATTACTTTAATGTTGTATCATCTTAATTCATTTCTAATTTACCATCCTTTATTTATGTACAACATTTTCTTTAATTTTACGTTTTTGATAGATCCGGTGTACGGAATGAAATTAATGTTCTTATTCTTATAAAAATTGCTTTATTGTATACTTATATTTTTATCTGTAAGTGTCTTAACTCCCTACCTCCAACACAAGCTCTTCGCTTACAGGAGATAGGTAAATCTAAACCGTTATGTGTAAACTTGTAGTTTGTAACCATTTCTTTGATTTGTTATAAATAAATAATAAAAAAATAATAATAATATCAGTGGGAAACGATTTTTGGGTAAATTCACCGAACACGATAAGCCTTCCGGTGTTGAACAATATCGACCCATTTATGTTTTTTAAATACACACACCTGCGCCCTTGGACGGATGCATACGAGTACTCGTGTAGGTAACATTAGTGAAGAATTGGGTGCAATACAAATCAACGTGAAGCTAATCGCACAGTTCTTGGTGAATAAATGTAGATACAGATAATCTATATGAAGTGAAATGTCGGTTATTTACACTCAAAATCGGTATTGGGAAACGAGAGATCTGCATTGGCAAAATACACTTATTCTCTTAACGTCTAAACTATATTAAAGAAAACTTGATGTACAACTCATTACGTTTATTTAACAACTAGCTGACCCGCGACAAACGTTGTTTTGGCCTTAAAGACTTTGTATAAACAATAATTGTTTACACTAATATTATTGATTGAAACGAAAAAATCGATTGCCATATATATGGTTTTAATTGGTATAAATTTACCTATTGTTATTATTGTCTTACTAATTAATTGTAAAAACTCAGTTGTTGTCTATTTTCAACTCGTCGGGGGTGAATATGGGTGTAATCCAGAAATTTAGGTATTCGCATGGAAAACCTTTGAAAATAAAAATGAAATTCCGATGATATTGAAAAATATTAAAAACATTATAAGCACTTTTCACCTTCTAAAGGGAGGATCGATGTAAAATCCTTTCTTATTCCTCCGCTTCGCCATTAAAATTATATAAGCCACCAACATTTAAAGTTGCTGGGTCCATTAGTTTAATCTGGGCGGTGATGTGGATGTACTTAGGAAATCTTCCTGAATATTAAACATAATGGTTATAGTGTTAGATCGTACTCTGTGTTTTTTTTTTTAAACTTACTGTGATTTTCTAAAATGATTTGATGTTTTTTGGTTTTCTTATTATTTATTTGAAAGTAAAACAAAATGACCAACCTTCAAGTCTGAACCGTTTAAATATAATATTGAAAAAATGAAATTCAATTAATGAATACATTCAAACAAATTCTAAACTGGTTCAATCACTGGTCTGTTCACCCTATGCAAACTAAACCAACAAATAATGCGTTTTAGAGTTCATTTTTTAAATCCTAAATGATCATTTTACGTTATTTCGTTCGTCTTTCAATAGCATAATGCGTAGTTGGTTTGCTAACTGCAGTAAGCTGCAAATTGCAATAATGCAGCGGAACAGACTACCATTGTTGTTCTATAGCCGTAACAAAAATTAGAAATTAAATAAATTTAAATCCAACAAAAGTAATATGGAAATGTTGATTATTATTTCTTATAATTGTATTATTATTAACTTTAATAAAAACGTTGGTAAAATTATCAATTCAGTTTTAGAAAAAATTGACCTTAAATGTGCACTTATATGCAAAATAAAATTACTTAGGGAGCTTTGTCAAATACTTATTTATTCCTTCCTCTGCTGTTTATTTAGTATTTGCGTAATAATTCACAAACTGCCAAATTTCAGGTGATTGATTTTTTTTCCATATAATATCCTTTTCGATCGAAAAACATTATTCGGCCGTAATATTATTGTTTACGATAATATTGTGTCCTGATTACTCCTTTTACTTGTAAGTTTAGGCGTTTGACCGCGAGACAGAGCTTTCAGTCTTCAACTCCTTGATTCAGAGGAGTTGATTTTGAAAGGAGGAAGGGCAGGGTGGTAAAGAAGTTGAGAAAGTTTATGAGCAACGCTTCTTCTTTCCTGTAGTGCAACACGTGTGGGTTCGATATGTGCGCGAAGCCGAACGCGGTTTATCAAAGTAGTTTTTCAAAAATGTATTAAAAGTTGCGAAAATCAGTTAACCCTCGTTCCGATCCCTGTCGTTGGATGAACCATAAACTTTTATTTTTCGCTTAATATTATGATGAATGTGCCATTCTCAGTAGGTACCAGTGTGGCAATGAATACGCGCTATAAATGAATATGTGACTATACGTATATATATATTATTTATTCACGAGCGTCCGACAACTCGGTAGGTACGAATAACATTTAAACGAAACGCATCGTACTGCATTTGATTGCACTTAGTGTTACACTGTCTTAACGATAAACGTACAGTCGGACGATATGGATTTCTACGTTTATTTATTTAAGTACAATTGGCAAAAAGGAAACGTATTAAACTCGTAAATCTTAGCCGGAAAAGCACACAGTGGAGATAGAATTAAATAACACTTTTCTATAGATATAATAAACGTAAACGTCTAGTGTAATGTCTTAAAGCATCTGAAAGGTTTAATTTCACCGCCGTATACAATGTACATTGTACCTACCTGCTCACCTATAAGTAATTAAAACCAAACAACACATTCGAGTTGAACATAAACTTAAAACGTTATTTCACATTGCACCAACCTAGAATGAGGAATACGAACATCACGGTAATCAGAAACATATTGTACTTACATCGCGTTAAATATTCGTTAAGCGACTAGCGACTAAAATGGTAATATTCGGTTATAGCGTGTACATATGAACTCGGATTAACGAGAAAAATACAATCGATTTCTGTACGCACCGAAATGTGTACGTGTTATTGAAATATTTGACATTCGAATGGGTTTGAAATTCGATTGCACTCGAAACATTGCAGTGCTTGTGCACGGAATTATTTGTCCTATTAACGTTTCAATGACCTTTGGATAATAGCGTTTTAATATTTTATTCGGAACAATGATTGGATTTTATTACTTTTAAAGTTGCACGCTCAAAATCTCTGACAAATGTTTAGTATTAATATTGTGATGCAGCGAACTACAGAATATTTGTGTATGAAGGTGCAATAACATTTTCCATAGTCAAATACTCAAATATTAATCAAAAAAGTTTACTAATTACAACCGTAAGACCACCACGAGGTGATTTGTAACGATTACTCAACCGCTAATATTTTAGAGTTACATTCTAAGGAGTGTACCGTTCGTCGGAAATACTTTTCTGGAACGAACGTTGTTTTAGTTACGATAAGTTACAATAAGTTTCACATAACCGTGACGTCATTGTCTCGAGGTGCTTAGGAGCTAAGTTTCTGCAAACTATTACGCACCGATATGACAATTATTCCGTTTTGTTAAATTTTAAAAAAATATATATATATATATTTATATATAATGATTTACTCTTATGGTGTTAGGTACTTGATAATTAATTCAAGTCCAAATAAATATGTCACGACAGCAAAAAAATAATCTGCAATTACTTGTAGTTATAAATAAATCAAATTAATTGGGCGGAAAAAAATTGATAAGAATCGAAAGAAAGGGGTATAAAGAAGAAAAAAAGTTGTTTTTCGTATGACATTAAAAAAAAAATTATAATAATACAGAAGTCATAAATATATGACAATGCTAAATACTGGGTAAAAAAATTAATTAATGCAAGGCATTAAATTATTATACATTATTCTGAAAAGGTGTTAAAAAAAAGAAAATGTGAAGGTGGTAAAATAAAAGTTTAATTATTTTTTGAACTGTCCGAATGTTTTAACGAATTTAAATTCAGAAAAGTAACTTTTAATGGACTTGCGCTCGTAAATTCATATAAAGTGCCAAGCGTACAAAGTGGTAATTTTCAAATAATTATCTCTATTGAAACCGTTAGTTCAAACTACTTTTTAATAAGCCAACCTGTAATTATTCAAAATACAATTATTTTGATCAAGTTTCTCACTATTACGTTTGAAACATATTACAGTTTTACATAGAAATATAGGCGAGGAACTGCAAGAGCGCAACCCCGGTAAATACCACAAGTTCTTCCGATACGTCGTTATAAGAAAGTCAAGAGTAAAATATATTGGTCGTCTTTGGTCATCTTAAATTTTAATATCTAACTTTACGACAGTACGCCGATTTCAACCAAAAGCATGCTGTTACAAGTTACAAATAGCGATTAATAAATTATTAAACTATAATAATTGTATAACAATGGAATTTTCGTTTCTGACTATGCCATGTACAATAACATATAATTTGTCAAGTTTATGAATTTAATGGTATTCTAATTCTTATTCTTAGTCATTTTAATGAGCACTGCATTTCGTTAGAATGTGTTTACGAGAATAAGACGAGGTTAAATAAGAAAAGATAAAATGACATTTTTTTCATACACACACGAATAGTACATAATTTTGTTCAATGATTAATTCGAAAGTAAAATAAAGCGATTCAGTTATACTAGTTTTAGTTAGCTGAAAATTAATTAATTTATACTAGAAACAAACAAAATAAGTTTTTGAGTTTTAAATTTTAAACCGATTAAGATGAAACTTAACGTTTATATTAAAATAAATAAGTTTTAATTGTATTGATTTCAAAGCAGTATATTAAATATTTTAGCATGTTCTATAGTTGTAAAGCATATTAAGTGTTTTTCATTTTATTATTTTAACGGCTCGTTACAAATAAACAAAAACAGATTTAGTTTGAAAACGCGCAATAAACGGTAAACGTAATTTCAACATCTATTAATAATACCTACAAATATTTAAGATCCGAGAAAAAACCAATTTCAATTCAATACTCTTTGAATGCCCACCAACATTTTTAAAGATTTTAAAATACGATTGTTTAAATGTTGCTCTAAAACTAATCAGCAGTGCTGCTTATATGAGAATAAAATAATTACTTCTACTATTTCCAAGAAACCTATATTTTTCTGAAACGAACCAATCCAGTTGAGTATAACTAAAAATAAGTATAACTACGGGCTTAGTAAAATATTGCATAATCAAAAACATATTTTTTATTTATTTATTTTTTTTTTATTTTGCGGTTATCTAAATAATATATTTTATTGCACAATAAGTTTTTGCCATCTGCTTATTTTGTTTTTAAACCGGTAGAAATAAAGCGATAGAACTGAAAATACGTCATTTTTGTGTAATAGAAATATTTGAACCAGATGAAAAGTTATAGGATAGGCTAGACATTTTTGAAACATAATTTCTATTCATTTTTTCTTTTTCTTCTTAATTTTTTAAGTTAAGATTTACAGCCTAATTCAAAATAGTATGTCGAAGGTGTTATGTGGCTTTTTTTCATAAATATATTTACACATGCCGCGCCGTAAAGAAACTGCCAGCATGTCATTCAATCCATCTAGGGAAAATCAAGCGAAGGTTGAATATATTTTATTTTTTCAAAATAAAAATAAACATCACTTACAGGAAAACAGTCCAATATAATTAAACAATGAAATATAATATTATAGGTATATATTATCTTAAAAAAAATATCACCGATAAAAAATCAAGTAGCAATAAGACAGGCATTATGTCTGTTAAAAGAAAACCATGGATCATCACTTTTAGTACTTTTAAGTACTGCTAAAATGAAAAATGGAAAACCTAAAAAAGGTTAGATTATTTACGGTACAAAATGGAAATGTCGGATATATATATGCGTATCATAAATTAATCAAACAATCATTGATGATATAATTGATGATATTTATAAGTTACTATGTAGGCAAATATTAATAACCTTTTAACGCTTTTTTTTAGTCATCCTATTGCATTGCGATTCTCGGAATCCGCGTCACAATGTTCATTTTAATAATGATCGTTTAACTCGAATTTGACCCACCTTAAAAACCGTGATTTGTATTATTTTCATCCGAATGTTTTGTGTACGGGAAACTTTTAATTGGAATTTTCAGTTATGAATAAATCGAATGTTTTCTCAATGAAGAAACAATTCCGGTTCTTTCATTTGTTTAAGCTTGTAAGACGTGCCACTGCTCAGTGCTCAGCGCCCGCCGTTCGCCTTCCGTGCGTAAATGGATGAAATTATTACAAAAGCGAAATATAACCTTTCTCGATTTTACAGGCTCGCTGAAGCTACTTGATTAGCACGACTTCCGCTACGCACATTATAATAATATTAATAACAACGCGTTGTCCGCGTTGAAAATCCTCAATTCTTTGTCTGGGCAATACGATTACGATATTGACACAGCGAGTAGGTACCTTTACTTCAAATAAATATTTACGATTATAAACCCGTTGCCCACTCCGTCCGTCTGTTGTAGTTTCGTTCGTGACGTACGGAATACTTTGGCCGTATAGTAATAACAATATTCCGTTGTAAACGCCATTAATACGTCATCACGATACAGATGAGTATTGAACACAGTATTGCAATAGACAGAAGGCAATCATTTTTATTTCCAAAGAATTATCCCGTCAAAGTGTTTAATAATATTGTCGAATAGCACAAAAATGGTGTTATAGACGTTAGAACAGTTTAATCCTTATTGTTTCCTGACACCGCATGGTAGAACGCGAAACGCAAACGTTTCGGCGAACGAGAGAGGCGTTGTTTAAGACTTATCGCACTATGAACTACTATAATTTACGAGTATGCATACAAAGCATAATAATGTGTATTGTAAACTGCTTATTTTGAGGTGGTATCCTTTTTGCAGTCGTTAAAAATAAAATAAGTCATACATTGAAGGTGCACCCGCGTAATTCTTAGATACAATTATGACTGTTGGAAAACAGTGAATGTGTTTAATGGTAATATTATATGCGTATTTCAAAGCGTATCACTACGCAGTACACATGATTCACCGTCAAAAGCAAAATATAAGTGTTTGAAAAATAACGAGCAAAGAAAATTAAACCGTTTTATACCTACTTTTTTGTCGGATGTCCATAACGTTTTAAGCTTACAACGGTAATTCGGTACGATGGCGAAATGCACGATCCTATTCTGTTCGCGCTAAGATGGCTCATAATAATTGCCGTTTAATTTATACAGTAGGGATCTATTCGAGATGAATAACTTGTATCTGCTACTAGCTGCAAAAATTATGTAATACATTTTTATACTCACCTGTAGAAGGCGTTGCCGATGAGATAATACGCAATCTTAAATACTCGATTGCGTATCATTATCTTTTGTATAGTAATTGATCTTTTTGGAAAGTGATCTCGCTCGGTGGAAGCGTAACGTAACGCGATCGATACACTTTAAACAATTAAAAAGTATAAATCATTAGCAATTCTGAAATATATTTAACCTCAGTTCAGAAATTTGATACGATCACCATGCGTAACAATATTATCCTTGGATTCGCTCTTAACCTTTCTAGCGATTTCATGTATGATCTAAGTATTTTTCTTATATTATACGTATCAAAGACTTGTTATAGTAACTTGTGCGTATACGATAGATTTTAAAATATAAACATAAAACATCACTCCGCTGGACGAGTATAAACTTTGAGTTAATATTGAATATTGAAGTTGTTATTCGAATAGTCCGATTCCATATTATAGCCTTTTGTACGATGAGGTCTATGTGCTTTTTCGCAGAATTTATCATCGTTTTATATACGTATTATAGTAAACTTTTCAACGTTTATAGCGATAAATCTCAATCCGAGGAAATATTATGTTTTAATGTTTTCCCCGACGTAGTAAGTCTTCCTTTAGACCGTAAAGTAAATAAATAGTGTTATAAATATTTGTAATAGTAATGTAATAGTACGTAATATGTTCTACTAATAATTTCTCTCAAAAGTAAATAAAGAATCAAATGAAAAAAGAATAAAGAAAAATAAATACCAAACTGCGTTTTATTAAGCGCATTTCGAATACTGGTAATTGCACTCATCACCCGCGGGCTGAGTAAACATACATTTAGCAATTAAAGCTATTTATTTTACCGTAATAGTAGGCTGGAAAATGAATGATTTTTGTCGAGAATTATTGCAATAATACCTGCGTAGTGTATGAAAACACCGGGCACGCATTTTTATTTTTATTTCTCTTGCTATGTGATTTTATACGAAAAGAAATCTTTACATCATTATTTGCGAATGCCTATGTATATTTAAGCTTTCTGTTCAACTTCAAAGCAGAAACAAATTTGTTATTCCGTAAAATTATTTTTGACACTCCGAATTCTGTTTTTTTCTTTTTTTGTAAGCTGTGTTTATTATTCAACTTGTATGGTTTTTCTTTGAAAATTCCGATAACGTGGCCGCATGTCTTGGTGTCAGGGCGGACATTAAACAGACAGCTCGTATATGGGAAAATACTATATAATAAATAATACATTGTGCGTGTTTTCGGAACGTTTGAAAGACACAAAGAAACTTAAATAATTTAACAATAATACAATGCAATAATATTACTTATCGGTTTGAAAATAGAAAAAACGACAAAATATCTAATAATTAAATGTAGTAGTGCGATGTAAGAAGGATTTAAAGTCATTATGATTCCGACCAACTGTTATTATACATATGTATATATTGTTTCGATATTAACAAGCTATTTTCTATGACGCGTGTACGTCGAAATTATGGAAATAAAATATGAATAATAAATAAAAATATGTTGAATGGTATTTTTCCTTGTAGTAGGTAAAACAACGTCGGGGAAAGAGAATTGTTCGAAACTGTGCTGTAATCGGTAAACAATAATTATTATATTATGTATACGATGAACTCTCGTCATTTCGAACGTCGCTGCCTCAATTTTTTTGTTATCTAGAGCTAGAAACACCTATGAAACTACCATAACACTCCATAGCGTTTTACTGGTTAACTTGAAGTTCAATTAATCGGTTTTTTGTTATATCGAATAAACGAACAACATTTTTATTACAATAAGAAAAGACAAATGTGCAGTACACTCAGTAGGTATAGTAATGTTCTGATTGTGTGCGTTCTTACCATATAGTCGTGAAATGGAAAAGAAGCGTAAATTAAATGTTCTTACGATTTCGGGAAAAATTAAATTAATATGGTTAATTGAAGAAGGTGACCGTAAAAAATAATTCAACACTCCGCCAAATACACTAATGTCTATTATTAAACATAAACATACAATGTTGACGTACAATAGTGGAAGTATGAAAAAATTGAGGATGACTCCTTATTTGGACATCGATTAATACTTATTAAAATGTTTTACTCAGTGTTGAGATTTTAAGCTTTAAAATAATTTACTATTGTTTTTAAATTATTAAATTTTTTTAATGAAAAACGATATTTTGAATTTTTAGATGTCTCAAACTTTTTCCTCTTCCCTTTGAGATTCGACACAACATGAGTTCACTGTATATATTTATATATAATAGATGTAATCAAGTATATACCATATACGCATTGTTAAATAAATGGAACCGTCTCCTTATAGAAGAGGAGTGAAAATTAAAATGATTAAGCCCTGTACAGGATGCCCTGTGGTGTCTGAATGTTTCTGATATAGATGGGCAATGGAGTTTTCATAGTTTCCATCATTTAAAGCCAAACACCATGGGACATTTCCTATTTATGTGCCGAACTAAATTTTTTAGTATTTTGGATAACTCTATACTTCTGGTTATTGAATTTAATTGCTTTGAAAAAATATCATCTTATATAATTTAAACCGACCGCAACGATCGATATTTTACATTTTATATAATATGACTTCCGGAAAAACTGTAGAAAAAACTTTTCTCCAGATATTAAACCGTCTGTAGATTTATGATTTTTAGAAAAAAATGTTACTAAGATATAAGTATTATGAAACAAATATAAATAAAAACTCCCCGATGCTTTTTCTAACCGGAAAATAATAATTAAATACTTAAGTGTAATATTTCAGTTTAAGGGTGCAAGTTAAAAAAGAATTCTCAGTGCATTTCGATCATGTTGAGATGCCTGAGCTAACTGCACCTACCTCATTGCAACCATTGTTTGATCAAAGCAATAAAAAAATTAATCAAACGTACTAAAAATGTGTTAATGGTTCATACTTTAAAACTTATGAGTATGTACTAATGCTGTGCACCCAATCCAGATCAATCGGTATCCGGAATATTGATCCGATTTGATACAATTGCTACTGTCCGTTTTATCCGGATTATAGTATCAATTCGGATTAATCATATTTATATTTATACTTCAAAATACTAAAAAAAAACCTGGTGAAAATTATTACCAAGATAATAAAGATAACATTCGTGGTGGAATAATATCAAAAATAAATTGTCCGTCTAGTTTCTGCTAAGTGGCTGATTTTTCTTTCACATAATTTTAATGAAGAACAGAAAATGTTATTATTATATTTTTTAAAGATAAATACATTGTCGTTTTATTATTTAAATTAATCAAAGGTTTATTATTATATTACAAGATATAAATTACAATTTTTATAATGCATTTTATAGAGAAATATCCAATTTTTATTTTTGAGTTATTTGTTATTTTATGATTCATAAAACTTCATTCTTAATTTATTACAATTTTCTAATGATAATTTAAAAACTAGTTTTCCTATTATATTTTTTGGTAGGTACAGATGTAGAAGATCTTTAAACATACAGATAGTTTGGTATATCAAGATAATTATTATGATTTTTGTATTTTTTGCTACCTATCTATGCTTTTTTAGAAGCAGATTAACGAATTGAATCCGGATTGACAGAATGAATACTTTTAATCTGGACTCCTTATTGGTCGATAATTTATTCAGCACTAGTGTACAAAGTGAATTTTTAGACTTGCTTATCTCCTGTTTTGTCCGTTAAAATGTTTTAATTTGAATTTTTTTTTTCAATGTTCAAGTTATTTCAAAATCTAAGTTTTCCACAACATTTTTTTCATACCACCTTAAGTATGTTCTGTGGCGATAAAAACAATTGTTTTTCAAATGAGTACATCATATTTTTTACTCGAAATATGATTTAATATATTTTTCTGGAATATTTAATTTGACGTAGTCAAAATTTAGACCAATACTTTGGAGTTATTCAAATTTTAAATTGAGTATAAAAAATGTAAAATTTGCGATATCTCAGAATTGATGGAAATTTACTTTATATTTAATCACAAATCATACCATGATACCAAGTATTACAATGTTGTTTTATGTAATACTTACATTAGAATTATTCAAAAAATACTTGTTTGAATTTCGATCTCGGTACATCAAAAATTCCAGAAAAGTGACTTCAATGAAATACCGCAGTGAAAATGGGCTGTTCTTATTTGAAAAAAAAAACATTGGGGAAAACATAATTTTTATGGTTGTCTGAACATTGAAAAATCAAAGTAAAGCATTTTTACCGTCAGAAAAGGGGGTGAGTACGTCCAAAAAATCACCTTGTATACCTACTATTATAAAGTTCAACTAGATATGGACTGCGTCATCACGATTATTTCGAAGATATGGTATATTTTTATTCTGTTGAAACAAAAATGTTATTCTTCTCGATTCTTCTACTCGCCCGCTGCAGCTTTATCGTTTATAAAATATACAAAGTGATAATAAAAAGTCACGGTCTTGTATTACGCTACAACTGTTTTGCCGCATGCACGCTTATATAGAACAGGTAATTTGAGATGAAAATTTTATATTAAGAACATGACTAGTGACTCGCGGAAAAAAAACCGCCACTAAAATATCTAAAATGTTCAATGTATATGCAAAAATATGCGCAATTTAGCTTTATTACATCTTGAAGCACCACCGCGTCTCGTATTATACGCAGCACTCGCGCATGATAGTCGTTGGCCAGGACAAATGCGAAAACTAGAAGCCCCCGAACACGGCGAACAGTAAAATGTGATAGACAGTTTCCTTTGAGTAATACGACTCGGCAGTGAACTACGTAATAAAGTTCCCCGTTTTCCGCGACACGTACGATGTGCAGTATTATAACTGTGTTTACAGCCCCGCCTGTTTATGTTTTTTCGTTATTTACGAGTGGACCGGAGATCTAATTCTGGCGGAGATAAAAATTAGCTCAAGGTCATACTATTTCCCCTCCAGACCGCCGGCAGCGTTTTTTTAAACGTCGACAAATCGAATAATATGTTTTTTATTACAAGCACGGCCTAAGAAGTTCATTTGAGTAAATTATTGTAGCTCACGACGCGCGACGGCCGGCGTGCTCTGCAGTTAAATTCATCTAAACGTACCGAATTTAATGTATAATTTTTGTTATTTTTTTTCTTCTATACTTGGGATAATAATATTTAAGCTGATTCCACAGTATGTGTGTCTACGTTAGTTACCGTTTTGGTAACTCCGACAGTCCGACGAATAAGCTGTATACACCGTAACAATTTCAAATTTCTTAGCACACGCTTTTACTTTTCGTAATGCACACAAAGCGCGTCGCGGTACACACGATAAATTATAATCTTAGATCAGGGCGCATTTAATGGGAATCGAGATGAAAACCGTACGTGATATTTTCCAATAATTTCTGTTAAATAGACCAATCGAGGATTTGTTTTCACCTGGACGACAATGGGCGCTAAAATACGAAACACAAATGACGATCTCTACGTAGTGCGCGGCGACTGCAAAATATATTCCTATTTGTACCGGGAAACGGAAACCAACCGGTAAATACCGAGAATATCAGAAGGTATACATTTCACGTGTGTACGATGTAGCTGTACACACCTGTTCCGTTTTATTTACTCGTCAGGCGACGACGACCGTGCGTGGGCTTTTTATTTACTTTTTTCATTTTTTCACGTATTCGCTCGTATATGCAACGCGAGACGAATACATATTTTCCCGAAAAAAAAACATCAAACGCTGCAGGGTACAAGGCTTGGCGTCTGCACCGCGGCGTGTAATGTCCGCATTATATTGACGTATACCGCGTATACGGTAAATCGAATCGTTTTTTTTTTTCTTGTTGGAAAACGGTCGCACACGTCGCAATGGATACGTCATCGTCTTTCCGTGTACGGCGTGGCGTGTCCTTCGAATCGTGAGACATCGAAAAAAACGCTTTTCCGCGCATTTTTCGACTCATCGTCGTGCCGTATGTAAGTAAATGATTGATCCATCATGCGTACCCGTGCACCGGAGACGAATCGACGTGACTGTTGAAGTGCGCTTTTCCTTTTTTTTTCTACGGAACTATTGGAGTCCAGAGACGTAGGCACAGATCTGTGATGATCATACTTGTTGGCGAATATTCAACGAAAAGATTACCTTTTAAAGAATAAGAACCGGCCAATTGTAATCATCAGTCTAAAATTGTTATTCCACTGAGTGTTCGTCAAAATTAAGACGTTATATCTTTTAAAATTAAAGTACCTTTAGTTACAAAACATTGCAGTTCAACATGCTAGTAGGTGCTTGGTATACCAATTAGGGGAGATGATACAATTACAAATTACTGCCAATAGGTAGTTAAAACTAAGGACGAAGGAGATGATATAGATTATAGAAAGAATGACAGAGGGGGGATCGAGAGGTGAGAAGAAGAATGGTATCGGAATATTGGATGTTTGGTAACCGAGAACCTTAAATCTTAAACATCATGACTTGTGTACCAGAAGAACGTTTATTTGAAAAAACACGTACCGTCATGTTTATAAATTTTAAATCGGAAATCCCGTTTGCGAACAATATAAGTTATTACTACTGATACCATCGGATGAGGCAGGAACTTATACAATACACGTATAATCTCTATTTTATTTTACTAGCGTAATTTCACGTTATGCGTGTTACACATGTGTACTTTTTATGCAATTATTTTGGTATAATGATGTAGTTACCGCAGCCACGTTAATCCGACCAAAATTTGTGGCGAAAATGTCTTATCGATTTATTTTCGACACATTTTCCCCCTTTTTTTTGTTGCAAAAATACGTGCCCACACATTTATAATTGTTGTTGTTGTTGTTTTTGTTGCTGTTGTTAAGCCGAAGTGATAGTGATTTTTCATTCTGTGAAATTCGTTATAAGTTGCGGTTGTTTAAATTTAAATGGTATGTATGACTTACGGATATATATAATGTAAAAAAAAAGTCATTTCCAGGAGGACGAATTCCTGACGTTACTCCGCCTCTGCTCCAGTGGTGGTATACGCTTCCCTCGTTATAAAATATATAATCCTGGCTTACGATATTATTCAAGTTTTTAATATTATAATAAATATACCATAAATTGGAAAAACGTTGAGGAATAATAATATATGTGGTACGCATGGAGAGCTGGGAAATACCTTTGATTGTGTTTATGATAAACTACAGTTTTGGAAGGTGAAAGACAATGATTAATGAAATATGTAGGTACGATTCGTATAATAGACAACACTCACGAACACCTAAATAATTTATTAAGTAGCTATAACTACTCGTAAGTTTTAACCGAACATGCCAACAAATGTCTGAAACAGAAATTCATAAATCTCAGTTTTTTACCGTTTTAATTAAACAGTATATTATGTCGGTATAAAAATAAATATTTATTTTGAACCAAATATTTATGACTATGTTTTATATCTGTACACTCACGTACGAGGTATGCTCACGGTTCAACTTAATGCTTTTGGGAATATTCAGCGTCGATACGATGATTTCTATGTTATCACGTGGACATATGCACTGCCGGAATGATAAAGTTTTACTCTCGTTTTCGACTTTTTTTTATTATTAACGAATTCTGGCTTTCATCAGTCGAATTGTAAATGTTATCAACATTGTACGTTGAAATTTTATTTTAATACTATCAATTTTATTTCACCAACGGAACGATGTAGTAGCGAAGGCACGAACACGTATTGCGAACCGATAATGCTATTTATTTTGTATATTCGATTGATTCCTATCATGATATACGATCGATACCATTACGTTTAGATAATGGTTAATTATTATTTCAACATTAGGCCATTATAAATTATGACGGTACTCGGTGCGCATGGCTAAAATACAATATATCTCGATGACATTTGAAAAGGTTAATATTGTATATTCACACGATATGCACCTAAGGGTAGGGTACATAAAAATATACGCGGACGCGAAAAAGTGATTATTACATTCACAGCTGTTTATCGCGACGTCATGCACTGTATGTTACACCTACGCTTTTACGCATATCATTATCATTATTGTTTAAAATTTATGATCAACGGCCCGGTGTCTACTACGCGTTTCCATTGCCCGGTCCGTGCACAATAAATGCCATATAATAGTACCAACCGCGTGGAATGAGATAAATACTCTATAACGATTCCGGCGATACGCCGCAGCATATACCGCAGGTGTATTGTAGGCGGTAATGGGTTTTTTTTTTCCCATAATTTTACTCTCGCGGACCGCCTACACACCTCCATCATTGTTACTCTCGTGCCGCGGTCGCCGGAGATTGACGCGTGCCAATAAAAAAAAAAAAACGTTTCTATTTAAAAACGATACGTTAGCGCGTACACATTTTTTATTTTTTCATCCATATTATTGTCAACGGCCCGTCGTTATTTTTAGACATTTACGACCCGACCGCCGCCGTTCATTATTGGAGCTCGACCGTCTTTTCGCAAAGGGTCCTCTGTCCGTGACACACTACATTCCGTCGACCGACGCACAAACAATACCGATAAATAAAAAATGTATATATATACAGGGTGTCACACCGGGATTGACACACAGCGATATCTCCCGTTTTAATAGAGATAGTCCAATTCTGCTTTATTTTATGAGCATACCTGGGCAAAGTCAATTTTGCTGACAATAGTTTGGTAAATATAAGTTTATCATTAAAGAAGTTAAAAAATTAATTTTTTGTTTTATAATTTTTGAGAAATTCAATAAGAAAACCATTTTGTAGGGCTTTAGATCTATAGAGTGTACCCTTTTTCCGTGGAACGGTTTGTAATGTAATATTTTTTCTTTTTATTTAATCACTATTTGTTACCACTTCGAAATGCAGACTTAAATGCTTGTCACGCTTCACGTACAATTCAAAAGGCCGATACCAATATACATATTATTTTACAATTTTCATACGCAATTTTTAATTTGAATAATTGCAAGATTACTGGTAAAAGTGTGGTACAAATATAAACTAGGTTACATCAACAATTCCAGAAAAGTTAACTGAATTATTATTTGCGTGCAAAAAATTGTGTTATAATTTAAAAAACTGACTTATTGGCACAGGATACTTTTTAAAAAAAATAATAAGACAAGTAAAAAAAAAACGTTGTATTGGAGAATATTCATAATCTTATAAGTTACGGAATACATTTTCAATAAAGCTGAATTATAAAAAAATTCACAATTCAAGCATAAAAAGGACGAATATGCTTGATAAAATACCACTCTGTATATTATTTCGTATCACTACGTGTGCGATACCGGCGTATAATAAGCGCAAATATTTTCCGAGACGCATTCCGCCGCGCAAACGGCCTTGATGCAATTCAACCACCTGGCTCGTAGATTACTTGCCCGAGACGGCGACCTTACGACGCGTATCAAGACGGTTTCATCGGTCGTAACCAGTTAGATAACCAGTCGTAACCTGTTACATGCGGTACAGTACGACGTATGGCAGTGCTATATGACTCGACCCTGTTTCCGTCGAAAATGTAATAACACAACAAGTACATCATTTCATATATTTTAATATATGTAAAGGGAAAATTTGAATTGAGTCCCGATAATTTATTCTAGGTAGTTCGAGTTGAATCCCACAAATATTGGCCATGAACTGTGTATTAAAGTATAAAAAATGTAGAACATTATACAAAGAACTACTCTATTAATACTTTCGTAAAAAATCATACTATCGAGTTATAAAAGTCGTTAAGAACATGAAGTTATCGTCATACTATTTTTGAAGTATTCATAGATGTTACAGAATTTCGAGTTTTGCCCAAATTCATTGGTGCCCATAGAAAAAATTGTAGTGGCCAAAAACAATGATAAAAATGTTAATTATTAAATAAATCATAAGGGCCTAATGATATTTCACTAATTTTAATAAGACCAGAAAAATATAATCAAAATAACTGTAAATTTTTGTATTTCTTACACTATATAGTATAAAAAATAATAACAATATTCATGAAGTGATAAGTTCATATTATTTATACAGGTATGGGTGAGTCTTGCCTCCCTCCAGAATGGGCACTCATCGCATTATTTAGTAATTGTGGACAGGGTAATAAACGATCATGTTTTGTTTGATTAAAATAACGTTCTTCCTCGTGACAAGATTTGAACAGTCTTTAAATTCGTTATGTAAAATAATCTTTAATTTTTGGACAGAAACATTTTTTCCACAGATTTTCTTTTAACACAATTACTAATTTATCGTCTTAAAAGCATTTTTTCGTCACACTTTTCATGATTGTGTTCAACGCGTGTACATACGTGTTATTGTGCAATTCAACTCAAACATATTTGGAAAAACATGCCGGACTGCGTTCGAACACTAAAAGTAGTCCGGGACTAGATTCAATATCTTCCATATATGGGTACGAAATATACGAGACAATACGAACGATAGCTATTTCCGCCGTGACGAACGGGCCTTTATGTTGTACCCGACTCGAGTGGATATAATGCAGGTATAATAGAGTGTTGGGTAATTCGAACGAGTCCGCAGCAGTCCCCCGGCGCACATGAGCTGGGTCAGGCAGTTAAGGCAATACCTTCAACCCCCTCGCGTCCGTACCGCGGACATCCACGGTTGTGGTGGTGGATATATAGCCTTTTCCCCGCTACCCCTACACAGGCGTAGACTGCTTAGAGTAGCACGATAAAAAGCGTATTGATATACGAAATAATAAAAATAATAATATATGTGTTTACGTGAAAAGAAAACATTTTTATCCGTTCGCTCGTGAGTCGTGGACGCTCCTGTACGTCGTTGTCGTCATTTCGTGCGAGCAGCTTTTCCAAAAGACTTCACGAGCACAGGTAAAGACTACCTCACGTCTTGTGTACCATCATTATTGTATTGTTGTACCATTTAATATGCAACCGTAGCACCGCTCCCACCACCGTGAACCGGTTGACCACGGGATGTAGTATATGTGTGCTCGTTTCCACGTCGTCGTCGGGTAATCGGAATTTTTTTTTTCTTCTTTATCCGAAACCTTTTCAGCTCAACAACGTCTACCGAGGGTCGAACATTTTTATATTCTGTCGATGAATATTACTCAAGCCACAGTCATTTTTTTCATCGAATATCAGACGCGTATTCAATGGTTAAGGGGTAAGCGTAAGACATTCTAAGATAATGAATTTTTATATTTTCATGTCCACACCTAACAGTCAGTAGTTTTTGTCCGAGGAAGATATTCTATTAAATCGGTAGAGCCGTACGGGTAACTGAATCAAGTTTTCTATCGTTGCTATTGTTGTTCGTTCTTATAAACACTGTTATCGTAGCCCTTCGATGTCGAAACACCTTTCTCAAAATATATTTTTGTGTACTCACCTGTCGGTCATGCTATGTAAATCGACGGTGCACTCAAATTCGAACGACGCACGTGAGCGATCGATTGTCTTGGCACAGTCCCTACTGTAGAACAGTCGGAATAGGCCGCGGTCGATAATCGGTGGAAAACTCGATTTGGTGTCGAAATTTTCAACGCACCGGACTCGCTTCAGACAAGAACACTTAAATGTGCAGTAAGCGCATTATACACTCGCGTTGTGGTAATAGATGCGCATTCGGCGTTAACAGAAATAAGTTGAAAATCACAGCTAAACTGATGTCAAAAATCAAGCAAATCGTATTCGGTAAGAACTCCGTTCTCCGGTTCGTTCGGTACACGGTTTAATTCCGGAAATGGCGCGGCGAGACGCGGATATTATATTATAATAATAAATATGTGCCGTCGAGTTATTAAAATACGTCGGCACTCCGAAGATTCCGTAATCGTAGAAAAAATAAAACGATAAAAACGAATAACGGCTTTAGGCGTGGATTTAATAACATCGTATTTTAATGAAATTTGTGAAATTATTCTTTGTATATTATGCTTTTTAAGATTCATACTTTGTGACTCGGAATAGTAAGTGTGTACAGTATGAAAATTGTCTTCTATATTATGCAATCTTGTTTAATAATATTTTATCAATACAAGTGCTTTGAATATTAAAAAATATACATCTCGGTCTACAGAAGTCATTATCATACGTATATTTATATATTCAAATTACATTTACAATTTTCACTACTATCCATTCGTCATTTTTGTTTTTGTTTCTTTTTTTGTGCTAATATTTTCATATATTTCATTGAAATATCATTGTTCTTCATAAAAATGCAAAACCTATTTAAACGATAAGATATAAAATATTTATGAAAAACCAAGCGGGGAAAAAAGTCTCATGAAATAAAAGTACGTCTACAGCAGACGGCTGGTGGTACACTATATTTATTGTGACGTTCGTTTTTCGATTAAAAAAATGGTGAATGATAATATGAACACACGTACATGTATATCCGTATTCTATTACAATTACCTTGAGTACATACGGATGTGTAATAGAAACATAACACCGTACGGTGAATTATTTTATTTCATTATGCATGGAACACATATAAATTATCACGAGCGCATTTCATCATATGATTGTTAGAAAAACATATATGACAATAATGTGTATTAAAAATATAAAAATTCTATCGTACGTTGTTATGGTATCTTTGATACGAGTATGGAAACGTGTATTATTTACTCATTCGATTGCATATGTCTACAGAGCAAAGGATATAATATTCTAAACAAGTAACGACATGTAGGTGCCGATAATTGCTGCAATCGCGCTACGACGTGTATGTACAGCTGCGGGGAGTGGTTTTTCGCGCCCAATGTGTAGTTATTATCAAACGTGAAGCCGTGAAGGTAACCGCTTTACTCTCGCAAGTACACGCGAAACGAACAATTCAACGTTCACCACACGTGGTTGGTTTTTGTGCTTTCGAAACGAATAAATACGTGTTGTATCCAGCGAGATGGGAATACTTTATTTCCTTAAAAATCAAAACCTTCACGATGCATAATTTTTTCCCGTCCCGTAACCGTTTACACGTCGATCACATATGCATTTAACTGCACGCTCCGAGGAAAACGAATGACCAAATCACAATCGATATTTTTTTAAATTCATACAGTAGTATAAATAAAGCGCGCGGGTTCAATTTTGTTTTGTTGCGTATTCGTATTTCGTACAACACGAGAATAATGCGCCCTAGGAAATGACGGCGTAGTTGTTCGTCATAAAAATCGCCTCGCATATACGTGCGTATATCATTATGTATACAGCGTATTACGGTTTACGAATGACTTAAACGGATATCATGTCACGAGAAACCATTAGAAAAGCGAAAAAAAAAAAAAAATAATGACATTAAATTTCGAGAGTGAATACATCGATAGTTACATCACGAGCAGGTATGTGTATATGTGCCTACCGTCGACACATTGATTTTCTACGATACACAACATGCAATGTCTACAATACACCCCTCAGCATACACACAGACACACACACACGCACATTCACACATATATATATACAATAATATTAAATCAATGGGACCGTGTGTACGTATATGTGTATGTACGTGTGCTACGTGCGTGTATATTATATAGAATTCAGCTATGGCAGCGACGTAGATTGTAATAATATATAGCTCTCTAACCGTGCATTTTATACACACATAATGTTATACATACAAACGCTCGCGTGGAGTACAAATAAGATAATATGTACATTTAATAGTATTATTCTTATTTTTATTAATTACTGTTATTATTATAATTATTGATCAGCTGCGGATCTAGAAATTATAATCAAGGGATTGGGGAGAGTGGTGTCACATTCAAATTCAGCCAATACCAAATGTAGCCTTATTCGATAGGGTAGTAACTACTAACACTTTTTGGTATCACCGATTTGTTACACTCAAAAAAAACACTCATTATACAGATTTGTACAGCGAAAACAACAAAATATCAAAATAATGAAAATACACATGCGAAATTTGATATAATAAGCACAATGGGAGGGGGATATTTACCTCATTGCCTCCCACCACTTCTCCCTTGGATACTCCACTGTTATTGACATTGTTTTATTTTTATACTCGTATATTTAATACCGCCGAGTATACGGCTCGAGTCGAGGAATATTACGATTTGAGCGCGATGATCGCATGACGTTAATGATATTATGCACGAACAATGCGCCGCCACGAACGAATCGGGTAGCAGATTTTCTTGTGCACATTATGTCTACCTTGATACCTACCTTTACCCATACGAATACATATTCTCGAACCGTACACGCGAGTGCACAATGTTATGTCCACCCAGTCGTGTGTGCGTTCGCCGTTATATTCATATACATATATAATATTATGTAGGCACGTCATGTGTGTACACTGTACAGGTGCAGTTATGAAAGACTGTGTATCGACTTACGACGTAAGGCCGTAAGGGTATTATGTGCACTGCGTTTCGAAACGATACTTATAATATACTCACGTATGTTCATGTTTATTTTCGTTATACCTACATGGCGTATAACAATATACGCAGTTGAACCTCTAGTACCAAGCATTTTATAGGCTTTTTGAAAAAATTCATAAAATTGAAATTTCAACGCAAACTGTATTTACTTATAAACTCGTTTTGGTCATACGCAATGAACGAACATTTAAATATGTAATAGTATATAATATGTATCACGATACCCTAAAATAATATAGTATAATACTACAATGATAATAATTATTATACTGTTAAGTTATAAACTATTGTAATAATATACTATGTTAGTTCCTACACAGGATGTAAATTCTAGATGTGTGTCCATCTAATAGCTCGTTACATTTTTTTAGGTCCAAGGTTAATAGGAGTGTATGCTTGCAATAAAAATATAAAAATGCAAATTCTCCAGAATATATTTTTAAGGACAAGGCACAGGAATACCCCTCATCCAAGACTGGATAAATCTACAGTTTAAAAGTACATCTAAATTTACAAGCATTATTTACAAGCATCCGATGGCGCATGGTTTTTTTTAACTGTGAAATCCAACAAAAAAAACCGACGATTAAGACTGTGACTACCTCAGGATCTTCCATTATCAAATGACAGTGAGATTTCCCAATGAAGTAATTTTTTATGGTAAAAGCGTGGTGCCATATGCCAGTCTTGAAATATAATTGATGGAAACAAACTTAACTTATACATTATTGTTTATTAACAGATGATACGCTTTATAAAATAATGCCACCCTTAAAAAATTCCACCCAGGGCGATCCCCTTGCCCTTCCCCGCCACCAAATAAGTTTCTAACTACAACCTATACATAAAAAAATGTTCAACTGTTTATAAACATATTATAAATACTGTAATATTCAACTTGTAAGAGCATGTACAATATATTATGCAGTTACATTATGTAATTATAATAAAAAATAAAAAAGAGCGTGTATTCTATAAATTACGATAATAGTTTAAAACCCATTGTAGAATACTATTATAAAATAAATTCGTTAAATATAAGTTCGACCGCATGTATTTATCACATAATATTCGTATATTTAATAACAACAGTTCGGAAAACAAACGGCATGCGTTTTGCTGACACATCCCTCTGGACGGTGGATAGGATGAAGGGCTCAGTGTAGCGTCCGGGTTGCGAAGAAGACCAATATTCAATTAATGACGCAGCAGGGACGATTTTATAATTCGTCGACGAGACTTGTTTTTTTCACTCTCCTTTCCACTTTAGTTATAATAGTACGCGTGTGTGCTGTACTGGCTGTTTACTATATTGCGTTATTACTACTGTTATTGTATCTGATGGAAAATTACGATTAGCGTCCGGGAAATACTATATATTAATTTGGCTGCGGTTTGGAATTAACGAGAAGAACAAACCGCGGTATATGTTAGGGTGTTAGACGATAGAAAATATGTTAGAACTTCATGGTAAATTTTTAATAAATCGAATTTTGATCACGTATAAAATGACCGAACTTATTAAAAACAACCGTTCGCGCTTCGGTAATCCATTTATTTTCATTTTTTCGTTTTGATAATTGATTATCCAACATAAGCTGTTCCAGTATGGCGGAATATTTAAAACGTTCCTTTATTAAATATTCAAAAGTTTTTTCGATGAAAATTTAAAACGGATGAATAGTCACAACAGTCGGCGTTCAAAAATGATTCATAAATAATTATTCACAACTTAAAAACCTTAGGTTATTAGCAAAGTTCATTGTGTTTGATTTCCGCTCTTGGACAACATAAAATAACAAATACAGTAATTTGAACACTTACAAGCATTCTTTGCGTTTGCACCTAATTATGATTATACATCGTTAAAAATACCTTAACGCCAAACGTATTCTTTGAAAACGGTAACTCTGTATCCAATGGCAATAGGGTTCTGCTGAATTGTGGATTTCTGGAAGATTTACAATTTTACAAGCCTGAGTTTATACAAAATATATTACGAGACTGATTTCTAGCTAAAAATATATTACTTATTAAGTTACCATGATTGTTGTCCTTACATCAAAATGCATAATAGTAATTCTACATCAAATTATCTACTACGATGTCATATTATATATATAGATAAAATTGCTACTGATAAACATTTATTGTGCTTCAAGAACTACACCTGTGAGCTGACCGACTGTTTAAGTAATATTATATATATATTAGGTATCACTGATTTGTGCTCCGAAGCTCTTCCATGGACCGTCTTGGACGTTTTATTCGTCATTTCACAGCAATACGAATCGTACGCGTCGAACCTCATGTAGCTGTACGTTCGAAACGCAAGGTTATGCGTTTCGTTAGTGACAGAGGGCTTGGACGTCGAATTAGTGACAGCTGCAGGACTATCGGGCCGACCGTATACACGACCGTCCACGGTTATAGATGGCGCCGCTGCAGTGAGTGCTAACATTAATATTATTATAATTATTTACTTATTGTAGCAACACAAGAGTGTAATAAAATGTGTATTCGTAAACAATATCATCGCGACGCTTCTTCGTACCCCTCGGAGACGCGCGCCTCCTTACGGGTACCCTTTGACGTGCGCGCGCGTGTGTGTTTAATTGTGATATGTGTGTACCTGTTTGTATGTGTGAACGTGAGTGTGTATATGTGTCCGTGTACGTATGTGTGTGCGTCGTACGATTTCGGCAAACGCGTGCGAACCGTCGTCGCCGCCGCCGCCGCCGTCGCCGCGCGCGTTGACACATAACCACCGACGTAGCCGCGGCAGCCGCGCCGCCGGCAGTAGCACATTGGCCGACCGGCCGTACGTCGCGTCGCTCGTCCGTTTTCCGCGTTCGCCCGTCCGCCCGCCGTCGCATCCGCCACCGCCGCCGCCCACGCGCGTTTGTGTCGCGTGTGCTTCCGTTACGTTTCCGTGCGCGACGTGTGACCAGTAACACACACTCGTGCCCCCAAACCGTCATCATCGCGTGTCCGTATCGTCCCCCTTATCCCTGCTCGCGGTCCCTACCCCGTCGACCCGTCACGCGTGCACGCGAGTGCCGTTTGAAGGGTTTTTTTTTTCCTCGTTTCTTTTTTCTTCTTCTTCGGCTCGCTTTCCCACGGCTTTCCGACGGTTCGTCGGCGCGATCGTATTCTTTTCCCGCGGCGAAACCCTTTCGAGGATAACACACCGGGGTTACGTACTGAATTTCCAGTGGTCGTCGACGGACAGGATCGGCTCGCGCGACCGTTGCGGTTCTTCGTCCTCCGTCACCACCGACCCGTGCGCAGCGCACGCGATCCCTGCGAGATGGAGCGCTTCAAAGTGATGAAAGCCTCCGGGTCGAAGCACAGTCTGAACAAATACTACGGCGCCACCGCGGACGACGTGGAGAACACGGCGGGGCTGCTGGAGATGACCAGCGTGCTGGACAACTCGCAGATCGACGAGAACGCATCAGGTACACGTCGTTTACGTTATACTAGCCGCGATTCTCCATCGTTCTTCGGCGTGATGATTTAAAAAACTTGATCACTGAACGCGTCTGCACTCGTGATCGGCGAAGACAAATCCGGGGATTGTCCGCGAAAGCAAGTCGAATATCCCTAGACGTCGTACGCCTACGCACACGTGTGATTTCGATCCCTTAACGTCTATCGTTATTTTCACAATGATCGAGATTTTGGTGTTTTTTTTTTTTTCACCGGGACTTAGTGGCTTCTATACCACCCTTTTCCCCGCGACGACCACCCCCGCCACCGTATCCGTCCGACGACTACGCATTGTTATGTTATACTGTTGAAGCAAATGTTATCGTAACAGATTATTCTCGTCGACGCACGTAGCGTCCTTTATGTAAACGGGCTGTACACTATTTTAGTACTACAATACGTACACCACGCTTGCAGCCGCTGTTCAGTATTTTATTTTCACCAAGGTCTGCGGCACGTCACTTGTCGTCGTCGTATTTCTCACGTGTAAATATAGTTTCGATGAAACAAAATAAATAAGTATGTGTATATTACATGTTGTTGATATTAGCGGGAAGCTAAACGAATATAGGTACAAACCGCCAGTAGGGTCTGCGGGTGGATGAGCCTCAATTGCACCTCACACACGTGTATTCGACTATGATTAAAAATATTGTTTTCAATTACGAGCGCGAGAATGAAAAAAAAAACAAAAAGTGAAACGGAATCGTCATGAATTAAAATGATTAGTTTTTCCATGGAGCATAATAATGTTTTCTCGCGGCGTGTCATGCGATGTGCCGATCAACAGGTATCTGACGTATCGTACACTCACATAGTCAAATGGGTTTTCTGCAATTTTTGCTCCGAATCGTTCTGGGAGCGGTCGAAACGTTACTCCACACCGCCCTATAGTTACAATTTTATATTCCTCAGCGTTGCGTGCCGTATTTGAAACTGTAGAGTTCAAGTTTTAATTATTCAAATGGCAGAAAACAAGCCTATATATATATATAGAAAGAGAGAGAAAGAGAATGACAGAGAGAGTTGGTGAGCGAACGAGTGCAGGGAAAAAAAAGAAGACGATAATATTATAATATTATAATATTATTTTAATGGGTACTACTAGAATTATACACAACCAAACAACACAAGAGACGAATTAAATTTTTTTTCACGTTCTGCATTGTTGAATTTTCTCATTTTATATTTCAAAACCAACGATTTATGGGCAAATGGATTTAACATGTCCACAAAAGTTTTGTTATTATTTCGGTAATCGGTGGTCTTAGCGAATAAATGATTATGTTTTCAAATCTCCCCGACGTTGCGTGAATCCATCCACTATAAGATTATAATATTATAATATTACTGTTTTAATTTTTTATCGCTTTGGAAATGTATAATATTTTAACTTCACAGCCATGTTGGTATTTGTAGGTATAGTTTTATTCGTAGACACTGTGCTACTGCTTGTAATAATGGAGTTAATTTTAGTAATACTTAATCAACGAGCATTATGATATAGACGCTCAATGTGTGATTTCAATGGCATATTTTAATTATCACCATCTATATTGACTATTATTTTTAATTATATCGTCATGATACGATGATGTCGTCTACGAGTTATGTTATTGATTTCATTCGAAAGTGATGTATGAAAACTAAAAATAGCGTTATGCTTAATTAACTTGGATCACTACATTACAAAAATTTCTTAGTTTTCATTTCATTTGGTATTCTTAAAATGTGTCTTATACATTCGACTTATTTTTAAAGAGGACACCAAACCCGCATGAATTGTTTCCGTCTTACAAATGCACAGCATAACAAATCTGTGTTCAGTAGAAACAGTTTTGTGCAATTAGATTTAATATAATAGTAAACTGACCTACGAGTATTATCGAACTCAATGAAAAGAATATCGTTTGTGTCTTATTGTTGGTTTTTTATGATTTTTTATTCTTACACGAGTTATGGTTACGTAAAATATTACAATATTAATAAGCTTCTAACTCTGCGAGAAAACAAAGATACTGTTAATCCTTTAAAGATTGGCTTACTCTAATATTTAAGCTAACTACCTCCATAAAATTGGTTTTACTGAACCCAGATTTGCTATTTTGTACGTTTATATGACGAAAAAAACGTATGCGGATGTAGCGTCCTCTTAAAACGAGTTATCTCGGGGAACCGTTGAATCATATTAATTATATTTATAGTACGTAGAGTCATAAGACATACAATACATTATAGATTGTCAAACAATTTAATAATATACTCGTATATGCGTAAACGTAACGCTATATAGTCGCAGTTTTTTTTTAAACCGAAAATTCTACCTAGTTTGTGTTTAGATTAGAGAAATTTAATTTGGAAAGTGGGCGATTTTGACAGGGATTAAAGCGATTGAATAATGGACGTGTGTACATGCATAGCTGCGAATTATCAAAACATATATGCTACATGGCGTGCAATTGAATTATACGCTATATAACTGCACACTAGATACGTTTTGGGTACGTAATATAGAAAAAGGTGTTAGGAAAAATATTAAAGCATGCATGTTGTTCGAGTGATCCAACAAAGATACGCCGTTGTTATTTTGTCCGTCGCCGACGCGTAAGAATGTTTAATACGATCATAATATTTTAAGCACGAGAATAACCGTAAGAGAAGAAGAAAAATGGCCGATTTACGGACTTATATTTTATAGTCTTCGTACATATAAAACACACGATTTCGCTGTGAATTAGTCAACATGGCCTTAAGAATTCCTGATTGTAGGTGTGTTCAGTGGTACTATTTCAAATTCTCAACTCCTTTGTTTTTATTTTGTTGATCTAGATGTTGGAGTAGTGTTTAGAACGATTTATTTTAATGTGGTGACTATGTGTATGGTTTTCAGGTAAGGTGTTGGTGGGAAGTTTAGAAATAAGCGGACTCGAACGTATAAATGGGTGTTTTCGTAAAACTTTTCGTAAGAATAGGAGTTGTATAATACGGTTGTAATAAATGATGTGTATGTCAAGCCGTAGCGTAGTGTATGGTTTTTAATGTAATTGTAAAATGGTTATGGTCAAATTTTTTCCGTTCCACGCGCCCCATAATTAAAAACTCTAGGTCAATGACAAACAAATTAATGAATTAAAAAATGTCTACTCACTACCATATGTCACATATCATATCGAGTATAACTCTTACACAGCGTTGTGTTGTTTATTGTTCTGCATATTTAATTTTTTTAAAACTTGAACAATCTCAGCCGCTAAATCCATATGAATGTGTTGTTGTTGCTTTTTTTAACGCCTTAGTACACGTTTATAAAATAATAAACCGCGTTAAATTATATCAAGTGAACGCAGTAAATCATCATCAATATCGATGCAGGTGGTGATGACTGCGCGGTGAAAGTAATCGTCGAATAGAAAAATTTCTCGAGTGTATCAATACGAAGGGCCCTGCTGCAACTGGGTTCAGTGTAGGAAATCTTGCCACGTATGGTGTATAATGAAAGTGTTTGTGTTCCTTATAGAAGATAAACGACTTTCTTAAGTTTCTTCAGACGTAGCCAAGTGCTAAGATTAAATCCCACGTACTATCCCTCGAATACCTGACCCGTTTTAGATTAGGTCTCAGCTGTGTCAGGTTTCTAGACGACAAACCCTGATACGCCCTATAAATCGAAATTATAATTGAACGGAAATCGATATGGATTGATGATTATTATTTTTGAACAATTAAAAAATAATTATAAAAAGTAAACAGATTTGTTGCGTTCGAGTCAAATGAATGGCCTCAATATTATTATTTTCAAATGTTAGTTCTCTGATGAATATTCAAGCAGCATAATTGTTTTTTTTGTTTAAATAATTAAAACGGCATCACAAGCTTAGAAATGGCTGATGACTCCTCTTTATATTATTATCGTTGACCGTTTGTCAAATGGCAATCATTATAGTTCATAATATATAGAGTAAATTTTATGAATTATAATTTTAAAAAGTTACTGATTCTATAATAATATGTTCAATACCTACTGAAATCGTATAATTTTAATTTAAAACGTATTATGTTATACACAATTGAATATATATAAAATACATACCATTTAATACTGTGGACAAGTTTTTTTCCACCTTGAGCTTCCTATTCCTATATATAAACCTGTACAAAACAAGATTGATTTAAATACTGTAATTGACAGTATAATATATGAAGGATTAGAATTGAGCTATCATCTCGTTGAACTAATCTTTGCGCGAGCCATTACCGACTATATTTTGCTATTATTTTTAACTTCAAAGCAATGATAATATAATATAAACGCATTTGCTAAATTATTCCAAACTGTTTCTTATCTGTTAATAATTTTTCTTTTTTTTTTACATACATTTTTTTTTTAATTTTAAGTACTGGAAAAACAAAATGCAACCAGCTTTTTGTTGTCTCAATATGTGAATATTTTCCAAATTTTAAATAGGCTGCATGAAAATGTATTATTTGTATATTCAATTGTATATTAAATGTATTATTATTATGTGTTCTAAAAAAGCATTTAAGAGACCATAATTTTTAAACCAATAACTTTATCGCTCCAATTGGTTAAATTTAATAATTGATTATATGTTTGTAATTTTAATGAACCCGGCAACTCTAAATTACACAGTCCTACTATTCCTTTAATTCACTTCTTATCACTATAAAAACAATTATTATTCGAAAAAATATTTAAATGTTTAGATATAGCTGTAGTTAACCACTGTTATAATTATATTAGAAGCAAATTAATGTAGAAATTGGTCAGTGATAATGAATGTTAATGTGAATAATCGGAGATTAAATTGTAATTTAACTAAATCTATAGACCATAAGAAATGTGAGCACGACGATCATTTAACGTGTAGGTCATACATAGTCAAATCACAGTTGCACATCACATTTTCAAACTCGTGTTTTTAGATTAATGTAAATATCAGTAGAATCCCAATTAAATAAATCAGAATTACTAAACTCAAAAACTTGCAGGAACTACTTAAATCATTGTCCGCAAAAACAACACCATCGTTTACCTCTAAGCACATTTCCAGATGTGACTAGATTTGGGCAAAGTTAAAAAACAGTATTTTCAAATTTATTAATTTTTCTGGGATATTTCAAGTATTTTGTTTGTTTTAAACTATACTTTGGTAATAATATTGAAACGTTTTATTTGTCTAAAAGTAAAATAACTAATATTATAACTACGAGTAACTTATAAGTAATCCGTCATGCTACGTCGACAAATACTGTTTGTGCTGATCTTGGTGTCCTTCGAGGGCACGATTTTGG
The DNA here is from genome assembly GCA_949715065.1 of Periphyllus acericola. Taxonomy (NCBI): domain Eukaryota; kingdom Metazoa; phylum Arthropoda; class Insecta; order Hemiptera; family Aphididae; genus Periphyllus; species Periphyllus acericola. Next base: position 29,923,974 of record OX454268.1, read on the forward strand.
AATAAAGCTCAATAATCATTATCTATTAACCATCGAAGCATTTATTGCTGTTTCTTTGTCTTAACTATAGAGAAGTTTCCTTATTTTGCATTCGTAAGCATTATGTTGATATATTTTGAACTGATTCATGGCTTAATAATGTATACAAAAGTTTGAATTGAAAATAAGATTTTACAAATCGGCAATAATTTAAAATTGGAATTCGTGAGCTTCTATCAACGTTTGTCTGTCTCAGAAGTATTTCTTGCAAGTATATCCTTAAAACTGTTCAGAAGTATGCTTACGATTTCAATACACTGTTGACAGTCGTTTGATTTGTACTTGTAAGGCTTTTGTAATCGTCGTTTATGTCGATTACAAAATTTGTTAGGTGCAACATACCACGCTGTGATTTCGGTGCAAAGATTTCAATACCAAACGGCGCCGATAAACGTTGTTGACTATTTTATACGTATAATGTTTTTGACAATATTATTATGTTCTTATAACAGTTTTTTTCCGAACCTGTAATTAGGTATACTCTGCGCGCAAAAGGCTCGAAAGCAGCTATATTTTACTATTAACTTATTGACGTGTTTTATGTATCAAGATAATTGGCCTGACGAATTCCCGCTTTTAATACTTTGGTATCATATTTTCGGCTATAATATGATAATGTTGAAGACGTATCATGGTCGAGTGAATAGGGCAGCTGTTCCTCTAAAGTCTAATGCATGGTCACCGGTTCGAATCCCGACATCGGTAGCTTACGATTTTCGGGCGGCACAGCCGTCTGAAGAGAAGAAGCCGCCATCGCCCCTCCCAAAAACTAACACATAATTGAATCTTTCAAAATAGGTAATCGTCGAGATAAAATTTCCACAATGCCGAAATCTTATAAAAAAAAAAAAAAAAAATTATAATGTTGTTCACAATACTTATTAAACATTTTTCTCTCAATTAGTATGATGTAAAGGACTCAGAAGTTGTAGGAATTTTATTTTGTTCTATGCGCTCTCGATTTATAGCATACCAAGCTAGAAACCCGAGCTATACAATGGTGATTTTAAAAATCGAAAAATTAAAATGCATATTCTGCATATTTTGTCATTTTAGATAAAAAAAAGTGCATATTTCATTGGTTTTGTACGCATATATGCATATTTCATATTTTTCGAAAAAAAAATTAAATATTGGTGGTTCAATGTAACAATACACAACAGGTATTATAAAACATGTAGTTATTTTGTGTTCTACTTTGCAATTAATTAAATCATATTCATTTATCTATTTTTTCAGTTCGTTATATTTTACATAATATAATAATGTCAATCAGTTTTTCACCATATTTTTTGTAAATTTATCCATTTTTTTTTCGCATATTTTTCATTTTTTTGTTTTTTGTCACATAATTATTTACAACATGATTTTTTTTTTATAATGTAAATTTTTTTTTACATATATTAAATTTTTTTTGCATATTTAACAATATTGTCGTGAATATTTTACAATTTTTTGTGCATATTTTGCCATTTTTAGCTCCTACAACTTCCGAGCCCTAATGATATATTTTAAATGTAGATTATACTATTATCCACGAGTAGTTAACATGTAATATATTTTTTAAAATAAGTTTATTTTCAGAATTCAAAATTCTCTGGACTAGATTAAAAAGAAATATTCAGAAATAATTCAAGAAAAAAACATTTACGGAAATCACGCACGCAGTAGATACGTAAACACACGCACCAGAGGCGTATACAAGAGAAGAGGGTGAGGAGGTGTGGTTGTCAGATCCTTCTATGGGCTTTTTTTTATAGAAATGTTTAAACTATAACTGTTGTAAATATTTATAAAAAAAAAATTAAGTTTTCGATATCATCCTTCAAATGAGTGATTCACTTTTCGAATTCAGTTAAAATAATATAACAGTGTATACGCGGGAATCCGTACCGATAAAGGTTTCCATAAAGCGAGCGTTTTTATCACGTGTATTTCAATACTTACAAAATATAAAAAGTATTAAAACCGTACCCGGTCTCCCAAATAGCTGTTGATTTTTGTGTTATATTTAAAGTGTCTCAGTGCAATAAATTGGTGTGCGTTGCCTGTATCTATATGACACACAATGAGATAGTTATCGACGATTTCCTGGAAAAAATAATTGTCACTTCACTACAAGTCGTGCCCATAAGTTTTGTAGTTTAACTTTTATACATCATTTTTTTAATAAATTCAATTAAACCAGTACACATTTCATTATTAATTACCTATTGAAGAGTACTGGTTGGGGGTTGTTTAATGAACTGAAAAATGTTTAGCATTATGAACACAAGTTATAATTATTACTAGCTTCACGCCTACCTACATGACTGCATGAACATAAGTGTCCTAGTTATTTTAGGGCATTATAAAAACCTTAAAACAATTTTTTGTACACGGCTAAGATTTTTATCTAATGATCCCCCAAACAAAAATTAATTTCACGCCACTGACACATACACACATTATTATCGTACTTGATCTTCGTCATTATGAATTACATTTTTTAAGTATGAGTCTCCTTCTTTTCAAAATAGTAACATATTTTATAAGTGAAAATGTTTTAAGTTTTAGCGTAAAAATGTTGAAACGTAAGTGAATACTCGACAGTCATCATCTGAAAATAGACCTAGTATTTAAAAATATTTCTTTCGCATACGTATATCGTATAGGTAAAGAGTAAATATACATGCACATACCTACACAGATATGGATTAGAAACATAGCTGTTATGACAGAAAATACATTGTTGACATGATAACTTTAAGAACTTCAGGTTTCATGAATTATTTACAAAATTCAGAGTACCTACATGTAACTTAATTAATTAGAAGGGTTTAGCATTTAATTTACGAAACTTAGAATTCTCCTTAGCCGTATCATTGTAGATAATACGTTTAAAGTTACCCAATTAAATAGGTGAAACGTATTCAAACGTTGAGCTTCGATAAAATTTGTATAACAATTTGTTCGTCGTCCTATGAATGCAATGGGTAAGCGAAGCACGTTTTTTACCTGCCCCTATACCTTTATGGTATTCATTATACTCAATCAACACAAAGTTTGCGGAATATTTTCATTTAAAATGTCTGAATGGTAGGGTAATGAAATATAAACCAAGCATAAAGTATAAATGTGTTCTATGGTAACTATATGGTAAGGAATTTAAAAATATGAAGTTTAAATTCATTATGAATTAGACTTAATTGAAAACCAGAAAATCAGGTGATTCTAAGTAATTCAGATAAAATGATAGTCAATATGATATGTCAAATTATCACAGTGAATTTAAATTTTAGACCTTAAAATATTTATATTGATATATAATTGAATAGGTTTATTTTAAGTGTGATCAATTTTTATCGAATTTGATTTGAAACATATTTAATCTAATTGACGGGAATTATAATTCAAAGATCAAATTTCAATGATATTTTTGATTACATTTTATCTCAACATTTTAGAATAGCTATAAAAATAATATCATAACTGAATAATTCTAACCTAACCTTATCTAACTGTTATTTCTGTGAAAATAAAATATTATTTTTTGATTAGCAGAGTATATAAGCGACAGGAAATGAGAATAATTTGTCATAAAAGATTTTATGGAAAAGTATCGAAATGTCAATGTGGTTTTCAGAAAGTGAAACGAGGAGTATAGCTCAGTTACATTACACAGTTTTCGAGGAAAAATAATATGGAATGCATGTCTCAGAAAACCTTATGATAGTCGATTGCACACATATTTCTAGGGAGCTGTTAAATCGAAAAAGTATAGAATTACGAATTGAAGGATATACCTAGTCAATGAACGATGAATAATTTGAAATATTACGAAATGTAACTGGGCGCATCAACTTTAGAAAGAGGGTCGCCTAGAAAACATAAAATTGTGTTAGAATGGTTAAACCCGTTATATTGTAAGAAGTAAGAAATGCATAGATGTTAAAACATAGTTACAATGAAGCAGAAAGTTACCGGAGAGCTCGATCAGATACGCTTGATCGACCCAATATTAAAATAATTATGGCCAAAATATTGTTCAACAAAGATGTGAATAATATTCCCTTTGTAGGCATCAATAGGTTGAAAATGACTCGACAAGTAGAGAGAAACTTTGAAATTAAATTATTCACATGGGAATGCCTACAGAGACTTCATTACAACGGTCTTAATATATTATGCACGGCGAGGCTCTGTAGGTGTTATGCTGATTTACGAGGAAAATCGACGATAGGCTACTACGTTGCATAACGTGTCTGAGATGAAAGAGGCATTTTTTTTTCACCTCGCGCCTTGTTCGGACACCACGATTCACAGCGTTATTACATATTTTACCAAACCGACAGGACTTGACGTGAACCAATAATTGTTGTTAGCAAATTTTATCGTAACGCCACGATGGCCATTTAAAACCATCCACCGATCCACGGACACCGTGGTGTTATATTATTTCTCCGGTACGACAACTCGGAGCGTACACAACTGCAGTGAACATAATATCATATAAAATCGGTGTTATGCGACGCGCTGTAGAGCGAAAACTTGACGTAAACGAAAATACTATACAGGCATGGTGACTTGTACGTGGTACCTCGGCCAGCAGCACGTCGGACTCGGTATGAGCTGCAGCGTTATTCGTTCACACACTCAACAGTACAACGGTCTGCCGCGGATTCCATTAAGGGTTGGAAAGTGTTTAAGGTTTTATTGCTGCGGCAGTCCGCGATGACTCGTCAGTGAAATTAATTTTTCCACGATTATAATATCATTGCTTTCGGAACGCCGCGGGGATCCGGCACGGATCAACATTTCAGATGGCCGTAATTATATGTCCACATTATCCAACCACCAAGCGTGTCATCTCGAAATTAGCGGACCGTCTCATTAATTATCTATTTTCGATTAAAACTATTTATACGTGCGCTCTATAAAAACATTATTTGGAAGTGGGAGGAGAAAGGAGGGACGTTGCTCCCGAGATAAACTTTCCTGGTCGGAACGGATGAACTTTGGGCGGAGCAGGTTGTTTACGGTGTGTGCGTGCGGCGAGTGCTCCTCATCGTGAAGCTAAGTTGGCTTTGTAGCGGATCCAGTCAAATCCAGTGGTGATACACACAACATCGTAGCTAGAAAACCTTTGGTTGTCTGCGAGTCATTCGTATTTTGCTGATACTGACTTTTCCTCGAAAACCGCCGAGGCGTTCTGTCCTATTGATAAATGTTGTAAAGTAAATAATTGAATAATAGTGGTAATCATAAATGGAAATAAACGTCTGGCCGAAAGTGGTTTGAATAATTATATAATTACATAATTTTCACATCAAAATGTCGTAGATGTAATCGTATCTTACTAGTTATTACTTATTAGTAATATTATATAAATTATAGACTATTATTAAATATACGGTGTGTATTTATGTGTAATACTATGCATATTATAACTACATATTTACATAGTATTTTTTTATTAATCGTCTTATTGATTTTTGTGATTATAATATGGTGATAACTGTCTTGAGAAGTCACTAAACTGGCACGCTTTATTATTGATATTTGAGGGTTCATTAAAGTAATAAGACATAAAATATCGAATTATATTTCTGAATATTATTATAAAATGCGTCCATAAATATAGTGTAATGTTAATATAAATGCTATCGTTTTATTTTATTAACTTACAGCAATGCTCAAATTAAAAGAAAATATTGTGAAAAAGAATAAATTTGAAAATCGGGTCATCGTCAATTTAATGTTATCAATTTGTTATTTGCATTCACTCGTGTATGAAATGTTAATTTTTTATAATTTCATGAAAACATTTTAAAAAGTAGCACTTTATATTATTATCAATGATAATTTTTATTTCATGAGTCAACTCTAGAATGATTTCATAGATTTTTAAACGTAAACCGTTAAGTATAACATAAATGTATAAACAATTTATTTCATTGACGACGATATCATATATTACGGTATGCTATAATAGGTAACACGCACGTTTAAAATGTACTTAGAATAATATTTCTGAACTTTGAATGAATAACTTAATTAGTTAATTTGTTAAATGATTTTTGATTCAATTTTCATCCGCCGAGAATATTGATTCAAGCGTTTCTTTCGCAAGACAAATTATTACTACGTATTATCGTTAATTATTACGATATTAAAGTTAATTAAATTTCGTTGCACAGTGTATATGGTATTTTTCATTTAGAGTTGCTGCCTTGGCACGTTTGCGTTGTACAACGAAATCGTGAGATTCGATATCATCTTATACTACATCCTAGATACACAGATGCAAGGTTAGGTGCTTGTAAATGCCATTGAAATTCCGATTTTTCCATATTGTTGATTTAGTTTTCATAGAAGAAAGAAAAAAAAATGAAGACTTACATTCATGGGCTCGATTGCGTTATTTTAAATTAAATTTCAAAGTAAATAGACTACTGCATCTTAATGCAGTATTGATTCATTCAAGAAATTTTGTTTTAATATTATTTTGTTTAAAATAATGAATAAAAATAATGAACATAAAAATCATTAGAAAATATTGATTTTAATTAATGTGCAAATAGTTATAAAAATATTTTTTTACGGAAAACGCTTTGCTCTTCCAATGAGAAGAATACATAAATAATAATTATTTACTAGAAATATAAATAATGTATTTGTAATTTTGCGTATATTTTGATTATTTTTTTGAGAAACTGTTTTGATAGAACTTTCATCGCGATATTATTACAATCAATTTTAGATTGAAACATGGATAAGAAAATTTCAGTAATACGTTCAATACAAGTAAAAATAATTTTATTTAACCAACCACATCCTCATTCCGTATTGTTAATCGTCATGGGTAAGATGGTTATATTACAAAACCAACCAAGTCGAAGTTGCCATGACTTAAATAAAATAAACCTGTTTTGAATTTTGTTAAAATGAGATAACTCTGTATACTCGTACAGATTCTTATCGTAGTCAGCGACTGTATCTATATCCTTTTTTATCTTTGAAAAGTTAAACGCAATTTTTACTATCTTATAATTTATGAAATACACTTGTTGTAATCTAGTAAAGTGACTTTTGTAACTATGTATTCCTGAAGACAGGTTGATTTGGAATATGTATATATAAATTATTAAGGTTAACGGAAAACTTAACTTTTTAATTTAAAAACGTGAAAAAATAGTGGAATTGAAAATAATATAACCACCACCATTTTTGTAGATAGTTATTTTCGACGAAGTTCATTTTCATTTTTTTTCCTCTCCATTTCGACATCTTCGAGGATAACTTTACTACCTACGGACTAGATACCTATAACCATTTTAAAATCCTCAGTTGACCAAATACAGGGATTCTGATAAATGTAGTAATCATATTACTCGGAGTTGGACGGACAGCTATTACCTTTGCTGTAATAATAGATATGTGGTAATGGACCATATTTTATTTTATTCTTAGCGCTGTATTATTTTTCGGTGACTATTTCGTGGCTCTATATAGTACATTGTAATTTGGGATTATATTTTAAATCTATCACGGACGCCGAGCACCGTGTCCCATTATTATTCGGGTTAGCTTCTGGCTAATGCATAAAAGGAGGTTACGCACTATCGTAACGTTTTAACTAAAATCGTCCATGCGTTGACCTATTTAGAAAACAGGATAAAATATTTCATAATATATATAATAATGTAAGGGCATTATATTTGACATGTTCTATCAGTGTCAATTGATGGTTCTTAAAATACATAGGGTACACTAATCCTTTTCAACCAGTGTACTACATTTTTTCAACTTTCAATTTTTTTTTTTTTTTCTATTGTTTGTATAAAAGTGCCAAGTGACATGAACATAATTTAATTCATTGATGCATTTTTTACTTTAATTATAATCATGAAATTATTTTGTATACGATTTCATTTTTCATCTATAATTCAGTCATATAATATTGATACAGAATTAATACAATTTATAATATTATACCGAATTATAAAAAAACATCTCTGGACGTATTATTATACCGATCTTATAGTAGTTTTTATTTAAAATCCTACTACCAAAAATCATAGTTATAATAGTATTCAACATTATGTTTTGGATTTAAAAATGAAAATCAGGAATAAACCAAATTCTACCATCATCCTTAAGTACCATCTATTCTTGACGGGTTGTATTTTTTTTTTTAGCTTTTAAACGAGTCGAGAAATATTTTACTAAAATTATTATGTTGGTTTTCATGACATGCACTGGGATTTTCGCAATGTCCCGTGCATTATAATCAGGGCTCTCAAACCCCTAAACTCTCGTCAACGATTTCGCCAGCCGTCAGATTTTACGCCACTAGTCAAAGTTATAATGCATACATAAAAATGTTATATGCCCCTCGTTTATTATTCTAATTTTATTGCGGTGTCCATAGGGTACGTAGGTTTACTAAACATAACACATGACGTGTAATTTTAATTCAAGTTTATTTGATTAAAAGGATAAGGACACGGCTGTGTATAGGTACGCGTTGTAAAAAATAAAAATTTTATTGTTGAAATATTCTGATTGCTCGAAACGTGATGATAAAAAAGAACTCATTAATTAAAATAGTATGCGTTCATAAAATAATACTGTTGTTTTTGGTGATACATATTAAAAGGTGCAATCGTAAATAACGTTTTTCGAAAAATGGTCTCATTATATTATATTATATTAAAATGTAATCATTAATGCAAAAACTGAATACCTTGTACGCTGTGGTCCTGCACAAAACCTTTGTGTATACCGAAAAGTTATTCGAGCTACAGTTCCTAGTGCAGCTCACCACAAATTAAGTTAAGGTTTTTAGCATAGTTGTATAAGAATGATTGAAAAGTATTCTGTTTTCTGGAACATCCAATAACAATATAGTATTGTTTCAATATTTTTAGTGAAAATCCTGAAACTAAACGATTTAATTTCATCAAACGAAATTAGTAAAATATTAATGCATGACTACGTTAATTCGACGTGGGTGTATTAATTATTTGATTACATAATTTTTAGTTATTTTAGTTTTATATAGACTTATGCGTTGTGATTGGGTCACGTAAAACGGTTTAAGCGTTTGTTTTATTGTTTTCGTACAACTCTCGCTGTACCAGGGTTGTGGTGAGCTTTTTGTGTAACTTTTTTTTTTAATGGTTTTTCGATCAACCCGGGAGCTCCTGCGAAAAGAAGGTGGGTGGATTGGATGTTGTCGGTATGGTTATGAAATTGTTTATAACACATAAGCCAGGGAGCTTTTTTTTTCTGTTGAATGGTTTATTTTAAAGGGTTCGTAGTTTTTTAATAATTTCAGTTTGTTATACCAATGCGCATTCGCTACTATCGAAAGGTAAAGACTGTCTGATCTATTGATATATATGAACACGTTGAACACTTGTGATTTTGATTTAGGCACAAATGGACAAAAACACAGAAAATATTACTCCTCGGTGTCAATCCTCGAAATTTCGTCGCTATGGAATGTTCTAGTTGATTTTTTTGGTTCTGGAAAAAACTCTCGAATATCTTATTACATAACATTATATTTAGGGGACTACGTACACCTAAACATGTTCAATACTCAGAAAATTTAGTTTTACATCAATTATAAAACGAATTGCCATAAATAATTTTTCATCACACTTCATTGATTTTGTGGTTTTATCACTGTGGTATTATTTATTTATTTATCTATTTAAAAATCTACGTTCGGAATATTCTTAGAATAAATCAGAGTTATGTATAATTTATATAATTAGTATAAGCTTACCAAAAAATATAAGTATCGATTTTCAGAAATATTTCGGTTGGAGCTCTGTTCTCGATATTTATAAAATAATTTAACAAAAGATGACTTGATTTTCATAATATATTTATGTTTTGATTGTAAAAATAGTTATAATTTAACAATGATCTACTGTTATAATATATATATATATATATAAGTACATTTATAAGATTCGTTTTATTTAAATATTATACCTATTATATGGCCTAAAGCCATAACTTATTTGGTTTCTTTTTCAATTATCTCATTGAATATAATTGTTGTACCAAGAATCCTGAGAAATGATTTTGAATTTCATTGGATTCACAAATACAGTTAGCAAATAATTTGGAAATCTGTTTAGAATTCTTATAAATAAAATGTACAGTTTATTAAAAATCTTGGTATAATTTAAGGATAAATTTGTATAAAATGTTCAATGACACGTGCTTAATAATATGCTTATTTTAAATGTAATGAACCACTTTATGTTATTTAACTTGTTTTATAATATACCAGCTAAATTACCTGTGGCTTCGCACGGAACAGTCTTGGTCGGGTCCAACATTTTTTAAAATTCCTTCTAATTGTACACATATGGACACATGAGTATAAGAGCAACTATTATTTCAAATTTCAAATGGTCTCGCACGGCTTTGATAGTGCTCAGTTTTGAATGGAAAACATACACTATGTATGTATATTTTTTAGATTCTGAGCGATGAGTGGAATATATTAGTGTTACCGTGAAACGTATTTTTTTTTTTAAATTTTAAAAATTGTGTTTGTTCGAACTTAATTTAGTTTTTTTAATTTAAATTTTCTTCGTGCATCACATACTCGTATCTCTAGATACACCTCGATAAGTGTCTCACTTTTTGGGGCCAATAAAAACAGATTTTGATTGCATGTGAAACATGACAAAGCCACTACAATAAATTGATTTTTGAAAAAATCGGGTGTTTAGATCCAAACCAGCAAAGTTTTATGTTTGACCCTCTATACATTGTAAGTTGTAATCAAAAAACATAATTTAATGATAAATTATAGAGCCGCCTAAATTGGAATAGCAGATTAGTTTGTATCATTGGTATTCCAGAAACCAAAACTGTTCCCTCATCTACATTGAACTTCCAGAGTCTGGACTAAATGTAGCTTTATCACAGCCCCCTTATTTAATATATGATACGAGTAATGAGTATGTGCCATATTTTCCAGTTTCACGTTGATGTATGCGTCGAACATTTTGAGTAACAATAAGTTATAACTTGTAAGGCACTACTCATATATTATTATACTCAATATTGATAGATCGGATGGCGGCAATAGTAACAATATTGTTTCAACAGTACTTTTTTTTAACATTTTTCGATCCCTTCCAAGACACAATGAACTTTAAAACATTCTCCTAGACTTGACCTGTACATTAGTAAAAACCGTACAAAAATATGTGTACCAACAATAACAACAATTAAGAGTTCGGTTAAAACATCGTACTTTGATAACATTCAAATATGCTTTTTATATTACAGACAGCGGTTGCCTATTTAGATCATTGGGTTGATTTTTTATCATCTGTGTTACCAAGGTAACCCATGAATCGACAAATCAATTTATTTTTTTTTACCATAATCATGCATGTCCCCCCGTGAATTTTCCAAACATATTTTTCCATACAAACCTTTGCCTAACAATTATAATCCCCGCAAAAAATACCAAAATTGGTTGCACCCTTCTCAAGTGATGATCGAACATACACGAAGAAACTGATTTTTATGCATATAAGAAGATTATACATTTTATATCTCAGATTAACCATAATTACTGTTCACATACTGACGACAATACATTATGTAGTGTGTGATACCCAATCATATTAGTATTTGTGCTCAACCACGCATGGACCGACGTAATTCAAGCCTATTTTACTTGTGTTTTCTATTGCAACCTGTCATTTGAATTTATTTAAGAATACACAGCATACTTTAAGTGTAATACTGTAGTGGTTATATCTACATAATACGGTGACTATAAGTATTTGTATACCAGATCAAATTTTTCATATGCCACTCCTACCGATTTAAAAAATCCGACCAAATAATAACGTTTTTCCATTGTTAGCCATATTACCTCTCTTAACGCCCTTAGGGGTGGAATTTTGCAAATACCATTCTTAGCAGACATCTTCTACCCATATACTACCTACCTACCAGAATATTTAGCTTTATAGGTCGAGTAGTTTTATAGATTTTGTGTTAAATCGAAAATACCACTCTCTTTTGTAGTTATATATAATACATACTATTGAAATTTAACATACAACAAATAAAATTAACACATTTTGCTACGATCAACGAAAGGGGGGAGGGGCTGTCCATACCACCCCCTGTGAATCCACGCCTGCACGAAATCCCAACTTACCCCAAAAATAAATAAGGGTGATCCATAACTTATATCTCCCGGTGAGAACGCCCATGATAAAAATATTTATACAACTCTTCTATACTCTGTATAGTATCATAAGTATTATAATATAGACCATTATATTATGCCTAAATTAAAATGTTCAATAAATTAACAAAATTGTAATAATGTGGTATAATAATAATAATAATAATAATAATAATAATAATAATATAGTATGATGAAGTAGAAATATTTTGGTCGAGGTGTTTCTCATAAATCTCACTAAAACTGTATTTTATTTATTTCGGGCACAAATATTCACATTTTAATTTATATACAAATACATCAATGTAAAAGAGAGGTGATCCGTGCGTAAATACACATTTAGCTAATAATTTTCTAATAATAAGTGTTACGCCATGAATGTTTAAATCGTGATATTTAAAGTCGTCATGAAGAACATAAAAAGGTTAGGTGGTTCAGTTTAAATCTCTAATAATGATTGGTATCATCGAACCAAACTTTCTAATATAATGTAACTTTTAATCGAAAATGTCATGTGTCTATATATAATTATCACAAATTTCATTCAAAAAATACACGCACGCACGCATCACAATAAAACTAAAACATTCATGTCTTACTCAAAATGTAAAAAATATGGTTTTATCACTCATAACAAGTGAAAATTATTTATAAATACATAAATATTTACTATATTCATATTTATAATATATAATAAAAAGCCGATGTTGAACAGGATTCTCGATGGAACTCAACACCTAAATTGTATTAGAACTGTTTTATATTACGCAATTAAATATGATACGTATCTACTGCATACTAAAAAAAAAAATAATACGAGTAATTTAAAGCGAACGAATCAAATATTACGTTCATCATTTTAATTATAATGTAACGAATTGTAATAACGCCTTGGTTCTGAGCGAAACGCGAAACGAAATCGATATTATCTTTAAACAGTGGTGCCCTTAGGTTTTTTAATAACGGGGGGGCATGTACATATTTTCTACATCCAAAGTAAGCCGCAAGAGCTACGCCCTCACGCCCCTTACAAAGTACCTTCACAATATTTTTAACATTAATATCAAAACAAATAATTTTTTTCGACAAAATTATTAATTATCTATATGTCTTGATTTTTGTAACATAATAGTTATAAGTTTTAATAAGTTAACCATAATAATAATAACGAATCGGGCACAGTTTGAATGTTTCAACATTTTTTTTTTTCATAGCCGCAGACGGTATTCATTGTCCGTAGAGCATTCGATATTACGTTTTTACGTCAAATAATTGTTGATATGACTCATCGTTGTTACTTCAAAGTAGAACGCACAACCAAAATAAATAATTCTACGACAATACTCGACGAAACGAATTCGCACTTGACTTACAACGGTCCGCACGCTTGCGAAAAATGAGAACATGAAAGAACTGAAATAAACCAATAACAATACATAATTATATAATAATCCTATGGCCCTACGTGGTAGAAATGATAAAAAAATAATATTATTATGCAGTAAAGTTTGGATTTGCACGGCTTTCAGGATTAAACACAAGATGGAGGGCAACAATATCGGGTGTTAAAAATAAAAAAACAAAATAAAATATACGTCATTTTGATTTAGTGCGATAGTGCCTACACGTTTTACAAAACGAGTTTACCTACACAGGAACAATAATATCAGCTGACTTGCGTGTAAAATGCTCAAGGAACGAGCTGCGGGAAGTGTTGACGACAAGAAAATCCCAAAACTAAAAAAGAAACGTGCTGCGGTACAGTGTTGACAAGAAAATCCCGAAACCCTTTTCTCGAAACTTGTAAAAACTTTGTCATGTTTGACATCTTGTTAGAAAAGACAGTGATGTGTGAATACCATTTTCATATTGCGTTTTCGAACCGTTGGTTTTTTTTTTTTATTTATTTAATACGCTTTATTTGCTATTATTATTTTTTTTTAATGCGAGAGTATAATCAAATGAAGCTTTCAAGTAGGGTGATGACTAATGTATGTGAGACCAAAACTCATGTCATAATATAATGGTATTTTTTTTATTTTGTTTTCGTGACTGCTTAGGAATTTTAATGAGTGAAAATGAAGCCACGGAAAAACGGTCGTGACTCGAATGAACATATTATTTACTTCGATTTTTTTACTCCGGCCAACGTTGATACATTAATTTATATTTTATAATCTAGGTTTTTAAAATAATTTTTGTGAGTTTTTTTGAACTTAAAGAATCTGAAGTGCCTTAAGTATTTTTTCACCGGGAAGACATAGCACAAAATTCATTGTGCAGCGTTCAAAAGTAATTTTGCGCGTCGACTTTTCTTGATTATACGTTTTTCTAAAAAAAAACAACATAGCCAACGCCGATTTAAATGGGTAATAAAAAGTTATTAAGTAATCCGACGAAGGCGGATGTTATTTAGTACGATTTGAACGCATCTTTTATACAGGTTTTCATTCGAATTCCCATTAATATTTTCGAAATGTTTTTACGCGATTGCATATTATATTATAATTATTATTATTATTATTATTATAATCATCATCATCATCACCACCGCAGTGACATTTGCATATACATCGAAGACGCGGAATCTAATCTACATACACGTCAGTTTTAATTGTTTTCGCAGCCGAAGAACGGAATAAAACTACAAACGGTAAAAATAAACTTGAAATACATTATATTTTTTTTACGGTCGTACGAAATCCAGTTGCTTATACAATCTAAAAATAGTATCACAGCAATACGACTGCTGAACACCTGAAAACCTGATATAATGAAATTAAAAACTTCGTCACGATTCAAAGTCGTACCCGCTTTATATATTATTCTTAATATCTTAATGGAAACCTTATAAAAAGATAAAAGTTTTGTGTTTTCAAACTGCTTCCTAAAACTTCACGATATAATAATATATTATTAATAGTATTAACGAAAACAAAGAATTATGTAATCAACTTAGATGTTTAAAATACAAAAATAAATCGATGAGATACGCCGGTGACTAGGCTTTCAGCACTTGTCTCTCTTAGCTGCTAACCTTTGAGCAAAGTGTGCCTTATTTTTAAAAATGATATTGGAACTACACCGTCCATAACTCATAAGTCATAAGTGCTTTCAAACTTGAAATGTTGGCGTTTTCAGCCCGAAATTACTTATACAACTACGAAGCGTTAATCTTACCTTCATACAGGACTTTCTTTATTTGATTCTTATGATAACTTTATACCATCAAAGTCAGTACATGATTATGAATGTTTATTGAAAACGCTGTTTAGTTGTCCACTATTAAATATGATGTCTCATGTATATGGTTGAATTTGTATATCCTCATGTTTTAATTTTTTCTCTAGCTTAGTGGTCTAAATAAATTCGAATAAATCATCGCATATAACTATTTCCCGTTGTCAAGGTCTCAAGGCCTCATGACACGATTCTCCCAAAAAAATACACTCGATTCCTGGGAGTTCACCTAGACTCTAAAGAATAATCTTTTTAAATCAAAATATCCACTCAATGCCAAACTCTTAATCTACAAACAAATTGTTCGTCCTACAATGTTTTACGGAGTACAGATTGGGGAAATGGCTAAACATCCAACATAAAAATATTTCAACCTTTCCAGTATATCTGCCTTCGTCTCAATACTAATGCCACTTGGTACTTCAGCAATTTCTCCCTATACTCCGACCTAAAAATCCCTAACTTCATACACTAGCATCGCACTACTATAAATAATTTCATAAAAATACTTTCAACTATTCAAATTCCTTAATATTCAACCACTACTCCTTTACACTTCCTGATAACCTACTACGTTTTCGTTAGCGAAATGACCCAGTGACCTCGTAACATTTATAAAAAATAAAAATAAAAAGATAAATAGTCTAGAATTATGAAGTATTGTTGTTTGGACACCCTCTTCAATCAAGCCGTCCTGCCTTGTAATCTCTTACCCATATTACCCGTTGTATAAAATTATTACAGATTGTAAATATTCTGGTTTTTTAAAAAAAGCTTAGTTGTCCTTCAATTTTAAGTGATCGACTTCCTCAATTTATTATACGAAGTAATTTTTTAACCAGGCTCACTTCCCTTTTTAGACGTAAAAACGCTTAAATTTGATTTTTTTTTTTATTAATTTTACTATGAAACATATGTTTTCCATACATTTTTTTTTCACGCCACCTTAAAGTTATCATGTGGCGAAGCAAAAGTTTTGCGCTAGGTAACTTGAAGATTTTTAAAAAAAAAAACTCCAATATCATACATTTTAAGGCCAAAAAAGGGTGTGAACATGGTCAAAAAATCACTCTGTATGTGTTACACGTGTATATGCTATCCCAGAGACACATTAGATGTTTAATGTATCCGTAAAAACGAACTTAGAACTGATCAATGGAATAGTCATCAATAACATGCATTTTAATTTCGTTTAGTTTTTCACTGAATTGGTAAAATTTAACTAATTCGATTTGAAAAATCGGGTACTACTTGTGCGCAGAAAAAAAAAAAAAACTCAAAAGCTCGTCCAAAAACAAAAAATAGGCGTCCCGTTTTTAATGGCTACCCATTACCACCCAACAATAACCCGTTTGAATTTCCATGGATAAAAAAAACAAATATTTCTACATGATACACATACCCACTGTACGTCGTCTATGAACCGAGTACCAGGAATGTAAGCCAGAATTTTTCAGTCCATTGAAACGAAAAAATTCACCGGCCTGCATGAGCAACGGAACTGTACGCGGTAATGAGACAATAATAATTATTGGTACGGTTAAAAAACGTTCTCGCTCGAACAAGACGTGCTTGAACAACAACAAGCGGCCTTGAGACCCATCAATATATAATTTAGATAAGAACAACAATGCGTTTTAATTATTCAAACGGCATAGGCCTTTTTAGAGTCAACCCGGCTATTGTGTGCGGCTGCAAAACATTTATTTCAAAATCAATAGTTTTACCGTAGTGTCACAGGATATAATGATTATAATTATTATCGTCATTATGGTTGTGCGTTTGTATCGAATCTTCGTTTCATCAGATAATTGGTCGGATAATCCGATTTTATTGCGAACGAGGTCAGAACCGTTGTAAATATACATAATTTGCGTCCTCCTACTCCGTGCCGGCGGCGCGACACTTTGTGTTTAATATTATTATGATTATATTTTATTACTTAACGACATCATCCCGTGGCCGTGATAATGCCGTTCGTTACATAACGTGCCCACTGCCCATTAAGGGTAATCATATTATGTTACAATTCTGTTGTTTTAATCGTTACGCGTTCGACGACCGCACGTACGGCGTCGGATCCTCTGTCGGAAATCCTCACAAAATCCGGAATATTCGAAAAAATATTATCACGTTTCTTTACTGTTGTGTCGAGACTACTGTATGCAATGACGATTTATTACCGATAACATGTTTGCAAATACAAAGGTAATATTATTGTACGGATACAATATCGTATCCGGTATTGTATTAAAATCTGCATAATGCGTGCGTTTGAAAGCGTGAATAATGCGTGTTGACATTTCGCGATTATAATATACGTATTTTATCGCTGATGCGGTGTAAATTATTATTTTAATGAAATATTATATTATTAGCTAAAACAAAACTGCAGTACTCGAATATAATATTACTAGCAGTGAGTTACCGGGCTTCACACGGAACCGCGGTCTCGGTTGGGGCCGACATTTTTCAAAACACCTTCATTATTGCCGTATTGAGAATTACAGGATCCGCTTTTTTAAATTTCAAGTTCATTTGACCGAGAATTTTTAGATAAGAGCAACTGCTATTTCGAAGTAAAATAAATTTGTACTTATAGTTAGAACAAATATTATCAATAAAACCTCTTTTTAGACAGTATTCTTCACTGGTCGAGCTCAAACATTGCCTACGTGAGAAACAGTTTTCTCTCAAGTCCGAGAGTTTGCCCATGAAACTTGCTCATAGTCATTTTTAAGCAGACTTTGAGGGGAAAATATAATTGTTTAAGTTCAAACGGAATTCAATATAATAAGGTGCTCACACCTAGAATAAGCCTATGATATGACAGACCCAGTGGTTTCGACGAGTTTAGAAATTCGACAAGACAATTAGTAGCGTCATCAATATTGATAACCGGGTCTAACGAAGTGTATACCATTTCTGCCCTCACAATCGCGTATCATTGAATCAAATAAATAAATTAATAAAATTATTTACATATACTATATAATTATACCTCTATCGCCAATCGGTAGTTACTAGTTAGTAAAATCAACATGTAAAACAAAATAAAATATTTCCTAGGAAAGCAAAAGGTTGAAAAATGTATATGTCCAGCTCTGACCCCAAGACTGTTTGGACCCTTAAAAATGTGATTTTCGAAAAACCTTTTCTTAATGGACGCTTACATATAATGATTGTAGAATATCTTATAGGTGTCTAAAGCCAACACAATTAAAATAGTGTCTAGAACGCGACCTTCGTACTACAATAATATTCTCTATTACTGAATTACTATTTCGCTTATAGGTTTAAATAATACGTACGAATTGTTAACAATAACAGGTGCTGATATATTATACAATCTTTCTCGCACTTTAGTTCCGATACGTTTGTCGCAATAAATAATAATTATTTCTTCTCAAATATTTCATGTTCCGATTGTCAGGTGTTTGCGAACACTATTGGTAAAAACCGATACGTACAGAAGTGAAAACTTTTTTCAACATTTTTTTTTTTACTTTTCGAACACATCGGAAACAACACTTATTACCGTACAGTATAACTGTCGGGAAAAAATGTTTGAATCGAGGATAACAGAACGCATTATATTATTTGTTACGGCTTAGAAAACTTTTCGAATTCCCTCACGCTCGCACGCCTACAGGGTTTTGAAATTAATACATAATAACATCGTTCGTCACTTCCATCTTTGTACGTCGTGTTACGCATTCATATAGGCACCGATATTATAGATTATGTGTTGCCCATCGACATTGTTCAGGATCGTATTCTATCCAATCACGATCGTTTTTTTCGACCGGATACCGTTTAACGATTACAACGTTTACCTATAGTGCGCATGATGTGCATTATGTGCATCGACGTGTGCACTAAGCGAAACTGCTGCAGTTCGAACGTAACATACACCTTTAGTCGCGTTGGCGTTAGATACGAAGCGGAACTTAGTGCGGATGATTTTTCGAAAAAACCTTTTCAGTACATTGCCGAAGAATGTCAATAAGTTCCATACCTATTGCCTTTATGTAGATTGTGAATTGAAAATATATTGCACGTTAGACGCGCTGGTTTCGATACTCCCTAGTGTTTTCCAGAAAACATCGATGGAATAACAGAATAACCAGTGAAAATGTAAACATTGGTAACAGAATCACTGTACTGTATACGAGTAAATCCATCTCAGCTCGAAATGTTGTTTCAAATTCAAATTCTATTTGAATTTAAAACAAAAATACAATACTTAGTCTGCGAGAATGTATGTGCTGAACAGTTCAGATTCGTAATACTAAAATGAACTTATAGAGCTTATTATAATATTTAAACAGATTAATTGTTGTATGTGATTCATTATTATAACACTTACACCGATAAGAAATTCAAATTAATTCCAAGCATTTTTTTAAGCTACAATTTCACGTAATGCCGGCTATCATTTCTGTATTTTGTTATTTAACAACTTACTAAAAATATAATAACTCTCGTATGATTTAGTATGATAAGTAAATAACTTAAACATTAATTTAATGAACGTTTTCCTGTTAAAAATGTTTCAATGTTTGAAAAAATACTAATGTTCTTTTAAAGTAAGTGTGGATACTTTATGCAAATTATTACCAATTTATAAATTCAAGTGATGTTATTAGTGACGACTGGTTTGAAATTATTAAGATTTCATTGTAAATTACATAAAATAGTATATTTACTCTCAATTCGATTATAAAGCTTTACACTAATCTGGTTTCTCATTTGTTTATAATGAGCTGAACAGAAATTTAATATTTTTAATGGAGTCCATTTTTTTGAAAATTATAATTTATATCCTACGAGTTAACATTTTTTTGAGTAATATTTTTTGTGTAACATATTGATTAAAATTTCAATTAAATCTGCATTTTAAATGTTTTAATTGTGTTTTCTGTTCAAAAAAGAAATGGAATTATATTTTTTTGAAATCGATTTAAAACATAAGAAATATCTAGGAGTAGCAGCGAACTATTTAGCATATAAATGGAACGGATAAAATAAATAAGAAGTTGTTTACTTGTGCGTTGCTTATAATGTTGGTATACATTTGTTTTTGAATCGGAGATGCAGGTCTTCGCATTATTATTGAATAAATTATTATTTTATTTTTTATAATTAACTTTGAAATGTTGTAAAACAATATTGCGTATATTTACATACAAATACTACACCTCTATTTCGCAGGTAGATCTACATAATTCTCCTACCGTCTTATTACGCACGCTCAGATATACATTTACTGGTTCTTGCGTATTCCTGTCTGCAATAGTATGCAAATCATTTGTATCTCCGAGACTCGAACAACTCTCGAAAACACTACACACACATATTTACGGTGTACGCGTAAAAAGTTTTAAACATTATTGCCATTTGATATTTAGTTTTATGCGTATACCGTCTTACGATAGTTCCGGTTCACGGAGTGGAATACGCAATCCGAGTCGTTAAGAACTTCAAGTCTTGTAGTAACGGACTGAGCGCGTTAAGAGCTTTCGACGGGATCTTCAGATTTTCTGCTCTCGGTGTTTTCGCACGTCGTCCGCGGCCGTTCTTGGGTTCGTAACACGGACAAATCGCATATGCTGAAGCCGTACCACACTGCAGTTATCGTGCATGCAACTATTACTCTTACGGCTCATTCGAGTCAATCGACGAACATCGGATCAAACCGTATAGCCTAGCTCGCACGTCGTCATCGGTCGCGGCAGGGATGATCATCACACGCGAAATGCCCATTGTCCGCGAGTACTTCACGAGTACTTGCTCCGGTACACGCGCGCATACAACGCTTTACCATACGTACGCGGAGGGGTTCGTTGTACGTCACGATAATTCAGGGGGTGTAATAGATTATTATTAATATTTATGCAATTTTCTATTTTATTGTGCATATTTTTACCGAAATTTGATCAAAATACAATAATTTATATTCTTACACAGTATAAAACAGTGGTTCCCAACCTTTTTTATTCCACGTCCCCTTTGTAGATTTTCTAAACTCTCGCGCCCCCTTTGTAGATTTTCAAAATTCTCGCCCCCCCCCACTTCTATAACATGAAAAATATATCACTTTTTTGTGTACTTTACAAAGAAATTTTAAAATATCCGAGATGAATTCAATTTTATTGATGATAATAATTATAAAATATAAATCATAGTAAGATAGTAAGTAATATAATATAATGCAATTAACGATTTATTAATGTGTAGGCTGGCAACACTTTTCTTTAGACAATTTTTTATGTTTGGCTCAATGTTTGTTTATCAATACTTTATCAATATCTTTATTGATTATATTTATGTCTCTTTAATACTCAATAACCGGTCGTTATTAATTTTTCATATTTTCCCTACATTTTAAAATAAAAATAATTTAATAAATAAAAACTGTATTTTGTAATGACTGCCTACGCCTCCCCAGAAATGTTTACACGCCCCCCCAGGTTGGGAAACACTGGTATAAAATATAAGGGAGTTTTCGCAACATCAAATTATTAAAAATAAAACGTATAGAGCAGATAATGCGAGTACAAACGTACGTATACGAACGTATAGGTACATAGACTGCATTATGATATGCATGGACATTTTTTTGTTATTCCAAAATATACTTATAGTATATTTATTTTTTAATCTACATATTTTTAGATTTTTAGTGCATACGATAAATGCATATTTTCCCAGCTTTTAGTGCATAAGTGCATACTTATTTAGACATTTTCTAGAGCATGAACTCACGAGCCATGATTACTACAATTATTGTTGGTATTGTAATTACGGTGCGCAAACAATCGCTGTTCAACCCCAAGCTCGACCCGATCGAATACTGCAGCAGCCGTTATTCAGCGGCGGTCCTTTTCGATCCTTTTGCACGATTGGCGTTCGTCACCGTTCACCGTAACGTCACGTTGCCGCCGGTACCGACTAACACCCCGTCGGGCACGAGTCTTCGCACGCAGCGATCATTATCGTTTACGGCAGGGGTGACCGATTAATACTTTTGTACGGCCAAATTGGGAATGATGAACATTTTCGGCGGCCATATAAAAATAGCCGAGCAAATATTTTTAACCTATTGTATTATTAGTATGCAAAAGTAACATAAATGAAAAATAACAAATTGAAAAAATAATAAAAAAACAAATTACACATTAATAATGAATATAATATAAATAGAAAATCAGATTACAATTAGTGGGAAAAACGGCAAGTTTTCATTCTCTTATCGTTTTTCATTCGTATTTTACTATTTTTACTATTTCTTGTCCGTTGAAATTCGGTGACGAGCTTAAGGTGCGAGCTTGAGTCGTGTTCATCGGCTTGAAACCGTAACCATCTGTTAAGGCCTGCGGCGGCTCTTCCCGCCGTGCGAAAATCCCGCGTCCACTGTACCCGCAACGAGTCGTCCGGCAGCTACCGATCCGTAGGTCACCGCGAGCGGTGCTCCTGTCGGCGCGGCACGTGCCACGGTGGTAATGCCCCGGTGATGCTCAAGTCACGTTCGGATCAAAGGAATACCCTGCGCCATCCGACGGCGACGGCCACATGTTTTGTTCGCGATTTCGCTTACGAGACACATTTTTCAAGTATGTTTATACACGCCTCGGTCACACGTTTTGGTGTAATACGTATAATGTAGCGCATACTGATAAAATCGATAAACCACCAAAAGGCATTCCAGAACGAACACTCGACCACAGATTCTTTTGCGCTGTTATTCTACGTATCCAAGTTTGAGCGTCTTATATGTATATGTGATAAACATAGTACGTTGTCATTATAAAAAAAAAAAAAAAAAGGCGAAACCTATAGTTTGGGTGGGACTCCACGGTCGGGTGATATACATTATTTTTGTCATTTAAACTTGAAACCAATGTATCATTGCTCTCGTAAAAAACTGTTGAAAAATTTAAAAAAATACCTGTTCAAAGTACTAACTAGACGAAATTTACTTTCAGAAAAGCACCCAGTTTGTATACATCGGAGCAATCTCCCTGGTCGAAATAGTGTACACAGACACAAAAGAACAACACACATCATGATAAAACATATACATTAATACATTATTCCTCGTTTCACTCAGAATCTAAAACACACATCATGACAAAACCAATACATTCCCCACTTCATTTACAATCTAAAAAATAAAGCGTAGTAAATTCATTATTAAATAAGTAAATAAGATTTACGTGGAACCTCTACCGAGTGATTGTATGTGACAAGTTAAAAGGGCGAGAGTACCTTTCAAACACAAAAAACATGTAACAAGCCCAGTTTAAAATCGATTAAATTTACATTTCCCAACGCACTTTATTATAATAACGTCAATACTAGACATCGCCACTCATGTGCATCAGCAGAATCTACATGATCCCGTTCATCTCTCTCTCTCTATCACTCCTCTTTCTCTCTCACACACTCTCTCACACACACGCACGTAATCACTCACTCTCACTTATTCTCTTGCAACAGAATATATTAAACTCCGCAGATCGTGGGTTCGTAGTGTTTCACTCGAAATTACAATAAGCTCGTCATCCCAATCCATTAATAAAGACAAAACAGTATACAGTCATTAAACGGGAAATATAGATGGAATTGTATAAGTTCGTATAAAGTGCACCATGCCGATCCAGTTATATCTAAAAATATATTACCTGCAAAGCCGGCTGCAAGCGGATGAACATTTAACTGCAGTTTTTGAACAAAACTGAAAAAGTTTGTAGGAAAACCGCTGCCCACCTGAAGTTGGTACAGTCTATCTTTATATTATGTGGAAAATCAGCGTATTAGCCGGGAAATCGTCTTAAGCGAGAGCGTCTTAAACGGGTTCTACTGTAATACAGTAATACAGTAATACAGTAATACTGTATTACATATATATAGAATACAGATTTATATTATTAAAACGAGAAACCAACATTGTCCTTTACGAGGCAGTGCGGTCGTTTTATTTGAAAAAAATGTGAAATTATTGTATTTATTTTTTTATATATAGTTACATATATTATTTTACTTGACACCTTTTATCCAAGCCAATCCTTGAACATCGGAAAATGGCTTAGTATTTAAACGCGTTTTGTTATTTTTTGATTATTCAGTTGGAAAATCGATGAAATATATAAGTTCATAAATGAAACCGAATCAACCATGGAAATTCTTCGGGTCGAAAAAAATATTCCAACCAAGACTGTATTATAAAAAAGACCCTTAGGTTTGAAACATTTCCAAACAAAGCATTTATTTGTTCTGGATTTTGACCGATATGAGCGCCATGGTTTCACCACTATACTTATTTACCGGTATAAGTTTCAACATTTTTTGTTTGATTCATGACATTCATAGTATATTCACCGAACGATGTACAAAATTAATGTTAAATTTTGAATGCTAATACATTTACCGGTGAGTAGTAACAGTAATCAGAAATCCAATTCAACAGAAAATAAAAAACCTTGGTGTAAAATGCTTGTACACGGTCAATAGTACAATGGTAAAATTAATTTTTCGAACTTATTTGAATTTTAAATGTTAAATATAAAATATCGTATATTGGAAATTAAAATATTAAAAAAACTGGTGAAACTCCTAGATTGGGTGAGACGAATGAATTGGTGAATGATATTGCTGTATTAGTCTTATGAACTTGGACCAATACACTATAGCTGTCCATTGCTCTTGAAAATTTATTTTGAGTGAAAGTACTTTGAGTTTAATAAAAGTCTCAGTCAATCTTTTGAGTCGCTACGATTATATTCATTCTGAAATAAAAACAAAATCAATTTTTTAAATTATTTAAAACAATTTTTATTGGCTACAAAGAATTGTATTGTATTAATGAAATATGAAAAAGTTAATTTCCAATTTTTGAGTTATTCTCACTTATTTGGAAAACTTTTAAGAATTTCACTAAATGGCCCCCTCAAAGTACCAACTAGACAGTATTTCCTTCCAGAAAAGTACCAGGTTTTTGTATAACGGAACAGTGTTTCAGGTTGAAATCGTGTACATAGACACAAAAAAAACTAATCACACATCATGATATAACCAATAAAACCGTTGTTTTACTCAGAATCTAAAAGATCGTTTGCACTATTTTAAATAATGTTACAATTTTATATACCAAGATAAACAAGATGTTGCACGAGATGTATAGTTCTGAAGAACACAATTTAATTCACAAGTAATTCGATTAAAGTTTAATACCACTGATTATGTAGTACTGGGAATAAAGGTTGATAAAAAATTATTGTTAAAAATAATTAAGACTATAGAATCACATTTATTAATCTTTTGAATATAATTTTATCTTACTACGTGTCATGCAGCGATGGTGAGAAAGAGAAGATGATAAGAAGAGGATCAAATATTTCAGTAGACACATTCTCGCGGTGAACATCGTGAATATTCTTTCATTAAAAATACCTCAATCGAGAATTCAAATACTTTTAAGTTTAAAAAATAACCCCGATATTCCGAGTTTTAAATGAGTTTCTATTATACCGCACAGCTTTCGCCTGAACTTGAAACCAAATAGCCATCCAAAAGTGGGTTACAAGTATACTCCTGGTGGATGGGTAACTGGATACTGTTATAGAAAGATTTTTTTATAAAATTATAATATTATTGATCTAAAAATGAACTCTTTTTGAAAACTGGTAGGTATGGAAAAAAAAGGTGGAACGCAAACGTTTAACTTAGAAAAATGAAAAATACCTATGGAAAGTTTTGAAACCTGTGTCTTTGATGATTTTACTTACTATTCTAATATTCTACTCTAAGAATATGTTTCTACCGTACGTTGATAAACTTAAATTCAATGTTGAATGTGAAACATTTTATTCGACAATCATTGTATGATATAGCACTAGGATTTTCAAAAGAGTATTATATTTATTCATATAAATGGCTTATTCATTTTATTATAACCTTTTCTTTAATAAAAATATTTTCAACCAATTCCTTCTGAGTAGAATAACTTTTATAATTAAAAACAAACCAAGATTTTCTTTCATTGCCTACTATGGCCATGTAATATCAAATGCTAAGAACTTTCAATACATGTTTAATCCTATAATACGCATATTGTTATGTCCAAACGATTGTATATACCAAAAGAAAGTGTATTATTTTTTATTACCTAAGCAAATATGATTTGTGATAAAATTAATTAATTTTGTAGTAATTGTGTCATTGTCACTTTTAAGATTACTGAACATAAAATTGAATTGCATATTTAGTTTGTTGATATTCCAAAATTAAAAAAATCCATAAAACCGTTATTAATAATTAATTGTAAACACAAAAAATATTAAGTGAAATTTAAACTTGTTGAACGTTGTATAAAAATAATTATGAATTTTTCGCTATACAATTATGAATATTTTTCAAAATAATGTTGTATTAGAAAACAACCAAATTTTAATTAAGACGATGAATTAATATTAATTTGATAATACCATTATAATTTTTTTAAAGTTGTTCACTTGAAAACTTCTAACTTGTAAATCGGATTAGAAGCACAACGTATATTTGATAATATATTTTAACAACCAATGTGTTTGCAGAACTAATCCCATATATATACGTATATATATTTATTATATTGTCAGTGCCGTAATTCCTGCGAAAACTTTAACACAATAATTCTGTTGATTTGCTTGAAAGCTAAATAGTTTTCACCTCGGCGTGGAATGGTCCGGTTCACCGTTCGGAGTGCTTAAGGTTTTCGTGTATTTTAACGGAAAAAGAAAATGTAATTCAAGAGTCAATAATGCATTCATTATGTGGAAACGGACGTTGAAAAATGCGCAGTGAGCCGGAGTTAAGTGTGCGGAGTCGTAGAAAATGTGAGAAATTCGATTTTGGCGTCAGTATAATTTATTTTTACTCAACACTGACACACGAAACAAAATACCGAACGAACCAAAAAAAAAAAAAAAAATGTGAAGATGTAGAAGAAACTTTCGCGAAACGTCAACCGCGATGTTCATTTTCGTCGGGACATTTTTACGCGCAATCGTTATATATAAGGTCTGGTTTAACCGAATCTCATTAACTCATCCGACTGCCAATTTACAACGGGCGCGTGTGAAATATCACAGCAGCGACTTGGTAGAATACAACGTTTTGGACTTGGAAAAAAAAATAAAATAAAAACCATTCGTCTTGGAGTCGTATATGATAATTAAATCACGCAATATTGTATTGATAAAAAAATTGATTTATCACTCAGTGCCCCGAATACGCGTGAATCGTCGTGCGCCAGTCGTGTCAAACTCAATGTATCAACTGAGCCGACAATATTAAATAAGATACTTCGCGAGACGCACAAAAAACTCGGTGATATTCGTTTGCGTCTTAATTTTTTACTTGAAAACTGACAACTCGTTTGCGTGCGACTGTTATTCCCGATTTGGACTAAATCGATATCGATAAGATGCCCATTAAGCAAATAATGATACTAATCGCATTATAACAATTTTCGCAGGTGATAGGTAATACGGCTACGTGCAAGTGAGATGCCCAAGGTTTAGTTGAACGAGTGGTGCTGCGGCGTGGTGATTGTGTACGTTGTTTTTATATTGAAAACTTGTAAAAACAAACGAAAAAATCGTGTACGGTTGTTTATAATTGTATTCTTGATACTCATTCGATTCATTGATACGAGTAAAATCTCCGCTCACCAACCCTTCTGAAAATATGAGGGGTATATTGTAATTTTTAAACCACTGTTATATTCGTATCTCTTACTTTTTTTCCTGTTTTCTACCAAACGATAATTAACCACCTATGATGGTAACCTAGACAAGTAGTTATATGTTATATTACGTTGTATTGTACACGTGGACGAGAAGACACCAAAGACTTTTGAATATATCTAAAGTTTTTGGGCTGGATGCAATTTTTTTTCTGACCAATCAATTTAGCGTGAAACGCTGTATTATCACTATAGAGACGTAAATCAATAATAAACAAGTTCCAATAATTTCTGGATTCTTCATCGATTCAAAAATATACCAATGATTCCTCAAAATTTTTTTCGTTAACTTTATAAACAGAATTATATACCAAATGCCATGCGCAAAATTCCAAGAAAAATATTATCACATTTTTCCGTTTGCATCACTTTAAGTTACAAGCGATGTGTACCGTGTATACGCGTTACAATTATTTAAAATATGATTGATGAGACGTATTTTAAACAAAAAAAAAAAAACATTAAAAATAATTATTTATGTTAAGTATTATGACCGAAATATTAATTATTTTTCATCTAGTGTTATCCAAGGAGCGTGTTTGATCACAAGTCGTCTAAATATTTATTTTTTTGCGGACATTGTATATTAATACCGATCGATCAAAACTCGTATACGTAGACACGTATTGTTCGCGGTTACGGGTTTTCACGGGAATCCGATTGATAAAATGGACGGTGTGAAGTACTTTCGTTTGTGCTTATAAAACTATTTAGATGACCGTTAGTGCGGCGGAGTCAGTGGCGTAAATAGGTCATTGGAGGCCCGTGTGCAAAGACTTCTATGGGCCCTCCAAAAAAAGTAAATAAGTAGTGGTAAAAATATGATTTATCCTTATTAATGGTTACCTAGGTTAGATTTATTGTTTACATATTACTTACTTGAAAGCAAACTAGCAACATTTAATTTTAAACAAATCACATCTGACATCTTGTACATTTATTTAGATAGGAACATTTTAATATTATAAAAGTAAGATACGTTAACAGAATAATATTAAATTAAACAAAACTAAATTAATTATACTCATATTGTTATGATCACCACAAAATAAAATCGTTCCACATTTATAACACTAGAAACACTTATTTAATCACTTATTAAATAGTAGGTAACATACAAATATTTATTAATGCATAATATAATAAAATATAATTTTGTTTCATTTGAATAATAATTAACAATAAATAATACATTTGAATAATATTTAACAATTATTGTTCAAAAACTTATTATAAAGTATAAAAGATTCAAATATATTAATCAAATTAATTAATAAGTCAAATAAGAACATTGGAACTACTTGAGAAAATTTTTCCTTCTTGACTTTAAATTTGCAAAGTCGTTTATAATTTTGTCAATTGCAAGTTCTGAGGTTTTTTCTCTTTCAATATTAAGAATTGCAATATTGGTCAGTCTATCTTGTGAAATTGAATTTCTAAGATAATTTTTTATGAGCTTCAGCTTAGAAAAAGAACGTTCGGCAGAAGCAACTGTAACTGGAATAGTCAGAAAAATCAAACACAGTGTAAAAACGTCATGAAAAGATGATGCCAAGTCATGTTCGATCAAATAAACTGTTAGGTCTTTAATATTATGTAACACAGATGTTGAATTATTAACACAAAGAAAATTTCTCAAACACAAAAGTTGATTTGTTATATCTGAACTTAACTCATTCTTATATTTTATGTGTAAATCGTAGGACGCTTTAATTATAATTTGTTCCTCTATTGTAGTAAGATTTATTGGTTTTAAAAAAGAAAACTCATCACTTATTGTTTTAAGACCTTTAAACCTTTCTTTTAGCTGAAACAATGCTGTGTCCAGTGTGGGATAGAATACTCTAACTTTAAAATTGTCCTCAGTAATAGTAAGTCTTCGGTCACTATCAACTTCTTCGTGGTACCTAACAGCAAATCTATCACGTTTACAATTGAAGTTGAAAGGTATTTTCCATGTAACACAAAAATTTTTGGCGTCTTCTACTATATTATTATAATTAGATCGTAAATTAGTTAAATCTTCAATAGCACTATCAAGTTGAACAACAGCAAATTCTATGTTGAAATTCATCAACTGGAGAGTTTTAGATACTACATTTAATGATCGTAATATTCGTTCCCAAAAACTTAAAATTAATACAAACTCAGCTGACTCAAGCTTTTTTTTTAAGGAACCGCCTAAATTTTTTTCATCAGTTTTATGAGACGTAAGTAGAATATGAGTAAGTGCTTTGATTATGTCAAAATACCGTTCCTTTAATGCAAATACAGAGTCGTAGCGTGCTTCCCATCGTGTTGGGCAGACTTTCTTTAAGGTTTTCTTTTGTATTTTTAATTCAACTTCTTTCCCTAAAGCTAGTAAAGCCCATCTAGGTGCACTTACACTAAAAAAGTTGTAAACATCTTGAACTATATTGAAAAATGTCTGAACTTTACTAGAGCTTTTCGCCGCATCTGAGATCACTAAATTGAGGTTATGAGCACAACAGTGTACATATACAGCATTAGGAAAATCAGATCGAATTAAAGTTTGAACACCTGAGTGCTGTCCGCTCATAACTGCTGCACCATCATACCCTTGCCCGAAACACTTATTGATACTAAGACCAAACGTCAATAATGTTTGACGTAAAAGGTTTGCATAGTCAACAGCATAATGTTTATCAAGTACAAAAAATCCCAAAAACGATTCTTTAATTTCAATTTTCTTGTTTTCATGGTTCACTACTACAAAACGTATAATAATACTCACTTGGTCCACTTTTTTAATATCTTGAGTAGAATCCAGTATAATTGAAAAACCACAAGACTTTCTGATGTCATCACAAATTATTTCACGAACTTTATTAGCTAATATTTCAATTAATTCATTTTGTATTAATGGACTTAAGTACTTGATTTTGTGTTTAGGATTACTCACTAGATTATTTAAAATTGGATCAAATTCTGCCAATAAATTAATAGTACGTAAAAAATGTCCTTCTGAACACTTTTCTAATGATCCAATTTTTCCTGTATGCTCTCTTAAGGCAGTGTTTCCCGCTGTTAATGATAATATGATTTTAATCAAACGTAGTAAAATATTTCTCCAAAATGTAGCCTCTTTACTATATTGTATTTCTAGTTCCTTATCTATCGTTTTATTTTTCACCCATATGATCCGCATATTTGTTGATTCTAAGTGTTGAATTGATATTTCATGACGTTGAATGCTTTGAGATAAATATTTCCAATCATCGATTCCATTTATCCATTCAGACTTAAAAGAAGTACTTTATTTACTTTACTTACTTCTATTAGCAAATAACCAGCAATATTCACAATAAGCTCTATCTAAAACTGTAGAATAGCATAACCAAGAACGAGATATTTTTGAACCAGACCGTGCAGAAACAAAATAGAAAGTAGAAGAGAATTTTCTGCCATCATTATTTTTTGGAAATTCGATAACTGGCTTACATGGACCAAATGAAATAATGCTTCTTTTAATGTCACTGCTTTCTACTTCTTCATCAAAATGTGCACGATCAGTTGGATTAGTCAAAGTAAGATTCAATAAATTTTGTTTTGTAAAAATTAAATAGAATTTGAACATAAGTCCTCTGGCACCTGATGGCTTTGTTTTTAGATAAGGTACACACAAATATAGTTTATGGTATTAAGAATTTAAGTATGATTAACAATTTGAGTTAAGTTGATATTTAATACAAAAAAACAATATTTTAAATTATTCATTTTACATTTAGAAAAAAATTGTACATAGGTCACCCTAACAATAATAATAATATTTTATTTTAAACTATATAATATATACCTAACATAGACGTGCGCAGGATTTGTCGGGTGCCGCATACATTTTTAACCGTCCCAATATAACTAACAGCCTTGTTACCAGACTGCAACTAGTCAATGGAATGGTCACAAACGTTTTAAGACAGTGAAAAATATTTTTTTAAATTTTAGATCTACCATTCTGTTTTAATCAATCAAGCCATTTGAATACAGAACCTAAACTTGTGCTTCTTGGACCTTGGTGAACATTCAGTAGACTTTACATTTACTGATTTACATGACGTGTATGACATATAGGAACGTAGAATGTACGACCAACAAATAAAACCCGTTTACTTTTAGATTTATTGCTATGATAGACAATTTGGAAAAAATTGTACATAGGTCACCCTAATCATTACCTATTTATTTTACCTTAAACTATATGATATATAACAAACTAGACATTTAATACTCCTAGGTCCCCAATGATATTATATTATTAGCGTATAAAACCACGATTATAAATAAACTATAATAATCTATAATCTTGTATAGCAGCGGTTCCCAACCCTTGGGCCGCGAGCAGCATGGTACTGGTCCGCGAGCCATAGGTATAATATTAAATAATATATATTATAATTTTATTAAAACGTATATAGGTATGGTATGGGTGGGCCTCAAATATTTTTTTACAAAATTAGTGGTCCGCGAAACTAAAAAGGTTGGGAACCGCTGTTGTATAGAACTATAGACCATATATATATACATTATACATAGTACCAATTCAAGGTCCGTAATTACTATAGTATTTTTTTCAGATATCAAAATAATATTCCTATTTTGGTGAAATTATTAATCGAATGACGAATATAGAAATGGCCAATAGGGTTTTGTAAGTTGGGCTGGGGCCCCTTTCGGTCCCGGGGCCCGTGGCGTTTGCCCACTTTGCCCACCCGGTATTTACGCCACTGGGCGGAGTGCGGGACCGCATGCGATAAATAATGCACAAAAGCCACCAACTCACCGCGCTAATGCGTTTATATTGTGTTCTCTCGCTGTTCGTCATGACTTTATGCGTATTAAGTTTGCGATACTCATCTCGAATCCGGTACATTCGTAAACTTTCCAAATCCGAGAGACTGCAGACAGGTACGAGACCGGGTAGCGATCAAGGAAGTGATGACGACGTTAATTCGTTGACCATTTTGAAATAATAATAATAATGATTACTCGAACGCGAGACCGACACCAAGATCGATATAAATTCTATACAACGATGGCCCACGTGATTTTATGTAGGCGCAATAGGATAATATTTCATCCTGAGCTCCCGGCAGTGAGGCAACATACGTATCCTGGCCGCACCTGATTGCCTGACACTCGGATCCCGTCGATTTATACGATTGGATCGGGTCAAATGGCCGGCACTCAACGAATACACCGTGCATTAACCGCACGATTCGAAACACTGACTTCTCGGTATAAGGGGCTTATAATGCGTGAATGGGGACATGTACTTAAACGGAGCAGATTGTATACCCAAACCGATTCCGTAGGTTATAGGACCATTTTCGCGGATTCCAAACGAGCCGTTCCTTTTGCCTGCGAAGATATATTATAGTGCTAACGATGATAATTATTACCGTTCACCGAATTCTTCAAAACATTTTTTCGACGTTTTTTCACAAGCAGTTATTATCCGATCGAACGCGTTAATAAAATATAACGTATTTCGTATCACTCGCGTTTCCATTAAATTTCCAATTAGCAATCATCTATTGGTGCAGGGCTTTGGTGTTCAATTTTCAAAAACACACATTACCCTGGGTCGCAAATAATTCCTTGTTCTATTTGAAACTGTTTAAGGTTGTAGTTTTATTAACGCTAGTAAAAATACAAATTGTAATCTGGTAATTGAAAATTGATATTATTCAATTCTATGAACTCAGAATTTCTAGCACTTCACAATTATGAGAGGAGGCTTTACGAATTATAATAACAAGGACCTCATTATAAAATATATAAGGCTGTATACATCATTAAAATAATTAAGGAATTAAAACAACTCATATTTTTTTTTGAAAAATTGAACGATCGCGTTGAACAATCACTTTTAATATTGTTTAGCTATAACTTTGTCAGAAGAAAGTTCTATTAAGGTGGAAATGTTTTGAGCATTAATATTATAATTATCCGGCCTCAGATGGAATTTATATTTTTACGTGTTGGTTGTCTTGCAAATGATGTGGTTAAAATCAAACAGCAAAACCAATCCCACCGTGATTTAAGCGGAATTTTAGATAGCATCTCATTAACAAGCTAAACGTAAAAATTTAACTGTTAATATTTTATTAGAAAATCAATAAATATGTTCAGCTGCTATTGTATTTTTTTTGGGTAGCAAACAAAATTCATATAGCTACTGACTACCGCATGACGCAAAAGTCCTATAGACATCGAAATAATATTATAATGTCTCATCGGGTGGGTCTTACTAAAATTTCGTCTAAAACGTCACGGCGGATGTCACGCTCGTTTTCGTCAACTAAATCGTTGTTAGGGGATCGTTTTATTTTACTCGTTTGTGTTGTGTATGGGACACATCTGTGGTGTGCCAATATATCCATGTACAACGTGGATCTCTTTCGTATGGAATTTATCTATTGATCGATGGAAAATCAACAGCGAATATCTTTCATTTACCTGGAAGCAGATGTCTGCTTAGTGTTTTTTTCATGAGCAATATTTATCATTAATTTGATTCATAATGTACGGTCTACATAAAATGTGACGAATGAACTAACATGTTATAGTGATGTCTCTTATTCACATTTAACCCAGATGTGCGCCGGGCTAACCTAGGACTGTTCGAAGCACTGCATCGTGTGGTATTAATCGTTCGTAGGTATTATTTTTTACGACGAGCATTCATGCACGTCTTATTACTTTCTGCGCACAAACTTGGACACGCCCGTGAACGTGTTACGAGAAGTGTCCTGCGCCGTATTTTATTCGACTTTTTTTTGCTTTTTTCGGACGGACAGAGTATTATGTCCGGTGCGTCGTCAAAACAGTGTACGACTACGGTACCACGGGTCGTATACGAACAAAAACTACCACCGCGCACGTATCACAATAATTGTAAGCCGTGGGTCCGCGGGGAAAATCGTTCTATTAGGGGTGTTCGAATTTAAACGCGGGCGCGCGCCCATAATTGTACTTGCGCGCTCACGTCGTGATGTATAACGACTTGTGCGTAAATGCGCGTATGCACGCCGCGAACACGCGTATACATTATAATGTCGTGTACGGACGCGCGTTTTCGCCGGGCTCATAAATCACTATGGGTTTTCCGCATAATGCACTACATGTATACGCGCGGCGCGGGTGGATAGCGCGCGAAGAGAGCAACGCATTGATTGGAAAACCACGCGGAAAGCCAATTAAAAAGCCATTAACGTTGGTTATTCGTCACGAGGCCCGGGGAAAAATGATCGAAAATCTCCCGCCCCCACCCAGAAAAAAGCGCGCGAAATATTCACGTACGCGTAGCACGTCGGCTGTTGACGAATCGCTGCGGCGCCCTCGTGTTTTAGATTTTCCATCTCGTCAGTCGCCACGGAGCACACGAGCTCACTCGATTGTATACATACACAAGCACACGCAGTGCCGGATCTAGGGGGGGGGAGGGCAAGTGGGTATCATTGCCCTGGGCGCCGTCGGTATGAGGGCGCTCTTGAATTTATGAAAATTCAAAAAGCCTTAGTCTGGGTATATTACAAATATACATATGTTTAAATTTTTTTTTAATTTTTAATTTTTAAGCTTGAAAATTAATATAATATTACATACATACTATTTAGGAATTTATATAACTATTTTTGTCTGATGAATATATTAAAATTCATTCGTCAAACATAGATATTATCTAATTTTTGTTTTCGGAGAAAAATCGACTGATGGGATTTGGAAATAACTGTTAGTTGTAATAATAATCTACTATAATGATGTCACTATATTGTATAAAAGTTATATAATATAACCATATATATATATATAAAATCATACTTGCGATCTACTACAAAGCAAGCAAGACTTAATAACTTATCATATAATTGCAAGAAAGATTAATTATGATGAAATTATAAAAGATTTCACTGCAAAAAAGGCTAGAAAAGTAAACTTTTAGATATTAAAATGTTATTTGTTAAATTAAAACCACCAAGTTATACATAAATTGTGTTTATTTTCTATGTTTTTATACGTGTAATATTTTACAATATGATATTTTATATATGTACATGTAAATTATATAAAAATAGCAAAGTTTCCATATTTAAGTTAATAAAATGTTTATATTTTTTAATATGTAAAATTAATTATTATTATTATTATTATAATATAAAAATTATTAATATCATAGAAAAAAAGGTTTATATTAAATACCCCCTCTTTCCCTCGCTGAGGGGCCCTCGTAGCTCCACATATGGAGTGCACAGTTAAGGGCGCTGCATTTTTACTAGCTCCGGGCGTCAAATATCCTAGATCCGGCACTGAGCACACGCACACATGCACATGCACAAGCTCAAGCATCGAGCAAACACGTTTCAACTTGTTAAAGCTCATCACACAAAACTGCAAACGTGTTGTGCGCGATCCGCAAGGATCGAGACTGCGCTTAATCAAACTTAATCGCGTAGGTGTTGTTTACCCTCGTGGACGAAATCTTGAAGTTTTATTTTCGCGACCCGTAAGAAATAAACCGTGTTAAACTGCAGATTAAACACCGCGGGATGATAGCGCCGCGCGCACGGGCAACATAAATTAAAAAGTACTCGTACAGTTTAATACGCGCGCAAATACATTATAACAATAATATGCATGACCTTACGTGGACGCGTGTACGGCGGATTATGTGAGGACAATAAATATGTTAACCGTTAATGTTATCGTAATCGTTTTGCGTTTAAACGACTGTGCAGGTTTATTCGCCGGGTCTCGTTATCCAACGCAATTATGTGCAATAATGTAATGTAATAAGTTATTGCGAAAAACGTTTAATGAATAATTTATTCGATAACAGGTACCTGTGTATTATATATAGACGGTATATAGTATCGAATATCACCGATGAATACAAATTCGTTTTCGAGTCGGTATACTGAATGATATAGTATGTAATATGTTATTATGTACGCAGTGCACTCGATGATATAAATATATATATATATATACGCAGTGCACTCGATGATATAAATATATATAATATATTTTGATTCGATTTAAAATCAGGCGCATGCGTCTCTTCTTATTCTTTATCTTAACGGTATAAAAGAATTTGAAAAATATTATTTCACCTGTATTAAATGGTCCACGTGAACCATAATTGTATTTCGTACCAGGGTCTATTGTTAGTTAACAGTGTTCGAATCGGAAGAATAAAAGTAGAAGGACGTAATTAATTACAAAAAAGAGCGTACATGACATAAAAAAAAACATGCGGATACATCCCAGTATAGTAAAGGAACGCTAAAATTATTGAAAAAATAGTCGGGGTACTCTCAGTCTCTTTACATTCTTTCGAGCACTGTAGGTTAACTAAATTGTAGACTCGGAGAGTATCGTGGATACATGGAAATACTATAAATAATTAATTATAATAAAACGAATTATTTGATCGTATTTCACATTAAAATGCCAGTGTATGGGGTATGAAGTATAGATTACGACGTTATATAAAAACTGGTGTGTCCATAAAATTGAATATGTTCGCGAAAAAATCTAAGATGTTACGTATTGTTAGACTGTTTCTGTCGCGCTAAAAGCGTATTTTTACGAAATAAATTGTTGTTCCTCATGTGTCAGTATTATAACTGTATTTATATATTGTGATAAAAATGTATACGTGAAAGTACGGAAAAAATGGTTTTAGTTTACGATAGTGTTGTTAATTTTCTTTGTGTTTTCTATATTTTTATGAGGAAACTACTGAGACGTGCAATTCTGACCCCTCTAGCTGTATGTTATGTACGTACAACTGTTTTATTCGAAATAATTAAATTGTTTCGGATAAAAACTACCAGAGGTATTCCTTAACTTTTCGTAATTAAAATATTCCAGACCACTGATAATTTGTATCACCAAAACTTTAAGAAATAATAATGTACACGCACAAACTATACATAAACGCGTACCACTAGGCATTTTGGTTCCTTTGACAACAAATTTATAAGCGTATATAATATGACGTAATGAGTAATGACGTACTTGGTCATATACATTGTCAATAGAGTATAGTACAATTACGTCATATAAACGAAACTTGAAATAAACTTCGTAATTAACTAAAAAAAAAAAAATGTTATTTAATTTCTATAATAATATCATGACTTGCCGTATTCGTAACACTCGGTTACATATTAGATTAGATTATGATATGTGTACGTTTTAATGGTGTTTGTTTTTCTAAAAGGTTTGGGAAAACTAAAACGATCGAAACAATCCGATTTAAAAACGGTATTAAAACAGTAAAACAGGCTTTTGTTCAATTTTGGATTTTTATAATCTAGATAAATTAGACATTACCACGGGGAATGCCTGTTTTTCCGGTGTTCACACTTAATAAATATTTAGTGTTCGAACACGATTTGACTTGAAGTGTTCCGAGAAGTCGGTAATGTCAGTGAAATCGTCAAATGAAGACGAATATCAAATATATTATCATCCACGCATTGTCGAACTATACATATTTATTATGTGTAACGATAAAACGAGTGCTTTTCGTACGCGGTCTCTTAAAGTTTCGTTTTTATTCCGAATTTTTTTGATAAAATATAAAAATACATTTGAACATACTAGACGGGTACGCGTACAATCGTCGACAAACAAGATGCCGATTTCGCTATTATCATATTATTATAGCTTACATTTCGTTTTCTCCGGGCGGCGGTGTCGGCGGCGCGGTGACAGCGGCGTCGTGCCCCCTGGTAAAACGGAACACGTGTCGAAACAAACGTAATAATACACACCGTCTTGCGTTCACAAATTACGGAAATCTATTTATAAAACAACGCGGCTTGACGTGCGCTAAAAAACTCGCACGGATCACATGATAGCAGACACGTGTTCACGTTAGCCGAGCTTATAATATTGGGATAAGTGATCTTGAGTTCGGAACTGATGTCGGTAAAACGCTAGGAGCACAATATTTTCACAACCCTTTTTCCGACCACAAAATTACCCGATGGTTTAGAATTACGGGAAAATAGTTTTGAAAAGAATATTGTACACGCGCATATTATTACCACAAGGACAGTATACCAACATCTATGATGAGATACCGTAGTAAATTATTTTTTTTATTATTATTTTTTTTTTCGCTCCCGGACGGGCCAGGAAGGTTTTACCATGCGATTCTTTTCGACAATATTTTTTATTTTAATGTTAAAAGTGGAAACGCATGATAATAAACTTGTGTATGCCAGTGTTTCCTGACAGTTGCGGTGAATGGGGGCGAGAAGATATTGCCAGGGGGACGCAAGCAATCATCCCGCATGATTGTTATTATTAATAAGAAATATGGCAATTATGTATATTGTATAGCTCATTTGCAAAGTATAGAAATAAAAAAGAGGTCGTCAAATTTTTATATTTATGAGTGGGCGTGGAATAAAAAAAAGGTTGGGAACCACTGCAGGTGTATGCAGCACGGTATGCATGGTCGATAAGCATAAGTTTTTAAGGTTTATACAGGTAAGGTTGTACAAAAACAGTGAGACCCGATGAAAGGCCGAAAACACTTGAATACATTAAATCATTTTGAACATAATTTATGTGCAATGCACGCGTATTTTCGGTTTCCTCTAACGGTATTAAATATGGGTCCGAATACGGACATTGATAATAATTAAAAAGTAAGCCGGTCCAACTATAGTAAAACATAACCCTAATATTTTATTTAAAGCGTTCTTCGTTTTGGAAGAACTTCTGAAGTCGCATAACCATTGTTAATCAATAATAATTAATGGAATAATCAAGACGAAACTTGGGTATGGATAACAAATTGTGACTAAAAATTAGCGAGAAGAAAAACCGAGCACGATCACGTCATTTACACGGCCTGTGTATTCAATATCGGATTTACTACAGTTCAGATCGTTCCGCGAATGAATACAATTATTCAGTCATAGTATCGCAATTGTTGCGGGATTATATTAAATCGTTTTCGTTTCACCGTGATAACCGAAACCCCGAAGAACAAATAACATTAAGCCCATTACAATAATGTTATATTATAATATTATCGGTGCTCGGACATAATGAGCGTCTTAAGAGACCGGGGCATTGTTTTTCTGGTGCTCTCGGCCCGCGCGCCAACAACAACATAATAATATTATAATA
This sequence comes from Periphyllus acericola, assembly GCA_949715065.1. NCBI lineage: Eukaryota > Metazoa > Arthropoda > Insecta > Hemiptera > Aphididae > Periphyllus > Periphyllus acericola. The sequence continues at coordinate 29,964,446 of OX454268.1, forward strand.
ACGTTATTGTGTACACGGTGAGCTTGTTAGAAATATCCACTCAAGTCGATCGAACACTGTTAGTATTTTCACGATAATGTGATTAACGGCCAAAGCCGTGTGTTCCTTTGTAAACGGTATATTGTGTAAGCAATCACAATTATTGTGCATTCAGATTTTAAATAGTGTCTGTCAAATACGTTCAAAGTAATGGTTTCGCGAAAAACAAACACAGGCATGTACAACACAGGCACTTTGAGAACATCGGAAAACGTATTACTATCAATAATAACTTCTTGGCCGTACCTACATATACGGTGAAGGTATATACAGACAAAGTGCTTCGGTTCCTTTATATTTTAACAAGTGACCTTGTTGTGAACTTGTAATGATATTTTATGGTTCCATTACCATGTATATTGATAATATTAAAATAAAATATTAGACTTTAACAAAATTAATCCGATATAAACACAACGGGTGAGATGCAGGGGCAGGTGAATGATATTGCCGTTTTCTTAAACATAAATTCATTGCCTCCCCCCAAAAAAAGCGATTTCACTGAATAAGGTCGGGTTAAATTTCAGGGTGGATCACTTTATATTTCTAATGATTGGTTGTTATGGTAGAAGATCCAAATTTTTTAAAAGGTATAGGTTTAAATTTTAATCAACAATTTTAATTAGTGTTTTTAAGTTTTAATCAGCACAACTTGCAAAGAAATATTTCGAAATTATGAAATGGTTATAAAACGTCAATTTAAGAATTCCATATATTATGGTAACTCCATATATAATATAACTCCATAATTAGTGCGTTACAAAATACTAGGCGGTGCCGGGTAGCGGGTACGAACCTTGATTTTGGTTGAAGTTTTTTGAAATTTATACCCTGCTTTTCAGTTTTTCTCAACTGTTTGGAAAACTGTTGAGAAATTCCAAATCGTGGTACAACCTATACATTACTAGTTTCATTCGGAGTCTTAAATAGCGGGCTGTTAAATGTTTCTTCCGAATAATAGTAAATGATTTATTGCTTATTAAATAATGTATCCATTGTTTATAATAATATTGTTACAATATTTTCAAAATAAATATATATACTACGAAACCCGAGAAAATGCGGCGACGGAGTAAATATTTAAATTACCACTGCTGAGAATTTATTTAAAAATATAACTTATAATTATTTACAAGTATTCGTTCTACTTTGAATTTCGAAGAAAAAAAATGTTCAAGACCGGCGCGGTATAACGGTGTTTTAATAAACTGCGTAGCAAAGATATCCGGTTATTCATTTTTAGTCCCCTACAAATACCATTTGATCGAAGCACTAAAAACTTTAGTTAAATTATTATATTAAATATAATAATACAGATGGTAAAACCACGCGTAATTCCTTATTAAATTACCTATTTTGAATCTAAAGCGCGCGTATCGATGGATGATTATCATCGATTTGAATATTTTTCTAAGTGTTTTTCAATCTAAGATGTTAAACTATAGTATTTTATATTTTTAACCACATCACGTTGCATGAAATTCATTATTTTTGTTTTTCCGCCGTAGAATAATTATTCTCACAGAATTGTATACCATACGCCACATTTCTATGTTTTCCTGGCTCGGGAAAATTATTCATTCACCCGGAGACAAACGAAAACTCCAAAACTCCATTTACTTAAAAATCTTTTAAGGTTTTTCGGATCATATCAAGACAATGTTCTTAGATTTTTTACAGCTGCGCTGTTTGCATGTTATTACCTATTTACAGTCTGGTGCACCAGAACCCGAGAAAAATAAACTCCGAACGGATAATCCTCCGTTTATACCATCGATTGTTATTATCAACAGACCCGTAAAAATGTACGTATTATTGTGCACCTATATATTGTATTATTATTGAATTTAAACTCCAAAAGTTTCTTTCGCGGTTGCTCAACGCGCGCGACCGATCAATAACAGTATTATATATCCGTGTGTGCCTACTACGTCATGACGTACAATATTTTCAAAACATTAATTGATAACTGATGATACATATTGGGGGAAGAGGGATGACAGGGAGTTGCTGCACTTTCCGGAAAAATGATAAGGAAACATTGTAGTTTTATAATATATACTATCGTTTTTATTGATATTATAGGTGTATATTTTAGTGCACGAAACACAGAAACGTACAGTTGTTGTGAATATATATTTATTTACTGCATTATATTTTTTTCTGTCCTCGTTTAAGTTCGTGTCGTCCTCCTTGAATTAAAATTAAACTTTTGTTATGTTTAAATTTTGAAAACCGGTTTCCTCTCCCCCCTCTTTGAACTTTCCCCTGAAGGGTGCCCACGATAACATACGTATGAACTTGGTTTTGCTGAGTTTACCTGTTCCACGCGAACAACACCATGGCCAATCGATCGCGGTATCGTTAAACGTAGGCGATTCGCGGGGCACTACCCCGGGTCGGCACTTGGGAAATGAATATTATATTATTTCCTGTCACGTCGACACGGCGTAGTGGCGAACAGCAATTATTTATTCCGACGTTTTAACGCCACCGTCGTCGCCGCGTAGTAGTCTAATATTATTGCGATGCGACCGACTGCTGCTGCTGCACCGGTGCGGCCGTTTTATTCGGTGTAACCGGTCGAATCGCGTTGGGCCGACGACGGTGGAACCCCGATTTTTCTGATCATCCCTTGCGGTCATCATCGCCGACGCGCATGTGAACTTACTGCTTTTGCATCCGTATACTCGCTGCTATAATAGTGTGCTTAACATGCGTTTTGCTAGAGTACGATATTTTTATTGCGATAAAATGTGTTTCACTTTAATATTAACATAAATAACACATTTTTTTATAACTATAAAATGCAGTTTTGAAAAACATTCGTTTCTGTGAAATCTCAACAGTTTTTCATGAACTTCGTATGGTTTTCAGAATATCTATCACGATATGTTATAAAATAAAAATCTATTTAACACAGTACAACATATTTTATAAACTGGTTAAATTGTTATTAAATATGTATATATTACATTAATATCGTTCCGTAGAAACAGTGTGAACAATACACATACCGTTGTCAATAGATAATAATCAACATTAATTCAAGTATACATTTATTTTATTTTTGCATTTAGTCTTGGGAATAATTTTAACTATTCTCTTTGCGTTTAACTTTATTCCATTATATTCACATTTTTCTTAAGGCGATTTTCAAAATGATGTAATGCACTTTTTAGTTTATCATTTACGCGGAAATGCAATAAATTTAGTGACTTCTCCTGAATGCAATCATTTCGCTGCCCTAGTCATTCAATTACGTAATATGAACGCAGTATTCGTAATCAAAATGAAATGAACACTGCACCTTTAATGCGCTCGAATCACGTGTAATTTGGTTAATTTGTATGATACGAGACTCTGAGCTATCCGCAGTACTCTTGGCCCTCGGGCTGCAGCTTATGACAATAAACAATTACAATAATAATGACCATGTGTTCAGTGTAGCGGACCGCGTGATATGGAATAATTTATAACATTCAACCGTGTCGTTATAATGTACACGGGTAGGTTTGGCGAGGAATAGGTTCCGACACGATATACGTTCTTTAACTGTAAACGGTAAACTGCACGTAATTATAACACGGCGCGACGCGTCTACCGTCGCACGGTCATTTTACCACCGGTGCGTACGGCGCAAGACCGAAAGTTGGAACCGGCGCACACGCTATTGTTGTGTATAGGTATACGTACACGATTTGTGAACGCGACGAGTGCATAAACAGCGCGCGGGTTCCGCGGGCACGATGGCCGGACACATAAACATGTTGAGAGTTATCAATCGAGACAATTATTCACGCGCGTTACCCATGTAGGTGGTCGATATATACGTGTATATACAGAGTGTCTCACCGGGATGTGCACAGAGCGATACCTCCCGTGATAAAAGATACAATCAAATTCTCTTTTATTTTTTTGACCATCCCGTGGCAAAGGAAATTTCGTTGACAATATAGTTTGGCATATATAAGTTTATTGTTAATCAACATTCAGTTTTCATTGGATTCGTGATTTTTCATAACGTTTTTGGTTCCAAAGTCTGATGTTTTTTTGTTCCGAACCAAGAAACCGCACGGTTGCTACCGGCTACCGCCGATAATACGGCAATCGGCGAAAAAACATATTATTATAGTTGGAAGTAGACTAGGTGCATGTGTATTATTTGATTGACGGAAACGAGCGTTATTGCTGCCTAAACAATCGCAGAGGACTGTGGACAATTGTGAGCAATCGGTTAAAAAAACGTTTTGATGACAGATTGTGCCTATATTCAGCGCGACAACTTGCCGTTACCAGTGTTCATGTTGTTAATATTATTTGTGTTGATAGTAATTCAGTACGATCTATGTTAATTTATTCTATATTCTACGTGGTAAAGAAACTATATAATCATACAGATTCTGTAAGATTAACATATACTGTATTATATTTTACCTATAGTACTCTTTCACTTAAAAAAAGGTCCTAGTTCGACTTTTGATATTATTATTTTTTACTTTAATAAACTGTGTGGTTTTAGTTATAAACTATCACTATTATCCTTATTATCCTTATATACCAACATTTTCAAGTAAGTTCGTTTATTCAATACTGTTTTCCGTTTTACCAACTAGACAAGTTATGCACTCGCAAACTCGAATGAGTACGTTTACGATATAACAAAGGTACGTTTTTTTAAATGTTATCGCGTCTTCCTACCTTCGCCCCCGTGGTGTCGGTTAAATATTTACACGTCATGGTAAGCGCAGGACTACCGTCGACGCCGCCAGCACCATATTCGCGCTTAGGGTACATTTTTAATTTGGAAAATCCGGAGCACCGTTAAGTGTATAATATAATATATGTATTATAATTGTCGGGAACCCGCGCGTTAACGGAGAAGTTTATGAACACCCTCTGCCCCGTTCGCACAATTAGTTGTTTGGCGCGAAAGGCAAGTCGGCGGCGTCGCTACTATCATCTATTATAGCCGACCCGCCAGTCCTGTCCTCGACCTCTGGCTTCACGCGAACGAGTGGAAAACCCATCGGTTATTGAAATCGAGCGGCTTTTCTTCTGGTCCGCCTGGGCGGCGACGATCCGTCTGGAATTAAATCGCACGGAACTGGCGGAGGCGCACGTGGCGCAGGAGCAGAAACTCCAAATCCCTTTCAACGGCCGCGGGACGACATCAATTATTGTGTTATCACGTGCGCAGCGGGGGGGGGGGGGTCGTCGCGCGAACGGCTCATTTAAGCTCATCGTCGGATGAAATATCGGCGCTGCAAGGGGAAACCACGATTTCGTGCCTGCTCGTCTAACCAACACCACTGGACGAGGAAAGGTCGTTTTATTCGTCGGACCAGGGGTGGTCTGTGTATACCACGGTACAAAACGCTAAATCGAGTTTTTGTTCGAAGTTCACACTAGGCGTTTGGTCCGTGTTCGACAATATATTGGGTATAACGCACGCACGTTACATACGAATGAACGGCGTGTAATGTCATTTTTGTTTTTTATTCAAAGAGTATTTACAATCCGTGCTAGGTTTATACAGTAGGTAAATAATATGATAATTTATTATTGTCTAATATACGTCATAACTGTAAGCAATACGAGACGGTGCTATTATAGATGATGGAACCCAGAGAGTCTCTGAAATATTTTATTTTAAAACGATATGGGTAAAACTTATATGGGTTGTGTGTTGGATGAGATTTGTGATATAAGTGGAATATTATGGGTTTGAACAGTGCACTAGCATAGAGTTTGAACGTTCTGCAGTGTTTCGACTGTTTCAATTTTAAAGTCCAAGTGCAGTGCGGTCGTCGTGTGGAGCTTGATACATACCATGGTGCGGAGGTCACCATGCGGAGATACTAGGTAGTGATGATCGACTGTAACGTTTGAAAATTTGGGACTGCTTTGCACAGCCCCAAATTTGAATCGCATTTGCCTTTCATACGGATCTTAAAAGTGTTTTATGCGTACAACGTTTTGTGAGGACTTGTTCGACATCGTCGCGATACATGATCGCAAAATTGTAATATCCACACTCGAAGCCCGCATGATATTCGCGTATTTTCGCAGTATATCGACCGCGCAAAGATGCTACGATTCGTCGTTAATTTTCCACTCGTAGAACCGCACCGGCATTCACCCGCGCTCATACACTATATGCTACACGCAATACATCCCCGCGGTCTCTTTGCGCACACGACCCTTCGATAACAAAGTACGACTACCCGTCTGCGTTTGAGAAATTCTTCGACGGTTCTCTAGAACGATAAAAAAAAAAAAAACCGTTTAGTGGGCATCGTACCATATATTACAGCATGCCAGTAGGTACCCCGTGCTTGTTTTACCGTCGATCGGTTTTAATATTTCAACTGTACATTTAATAAGGTATAATACGCATGTACGCACCTGCGGTATTTTATATATACAGGTAATCTAGACATCGCAATAATATCTTGGGAGGGGAAAATCGATTATATATGTAATATAATACATATATTGAAGTCTTGAGGTTGAAACGCATAGCAGGTTTTTATTTATTGATCAACTAAAAACTTCGGCATCTAGGGCCATTAGTTTATATAGGTACATCATACAATATAGACAAGGTATTTTACAGTTTTTACAAAATATATTTTTTTTTTAGGACTTGAATTAGATTGAGTTGTACGATTTGATTTCCCTTAAGAATTTGATGATATTGACGTTTGGTTGGGGGTCGGGTTGTATAGTGGTTCTCCTAGTTCTTGTGGTATGAGGTGTTTGTGTCTGGATTCCTCATATTTTCGGCATTCTGTTATTGTGCGTTTCACTGTGAAAGCTACTCCACACGATTCGCACATAGCAGGTTTATTATAAAGTTGGTTTTATATTCTCAACATTTCTTCTGTTTCTTCTGCTTCGTTGTTATTCGCTTATTGTGTACGATGATACACGTACATTATTGCAGAAGAGCTATATGAACAGCTGGCTCAAAAGGGACGCGTAAAATGCGCCGCGGTTCATGCCGTTGTTTTCAAACAAACGCGGACCGAATACTTCCAATTATTTTTGCAATTGATTGCCTAAAATATATCAATGTTGATCGCGTGTAAATAAAATAATTAGAAACACACACGATTAATGTTTATTCATTACGGCCTGTAGACGAATAATAGAAGTAGCACGGAAACCGAATAGACTATGTTTTTTTTTCGACTTTACGCGGTCATATATTTCTTAACAAAAGTACAGTCGATGTGCGAGTATCAAATCAACACTGCGCACTCGAATGAACATATTATATTCGGTAATGTTTGACGATTATTTCGACGTTATTACAGTTCTGCGTTTGTCGGATTATTCGCGTACCTATATTGAAAGTTAGCCACGTATAAAATGTCGAGCATGTACATTGTACGTATAGCAACTCCGGTCTCGGCGTTAACAATGCGGCGCAGAATTATGTGTCAATCGCGTAATGGTCATGTTTCCCATTTTAACTATATCGTTCAAACGCGGTATTTCGATACAAATCTGTTGACCCTACTAAAATAGTTTTCAAGCGTCGTGCGGCCAAACCGCTGCCTCGCAAGGTTTTGGAATATATATTGTTACGAGTAGAAATTTGATACGTTAAAATTGACTATTAAAGGAACTTTGAATTGGTTTAGCCATACTATAACATTATGCGCGTTGCACGAAACCCGTGTCGGGAATGTACTACTATTACTAGATGTACAGACGCCCTTAAAGAAAGGATTTTTTGAAAATCGCATTTTGAAGTGTCGAAATAGTTTTGGAAACACAGATGGATAGGTTCGTTTTTCCGTTTTTTTATTACCTTGGAAACATTTGATTTTGTTCGATGTGTTGATTTTTATAATTTTCAACCGATGTATATGTAAATTAATATGTTACATAGGTAAATAAAAATAAACGTTATTAGAATATGCGACGAATAAGCGCTCTTTTCAACCAATACGAGTATATTTATTCTTAAATCGAAAAAGTATTCGCTCCAATCTAAACTAGTAAAATATCTCCCAGGCGAGGCCGGATGACTCGGCTAGTAACGAATATTATGGTTAAAATAGTAATTTTTAAATGTGTCACTCATATATACATGTTTTATTTGCTTACTATACGATTGTGCCGTTATAATGAATACATCGAGTAGTAGTACACTACAAACTCCTTTAAAACTCTAAATATATTATATTATTCCGTAGTACGTTTCATTGTATGAATAGTAATAAATCATTAGTGCCGTCTTCAAAAGTACCTATTATTAATTAAAACACGTTTTTATCCATATACGTAAATTATGTAGTATATTGTCCTCAAACGGTAGGTATAAACGTTTTGAATTGACGAGCAAAACAATGAAAGAAAACCTTTAAAGTTGTAAAAAACAAATGCCAAGAAGAAAAGAACGTACGAGAACAATAGTAATAGGCAATAGCCTTTTTAATCACGCAATAAAAGATAGTATTGCCGCATACGAAGTATATTAAGCAAAGTTCTGGTCTGTTCTAGGAGATTTATAACAACAACTCAATAAACCGATTGATTTCAAGCGTAAACGGTATAAAAAATATTGTTATTATTTACACATGGTTTTTTTTTTCATCGTGTTCAACGATAGTTAAAAATAATAATATTATGAAGACTAAAATCTTGAACTTTTCCATTAATTTAAGAACAGCCCAAATTACAGAAAAGTTATGATTGAATTATTTCGTACTGTACTTCTACGGGTTACAAAATCGTAAAATATTAAACATGATAAAAAATGTATTACGATTATGCCAAGGATGTTTGAAATTGAAATAATTTAAATATGATCATCAACTTACTGATTGATCGTTTTCTGTTGAATTGGGTAAAAACACTACTCAACAACTCTGTTCAAAACCTTTTTTATACTCAATTTTTATTATACTATTTAAATTGTTATGAATACCGTGAATTAGCTATTATGTTCAAGATGCTACATAATAATATACACACCGCAACCTCTTTGGTTCACTCAAATTTGTACCTTTTACAAGCCCGGAGAACGCGTTGATTAATATTAAGTATTCAATAAATTTTGAATAATGATGAATCATAGCATGTGATTTACATTCCAGTAGTACATGTTTCAAATAATGCCTCACAGCGATTTACTAAATTTTAAAACGTCGAATTTTGTGCATGCACATGATATTACGTCACCACTTTAAATTATTAAAACTTCGTGGAAAACTGAAGTCCGCAAATTATGGTCATCAGTTTTCTATTATATAACGGTATAAAATAAATTTTACTACAGTATTAGAATATTATGATAATTTTATCAATAACATAAATATCAAACTATAAATCAGTTAAATTATCTGTATAGATTTATGAGAAATATGGATGGAGTTTTTTTTTTGAAATTGTGTATCACTCATCGTTTCGCTGATCAACGGATGTAAAACGCAACCTTATATACAGCGTGATTTCGTATGATGATCATTTTTTTTTTTGTTTAATTATAATGATGGATTTTTTTCAAATCCTGGCTTTGTTTAAATATACATGTAGAGTCATAACTTCGGGAAGGTTTTATTAAACGTAATTATTTTATTTTTAGTGCTATGATCAAAAACTGTAGGTGAAAAGTTACTACTGAGTTAATAAATTAATTGAATTAATTGAAAAATGGGAGAAAAATAATTGGAATTAATTTAAATAATGCAAATTTGCAAAACAAAAATCCATATTATATGTCTTTTTTCATTATATTGTTATTTATAGGTATAATTGTTGTAAACACACAAAGTTATGATTAAAGTAAAGCGCGGTTTTGGTACCAACGCAACGCTGGAGTTAAACAAATTAAATACTTTAAATAAATATAATTATTATTTATGTGTTTACCAAAGGAACATCGCGAATACTCGACTGTCTGTCATGATATATACTTTTGGATGTTAATACCTATAGCGTTATTTTCACCAGCTTTATGTGTATTATATATATATGTAGGGTTAACTCACAATGTGTTAAATTACTTAAAAATTTAACGTGAAACAATATTAAATTTCAATTTAAATTGTAATTGAATCGTAAATAATGATGATTTATAATTATTATAAAAATGGGTGAGATTTCAAGGTCAAGTGAGATTAAGGGACGGGTGAATGATATAACTACGTTGATCTTTTAAACATTAAAGTTGAAATCAATGTATCATTGTTAGCGAAAAAAACAATTCTGAGTAAAATATGAGTTCAAGTGGATCAGTTAATATTTCTGAATATGGATATAGAAGTATAAACCAATATCTTAGAAATGTAGGTTCAACACTATCGAAAATTTCAAGTTCTTATAATCAACACAAATGTCATTAAAAAATTTCGACAGTTAAAACCAATACATTTCTCGGAATCTAAAATATGTCCATGTTTACAATGTTTGAAATTCTGAATATTGAGGAGAGGGATAAAGAGATAGATAGAAAGGAAGTGAGAGAAAGAGAGAGAGAGAGAGACAAATTAAAATATTTTACATCCATTTACATATTTTGAATTAAATGAACATTAATGTTTTGGAAAAGTTTAGAAAATAAAAAAATGTACTGTTTGTGATGTAAGTGTTCAATATAATATCATGAATCATATCTTGAACGTTTATTTTTGACACATGTATACCGTCTTTTTCTTCACATCGCATTACGTATATACGTCGATAGAATGTTTTCTGCTTCCGTTCTTTTGCTGGCTATAGGTGGTAACATAACCACTAGTGCGTTAATAAAGTGCCGTTTGAAGTATTAAGACATGTTTTTATTAACTCTGTATTTTAGACACAAATAGAAAATATATATGCCGAAGAAATAAAGGTTTTATCGCGGTGGTTTTTTGCTCTTTTTGCTTTTCTTTTCTTCTGGGGTTCTCGCGTTTGCCCTTGTCTTCGTGATATCGGCTTTCCTTTTTCTTATTGTTTTCTATGCTGTTAATTCTACGAACCGGCGGGTGTCGATTGATTTACAACTCGGCCGTATTTTTAACATGCTCCTTATACTATATACTACCCGGGCTTAACGAGTGAAAATGAAAACTTTTACTCGCTTTTACTCGGCTTACCGATATGTCAAATTTAATCACTTTCAACCACCTATACCAATTCAGTTTCAATTCCAATATCTGTGCGCATGAAGAGCGTACATAACTTATTTATTCTGGCTGTATTTTAACCATTCTGTATCTGTCCCAAGGATTACATTCACCACGTTTTTCAAGACAATTATGCGAGATAAAAGAGGGAAAATGTAGCTATATATTGATAATTATATTTTAAAAAACGGATCGTTTGAACATTGGAACACACTTGTTTAAATAAAATAAGAAATCCTAAAGAGCTGCTTAACTCGTGTAATTTATAACAAATATTTGATATTTTTTTCAATTTTTAATATGCCGTTCGCTCACCAATAATTGATCAATGTGGTATAATAAATAATGTACATAAAAGAAATATCTTATTTTTATATATTGATGAACAATTATATTTTTTATAATATTATAGTCTCAAATTAATCGTTTGTAAAAATATTTCAATGAGATATTTTATAATCGCGCATCCATCATGCTTTTGTTTTCTTCGCACACCCATTACTATAGTTTCTAATATTTTATGAAAACAATTTTACATTTAATGAAAAGTGGTCGAGACTCCATTCAGACAGACAACCGCTTGTATATAAGTATTTCGTGGAGAAATAATTAATATGGATACCTCGCATTGTAAATATTTAACTTTATTTTGCCGTATTACAAAACGCGGCTTTTGTGCGAAAAAATAATCTAACGCGCTGTAAAACACGAAGTTATGTTCCCGATAAATATACCGGATTATGCGATGGTTTGGATTTAGGATTAAGGATTAATTATTTTCGACTCCCACATCACGCGGGTCGCAAGTGTGTGAAGTGATTTACATACTTAGGTCTGAGGGCCACCACGGGCGTTCACCAATCACGTCATGTGTTATCCTTCAGATCAACAATGATTAGGATGTTAATAGTTATACCGACTGTCGATCATCCTCAGATTAATAATTCGAAACTGTTAATTTTTATCATTAAGAACAAGCACCGGCAACCCGCGGCCCGGGAACTTTTTTTGCGCGGCCCTCGTAATGTTTAAACATCTTAATTTTGTACGTACATTTCTAAGTGTATAGCATTATATTTCATATTTTTGATTTGTAGCTATTTTATTTTTGAAATTTAAGGTACGAGCTTATCTCAATAAATAATGTCCAAGTTCTAATCTAATATACTGACATTGTACGACAAATGTGTTTTTGAATGTCGATATTTAAAATATTTGTAGCTACTTATGTGTTTAGTGCAGTTCGTTGAAATTTTTTTGTAAATAAATGTATTTATATTATGTTGAAATTGTAATTTTTTTAACGTTATTTTAATTTTTAATGCGGCCCTCGATGAAAAACTATATGAAATGTGGCCCACGAAGTAAAAAAGTTTACCTCTGTTTTACTCAAGTTTACCTCTGTTTACCGCTGCTCAAGAACGTTCAAACCGGTACAATCGTTCGCAAGTAAGATCACCAGCTATAGTCATGGTTTGCGAACAATTTTGACAGTTCAACATGATCTTTATTATACAGGATCTCTCACCGGGATTTCTCCAAGCCCTATCTCCCGGGTTAATAGAGATAGTCAAATTATGTTTTTTTAATGAGCATCCATGGGCAAAGCCAATTTTGTTGACAGTACTTTAGGAAATAGCAGTGTATTACTAAAGAATTTAATATTTTTTTATAATTTTTGTGAAATTCGAAGATGGCCATTTTATACGTTTTTTTTTCTAAAAATTTTGACGGATCAACTTTTAGCTTTCAAAGGATTCATTATTTTAAATATTTTTTTTAGTTTATAAAGAAATAATGCTAATTATTATCATCTCGTCATTTTTCCGATTAAGTATGCTGATAATATTATTATTATTTAGAATTTTGTAAATAGTACATTATTTTTCTGTTAACTAGAAAAAATATTAAATTTCATGAAGTTAGTCAACATTTTTAGAAACATAAGTCTATATAAAATAGTTATTTTTGAAATCAAAAGATAAATTTTTAAATTTTTAATAAATAATATAACACACTTATATTTACTAAACCTATGCTAATAAAACCTTTGCCACCTTTGCCCAGAGATGCTCATAAAAAAACTTAATTGGATCATCTCTATTTACACTGGAGATGCGTAGATCCCGGGTGTACACCCCGTACCTATATAATATTGTTTTTATCGTGAGTTTATTCAACACGTTCAAGTAATATAAGTATCGATAACGTGATTTGTATTTTCGTGTGCCGAGATTTGAATTGTTTTTCTCAAAGAGCACTTTTAGTGTGCAGGAAAAAAACTGAAATAGAAAATCTGATCTAATACCATCTTCAGTTTCGAGTTTTCGACACTAATATGCGCGGTATAAATGTTACTTCTCAGCTATCCGCGGTCAATCCGGCTTTAGTTCACGGTCGCGTACGTTTTGTAAACAAAAACTATACGTGTTGAACGATAAAATTAAACAATGCTGCGGACCGAGTTGTCGACTTGAAGCAGCCTACGGAGGTTTCACTAGAAATTAAACTGTCTTAAGTATACGCAATTTTGTGTTCATTTTTCAATGGGATTCAATACGATTCTGCGTTGATATCAAATGTTTTGGCGGTTATACTAAAAATTTAAATGCTTCATAGAAAACAAAAATATTCGTACCAATACAATTCTAAAATGTATAGATATTCTTTTTGCGACGGTACCAGCAACAACAACAATAGCAATGATTATAACAATAATAATAATACGTAATAAATCGTTTATTGTTTAAAGGTTCGAGGAGTGAATTTCAAGTGACTGAAAATGTGTTCATAAACTGCGAATGCAGGTACAATAAAATAATGTTTTGGAAGTTTGTAATCAGGGTTTAAATCTCATTTCAAAGCACAATGAACACATTTTAACGCAATTTAAGTACCCATTGTATATACGCGATTGTACATATAATATTATGCTGTATCTTATATGTAGGTTTAGTTTGATACTTGCAAGTGTTATGAACCAGAAAAACTTATCTTTTGTTCGAATTAAACAGCTTTAATTATAATTCAAAGCGGCCGTAGCGGTAAAACGTTTTAACGCAAGGAACCCAGTCATTTATTTTCATAATTTAATCAGATTTTGTTTCCATTTTACATTTTTTACGTAGATTTTTTAACCGGACACAAAAAATGAATAAAAAAACCCACAAAATACTGCAACGGTGTCTAGGTATATATTGCTAAAAACGACAGTTGAGCGTCAATTATTAAAAAAAACGTTGTTTTGGATTAATATTTTTGACGGTACCGCAAAAAGACATGAAAACCGGCGCATGCTTCACGCGATCGATAGACCACAGGTTTCGGTGGGTAAATGAACGTAGACGTGGCATCTGTTTGCATTATAATATTAAATTTGATAGTGACAGAATATTATAGTATTTTATTATATTATGAAAATAATAAAAACTACTCGTCTCGAAGCTCAGTTACTGGGGTGCGTTTAATTGGTTTTTCAAACACTAAATGAAATTATAATCAATTACAATAAACTGTTTAAAATAATAGCTTCATGAAATGCATTAATTAACTGGTAAAGTAAAAGTAATATTAATTAACTTAGGAAATATTTTTGGCTAGGATCCCAGACGAAATCGCCACGAAAAAGTAGGTACATTTTAGCGTCACAAGACTGCACGATACAAAATACCTAACTATAGCTAATGTTATTAATGTAATGCAAACGAGAAAAAAAATGTCCAAAAACATATTTCATGTACATCAATATTTTACGCATAAATTAGATGAATTCAAAAAAAATCGTCAATTTGGGTTTTGCTGTAATAAGCATATTGATGTACGAGTACACCCTAATTTAGATCCGTAAAAGTGGCGTCCCATTCATAACAACAAATGGATTTAATCCATGGATCTTTAGGTTTTTAGTATCGTGTCATAACGCCATAATAATGTCATATATTTTGAACACTCAGTGTAAATATGTACTTATATATAATACAAGTACATAAATTTACATACATAAATTATGAAAAAATTCAATTTCTAAAAAATTTCTAAAAAAATATTTTTTTAGTAACAACATCACGGTAAGACATTGGTCGATAACCACGGATTTAAATAATACAATTTTACTGTTTTAAGTGCTAGAACTTTTAATCATATACATCGGTGGCGTATTCACTAAAGGAAGATGATATAGTGACCAGGGAGGTTTCACCATCGCATTATGCCCATATATTTTAAACGTAGGTACTTTTTACATTGACGTTCCAAGTCAAGTTTAACAATTTCACAGTTAAGTATGATGCCATCAAAATATATCCGTCATTATGACTCATCCAAATAAAGGGTTATTCGAACGTGCAAGGAATATCAGATGTTTGTTATTTTGGGGTTTAAGTCTTTTTTGAGTATGTGGATATAATAAATTACTCGAAGTGAAGGTAAAAATTCGTTTTATATGATACATTTAAATAAAATGTCGAACGTTTACATTGTAAGTAACTTAGTAGCTATTCATGATAAGCGGTCGTATACATGCATTTATGCATTTATACACTGATGAGGAATGTCATAGTTTTTATTACATTTTTATACGATTACTGTATTACGAAAATTAATACACCTGGGCTATGTAGATTTACGTTTTTTATTTTTCCCGTGTGCATGTATAATATATTACTAACAAATTGTGTATTCAATGATCAATATGGTATGTAAACGAAATATGTAAAATATTATCCATTTTCCTTGTTTAGAATACGAAAACAAATGTATCGTATATACATTTTATATACGTGCGTAACATTAAAATAAACGATAATAATTGAAAAGGTTTTTAGTAGTTATACACTCGCATGTATTGACGTTTCGAATACATTTTGTATAAATATAGTATTTACATATGTCTGAGCATACTCATCAATCTTATTTACAAATTTACAATATAAAATAACATTTTCTGATTCAGTATAGGTACTACAAATTATTGTCCATATGCTTTTCGGTCCCTACAAAATGGTTATGTTGCAAACTAAATTCAACATAATTATTATAAATATTAAACCTTCAATAATTTAACATAATTTAATACGCATAATGTGACTAAGTTCATCCAACAACAGAATGTTTCCTTCAAACCTGATTGTGATCCACATAAAATTATACTTTAAAAAAAACTTCAACAACGAATTCATTTATAAATAACAAGAATACATCAAATCTGTAAAACTGTACACAATTAGTAATATACGTCATGGCAGAGATGGAAAATAAGGCTGGCTGACTCTAGGGTGTCCATTTCCATTATACGTACACTATACTTTAGGTTCTATAGTCCTATATTGTTATTATTATTATTATTTTTTTTTTAAAAGATAAATGGATTTATTTATTATTGAAAAATTCTTTGGGTTATTTGTGCTTCAGTCGGCTTGGTGGAATATCAGATAACGCGAGAAAAGAAAGGTATGCTATTAGAGGACTGGAACATTTGATTGTGTTTTTATGAAGTAGTTTATAGTAGTGGAGGGCTAGTGTATAGAAATGTTTGGAATGCTGAGGTCTGAATGTAAGGTGACAATGCTGACATACCTGCAGGGGGCATTAGTACAACGAGGCGATAGCATATTGAAGGGAAGCAATGCAATATACTTTTGTGGGTTAGAACGATTGACTGTGTTTTTATAAAGTCGTTTATAGTGGTGGGTGACTAGTTTGTATGGGAATGTTTGTAATACTGAGGTCTGAATGTAAGGTAACAATGCTGATATACCTAGGCTTTAGTAAAGAGGCGAAGACATATGATTGACGTTAAATATTGAAATATATTTGAATATTGGATGTTATAGAAGTTCCGTATTATAGTTGTTTTTACAACTTTAAATGGGCTGAATTTTGGGATTTATATTCAATTGTCCACAAATAGAACTAGTTTTGCGATTCATTAAGGTGTGTTTGTCAAGGTTAGATATGATAAATTTAAGAAGCTACATGTGTTGTTTAAAAACATGTGGTACCGAGTTTTCCATGAGCGTGATAATGGATATTTTTGAACTGTTTGAAATGTTTAAAATATGATACACTCGGATGCCCGTTAATAATGTTACGCATAGGTTTCTTATTGGGGAACGTTTCAGTCTCCATGTAAAACATTTTATATTTGATAATTTATTTTAGAGTCATTGGTTTCATTATTCATTGCCGAGTTTAAAATATATAAATGCTGGTGGAATGGAGTGCATTTTAACCGATCGCACAACTAATTATTCAGCCACAAAACGCATTAATATGTTCTACATTTTGATAAACTATACGATTGATAAATATACAGGAGTATGAAAGTAAAACGGAACAAATTAATTTAAATTGTATAATCGCATGTGTTTGAAGTAATACGTTGTTTTAAGCGTTATGGCTTTTAATTATTATATATTATTTCAAGGAGACGGTGTGCAGGATACGTGTTTTAAATATATACATATATTGTTTAGTGTTTGCACAAAAGTTAACGGAAATACGAAAATATAAAACTTTCCGGCACTAATTTTTAACCTTTATAAAATATGTAAATAAAGACCGTTGAGTAACACAAAAAAAAAAAATAATAACGAAATTACACACGTATAATATATTAAAATGGTTTTTTCAACAAAATGTCAAAACTAATGTTCATTTCATGGTTTAGAAAAACACTGATAAAAAAGGTTCATATCGTATACATTAGCGTTTAGAGAACGTGCGAGCAAAAACTATTCTTTTTTTTTGGTAACTTATCTTACGCAAATTGATTAATCACAAATCGTAAGTTGTGCAGTTAAAACCTTAAAGCTGTGTAATAAAGAACAAATAGATTTCTATATTAATAATATATAATAATGTATAATGTTGGCCAGAAAAGTCTAGCAAGACGGATTGAATGCGAGCAACAGGAAAAAAATCTTATAACAACGTAGTATTAATAAATCCAACGGACTAGATAAAATCTCATAAAAAAATTGCAGTATTGCCAAGTTTTATAATATTTTGCTCGTAAAGCCTGGTCGGTTGAAAAATATTTCAGATCTGTTTTGATAAGTTCGGATATTTGTTTCTTTTTTGTGGTGAATATTACGAAAGGAATTTCAAATAGAAAGGTGCGAACCACCGAGCGTTTGGTCACCTCTGATGATACATTATATTATTATAATTATTATTATTATTATTTCATCAAGTGGTTGTAATATTTGTTTTTCTTTTTTTCGTTTTGCAGGTAAGAATTATGTTCTTCGTTCTACGATCGATTGTACCGAACACGTATTGAGAAAAATAGTAACACACAGGTACGTTGTACATTTTCGAACCTTGGTACCTACTGAACGTTTTGTTATTATTTAATCGGACGTGCTGAATTATGGTCATTAAGCCGGTGAAACGTAAGCAATTGAAATCGTCGAACCGAAAAATTACATTTCCATGGAAACATTTAAGAAGATAAGATTACGTTTCGCGAGTTTCTTCAATTGCAGGTTGTATAATACAGAAGCAGCAAACAACCATCTGTTCATAATATTATTTGTTTGTTCTGGTTGTATTGTTCAGTTCTCGACGAAAGATTACCGTTTATATGATACCGATCGGCATTAGTCGCATTCATCATTATTCGCCTCATAATAACGAGTCAAGTTCGAAAATCCCGCGAAAATAAGAATCTCCAAAGTCGATAAAAATCGGTACGTTTGTCGTAATTTGCGAAAAATATTATTATTGTTTTTATTATTATACCTCAACCATATTTTGGCCCGACAATCACACGCTTTTGTTATTATTATTTTCCCTTCCCTTCTTATTTGCCGACAACGCTGCCTAAACATGTAATTCATCTACCTGTCCCATATTTTTTTCCCCCTCGTATCATTAGTCTTGTTAGCTTGTTATTGCCTTTTCCACACGTTTGTGTTTTTTATGAATTTTTCTTATGTGTATTTTTCCGTTCGTCGTTAAGCTCATTGTGTAACCTTTTTTTCTTTTCTACAAATGTTTCTTCGTCGTTGTAAAGGCGTGGCAGTATACTCGTATATCTACTGACCTCCCGACCGTTTACAATACGACATACCGCCAAACAATTGCTCTCACTTATGATACCATCGTGGTTTTTAGCGATTTTAAATAGACGTCTTGAATAGGCATTACTCATACTCATATAGTATTCATTACGACCAATTTTCATTTTGGTGCCTTTTTCTGTTTCATTACAGCGTATTAATAGTACCCCTTATTCCTTATTAATATTATCAATTTTTTTTTTTTATATTCATCTTATGAGTTCATAACGTTTAAATTAGCGATGACGCGTTTTCGCCTTTATTGTTTCTAATCATTTTTCGAAAAATATTATAATATCGATCACAACCATTGATACCTTTCGTGCGTCCTCGTGTTCTTCCTTAATACGAATAGATTTATACTCCAAGATAAGACCCCGTAATGATATGGATCGGTTGGTTATTTACCCTATTACAATATACGCGGAGACTAGTGTACAAACAATAATTGCGTTTTTTATCCATAGTTATGTTTCGTAAGCACAATAAATCCTATAATTATAATATATTTACAATTACATGGATATTATGTCTTATAAGGCTGGTGGGTCATTCCGAAAGTTTTATTGTGAATACGTCGTAGGTGAAAACCGTTTACAGAGGAGTAAAATTCACCGTTTCCCCGATAACGATTTGTTCATCGAAGTAGATTCACGGTAGAAATCATAGTCAAAACCTTGGAAACACGTGTGTAAACATTTTAATAAATGCAGACACTATACGACTTGAAATATATGACTCTACGGTTGAATTTACTATGACGACCAAATCGTTGTTAGGGAAACGGTGCATTTCACTCGTTATCGTTGCGTGTGAGGCATCATTCCCATGTGCCGATAGTATAATGCATATCCGTGTGCATCGCGTACGGCACTCCTACGAGTCCTACACGGGTGTTTCGTTCGTTAACGCGAGTGACAACAGTATTATTTACCCGTGCTGTATATTGTGTTTAATAAACAATGACCGCGGTTGGAGTACGTCATATAAGCGGTATCATCGTGTCGAGCGTACGGCGTACAACGTGTTACAATACTCGCACTTGACGCTGCATCGAATTACAATACATAATGCAATCGCTGGAAACATACGATTAAATGTCCCACGGAAAACCTCGGGAGGTTGAATGTAACTGTTACGTAATTTTTTAAACACATTTCGAAGGATCATACTACTGTATAGCCTTTTCGTACACAAACACATGATGTCACGCGTGTCGGTGACGAGTCATAATATTATAGTCGTTAAAATTTCGTCATTTACCACGTTATATTGATGTCTGGGCTACAGTTTATACTTTTATTCGTCGATCCTGCGCCCGTTTTCGATATGAATTACGCTTGTCATTGGTTTCTCGTTCAGCGGGATCTTAGAGCACTGCATACTCGTAGTGGTCGTCGTGACTAAACATTATACTCTTCGACCAGTGCTTATTGTGTTTAATTCGTGGACAATATTTGGCCAAGTCAACCGTTAGCAAATAACTCATCGTATTTCTTGAACGCAGTACATTTTAATGAGACAATATTTAATCATGTACGAAATACCTTTTACTCCGATTGTAATAAAACGATAAGTTCCCGAGGATTTTTTTTTTTTTATTATGTTTTTGCCTCGCGGCTTTTCGTTCGTCATTTATAAAGAACCATATCAAATGAAACTTGAGATATTCATCTCTTCTCTTGTATTATATTATATATGAGATTTGCAAGTGTATATTTGATATTCTATCGATGGCTCCAAGGCAAAAGGGCCCGAACGACATTTTCCAAGTTTTAAGGGGAGAGAAAAATCGGTTTTTATATTGTTTTACATTTTGAACTCCTGTTATAATTTTAAAGTTATTTTTGAGGTTTTCTTTAAGTAATTTTTTAATCAGATATTTATGTATATTTTGCGATAACACAATTTTCCATGAGTTATAACTATTATTGAAATATCAAGAACAATATACCTACCACAAATGACCTTTGTTCCATGGCAAGAAAATTACTATTAATCTATTATTTTTAAATATCAATATATATTTAAATATTATAAAAATTAAATAAACTAAAACAGCATACATACCTCTGTATTTATTGTTGTTTTTGGTTGATAAACTCCATGTAAAAAGTTTGTCATCGGTTCGTAAAAAATTCAGTTCGGTTTGTTTCAGACCTGGTTTTAGTGCTGTTTTTCACTTTTTGAGGTAATGACCGGAAAGTCACCATAAGCAAATCCTTCTTCTTTTTCAAATTCACAATTGCAATGTGATTTTCATTTGACCATTCCATTTCGATGAAATTTTTGTATACAATTCACAAAAAGGTTTATATATGTTTAAATAGTTAAAAAAATTATTAAAAAAAATTAAATAATAATAATTAAAAATGATTTATATATTGACGCCGATCGCCAAGTGCACTCGTGTGGAATGACGTACGAGTGTGCGACTACTACTGCCAAAATAGTGATATAAATAATAATTTAATAAATAAATATCAGTTTTGATGAAAAATCCAATCGTATTTTACAATTAATTCTTTCCCACACGATTCGTCAAGCGATTGACGATTATTCGGCGAAGTTGTTTATTCGGACCCCGGCTTAAGTTCGGTACCGGTATCAGCCGATTCGTGGAATCGCCGACGCGATTATGTGAGAGCACTCCCTTCCCCGCCCTTGTGTTACCTGGTTCGGACCAGTCCGCCGTGTCACCAGATATTTTTCGTCACCGCTAATGAATGCACAGTCGTCGTCGAGTCGTCGTTCGAGTGCGCTTTCGGTTACGTCGTCGTGTCGCTCGCACCGTTTTTTTTGTTTTATTGTTAAACGTTCAAGTTATCAACTGACGTCGTGCGCTTACACGCGACATTGTTTCGCCACTTGTATCGTTTGCGTTTTGCCGTTGCGCTTTTACACGCGGACATTAGTCGGTTGTCGTTTTACACTTTTACGTGTCCGCGCGACACCGTTCAAATCACGTGCGTCGTGCCGCCGCGTGCGTGCTGTTTATTATTAATATTTCACCGGCGCACAGTGGTATCAAATAAATATTTAGCTGGCCAAAAATAGAAAATTTTTTCATTAAGTTGTATACCAATAACTATTTATGTGTGTTTACTATTACCTATTGATAAGGTTAATAACTTTATTATCGATATTAACGATCGTATCACTTGCCACGAGTTCAACAACGTCATTTAAACTGAAGAATTCCACGAAAACACGTAGTAATACACATAACATTTAAAATTGTTTTTTTGGCATTTTCTTTAATTTAAATTAATTATTTTTGTATTGCAATCAAAATGGACAATACTTTGCTTAATATTCAAGGTATGTTATCACTTATTGTACGTTATTTTAATGAAAATCTTTGTGATTAACTTTGGTTTTTGTTAAAATATGCCAATTTTTAATTTTGAAAAGGGTGCCAAAAATTGTTGGGAGTTCTTGGAGGTTTAATTTTTTTTTTTTATATAAGCCAAATAGATTAGTATTAAAATATGTTATCGATTCTTTGCCCCAATTTGCCCAAAATTGTAATATTAGGTTTTTTCTGTTTAGATATAAGTAATGATCACGATGCGAAAACCGTAACAAATCGTTGCTTGTTTGAATTTCTCACAAATGGAGGATTTATGTTACATACAAGTTCTTGTGAAACACGAAATGCATTGATAACTTATTTAAGACATGAGCTTGGTGATAAATGTAATTTTGAAATTGAAGAATTTGAAAAACGTGTTAAAGGAAAAATAGAAGGATTTTGTAGCACTTTGCATAAAAAATGGAAGGAATCCAATCGCTGTACTGAAAGATTTGTAGCTAAAAATGAAAACTGGTTACAATTATATTTTAATATTAGTGATTTAAAAAGTGTACAAGTTGTACCAAGTGGAAGGCCACGTAAACGTTTTATGGATTTAAGTGAGCGGTCTAAACGTAGATATGTGGAAAACGTAAAAGCAACTTCATCAGAAGAGTTAATTTATGCAACAAAATCTGTACTATATACTGAAGGCAAGCGATCAGCAGCTGATCTATTGAATCAATCAACTTCTACCTCTCCTGGGCGCGCTTTAAAAATTAAGAAAACCTACTTCAACGCACAGAAATCCCAAATTACTCCTTATAGCGAAGATGAAGCTATAGCATATATAATTGATAGTCGTATTACAAAAGATGCATATCAACAAACGCGAATCGGTGCAAAACAAAGAGGTGCTAATATATATCCAAGTTATAAACGGATAATTGAAGCCAAACAACGTTGTTATCCGGAAGGGATTAATGTGAGTGAAGTTAGTGCATCAATACCTTTGCAACAGTTATTAGATCATACTACTAAACGTTTATGTGAAACACTTGATTTTTCTCAGTATAGTAATACATTTAAAAATTGTGAAAACTGTATTGTAGAGTTTATATTTAAATGGGGTTGTGATGGTAGCTCAGGCCATAGTGAATATCAACAAGCTTTTTCTGAAAACGAAATTGAAAATAAATCCTATGTTATTAATGATACAAGTGTGTTTATGTTTTGTTTAGTCCCTTTGCAATTGATATTTCATAAAAATTCAAATGAAAAAAATATTTTATGGTTAAATCAAAAACCTTCATCAACCAGTTACTGTCGTCCGATCAAATTTTTTTTTGAAAAAGAAACAACGAATAATATTTTAAAATATGTAAAAGACGTTCAAAATGAAATTTCCAATTTAAAACAATTTGAAATTAAGATAAATGACGATTTGGTAAATATTCGGTATACTATGATACTTAGTATGGTGGATGGTAAGGTCATTAATGCGTTAACAAAGACATCAAGTGCAACATGTTTTATCTGTAAATGCAATCCCAAAAATATGAATAAATTAAACAATATGCATGTATTTAAAATTAATGAGGATAATTTAAAGTATGGGTTATCGTCTTTGCATATGTGGATCAAATTTTTGGAATGGATATTGCATATAAGTTACAAATTGAATTCTGCAGAAACTACTAAACGGTTGAGTGAAGAGCAAAAAAAGTTAGTTTCGCAAAGAAAAGAAGTAATCCAAAAAAGATTTTGGAATGAACTGGGGTTAAAAGTGGATAAAGTAACTCAAGGGTCGGGGACATCTAATACCGGTAATGTGGCGAGAAGGTTTTTTAACAATCCCGAAAAAGTAGCCGATATTACTGGTATAAATGTAGAATTAATTAATCGAATTAGTACGATTTTATCTGTTATATCTAGTGGTCGTGAAATTGATACTGAGAAATTTGATAATTATGCTAAAATTACAGCACAACTTTATGTAGAGTTATATGATTGGTACAGAATGCCACCATCTGTACATAAAGTATTAATTCACGGAGCTCTAGTCATACAATTTTCTTTGTTGCCAATCGGTTTTCTTTCAGAAGAAGCTCAAGAAAGTAGAAATAAAGACTATAAAAGATACCGCGAACATCACACAAGAAAATCTTCACGAATTAACACAAATATTGACTTATTGCATTTTCTACTAATTTCTTCCGATCCTCTTATTACTTCAAAAAGAACTTTATCTAAAAACCCTAAAACTAAATTATCCAAAGATGCATTACAATTATTAGATGCTTCTAACGAGGAAAGCGATTCAGAAACCGATTCCGAAACAGAATCAGAATAAAAATCAACATATTTGAAAATAAACATAAACATAAAAAAATTAAATAATAAGTAATACTACTGTGTATACTATGTATTTTATATTTTTATGCAATATATACATATTGTTAGATTAAAATGTAATATTTTGTGACCATAACACTTCTACAATTTTTTTTTAATAAATGCGTATTAATATAATTAATTTAGTAATAATATTATTAAAGTAAAAATTGTTTTATTAGTAAACTAAAGGCATATTAAACAATTACCAATTAAATAATATGTTTTAGTTATTATATAGATACTTTATAGAACGATTTAAACCAATTTCAGAACTTTTGGATCTATATTTTATGAAACAATTATTTTGGCCAGCTAGAAAGGCGATCGAGACCACTGTGCGGCGTGGTGTCGCCTCGCGGGCGCTGTGCGTTTTCGTCGCCTATTTGTCGTGATATCCATTGTACGTGGTATTTTTTCCGTTAAATGTTTAAATAATAAATAATTAAAATCCTATAATTTACATGCACAATGCATAATATGTAATATTGTAATATATTTCATTCGTTTTTTCACCGAATAGCCACTCGTAAAGACCGCATAGTCTGAATGATTGACTTTTACAGTAATTGTTACGCACTGGATGCAGTTAATAACAAATAAATAAATGTGTATGCTAGTACATTATGTACGTTATGTGAAACAACCGAACAACTTAAAATCCTCTATACGAGTATACGTGCGGATGGAAATTAATAAGGCGTTAAAAGGTAGAGGTTATTTTTTAGGCATGCCTTGTTTGGCGGTTACACCCGATTTGATATAGAGGGTGGGAGACACGTTTACGTTGAACAAGGGATAACGCCCTATAAATAGGACATGGTTTTATAATGTATTAAAAAACCCTTAAAGTTTGTTTATATCGTATAGGTACTACCCGCGTTGTGTCTTCAATTAATAATGAGCAATGCAGTTTTCATAGAGATCGTAAATTGTACAATGAAAGTATTGTAATAAGTGTAAACAACACATTTTATATAATACATCAACAACTGCCTTAGGTATTTTATATGACAAGTTTCAAATCATAGATTTCGGTCTAATAATGAGTAATTGTGATTATTTTTTTACCTGTTTAAAATACATTGTTGTATTCGGACTTGGGTCAACTTTAAATGCAATCGAATTTGTTTATTATTGTTTATAGGTATACATTATAATTTTATTTTGCATTTATATTCGAACGGTTTTCTATTTTTGCATATTTTAACGTATGTCGACATTGCAATAGTGACACAAGCTTGTTATTATATAGTACGTAACATGGACTATTTTGACGGTTCGAATTCAGAGAGAATGCTCTTAACGTCTGTTGCTTGGGTTCGACGGTCACGTTCCGATATTATTTTGTTTATTAGACTTTGAAAAGAATCCATTGAAAGTAAAAACATGTGACTATAGAAATACGAATGTTGAATGGAACTCTATGTGTTTGGAGATATATTGGAAACCTAGTGCAGGCAGTATTCGAAGAAGAAGTTATTTTTTAGAATTTCCCTTTTTTGTTTTCCAGAAAATGATTAGGAGAAAAAGTTCTAACAACATTTAGGTACCTATGCAGTAAAGCTGTTTCGAGAATAAAATACGTTTTTGTTGTGGTTCAGAAAATACGGGTGTACTAAAAACATGAAATTGTTACGGATTACGTCGTTTATTTTCATGTTTTATAAATGTGACATAATTTTCTCAAAACTTTCGATCGTTTTTCAGGTTACCATTTTAAATGTATCAAATTGTATATTACGTTAGTGAAATTTTTATAACAATCATCTTTTATTTTACACCATTGTGGGGGGGGGTGAACGGGGGTGCCCAAATTGAACGGACTCACGACGGTGTAGCTTTCGCAGTACTTAAATTTCCAACACATGTTTTTTCTATATATGTATATCCTAACTTATAATGCCATTTTTAACATGGACATGTTTTTACAACCGATGATTTTTTCTGATCAATATTGCGTTACAACACTGCAGCTAGTATAACATAATTGAAGTTGCCAAGTTACCTTAACTTACTTACTTACCTTACTGACCTTACAATAGGAAACGGCAAAAACATATAAATTTTTCTGTGAAGTGGGAACAATTTTTAGCTCGTTTACCGTTACTTTCCGTCACATTGTAATTTAAAATAATTCTATTAGAATTAAAATTAAATACACTATACGGTCATTAAATAATCCAATTAGTATTTTAGTTTTGAGTCTTGTTGTTTTTCCTCTTCCAACGATCACGTACGTCGCGAGCGCGTTACACGAAATCGTTTTCTTCGAACAGGTGCGCGACTAGACCGCGGCTAAAAGCCATTGAAAAGTACAACATATATGGGGATGATGTCTCTTACGACCTTTCTCACGTGCTGTAGCGGGTATAGTTATGCTCTAAACGTTCGTACGGAAAAAGCGATTATAAGTCTCCGTTACTGTAAAGCATTTTGTCTAAGCGGCCTAACCCATTCGCGGTTCTTTACTGCACGTGTGTTAATATTGTGTTGTACATATATCGATGTGGCGGCGGCGGGGCAGCAGTACTTGTCACTATCGCGTGACCCAGTTGGAGTGAAGCCGATTCAATGCCGTTACCCCCTTTAGACACTTATAGACCGAGTTTACTACTATACCATTACGCACCCTTACCCGTTGCTCCTCTTCCTATACGCCGCTCGACGTAGGTTGTACCCATTCCGTTCCGCCCTCGCGGCGACTCTGACGAACAACAGGAGAACCACTGTGTATCAGCCGCTTAAATAGATCCGACGCACAAAAATGTTCACCACCGCCCACCGTATACCCCGGGGTCGTTATGCTTGTAGGCGGGGGATGGTTTTTTCTTTTTCATTACTATTATTCACGTGAGCCGTTACAATGGAAAACCAATATTGATAGAAACGATCGTGTAACGAATAACGATACCATACCATATTTCAGTTTATGAGGAAACGGTTGATACGGCGCGGCGGTGGTAACCGACGAAACGGTGGAAGCCGATAACAACAATATAATAACAATATTCAAACCCGATGACGACGACCACGTAGCGCTTGTCATATTATTATTCTATACTCCTTTCTTTTCATTATTTTATACTCCTTATCCATTAACTTTCCTTTTTTTCGTTAACTCGCACATCATATCTTTCGTACGTGTATGTGTTGTACGCCTTGTACCTATATAGTCAAAGTGTTTAATTTAATTCAATTTTACTCTCAGCATAGGCACGTGGTTCACCTCCTGCTGCGAGAGTTAGGAAAGAAATTGATGTGAAAAGTTTTTATAAGATATCCGAAGCACAATTTTGTTATTTTATTGTTGAATATTCATTGTTTTTTTAATCGACTTCCATCCATCCGCGGTTTGGTCTGTAAATTTCAGTATCTGGTACAACAAAAAGCGTACATTTACTTTTCAAACCTATGGGTGTTATATTTCATTATACAAGTATCTATGTTTTAATCAGATCATCAAAATAATAACATAAAAGAAAATAACTTTTCAAATATTATAAAAATCGCCCATTTTTTATAATTTGCCCAACTCTTGGTAAAAATTTGATTGAATGACTAAGCATTTAATTCTTGGCACTATTTGCCTACCTTGTCATTTAGTAATATGGCTGTTTTGTCTACATGCCTGCGAATTATGATAGATTATTATACCTATGTACTTAAATGCATTTCATAAAAAATTTAAAAATAATTTTTCAAAACAATGCGATATTGATTAAGGAAAAAAATACGGAAACAGCAAAAAGTACCAAGATGAACAATGATGCATGACAAAAATTCGAACTGTTTTAAATAATAGATAAGCTCAATGTTTTCCGTATTCGTAAGTGAATAATTCGTTCAAAATAGTTTTCAAAAAATATTACTGCAGGTACCTATATTAATGTTTTAGGTGCGGAGACGATTAAAATGCTGCAAATGCCATAAGACAACCGTCACGTTTTCCAATCCTCACGTTTTTTCTCTGCTTCTGAGTTTCGGCAATAATTATCTTATTTTATGCCCACCCACTCATCCATCCTTATTCATCTGTAAACTTTCGTCGACACGATTATCGTGTCCGCAGAAAAATATGAAACTTGACAATTTCTGAATTATTTATTGTTAGACGCTAATGCTTGCCAACACCGGTCGAGTAATTATTTTGTAATTAATAAAATATTGTGTTCATCGACATTAAATTAATTAAACGCTCGAATATATACCGTGTAACCGTAGATATTTATCACGAGTGTTATTTAGATTCGATTTACGTTTTAGTAATGCCAAATTCAACACACCGAATTTCATTAGACGTAATACCATTAACTGTTGGACATATTTTATTTTCGACTCATAAATTATGTATAGGAACCTGCAGCAGGGACTTCGTAGGAACAGCGTGTACTTTACCTTACGTTTAAACTTGTCGTTTATTTTATACACACCACTCTGTGCGAGTGTGTAACATTTTATTTCTTGAAAATTGATTGAAATTATAAATTATTATAAATATAAATTATGCTTATTCTTAATCGGCTTTAGTGTCCTTTCAAAGTTATCAACCTTAATAATCTATACTAAACCTCGGTAAATAATGAATCGTAAAATACAACTTTTCTGATTTTTTCAATTTTATCTCATAAATTGTCATTAAATCACATCGGTTACGTCCAAAGAATGTTTCACCTTGTGTTGCGAATATTATAACCATTCTTAAAACAAATAGCAATTCGCTCCTCGGTATCCGCGAGCGGGTATTGCGAGACGGAACGCGATGAATTATTATTATCATTGTAGAATGCATGCACAACATTGTGTTACACGTTATATAAAGATTACATATCCGCTCTTGAACAATGTTCGCCTTTCAAATGATAATGAGAAGTTCGCTGCGTCCCTCGGGGAACATTTAATGTTTTTCGTCCTGCGCTGCAACGAATAACACAGTTGGTAACTACTTTTTTATTTTGGTGTGAATTACCATTTGATATAATATAAGATATACTTAAACAGCCACGCAGATAGGCTCACAGGTTCGCAAGACTTATAATGAACAGAATGTCCAACAAAGACTCACTGAGTCAACATATGAAGCTTGAGTTAAAATTGTGGAAATGTCGAATAAGTTTTGTTTGTACAAATTTCAAATACGCAAATTACGTACATACCAATATCGACACAGTATTAGCATTTCATAATGTAATTTATAATTTCCATCATTATATTTATCACTATCGAGCAAATTAATATTGTAGCAGTCATCCTTATATATACTAGGATTGTGTGTCTGTGTGTGTGTGTGTGTGTGTGTGAGTAGTTTAGTGTAAGTACTACCTTTAAAACTCGTAGGCTATACTTAATCTAAAATCTTAGAAAAAATCTTAGATGTTACTTATAAAAGTTTACGAAAAACTTTCAAATTTATTAGTGTTGTTCTCTATTATTTGTCACATAATTATATTTTCATAAGTTATAATATTATTATAAAATAAGTTTGAATTTATATTTTTAAATTGTCCAGGACTTTCATCACCCCAATTCCTGGTGAATCCAAGGTTATTTCTTTTTTTACAAAATAAAATGCAAACAATAAGTTGAGAAAGTTGAATGTGAAAAAATAATGTGTGTTGTAGTTATACTGAGTAAATATAAATACATGATTTTACACTTTTTCCGTCAGATATAAAGTGTATAACATATTTAGTATCTTGTAAATTATAAAAAGGTAAATATGTTTTTTTCCTCTTGACGAAACGATAAGCTTATTGGCTTTTGACATTTATTTTTGAAAATATTTTTTACTTGAGATTTTATGTTTTTAATGCCTTTCTATTGTTTCTACCATGAATATAATAATATCTGGTACACTACTTCATAGTTGTTACGAGTAATTTTTTGGTTGGCTTTTTGTGGATTTCTAAAATACTTTAAAGATGAAATTAATATAATTGGGTTATTATTGGCGTTTCCAAATTTTAAAACATCAGGTTTTCCATAAATCACCAATTGAATAAAAATAAATAAAAATATATTCAATTTTGTTTAGAATGTAGATATTTATGAAAAGCATCCAAAGCATTTAAGGTGGGATGGAATTTTGAAAAGTTAATAGCATTTTTATTTTTTATTTATTTTGATAAATAAAAGCTTAACGACATTACGCAATAAAATATATTAAGTTTTTACTTTAAAATTTATCATATTATATCATTTCGACTAAATATACAACTTTTAATAATAATTTATCGGTGTTGTTTTGATCATTTTATTTTGAATTAAAGTTTTGTAAGTGGGATAGGACCCTTAAAAAAAAGTTATTTTCCTGGAGAATAGTGATCAACGGAGAAGAAGAAGCCGAAAAGATAAGCATTATAAATACAACTTATACGAGTACTAGGCATAAGTTATGAACAATTTACTAGAAATGCATGAACTAGCCAAAATAATAATATTGTAACATATAAAAAGATAATTTTAGGAGAGTGGAAGGAATTTTATGAACGGTTTAACCAAAATTGAAGGACAAGAGAACGAAGTAATTATTATATATGCGTCTGAAAAGAAGGTCAATCATCCAAAACCACTGGTTATTGGAAATCGAAGGAGATATAGATGAGCCTTATTTTAAGTGGTAAAGTTCGGAATAAGAGTAGACCATTCGGAAAGTTCAATATGATTTTATGACAGGGCAAAAGCGAAGTTCTAACGAGTATTTTCCAGATATGAGGAACGATACAATAATGTGTTATTAAATAAAAACGTATTTTGAGACTGTAGGAATTAACACAAAGCTTTATAAGCCATTCCGAACTGGTAAATTAAGGATTTAATAATAAGAACACTAGGTGAGTTAAGCTTTTAAACGGATTTGACGAGTAAGTAGGATTTCGAATCAGAAATTATAATATTATGTTGTTGTAGTCGAAACAGAAAAAACATTGTAAAGCACACAATAACATTAAATAAGATGAAGAGAGAAGATTATCAGAAAAGGGAAATTCGAGTTAAAGAGGCAGTGGGAAATAGCGCAGAGCAGATGTTTATATTTTTGAAGGCACGATACAATTTCTCGTGTTTTTGGCTATAAGACAGAAAAAAAAAATGAAAATTTCCAAATTAAATGAAGAAATGTAAAAATTGTAAATCTTTATTCGATCGTTTAACTGTTACAAAGAATAGATAATCGAGAATTTTTAAACTATTATTTACACTATAATGGTATTTTTTTCACCATTTTTTAACGGTGAAATGGTGAAATGGTTCCGATAAGTACATTTTATTTCGGTCGATACTGCAACTCGGATGACGCATCGATCCCAAAACAGTTTATTGATATATGACGTAAAAGTGAAGTCAGTAACTATTCGATATGTTGAGGAGCCGAGGAGGGTATGTATGTGAATAATAAAGAAACACAATATTACCCGGATCATAATAGCAGCGTATCGTATTAATTAATTTTGAATTGTGTTTTGACAATTTTTATATGCTTACAATTATATATATTAATTCAGCACTGCTTTACACCTTATCAAAACAATACCTATATAACACCAGTGCTTAGTATAGATATCATGTATGATTGATGTGTTTTAATGTATTACACAAAACCAGCTGTAAAATATTGACTTGATTCAATTAATTTTTCTTTTGATATTTATAACCTAATTAAATCAATTATTGACTGATTAAACATTTAGATACAATTTAGATATAATTTTAATACTATTTAACTTATAAGTTTTTATTGTTGGTCGTTATTTCGAAAAATTATTTAAATATATAATTATAAATATAATGTAAAGTTATGTTATGATTTGTTAAATTTGGTTTTTATTGCCAGTTTTTGTTATATAAACTAATAATATAATCTGAGTAAAAAAAAATTACTGTATTAGATATAACAAGCTTTCAATGATTATTTTGGTTTTTAAAAGAAAGTTTTCCCATATTTTTAATACGTACTAAACAAGGAATTATTGTGAATAGATGTGTGCAAAATAATTAAAAATTAACCCCTGGCTGATCAATTTAACCAAATTATACTTGCCACTTAAAGAATCTTTCATCAAAAAACATTTATAATTTTTCTTTGTATTTAATTATTTTATATTTTAATTTCATTGTTTGTATTTTAATAACAATTATAAGTTATCGGCTGTGTTAGTTGCACGTACAAATTAAAGGAAGGTGAAGAGAAATCTATAGTCTTTATAGTCTCATTTAGTTTTGACTTTTTGGGGGAGTGACATATTATAGACATTTTCAAATGGCTTTAAAGGAGAACTTATCAGCAAAGTATTTTAAACACGCACACACACACACACTCATACTTTCAGTATAAAATTAGATTTTTCGTTTTCGAGTGTCTTTTATAGCACTATGATATGTAACCAGAATTAACGATAGTTATTTAAAAGAACATGAAAGGAAAGAAAAAATAACGAAACAAATCAATTTCATAAAACAAACGAAATAATAATAAAAAATGATTCAAAAGAACAATGGGTTAAATTATCGACCATAGAGCTTTTGGCAGTATACTAATATATTAGCGGATTTTTAATGTTATATATTTATGAAGTTTTAGGTGCTGTTGTAAATGTAAATTTAATTTACTGTGAACAAAATGTATACGAATTCACGAGAACTGAATATAACTTAAATGTTTAATCTTATTCGAGTAGGTATGACCTAAAAAATGTACATAAACTATAAATGCAATTGGTGGGTGTGTGTTATAAATAAACTATCATAAAATATACAGGTAAATGCTGTGTAACTAGGTGAAATATGTTTCTTTAGTTATTTTTAATTTAGTTTTTGACATACTAGAAATATAGGGTTATAATTAATTAAACATCATATTTTGTTATCATGAGAAATGTCTGAAATTGTTTTCAAAATTATCATTATATATATCATCAATATGCATATTAGATATACTCGTATTTGCATTTATACTAAATTTTCACGCATAACGATGTACCTATTAAATTCAATCAAAGTTTTAACTTAATATTTAATGACTCCATATGCTCTCTATTCAAGTCACCCACGTTGATAATTTAAAGAAGATATTTTCACATGATTCCAATTAAAGTGGTGAAAAATTGATTTTAATTTATAATAAGGCATTAAAGTTAAAAAAAAAATCTAGCTGTATACAAGTAATAATATCATAGTTAATGTCTAATTGTTTACATAAGAAACGTGTGCTAAGATAGTGTGCATATAGAAATAAAAAAAACAATTTTAAATTAAAATAACTTAAAATAAACTATCATAAAATATACAGGTAAATGCTGTGTAACTAGGTGAAATATGTTTCTTTAGTTATTTTTAATTTAGTTTTTGACATACTAGAAATATAGGGTTATAATTAATTAAACATCATATTTTGTTATCATGAGAAATGTCTGAAATTGTTTTCAAAATTATCATTATATATATCATCAATATGCATATTAGATATACTCGTATTTGCATTTATACTAAATTTTCACGCATAACGATGTACCTATTAAATTCAATCAAAGTTTTAACTTAATATTTAATGACTCCATATGCTCTCTATTCAAGTCACCCACGTTGATAATTTAAAGAAGATATTTTCACATGATTCCAATTAAAGTGGTGAAAAATTGATTTTAATTTATAATAAGGCATTAAAGTTAAAAAAAAAATCTAGCTGTATACAAGTAATAATATCATAGTTAATGTCTAATTGTTTACATAAGAAACGTGTGCTAAGATAGTGTGCATATAGAAATAAAAAAAACAATTTTTAATTAAAATAACTTCAAAGACTTTATATATTGCATTATTGCAATGCAAAACAGAAAGTGTATCATAGTCTACAATTAGTTCGCTTATATATGTTTAGTTTAAAAATATTTTTCACTTTTTCTTCGTTTTGTATAACAAAATTTAAGGAATACGTTATATAAGTTTCTAAGTTTTATTCAAAAAAATTTTGAATTAGTTCAAATGATTAAAAAATGTTATTGCCTAGATCTACTGTTTATAGAGAAAACACTGCTTTGGGTTTATAATTTCAAATTATTTTTGGAGAAAGCTGCTAAAACTATTAGAAAGAGCAGTGACGTTTCACACAAAATACGTGAACGGTCTTCACGAACAATAAACGTATCATAATGTATAACTTAATGTAAATAAATTTATATTGAAAATTAACAAACCACCTATATACGTTTTTTGTATATATTTAAAAGAACATTTTACATTAAGTTTCACGGACTTTTTTTTAATACAAAGGTAGCATTTAAGTGAATGAGATTCGTCATAACGTTTTAAAAGTTTTGATGTTTTTATTACAGTTTTCTGCACTCTCCAATGAGCCATTAAAGATTGATTTTACGTACGTGTGTCTATTTTATGTAGTTTATATATCAGTAGTAAACTGTGAAATATTGGGTTTATCAACTTGAGTGATTTAAATACAAAAGTTTTTACTATATAAAGTTGGTATATTTCAAAGGATTTCAAAAATCGTTTATCTCAGTTTATAGGATTTTCAAAATTGTTTATAAGTTATCTATCCTACGAAATTTCAAGTTTTATGATTTTTCTGTGCTATCAAATTGAAATCGTAGTTAAGTTTAAATAATGACCAAGATTCAAGACCTGTCACTAAAATTGATTTTTTTTTTTTTTTAAAGTCATAATAAAAGAGGCTTAAAAATTAAGTTGAATATTAATACATCCACTTTAGAAACTTTATAAGCTTTATGATATCCGAAAGAAAATTAATTAATTTTCAATTTTACTTGTTAATGCGAAAGTAGCTGTTTGTTTTCATAATTTTAGCTCGTTTTTAGAACGTGATATTAATTTGAATTAACGTGATATTTAATTTAATCTAATAAAATCTCCCAGTCACAATCACAATCTTATTTAACCAAATTAGTGGTTTACCATACATGTGAATAATGTTTTTTTTTTTACATTTTTGCTCGAAAATTAATTTCTTATTACTTTTTATAAAACTGCATATACCTATATGTATACTATATGTGTACTATGATACTATACTATATGCAGTATATATATGTATATATACTATATATATACTGCATTGTACTTATAAGTTTTATATTTGTTGGAGGAGTTTTTTTTTCGTGGTAGAGATAATAACATCTTATTTGCAAATTTTATTTTCAAGTAACTTGGGCAAAAATTTAGTACGTACAAGTATACTTTTATAAAATAATATAACATATTACCAAATTAACTTATCAAGTTTTCATGCTAGATTTAAGAGTTTAAATACTAAACATTATAATTATTCAAAATGTTGTGTCTCTAAATCGTTAAAAATGTGTAGTTTTATGATTATTTTTGTGTTTGAATTTGAAAATCTGTTATTTTGTTTAATATTCTCAAATACAATGTGAGGTGCAGTTTATTATACAGTGACTTTAGAAAGATTGAGGAGGAATGGGATAAGTTTTTAAATCAATGTATCAAAGGAGAACGAGTCGGTTACATTAAATTTTATTTAAAAGTGTAACTGTTTGCCCAGTAATTTCAATCCACGTATGTTTGTCGTGAAGAATCTATTCAAATCTTAAATTTTAGTAATTATGTGGTAATAAAAAGCAAAAATATTAGTTATAGAACGTCTGTCAAACATTTTTCGACATCAAAACATTGTTGATATTATAGGTTAATGAGCTGCGTAAATCAAATTTAAGTTAATTATTTCAATTTTGTTACTATAGAAATTTGTGATAGCCGGCTCGGGTTCTTCCGCGTAATGGCTTATTGGCCGAAAAACCTTCTCTTCTAGAAGTCGTTCCACGTAAATTATGTCAGCTGAGAGATTTATTTTTCCTTCCCCCTTATACAGACTTATAAGTCTGTGATAAGTGTACAAGCGTATATTTATCGAAATTAATATCAGACATTATTCCTTACTGCTGTTACTATATTTTATACGGAAGTAAAGTTATTATATGTGTCTACCGTTTTATAACATCAGTTCAAACAAATTGAATTAAAAATAAAAAATACAAAAGTATAATATTGGTTATCATTAGGCGCTGCTACGAGTGATATATCATTCAAAACTAAAAATATTAAGTTTATAAATCAGGAAATAAGAACGGTTATACACTGAGCTTCCCTTCATTTTTATTCAAAAAATATAATACTATGAGTATCTGTATTCCAATTAAAACAAAATTAACAAGGTGAATTTAAGTAAATGACTAAATAGCTAAAAAATTACATGATGTAAGAGGTAGAACTTATTTTGTTTTTGATAGTTTTCACAGTTCATTAAACAGGATAAAGAAAATACCAACCTCCACGTCTTCTAGTGGAAACACAACAGGGGGTCATGAATTGTTATAGAGTATTGACATGAGATTAATGGCGTCAAATGGTGGAATAATCTGGAATGTGATTTTTTAATGGATTTTACTGAATTGTCAAAAGTTTCCATATTAAGGTTCCTGTGTAGAGTGTGGTTCGGTGCAGGAAAATTACTTGAAAAGCTTATGTGTTGTTTACAATCTTAGAGTTTTCACGCAACCCAATACTTGCGCAAAGTAAATGCCCAAATTGGTCTTATAATTGATGCACCCAATTATGGAAAATACATTTTTTGTTGAAATTTCAGATATTTAAATAAGTTATAAAAGGTGTAATATAGTATTTAGTATCTGTCTTATTTATTACAAATGAAAACACCCAGTTACTGTCTTATCTATTCTGTGGTTTGGTACTGAATGTCAGATAATTGTTATCAATTGGTTGATATTTGATTTGATTTAAGCACTTGTAAAAAAATCATAATTTCAACTTGTTATAACAATTATTTGTTAATTACTTATACTTAATACTGCTAATCAAAAGAGAATAATATAAGTTTTAAATATATTTATTCGAGGTTTTTATTTTTTTTTTTGGTTTTTGGAAATTTTAAATTTATTGAGATAATATTGTGAACATTATTCAATATAATGGTATTTTGGGTTGTCATGTATGGTCTTAACGTGTCGGAGAAACTTGTTTGTGTGTTTTTTTTGTTGTTTTAGGATGCTCGGATGGGAAAAATCATCATTTTTCACTACACAGTGAATACTATATGACTGATATAAAGATACATTTTCTTGAAGTTTTGAGCGTATAGTAAATAAATTATCTCAATTGGTTTATGTTGGTCATTATTTATAGATACTGTTTTTTTATAAATTACACATCAATTTATATCAAACAATTATCATCAGAA
This sequence comes from Periphyllus acericola, assembly GCA_949715065.1. Taxonomy (NCBI): domain Eukaryota; kingdom Metazoa; phylum Arthropoda; class Insecta; order Hemiptera; family Aphididae; genus Periphyllus; species Periphyllus acericola. Next base: position 30,002,609 of record OX454268.1, read on the forward strand.
TAACATCACCAGCATGTGTAAATATGATTACTCATAGTTATCGTGTCTGCAGTGTTTAAAATTTATTTGAAAACGGTCGGTCAACAAATGTTGACTCATTTGTATACAATATATTTGAAAAAAGGACGAAACTCTTAGGTTAGGTTATACCACATGATTGAGTGAGATACAGGGATGGATTAGTTGCTGTATTTTTCTTTTAAACTTGAAACCAATTAAGTACCATTGTTCTCGAAAAATGATTCTGAGTAAAAGAGGTCGGGTGCATCGGTTTTAATTTCTTAAAATATTTGATATAGTATTAGAACCAAATTCGTATTAAGATGGGTTGATTTTTTAATGCTCTAACTTTTGATGAAATTAGTTGATTATTTATCTAGTAACTCTTGCCAAACTTTTGATTATACTGTATGGTCGTCGATATATGCCCGCAACGGGTTACATCGAGTCCGTCTTCGGCTCTAGAACCAATGATTGTTGATTATTATTTATTATCCGTTACTATTTCGGTACATAAATATGGATTATGGGGTCTAGATACGTGGTTTATTCTTCCATAATTACGTGCATTTAACCATCCTTCATCAGGGCTTATCATATTGAACAAGAGGATGGTAACCCTGCGCAGACCTTCTTGGTAGCAATCTTAGTGTTAAGTTTAATAGTCAACCAGACGTCTCAAGCGGAACTGGTGCCGTGACTTAAATATTGTATAAATTGTAAATTGTAAATGTAAATGTAAAGCCACTAGGTGTCTCTAATGTGATATTTCCTACCATGTCATCATTAGTTCTTGGTTACTCTTTACCATAATTATTAGTTATTTTACACCTGTATAGATTGTAATATTCTAAAATAAAGTCATATATTTTTCTAAAAAAAAAAAAAGTTTAATACATGGTTATGAAACTATGTTTCAAAAATAATGAGATATCTATTAAATGCTTATATTGAGAGACTTAATGGTCGGGCGAGACAGAGATCTTATTTATTTATTTATTTAATTAAATTACGCCTAGGGCAAGAGTACAGTTTAAAATATAAAACTAAAATTTAAATCATACAATAACAATACAAATTGAATATGACAAAGTAGCCTACGATCTAAACAATAATTAACAAGAAAAAATATATTTATACGTAATAATAATAATAATAAAGAATCTGAATATATGAGTTTTTAATTTGATGAAAATATTGTTTATTTTTATAGTTACTATTAAAATTATGAATTGAATTACATGAAGATAACATTCGATTCATTAGGGAATTCAGACTGTAATTTTGACGGTGGTGATTAATTAAAAAATTCTAAGTTCTAAAGAAGTGGTAGGGGACATTTAAGTTAATTCTAGCTAAGATTTCGGGGAAGTCTGCTATGTTATTAAGAATTTTACGAAATGCCATTGTAAACATGACGTTTAGCAAGATTATAAACTATTAAGTGTGAACTCGGTAAATTTGTCTTAAGAGCCATACATTTTAGACATTTTTTCTGTATACTATCCAATTTGGTAATCCATAAATCGGATTTGGGGTTTCAAATAATACTATTATACTCCATAAATGGGCCTACTAACAAACAATATAAAACTTTCAAACATAATATATTCGAAAACTCACAACAGTTCCGTTTTAGAAAACATAACATTTTTCTTGATTTTTTATATATCATATCATAATGGTGATTTAATCCGAGATGACTAGATAAATTAACTCCTAAATCTTAATCTTTTATTGATAATACAGAATTTAACGGATTATTATTAATTAAATATTTAGATAAAACTGGGTTTTTTTTGACGAGAAAATGTAATTTGAAAAAATTTATCTATATTAGTATTAAGAAAATTAGTTTTACACCTATTGTAAAATGGAAGTCGAAGTTGAAGTAATAGAGTATCATTTAGGGTTTTTAATCGGGGGGGGGGAGGGGTATTGGGTGAAAGTACTGTGATAAACTGTTCTCGCCTGATCCTCGGTTCAAACAGAAAAAAAAAAGATTTTTAATCGGGAAATATAATTTCAGATCATCTGCAAATAATATATATTTAGAATTCAAAAACAGTTTATCAAGGTTATTCTCGAAAAGTAAAAATAAAAGGGGTGATAGATGACCACCATGAGGTACACCTTATGTGACTTTAATGGGATATGAAAAAGAGTTTTTGATTTGTATCGGTTGAATTCTATCAGACATATAAGATAAAAGATCCGAAATTCCTAACATTTTAATTTCATAGATTAATAAGTCAAAGTCAACTGTATAAAATGCTTTTCTTAAATCAGTATAAACTGCATAAACCTGATCGTTATTTTCTATTATTTCTACAAGGTCCATGTAATATACTTGTACTAATAAATTTGTTGTTGTAGATTTGAATGAACGAAATCCATGTTGATTAGGATGAATGATAAAATTTAAAATTGGTGAAAGCTTCGATAAGACTAGTTTATCCATTAGTTTAGGAAGAGCATTGATTTTGGGAAACTGATGGCTAATTTATAATGGAACTTTTATCACCGGATTTAAAAATTGGTAAAATATTACTTAAAAGAAAAATAAGTTTCCAACGATCTGGAAAAATACCAGAAGACAGCGATAATTGAAAAAGTTATTAAAAAGGAAATGATAAGCTATAACGGCGGTTGTTTAGAATGATGTTAGAAACTAAGTCAGGTCCAGAGGTAAACTTAGCACCTAAACCATTCAAATTATCAAAAATCTCACCTAAAGTAAATCGTACATAAGTTACATCGACTGAATCAGATATTTGTGAATTACAAAAATTAGTATTTGTAGTTAGATTATTATTATTTTATATATAAGAGAAAAAAAATCACCAAACATATTGGAAATTACTTAATCGTAATTAAATTATATATTAATTAAGTACTAATGTACCTAGGGATCAACTTAGATTCTTTTTTATTTTTGATGTTATTCCAAAAATACTTCGGATTGCAAATTAAAGGTTGTAAAAAATTATTATTTCTGAAAGTCTTCACTTTTTTTTTAAAGTCTGCATCTAAAATAAGTTTGATTCGGAAAATGGGTAAGACTATGACGTCGGCTCCTGAAGACAATTCTATTACAATTACCATACTAATCGAATAGCTTAAGAGTTCTGAATTTATATTCAACGTGGGAAAAAACTTATTATATAACTTATCCAATAGTGCACATTAATGCACCGGAAACTATGAGATGTCTATTAAATATTAATGTCAATATAATGTCCAAATACCAATTTACATATGTGTATTTCGGGTCGCTATGATTATTATTTTTCGAATAATAACCAAATAACTCGTATCCATAAAAATAAACAAGTGGATAATGTGTGACGAATATGGAGTAGACGGTTCGACTATCGGTTGAAATTTTTTAATACTTTTTTGCTTTTTGCTTCTTATCGAATTATTTAAAATTATATGTAGTTTTGTAGTATTTGTTTACTAAACATCTAGCTATAATTTTGACTTAAATCTAGAAACGTATTCATTATTTTTTAGACTTTTTATTGATTCAGGACTATATTAATAATTAATATAGAACTTATAGTTTTTTGAAAGGAACCTCTTTGGAATGAAATGAGTCGTTTTTCACTATACAGTTATTTCAAAAGTAATAAAGAAGTGCTACAAATATGTTACACAGTAGATTGAAGTATAGAATTAGATATGAGATAAGAAAGGATTCTTTAGCGACTCCGAGTTGAATTTCAGGAAAGAACAAATAATGTAATATTTTTAAGGGAATGATTTTCAAAATCTATAAAGTGATTTAGTTATATTATATATACAGTTTCTAACATTTGAATATTTCGAATGATAGAATTAAAATGTCAAGGTTTATCGAAAACCATATTTTTAAAATTGTCAAACTTGATATAGATTTGTTAACATCAAACTCGGTAAGACAATAACGATTTAAAGAAACTCAACTCAAATAAAACATATTTTTAAAAATTGGGTCTTATATTATGCTATTTTTATCTTAGAAAGTTTGAACCTACATAATAAGTGATCAGAAAACACAGACACAATATTATTGGTTTCGCCGTTACGATGTCCGGACTTTATCATGTAAATTGCATAGGTAAAAGTGGATGTCGTTTAAGTTTAAAACGATGATAGGCCTATGTACACGCTCAATGTAACATGAATACGATTTTTTTGATTTCTTGAAAATATATAATACGGTGACCTTACTTTTGAACGTTTCTCGTACTTGCTTTTTTTTCATTCAAATCCACTCGTAGAACGAACGCATTGCATGTCCACGAAAGAACATTTATCACCCCGGGATAATTAATTTAGTTCCTCGTAAATTATATTACATTATTATACTTGAGATAATAAATAACTCATAATTCGCATTGTTTGGGTTACAAATGTATTTCTGGTCAATAGAAATTGCTATACTGTAATAACGTTTTAAGTTTATCGATTTAATAATTTTGTCATGGTTCCTTATATAAGTTAAGAGGTGTTGAACGAGGAGCTAAAGTGTACTGAATAAACAATAGTTATAAATACAACGTACTATGAAGCTGCGGTAAACTTGGCCTAAAGGTATATAAGTTATTATTACTATTATTATTATTATTTATCCCCACGCGGCTATACCATCTGCTCTTGAAAGGCTGGACCATCAGTAAAGATCGATGGGATCCAATGTTGTACACTATTTTTTTTTTTTTTTTACGCCCGTGTCTATCATCGTTATACCGTTCGTTCATTGTTTCGGTACATCAGGTGTATATAGATTTATCAGCTTTATCAGTCTTCCGACACAACACGTCATGATTCAGCGGAAAATGAAGCCGTTCTTTTTATGCAAGAAAATCCTGGCCGAAATGGTTAAAGAACAAAAACAAAAAAAAAATCATACGGCGCACTTTGCAGCTTATCAAAGTGAACCGATAAATGCTTATATTTTTCTACACACAACATTAGTTAGGTGAAATTGATTTACAACCAAAGACCAAACCAAAGACGAGTGTAGTCGTCGGAAATAGTTCCTTACAGCGCTCATCGCAGGACAGAGCTAGTATAAAATTGTTTTAAGTCTTAAGACGACTGGTTATCGCATTCGGGTCTATGCCGAACAGAACGCGTGTACCGGAGATGGCAGTTAGACATAAAAAAGAAAAACAACGATTGTGATTTCTATTACATTTTTTTTCACTTAATCGATGAAGTCTCACGCATGTTACTTAAACGTGTATTTTGTACTAAACATAATCGTTGATATGATTTTGATTATTCCACGTACTAAAGAACGTTCCGTGTTCCTGCGCCCAAGATTCTTAAAAATCAAAACAATGCGGGACCGTATCATCATAGGAAAACAATGAGCTTATAGATATACAAACTTTATTTCAAGATAACGTGTTTAACTTGTTACCAAGTTCATGAATCGATTTTCTCAGCGAGTTTAACCAAATAATAAAATATACTATGACATCTGCAGTAACTCTGTGGTTGAAACAAGATTCATGTACGGGGTGTATATACCCTAATTTATAATACAAAAATGGTAAAAGTCTTTCACACATGGTCGGGTTACTATTTTGGATAGACCATTCGCGGTTTTGCGTATTTTACATGGTTTTGCATTAAAATGATTTCGAGAAAATTGTTATCGCGTTCAGATTATCCTTCAGTATAGATAAGTTTTGCACTACGACCAAAGTACTGGTATTTATATTTTCTTCGCGGACGGTTATGAGTATTAATGAAAATAAATAAAACACGAATGATAAATATAATATATGATATTAATAAATAGCCGGTATTCTTGAATTATAGTTTATACGTAGGTTGACTTTGAAAAATAAAAAAGTTTATTGAAACGTTGGGAATTATAAAATAACTAATTTATTTTTTAGCGAATTTTTAATATTATTCCTGTTTAATAAATACGAGTATATATATACTCGTATTTATATATAAACTTGAAAAAAAAATCTATACCATTCGTGTGAAATCTAAAATGTTGATAAATGTTTTAGTTATTTTTATTTTGTGTCTGTCACTCTGGACTTATGTATTCCAGGATATAAGAAACATAATTATAAAAGTAATTATAATTGCTAAATTATAGAAGAAATATTATCATAATTTTTTATAACGATATATTGTAAACTTGAACGTAATATAAAAGAAATTTGAAAAGTGATATTAAACTTTAAAGCTGTAATCATTGTTATGTAAACGAACTCGATTCATGAACGGAGTGGACGGGCTGGAAAAATTTAATTAATTTTCGGAACGTTAAGGTGCACCCGCCGCGTGACCTGTAACGTATACAGTAGGTTCCATAATTCCACGGAGGAATAAAATAAGAACACCACGCAAAGCAATGTCATTATTGGTGGGTAGCATCAGGGCGAAGGGGAAACAAAATCACTATACCAGAAATAGGAAAAATACTAAACAGTCTCTTATACATATATATTATATGGATATAAGAAAATACCATTCTATATACTTTGTCTCTCACACATAATACGAAATTGCTTACCTATATACATAAAAACATATTAAATGTTCGTTTTAGCCGACAGCCGATAAAAGAGCAAACGAAGTGTAAACAAAACGGTACAATTTGAATATTTTTCCGTTTCGCGACACACGCACACAAAGTAAGAATGCGTGTGATGAGTTAGTGTGTTGTGTGTGTGTGTGTGTGTGTGTGTGTGTGTGTGTGTGTGTGTGAGAGACGAAAACAAAGTACCTACAAACTTTAACAACAATCGTGAGCCGGTAAACGTTATGATGAATACGCCAGCCGTCAAATGGTAATGAAACATTTGAACAATGCGAAAGACCGGACCGCATAGTTGGCTTTTCATTTTTGAGATCGACGTTCGCGGTGGCGGTGCGAGTCCGTTCAGATTCAGAATATCACACGGTGGCATCAAGGGATTCAACAGGGAAAAACCGAAAAATGAAATGAAAAATAAAAGTGATCGTGTTGATAACACGTAGCCGTGGAATACGATGCTTAGACTGACGTTATCGTTCTAGCTGCAGATTATCCGAATTTCGTTCACATTGGCCGCGGCTAATTTTACCCGAATAATTTCGTCTCGACCGCGGTTAAACCTACGCGCGGCGAATGCAATTTTACCATATCAATCGTATCAGAAAAACAACGAATTAGCACAGCGAAGTAGTAGCATCGCTATCATCATGGTTGCAGAGGTTGACACCCCCTCACCCCCTTGCCCCTCACCGTAGAAATAAATACTTCAACTGCCTGTTGTGTGCTTATTTTCGGTTAAAAAAAAACAAGCGGTCTTTCGCCCGTACGGGCGGCGGACGACGACAGTGGCCTACATTTAAAGACGATTTAGTGGGTTACGCGAAATTCAATTAAATAAGATTTATAAGTCTTCATTACGACGCCTTTTATTATTTTGTGTGTGTGTGTGCGCGCGCGCGCGTGGTAATGTTACACAAGAGAGTTTTTACTTTTTATTATTACAATATTTCATGAAAAGTCTTTGCCGATCGCAAAGTGACTGCATTAATACATTTTGCGTTATTTTTAAATCGGAAATAAGAAATAAAACCTCCCATATATTATTTTGTTGCACCGAAGAATAAACAATCGAAATAATTTATCTTGAAAGCAGTTTTTTCTCCGTGAAAGAATTACAATATCATCAGTGAATAATAAACAGCAACTTAGAAACTCACGCTTGTACTTGCAGTTAGTGCGGGTGCGTATTTCTTCCAATTTTAGACGAGGACTTTCGGGTTACGAACCTTCTCAGAAACAAACAATTAAAATGTGTGGTTGACTGGAACAGCACAACTTTCCGTGCAAGAAGACCTAATGGAAACATGAAATGTATTCTACCCACGGTTCGACCACGAAAAACATTCTAAGAAAATGTGATGTACACGGGGAGATATGTTGAAATAATCGTTTTACAATATTCACAGCATTCGTGTTATGTTTGATATTTTAATTTATAAACTCTATATGTAATTAAATCAAATTCAGTGTTCAACACTTGCACTTCTAGAAAAAATCAAAAGTACATCATTAATGTTGTGAAAGCATTGATACCCTATGAAGTAATAAAATCATACTAATTATTCTAAAGATGGTTTTTAATATTTTCAATACTGCCTTATGATAAGTCACAATAATATATCCATAATTTAATCTGTACAACATCTGAACATCAACATTGTTATATATATATATATAGGTATATCCGTGCCAAACAATTACCTAAGAGGCTCTTTAAATTAAATTGGGAAATCTATTTTTGATCACAGGGAAACACGACGCATATGTTTAGTCATCAATATCTTCATGATAGTGCATATATTATATACAAATAAAAATATAAATTGTTATTGGTGTACAAAATATATACTCGAAGAAAAATGTAATTTATGCACAACAAGAAACGACAATATGTCTTTCCGATATCCCGAATAGGTAAATAAAAAGTTTGGACAAGTTTTTTACTTTAGTTCAATACAAATAATCAAGTATAAACACTTCCTGTAGGTAACTAACTAACTATTATCACACCACATAATTTTATCGCACATTCAGTCTTAAAAAATTTACTTTTTATTTTATTTTTAAATTAAATTGAATTTACCATACTTACTATATATTATACAACATTTTATGCTATAATATACTAGTATGTTTTCATTAGACTTGAATCCTCAATTGTGTTTTTATTATATAAAATATATTTTACAATGTATTTTAAGTATTTTCAAATAACATTATATTTTATTTTATTAGTAGATAGGGAGCCGGCCCTTTCATTCTAGACACCAATTTACTTATAACTTATACATTATACTGAAAGGAATGATCAATCATCATAATCGGTTCACAATATACTTAGAATATATCAGTTATTATAGGTGGTTAGTCAATGGATAAAAGCCAATAATAATGTAAAAAAAATAAACTTGTTCGTTGATTACCAAACAGTCGTCATGTATTTTCGAAAAAAATCGTTTTCAAAAGTATTTAACACACTGTTCTGGCAATAATCTAACGTGTGAGTACTGTCTTAACTCTAAGATAATGCAAAAATAATTTTACCATCTGACGTCTTGTAAAATAATAATATAAAAAAAATTTAATGAATCAATAAGATAAGAGGAACGCTTCGTTTTCCATGTTATTATTACATTTTGTGGGCAGTTTTTAGTAATTTTCTCAAAAACTACTGACAACCTTCCAAAGTTTTAAATTACCAACTGTCTAAAGACCATCTGTGTCCGATTTCTAAGAGCCGATTATAATATGAAACTTTTAGCACACTTTCACTATCCTATGCACTGCGATCGCAAACTTATCAACTAACTAAACTTAAACACTTTATCGTAAGACCATTGATTAAATATATACATTATAAATATTTCATGTATGGGTATTCAGTGGTAAGACCTATGTAAAACGTATAATATGTATGCATAAAAATGTATACGCGATGTTGACCGAATTGATCAAATGTTTGAAAGATAATACATGCTAATATGGCACACGATAAATTATCTATCGGTGTAAATCAGTGATGTCTAATCCGTGATCCGCAAAAGCTTTATCGCAGTGGCCTACGGGTATAATTTTCAGCTTGAAACAATACATAATATTATAATATGTTTCTGTAAAATATAGATACGACTATGCGGAATAACACCGAAAACGAATTACGTCGTAAACCGTATAGGTACACCAAAAGGCAATGGTGCAATGGGTACAATACTTATTATATTGTAATAAAATATTAAATTTCCACATCGTCGCGGTGGCCCGCAAGAAAGCGATATTGAACTCGTGTAATCGTCTCGTGTGGCCTACTGAAGGTAATTCGTTTTACATACGAAATACCTTACCGTTGTGAAAGAATACTGCAGTTTATGTACCGCACTTTGTATCTCTATAGTAAAGCGAAAAGCATTTTTAAAAAGTCGGGTCATTATAATCACTCATAGGAAAAGAGTAAGTCGTATAAATTTGCAAGGATATTGATAGGCACTAACTAATATGAATAAAAATCAAAGTGTCTTGTTTTTTGCGAATTCAATGACTGCAACACGGTAATTTAATATTATTCACTCGTAATTGTTTTTATTTAAGACTCGACTCTGTGGCTCATAACCGAGGCTGCAGATAATATTATATACCATCGAACAACTGACCATTTACAGTGACTGTTATTCGTAGTTTTGGAGACAATATGGAAAAATATTTAAGTCAGTCTTGTTCCAAAATTGACATTGATGAATACTTCAAAATACTCTCTAATTAAGATTGCCATTAACGTTTTTGATTAAATTTACCATAGAAGGGTACATTTTAACACCCCTTAATTCTAAACTGTTTTCATAACCAGGTTTAAGTTCCTTTATAGTACGATACATAAATATGTTTAAGGTTCACCACAATATTTATATTGTATCATTTGGAAACTTCATTAATAAACCAGGTACTCATAAACGTAAACCGTGAGTTTAAACCACCAGTGCGCATATACGTTGTATATGTTAAACTCGAACATCGGATATAATTCATTTAAATAATTTATAGTAAAATCACCAATATTATTTTGGAAAACCGGTTGTAGGTATAATATAATAAATAATACTTATTTGACTTGTATTTAGGCTATTAAATTCAAAATTGTTCATGTTCATACTATATGAAGTAATTTTTGGATTTCCAAATGTATAAAACTATAGACAATTTAGATTATTTTTGAATTGTTCTTAAAAATGGATTGTGTATATAGAAATGTAAATACTTATTTCACTATATTATAATTCATTACATGGCATTACTTGGAATTATCTTTTAGCTGAATAGGACCCACATCCTTCACCTCCATATGAATTAGATTCCTAACTCTCGCTCAGACACACAACCCCAACTTTCATAAGTCGCCTTCAAATGTTAAATCTACCAATTGTAAACTCAATTACTGCTAATATTTAAATTATAATTATTTAATAATAAATAATTCCATTCCTCTCCTTCTTTTTTATCTGCATCCGTTTCTATGACATAGAAACTTGTTCTGCCTCATAATACGCCTAAAACCATTGAAACAAATTTTTCTTTTTTTTCCACGATTGGTGTCACCTGTAAATTAATTGTAGATTAGTATTATGCTAAACTTTTTTAAGGTATTTTGACCTGTATTTTTAATATCGTTATTATACCAGATATGTATTATAAAGTTCTGTAAATAGTTAACTTTAAACTAAAATGTACACTTATATCCTTTGACGTATATAAAAGAGAAGCGTGGGCGTCAAATCCCAAAATTTGTAATCATGGAAGAAGTTTTGCAAACGAAAAGAAAGTTGGATAAATACATAATTTATTAATCTACGTTGGTCCAACAAGACTTTGAACCCTTTCTGTCTGTATAAATATTACCTAATTACGCATAAAACCATGTAGGTGCGTACACGTCATGTATCATAACTTACACTTTCACCATAATCTACCATTCTATTCATTTCAGTATTCAAATCGAATATCTAAAGAATATACATATGAAAATACCTGAAAATTAAACTATTATCTGAATCTTGAAAAAATGTAGATGTATGTAAATTTTGCAACTGATTTCAAGTAACAAGCTTAATCTACAAACGATTTCAATTTTTATACTCTTCTATACTTTTTATACTTTTTATACTTATTTAATTATTCAGAGAGAAAATCGACACATAATACATATTATAAAAAATGAGTGTTACCGTAGGAAAAGTACAATTAACACGATGGCTCAACTCAACTACACAGTTAGTTGAGGTTATTAAGAAATAATTGCTCTGTACCTGCATAAATTTACACTGGAAATCGCAAACACTTGATGAATTAATTACAAATAGGCGAGTGAATTGATTTTCAGAACTCGTGAACCGCGTAAGACCCCATGGTAAATTTTTCTCGGGTTGATGCTATTTCTGTGTGACCTTACAAGTGATGCCCATATTATTCAACAAATTATTTATTAATAATTGCAAGCTTGTTGTTATGCGCGTTTTGCCAGCTTTACCACATTTTGCTATTCACTCCGAGCAAACGTCAATATTTAACAAATAATTTGCATACTGTATGAGAATTTACATTTTATAATGCGTGTACGCTAGAGGTTCTTTGCACTCCAATCAAATTATTTTAAAATGCAACTTATACAATATCATATTTAAATTTTAGCAGAAACACTGGTCGACAATTTGAACGTGGATTTTATTATCCAAAAAAAATATTAGTTTCTTATTTTGATTAATGTGATATCATAATAATAAATAGCTACAGATATTATTTTTCCAAGGGAACAATAGTTTTTTTTTTTATAAAATTAGTCACAAAAGTCACAAAACGTTATGATCTTAATAAATGTTTTAGTCATCTGTGTCTTACATCCTCGATCGGATCCATAGTTGAAAAAATGTAAGACTTAATTTTCAAACTATCGTTGTCTATTCTAAATTACAGATTATCTCTATATTCAATACATATATGTGAAAAAAAGGTTTAAATGTTTGTAGAATAAATGATTATTTTGTTATTATACCAATAATATATTCATTTGAATTAAAAATCCGTTATGAAAAAATACCTTAATATGGAAATAATTTGACACCAAAATTGTATAACAAGATTTTTAGACACTAACATTATTAAAACGCATCAAATAATGTATAATACATTTTAACAGAAATATGTTTTGGGAAGGACACATTTTTTTTTAGTGCCAAGACAATTTATTTTTGCAAGGTTTTCATTGTCATGGCTACTTAACATTTTATTACTTCTTATTTATTATTATTTGTATTTAAATAATTTGCAAACGCTGTATATATTTATTAATTGTCAACTAACTTGTCAATGCGCATACCTCCAAAGGTCTTTCACCTCTAAGTATTATTTCGATTTCCTTATTATACTCAAAAAACATATTTATGATTCATACAGTTTGCTTTTAGAGTAAAAACATCGAGTATCGTGCTACGTTTTCCTTAGTTAACTTAAAAAAAAAAATCTAAACGCAATTTGAGTTTCTGTATTTTTTCTATATACATTGGATAATAACTTACATTATACTATTTTTAAAATATGTTTATTACTTAAGTTCATACATAGTTATGTTATAGATGTACATTAAATTTTATAATGTGTATAGCCTATATAATATTGACCACAGTAATTGGAGCCTTACAATTACGCATGACCTCCGTAAACACTTGGTAGTGACCAACTGCAAGATAACCGTAATGGGGAGATTATAAAACTAAACGCTAAGATAACCGCAATAGGTGAGTTGATTCCCGAGACCTTTCTCATATATTAGTTGATTCCCGGGTCATTAAGAGGTACGTACGAGTTGATTCCCAGGTCATTAGATATTTTATTCAATATTTAGTAAAATATAAAGCCTATTAGCATAACCCAAGAAACACCACGAGGAGGTTGGCTGACAAGTTTCTCAAAAATGTTGTTTTTTTTAGTTTTTTCATATTTTGAAAATCATTCAATTTTTATTTATTAATTATTTATTAAATTATACTATATTTATTATTATTAAAAACATTTAGTAGTAACTAGGTAAAAAAATATAAAAAAATTTAGTAATTTGGTAAAAATTTGTAACACATTGTTTTTATAAATTGGTATCTGGTAATGAGATTACCAGTATACCGTGACATCTCTTCTCTTAAAAATATTTGTTTTTCTTACTGTTTTTTAGATTTCTTAGTTCCATTACTCCTGCATTTAATATACGTTTCTGATTGTACTTCTAACAGTTCATTTATAAATAAAAAATATTTGGGTGCCCACTATAGAAACAAATGTTGAGCTTAGAATGAAAACTCTCACAGCTATTCGTAGTTCAATTTAAAGTAGTGGAGAATTGAGCCCATATACCGGGTGGAAAACTAGCTTCTGGAGAAATATAATAATCTTGATAATTGATATACAATAGGGAATCAACTCGTACGTACCCTCTAATGACCCGGGAATCAACTCAACGGTGTCGGTGCAGGTAAACAGGTATCCGGGAATCAACTCGTACGCAGCCAAGATAACCTTAAGCTGATTGATTTTTAACTTTGGATCCAAAGAAAACATCGAAAAATGAAAAATTTTCTGAAAGGCCAAACATTGTGGATGAGGTTAGAATTATTTTTTAACATAATCTGATGACAATTTCTAAGCTCCTTTCTAAATTATTTTTATTATTTTAACTGATCAATAATGATTTATTGACGTTTCCGTGACGACCAACTTATTGCAATAATTAATCATCAATAATTGTGTTGGTAACGAATACAATGGTGTAATGAAAATAACGCCGTCAAGTCAGTTTAGAATTTTCAAGTAAAAATTAAAAAATCTTATTCGATCGTTAAGTACGAGAATAATCTTATTTTAATCAAATTCCGTTTCCATTAATGGTGTATGAGCTTTCACAATGCGTGCACCTCTAACTGCCTTTTACGTGAACCTTCCGGACAAAAAGTGACTTAAAGTAACCGTGGAAATGATTAGAAAGTATAATTTGAATGTTTCAGTTGTTGGATGTATTCAGCATTTTGGGGATACGAGGAAATTAAATTGTTTGTGTTTATGGTAGACCACCATGACAATCTCATGAATAACAAAACAATTATAATTAAACTTCGAATTAAAGTGGTATTTTTATTGCTCGTTTACTCAGCAAAACCAAATGTGCCGGTGGAATTTTAATTCCAGGTAATACACATTAAATGTAAAAGTCAAGAGATTATAACATAATTTTCATGCGTTTGAATAAGCATTGAACCGCATTCCTAATAATATGTCGTGGTTATAAGAATTGAGATCGCAAAATAATTTTTTTAATAACTTTTAAGCAAATTACGAATTCATATTGATATTTAAAAATATTTTTAAATTAATTTTATTTCTTAAAACCAATTACGTTTTAACTCGAAACCTTTCACTTCTCCAGACGTACTATTACGTCCAAAACACCATTTTCGTTTTTTATATGATTAGAGTTTTAAAAATCAAGACAACATAGAATTTATAAACTTATATACTCTGCGAGTAAAGTATAAAAAGTATGAGTCATAGTTTGGTCGTTTTTATTTTTCTTGTTCAAACATTTTAAATAATACACCTCAATAAAAAAGTACGACATAGCCCACGAACATTGTGATTTTTCAGGGATCTAAACATTCGAGTCTAGTTAAGTATTCCAGTAGTGATTTGATTCAAATAAAAATAAATAAAGGCTAAGCAATAAAATCCCGAAACTACCTATCTCAAAAACTATATATGAAACCCAAAGGGACTGTAGAAGAAAGAGCATCTAACCGCGTTCAGTAAGAAAAAGTCATTAGATTTACATAAACTTTCCGGACGAAGGGTAAAAGTATTTACAATATCTGTAGAATCCGCCTTCATCGTCTCGGAGTAAAATTTTGGGTGGAAATCAAGCTCAATCGTCAGCCCAATGTTTGTTATAATCCTCAAAGTTCGAAACTAAGCTTCATCGATACATCGTAAATGTAATGAACTAATAAATAGCCTATTGAAAAATATTTTTTGTATTTTACGTTTGCGTCATCATTTTAAATACATACTCACATCGAAAACTAGGAATTAGAGGTGAACGGTATGTAGACGTTTAATCATATTTGAATTATATTTATCGATCACTGATAAGAATGCAAATTTTTTCCAGTAATTTATCAATAATTTGTCAATTACAAAAACTTTTAGCTTTGCTACACACCTAATGATTTAAATCTATAATCATTATGCCTATGAACTTTTATACCAACAATTTGCTAATTGTTGGCACTAATGAGGTGAAAGATTATTATTTTTTTATAATAATGCGTTTTAACCCTGTTAATCGTTATTATTATTAAAAAAAAATTAAAAAAATAACAGTTTTTTTCTATCAAAGGGCCATAATAATTTTTATAATAGCTTGTATAAAAAATTCGTCACTATACCTATACTTTCGAGGTACTTCAAGTGTAGTATTATTCACGACTATGGTGGTCTATAATGAATACATAAAACTACTGAAATATTAAATTTTTGAACTTATTGAAAGATTCGTCTGCAAAAAAGATACATTCACTATATAAACGATAAGATCAATGAATTATACTGAATTATAATTTAACAGGGATGTTAATTTTTAAAACCAAATTTATAACTGTAAATACGTAGGTACAGGGTGATGTTTTAAACGTGCTCATCCCATTTTTTAGCCGTACAGTGTTTTAATTTGATTTTTTTTTTTAATTTTCATGTAACCATTAAACCTATTTTCCTAATTTTTTTGGTTTCATACCGCCTCAATGTATGTTCTAAGATGATAAAATGTTTTGTTCCTCGAATGGGAACACCCTATTTACACTGAGTTATTTCACTAAAATAAGTTTTCTTTGAATTGTGATGTACTGAAAATTTGATCGCATAGTTTTTTAATTATTCTAATTTAAGTATTAAGGAAATAGCATTATAATGCTTATGTTATAATATAATTTATAATTAAATGTTATCGCTAATTGCTACTAATTTAAGATAACGGAAATTTTAAATTTAAATAACTTCGTATGTATGTATGTGTCCAAATGTTCACTACGGCACGTCAAATATTTGAGAAAAATAACTAGAATAATATTTTGAATAACAAATGTGGTACATATTTCCATTTGGAAAAGACGATTTGGAACACCACAGGACATATTTAAGGTGGCATTAAAAGAATAATAAGTAGATAACATAGTTTATATGGTAACTTGAACATAGAAAAAAAAATTGAAATTAAAGCTTTTTTACGACCAAAAAAAAGGAGGTGAGCACATCTAAAAATCACCCTCTATTAAAACTTACAAATGTTGCTCAGAAACCAAACTAAATACAAGTAAAAATGGCATTGTTCAACTGCAATACGAGTATACTTTTGTGTCAAAATAAAATATGAAAAGTCTTGCTTCTCGATACCACCGACAAACTATGTTACTATTTGTATTTTTTTTCTTCGGCTTCAACTGCAAATGTTGTTAGATTGTATTGTGGAAGTACTTGTGAGTCAAAATTATATTTTTGGAACAGTAGACGGAACAGTAATTTGGTGGTGAAGGGGTGGTGGTGGTGGTACCTATTTCTCTCCGGAAGATGTTGCCACCTGCAAAGTGAGACCGCCGGCGACATAATTCGAGCACAGTCACCGTAACCACTCGGCCATGCCGACACATAGTATTTTACCATGTTCAAAAGGAAAAATTATCAATTGTATTTTTTTTCACATACTATCCCAATTGTAATTATATTACTATAATTCAAAAACAAACAAGACCGTTGAGGAAAAGTGACAGGGAATACAATATATAAATACCACCACGTTCACACGACATGTGTGTACATTGATAATCATTGTATCAGCAAACATACGCGATCGTGTGCTGGCTTGAAAATGAAATTTCACTCACTTACCAAACGTCTGATTTTGAAATCTTATTAATATTGTATTCCCGGGAATACTGTATTTCGGGAGAGGATCGGTAAATTAGTGTCCCTGTTAAACCACGCACAGCACTGGCAATAGTCGTGAATGGCAGATTTTGTGACTTCTAAAATTACTTCAAAGGATATGTTTTCTAACTATTTACGTACTAGAAAAAGTCGTGGCTTGACTACCGTGAGAGATATTATCGAAATGGACTCTACTGTTGCCACGACGACGTGCAAACGCACAGAATGGATTAGAAATTACGATCGTAACGATTTCGGGATAAAAGCTATATAGTTGAAGTTTATAGATAACAAGAATATACAACTAATATTTATATCAACAAATATATTTCCTATAAGCATTGCCTGGTAATTTTTTTATTTCCATAGTGAAAATCGAAGCATAATATTTATTATTTTAGATAGGAACCAAAAACAACTGTTTTCCCTTTTGTGGGGATGTTCAAAGAATTCGCCAAAGAACTTAGAAGTTAGTGGTATATCACAAGGGGTATATAACGAAACCGATCTCCAACCGAAAAATGGAAGAGGAAAAAAGTCTCTGCGTGATCGCCTGGTTGTGTAAGCGTACAAAATAATATTATGAACCAACCCTATTGTTGTACAGTACGATACACATGCGATCATATAGTGGCATCGACGCATAGTTGTTGATAATTGTGCGCCAAAATCGCACTCCAGGACGCGGAAGAGAGAGAGAGAGAGAGAGAGAGTTGTGGTAAAAATATCGAAAAAAAGTGAAATGAACAATATTAAAAACCGTTTTGCTTCCGAAGCTGGCGCTGTCTCATTCGTATTATATTTATAGATTTTAATATACACGTGGTAGTACCTGTGCTTTGGTCACCAACTGTATAGTCACAGCGAACGTGTAATTAATACGACGCGCAGACAACTTCCTCACGCCGGAGGGCCGTTTTCAATTCATCCGAATCCACCCGTACACACACACACGCGCGCACACACGCACACGCAAACACACACACATACGTGCACTGTATTCCGAGTTTCCGGCCCAGCTTCGTTAATATTGCCGTCGCTGAGGGGATCGTGTCGCGCGCCTACTCACGTCCAGGACGTCTCGAACTGTATTATTATAATTATATTCATACATGCTAGTCTATATTATCTTGTCGTATATCCGCACCATATGACAATCACGGGCTGTGGTAATCGAAATCGATGACGCATAAAATATTGCTGTGTTAATCATACGAGCCCATGCGTCAGTACGTCTTTACTATACATGCACAATGTGGATTGCACATATACAGGGCGATTTCTGAAACGGTTATCAGGCCGTATCGTACGAGGAGCACGCGAGTAAATTGTGCGGCATTGTACTATTTACTCAAGTCGATCTCGTATTGACCTTGTTCAGTAACCGATCACAAGTCTCTGTTTTATACTACTGTTGTTTATTCCGCTAAAATATGTTCAGTTCGTTATGCACGGCCACGCATAAGATAGAACGAGCTTCGATTCTCAAACGAGAACTTACAACCACTAAACTAATGATTTGTAATTTATTGCTGTTATATGATTTTATTGTTTCTTATAAAATACTAGTATTTAACCGCAGAAGCTTGGAGAAAATATACAATATCTATAGACTATATATATTTTTTTTTAAAAATTTTTTAGAGATAATCCAAATGATTCGCTCTGTACAACGTTTCGATGGTTTATTTCATTACGAGTGTTTCTTATTTATCAAATACGGAGACCATATCAAAGTGATAAAATTATAACTGTCGCTTTGAACGGTTATAGTAGCCCGCAAACTCGCTTTAGTCACACATTGTATGATTTAATAACAATAATATAATTGTACGTGAAACGATACGATAATATTATAATCGTACCTGGTGGTGCCTTAAGGAATGGGAGTTGATTTTGGATTTAAAACACACGCCTTTGTCCTTATTATCGTTTATGACGAAACAATAAATTGGCCAAACCTGCGAATTTGATGCGCTAAATGTTCATAGAATATGCTTCCACTTGCGCTCTAACATTTCGGATATCTTGGCAATTGCATTAAAGAATTAATTACAGTGCTTTTTATGGTGGGCCGATACGAATAATATGCAAAAAATAAATACTACTTCCGCAAGCGATTGAATATCGTAAACCATTTTAAATCGTATGAACAATTAAAGAATGTGTGTACTAAAATAAGATATTATTATTGATCGTAGAAAATCTTGGCAGTGCGTTTAAATTCGTTATTTTTATTTATAGGAATACGGCAAAGTGTATAAAAATATAATTTAAGCATGAAATCTTATGTGAGTAGGGATAATTAGATTCACGAGGCAAATTTCAATAATTGTATGAGCTCTAGTTGGTTTTCTGTAAGCATTGAAATAAACTATATTATTTATGATAAGGGTTAATGTCAGATCTTAAAATAATGTAATCTGAAGATGAAATTTAAAATGTCGATACAAGTCATGGGAGAGAACCGCGAACATACCTATTATAATTTATACTGTGCCTTATAGAGAGTAGTCTTGCGCTAGTAATTGGACAGCACTCAGACGGAAGAGGATTAAACGTTTTACGAGGGAATGGTAAAATTGTTAGAAGTGGCGAGCTTAATGAAAGTACTAAAACCGTCTTGGTAGGGTCCCGTTCACATTTTAATGTTGAACCATCCGTTTAGACCGTGACCCTCCGATCCGTTCCGGTAGCTTAGACACACATACAACGGATATAATAATATTGTCATTAATATTGAACATTTTGGTTTCGGCATTATTTCCTCACAATTTTGTTGACATAATGTTGTACACGTTACGGTAAATGACGTTAGTCAGAAAATAACGATACTCCCCAAATGCATACGTTCAATCATCGTTATAAACTGAATATTTACATAAATAATCTCTAATATTAGCCGCATAAATAAAGTGTTTTTTTTTTTTAATTCAAAATATCGAACGATATTTTATTTTGTTACAGTGTTGCGTAGATTCTAAATAATATCCATTAAAATATGACGTAGGTAATGTGTTAACTGGACGTGACATTAAAATCTAAAGTATTCACAAAGGTAATTGAAGTTTTTTTTTACATGCATTTATACGCTGTTATAATAATTTATTAGAATTTGATAGATTAGAACGGGTGTTTAAATGTTGTTGAGAAGTCTGGGTCGGGTTTGGGTTGAGAGATTCAAATAGAGCCATTTGTTCTCCCATTTCCCGAAGGTAGGGATTATAAGAGCGTTACGTTGGAAGAGTGAGCAAGTTTAGCAAACCTCGTATGCTTGCATATTGCCTTATATTATACTATTATAGTCGCATGCAGGGTTCCATGTAATATATACATATTTAATGAGTTTTACAATGAGGTGGGCTGTGCTTGTTTATTTATTAATTACAGATTTATCCGTAATCGATAAAACACAATATCGTCATGATCATGTGGTTACTAACGTGATTCGCGCTAAAAAATCACGATAATTCCTCATCGTGCAGGTAAATAACGTAAATTGCCGTAGAATATCGTTATGTACCGCAACATATACATGTATCGCGAGTACATCAAGTGTTCGGAGGAACGATGATTTTCTTTCGTGGTCGAAGCGCACTGCGTGAGGTCGTTTGCCGTAGTCGTATAATTACGAGGGCAAGCGTTGCCCGTGTAAATACGGGTGGATTTCGCTCAGCACGTAAGCAGCTCCGCTTTGAAATTCCGCCGGATCAGTGTCCTTATTGTGTACACGCGAGGGAACGGGAAACCATGTGTGTGTATATTTACATAAACATGACTAATAGGCATCAGCGTTGCTATTGGTCCGCGTTACCGTCACTGTAGCACGGGAGAAGTGTCAGGACGTCCTGCGCCGCCGCCGCCGCCGCCGCCACCACCACGTAGTCCTTCCTGTCCATCACCACCGTCCGAGCTCCCCGATCGCAGGTCGGATGCCCCGAACCGCGGTCCATACCAGTCGATCGGTGGAGTTATATACGAACCCGCCACCCGTCCGAAGTCTCGGATCAGTCAAACGTTATCTGCTTCCGGCCGGACATTGCGGCTCGCCGGTGGACGTGCGGTACATAATCCTTTGAAACGGTGCGTAGTAGGGAATTCGGACGAAACGTTTCCGAATTACGTCTCACCTGTGACACAGTGCCACCCACCCACTTTCCTCGATTGTCTCACGTGACCGACGGGAGGAAGTCGATTCACATTTTTGTTTTTCTTCCATTTAAATCATTATTCAAATCGAACTATACTTGTGTGTTGTTTTTTTTTTTTTTTTGTGTGACTGCAGCACCGAACTAAGCGTCCCATCAATAACCGTCATATAAATATAATATGATTATACGACTGAATCTAAGTGTGTAATAAGTCGATAAGTGTACCCGTACGTTCTACTATTTATGTCTATTCGAATTAAATCGGTTTCCGCCGAGTGCATTGATTGAAATGCGAATTAGTAACACACGTGCGAAAGTTAAAAATAACGATTTATCAATTTCGAGTTTTCTAGACGATATAAAAATAGTGTTTTGGCACTGTTTTGTATTTTAGTGTTTTGGCTTTTACTATCCGTAAAATAAGTGCAATCTAAAGGCATGTGTATAAATAACTGAAGGAAAAAAAAATTACATAAAAATGAGTTTGATAGTATGAAGAACTGTAAAACACTGACATAGGTTATGCTTGGTTTTTATTGTAGTAAAACTAAGTCACAGATTTAAAATTAACATTAAATTGTATAAAAAAAAAATTACACTTATTGTATTTTGAACACCCAAAAAAAAGTATTAATTTTCACTACTTTTTCAAAAGTAACTTGATGGAATACCCAGGTTAGTAGAAAACCATAATATTATCCTCGTCACTTTTCAAAGTACGTATCCGAGATTAAATGTGACGCGTTTCGATTATGAATCATTAACTTTAATATTAAGATAACGGTTTTATAGGGAGCACGGATTACATGAAGTATACTCGTAGTATTTAATAAATTATTTTATTGCATTTTCGGCAAAGAAATATAAACCTATTGATTGTCGAATTAAATAAATAATTTAAATTACATATAGTTAGTCATATGTTAAATAGCGTAACATAATAGAGGTATCTACTACTTATAATCTGCATGATATTGTAATATCAAATTTTCATTCCAATAGCTAACAAATGTTTGATTCATTTTTGTAATTGAAACATTTCTCAATTACCCGAATAAAATTATTTTGTTATTTTTTTTCTCACCATTTAATGTCGCTTAAATAAGTGAGAAACTGAACTACCTAATTAATTTTTCAACATTTTCCATTTAGATTTATTTCTGTATCGCCCACAAAAATACAATTAAAATAAATCAATAACCGTTTTAGTGGGTCAGCTCTGATTAAACTGTTTAACGTTTATTATTGTACCAGTCGGAATTTGAAAACCTGTATAGTTATATGTATATGTATATTGTATATCTTATAAGAAGATGGAAATTTTTTTTTTTATTACAATTTTATTATAAGTGTCATCTAGATTCTAGAGTCTAGAAGGAACAAGAGAAAATAATTTTTTTTTTAATTAGTCACTTATTTATTGTATTTGGTAGATAATTTATACTTTAATCATTTACGAATAACCTACGCATTACGATTTCAAATTTTTATATAAACTCTAATAACTCAACGTCCCCACGACCTCCTACACTAATACACTTCTCAACATTCAAATCATCACCACACATGCGCTTCTTCCAGATATGTTACTTATAGTCATTAAATTATTGTAATTATCATGTTAATACCTGTTAAAAAAAAAATTATTTGTAAATTGTCAAATATCCATAGATGTAGATAGCCTTAGATCTCATTATTTTATATTATATAAGTATTAAGTATATTCTATATTTTCATATTTTATCCTACACCACTATGATGATAACTATGTTTAATAGCTTATACTTGGTAATCATAATATTTATTTGAAATATGAACATTATTATGGAAATCAAACAAAGTTAAAAAAAATTAAAGTAAATATATTTTTTATTTCTAAAGTTTAATCAAAGTTTTTAGAATAATAGTGGCTATTTAAAGTTGAATTATTTAATTTATATAATAGATTATTGGAGCGCAACTTATATATGTATATATTATATATATAACTTTTATAGTAAATAATTTGCGTAGTACATATTATATTCTATACAAAGATAATTTTACTGTATTTTCTGAGAAATTTCAGTAGAATATAATTATATTGTGTTTCCTCGAATTGTCAAATTATTTTTATTTCATTTTTTCCTTAGGCGAAATTCTATACATAGTTGAATAAATAAACCAATTTTTACACTTGTACTATACGTGGTATTTTACTCTGATTCTTATTCGTGTATTTAAATTTTTTGTTTTAAGTCGTTATTCGCACAAAATAAAATTAATATTTTCATGTTTATCTGACAGCCCAAACCCATGATTCTTAACAATATATACTTCAGCATAACGGTTAACTAAGAATACCAATGAGAAGTATTTCGTTTTTTACCAATAAATTAGCATACTATGTATTCCCGTACACTGCTCTGCTTTAAATTCCAGTACATAAAATAAATTATGAACAACACACCGTTGAACGTAACTTGAATTTTTTTTTTTTAAATCATTAAGCAGTGCTCTGGTATTAAATTAAATTTTTACAATAAGTTGCAAGCAACTATAAAACTAATGTAAAATCATATACGAGAACATTATTCTATGACCCGTTATTAATTAAATAGTATTACGAAAAAAAAAAAAAATAGAGCTGTTATGAATTTTTAATATTTCGATTAATTTGCAGGAAAATTAAAATTATATTTATGTAAATTTTTGTTGTATTACCGAGGGTTAGAGCTGTGCTGTGCATTTATCTATACACGTGTAATGTATGCATTAATGCATGTACACTGCAACAACGAATACTAATAATGCAATAATTAATGCATTTTATTCATGAACCCATAGCAGTATGATTAGATTAAAAGAGAATCGACCTATATTTTGAAAAAAAAAATATTTTTATTTTAAATTGGAAGCTATAAATTTCTGCCCCTGACACACTCCTTCTCGTACGTTTACCACAGTGATTTAAATGATCTGATTTGTGACGTGATACAGTTTTTGAGAACGTGTATGAGTAAGTCGTGAGGTTTACTTCAACAAAATTTCCCATTCTGGCATGCTATGTTTTACAAGTCTGCAAAATCTCACCTAAATAATTATAAAAATAAAATAATCACTGTAAAACCTAAAAATATTGAATTTTAATTAATTTATTATTCTATTATTTCTATTTTATCATATCTCTATTATATCTATTATATCGATAGCATTATTATTAATTTCTCCTCCTACCTAAATATATATTCTGAACATGCTATTGCATCCTAATTTAATTTACTTTAGAAGTTATATTTACATCTCGCATTCTGTAATTTTACCATACTTCATACTTATGTGCGATTTATGATCATATAGTAAACAGAATGTCTGAATTTTAGTCGTAAAAGAACATTGTGCTTTGGATTATTGAATAGTGTACGTCAACAATTTTAACCATAGATAATTTGAAACTCGTCTATAACAATATACTTGGTCAACAATGTGTAAATTTACAAAATTATAGTAGAATATATACATATTATACGAGGCATATTAAACATTATTATAACAACAAATAAAGTAATACATTAAGGATAAATTTTATTATATGACTACATCAACGAGTTTAAAAGCCGAAAATATTTTCGATTAATATTTTTAATATGAAATTGAGTTTTTTCTATCAAAGTGTATGATGAAAATATTCGTTATATAAACATGAATATTGGTTGCCGGAGTAACCTCGACACGTATGTGACACATCAAGCATCTCCTGAAAAATTGTGTACCTAAAAAAAAAGAAAATGGTTTTGAGGAAGACTTAAGTCCTA
This sequence comes from Periphyllus acericola, assembly GCA_949715065.1. NCBI lineage: Eukaryota > Metazoa > Arthropoda > Insecta > Hemiptera > Aphididae > Periphyllus > Periphyllus acericola. Next base: position 30,028,114 of record OX454268.1, read on the forward strand.
AACCCTAAGATGCCGGGAGTACCACTGGTCATTTATTTGGACATTGTACGATGATCTTAATCGAAGACACAATAGCTCGTTCTGTCCAATCTGACCTGAAAACGTCTAAACAAAAAAAATGTTTTTACCATGTACACCATGTACACACTGGATTTAGGGTATAATATAGACCTGATTACAGTATTTATAAAATAAAAAAACCATTATAAGCCAATCATTAACTACGGAACTCTTAAGTTAGGTGTCATCTTCATGGAGCTTTATAAAAGTCAGTTTTGATTTTCTTCTATTTATTTTGTCCTAACCTAGCCTACCATTTTTCCAGTTGTATATTAACTTTTTCTTAATTTTAAAACAAGAATATCTTAGCGCCTAGCGGTATTAGTTTCTACCGAAAAATTATAAATATAAAATGTTATCAAAACCTCACTCGAGTGTCAAGTCAAAATAAATTTAAAGTATCTTTAAATGGTTCCGAAACATGTTGAAAACTGCAACTTTTTCCTAGTCTATCATTTTTCCAGTTGTATATTCACTTTTTCTTAATTTTAAAACAAGAATGTCTTAGCGGTAGTAGTTTCTACCGAAAAATTATAAATATAAAATGTTATCAAAACGTCACTCGAGTGTCAAGTCAAAATAAATTTAAAGTATCTTTAAATGGTTCCGAAACATGTTGAAAACTGCAACTTTTTCCACACGAATATATATTTAAACTATTAAAATATTTCAAGGAATAATATAACGTATAGTTGAAAACTTAATGTATACAGTTCTCTGGCTCTTTTTACGTTTGGAATCTAAAACGAATTGCATGCTTTGCAATGATTACTTTCAAAATAATCGTATCCATTCAGATATAATAGAATCGTCGTTGAAACATTTACTGTAGAACATAATATGTATATATAGTATCTCTGGATTGCTGAACATTCTGAAAATATGGGTCAATACATCACGTTACGCGCAGCTGTAATATGTGATATATTGTTACCTAGGTATATATTTTATTGCGTTTTTAAAAATATCATTTTCTACTACCTACTCAAACAATCATGGAAAATAAATACGACTACTATTATACTTAAATGTACTTTAAAACGTTGATTTTACTTATACAAAGCACGTGTACTCACTCGAGTAATAACAATAGTTTTCCAAATACGTAAACCTGGGCACGAAAATAATAAATGCGACGCTCGAGTGATACCATAAACAAAAACGTAATCCTCGTTGACATTTTGTGAGGTCGACATTTTTATTAATCCGTTTATAATTTATCGGAAAAACATCGGTTTCTGTAATAAACGTCCTACCGACGGTTCTAGTGCGAAACGATTTTGAGATATCTACGAGTATAACCAACTGAAGTTAAATTTAACTTAATGTCTGCAGCGCTCATCACGCTTGCTTCATATTAACATCCATCGACCGAAAGCCTTTCCTCCCCTACACTTTTTACGTTCTGCAACCCGCGGTTTACGTTGCGTAAAATAAAATGTTTTTTTATTATTCGTGTCTTTTAATTAAGAGAAAATCATAGACCGTAAGGTTATAAAATACTCGAGATCTAAATCGACTTAATTATATGAGTCTGAAAAAATGTGAAACAGAGTTTCCTAACATTTTATGGTGGTTACCGGCAAATGCTAATATTATAGTAAATATTAAGAAATGTTTGCATTGTGTTAATGAGGAACGTAGCTGTACGTCTGGAGCGGTGAAAGGGTTAAAAGTTGGTTTTTATCTGAAATATTGTGAGACTGAAGCATACTGTCACTTTATATCCATATCACGTGATGTAGAATATTAAGTACATTTTGGTAATTGATTTTATAGTATAATAATGCGAGTGACGTCTTCGACACGATGCGCTTAACGAGATATTTTGACGTGGTGCATTTTTTTCATTCTTTATAGATTACAGTGACTTGATCTTTTTACTTTTAGATATTACGTCGAAGGGTAAACGATGCGTCGAAAATTATGGACAAATATTTTGTGGTGGCTTTCAAGCATAATTAACCCTTTCGGTTTTCTTGTCTACTTTAAGAGGTTCAAACTGAAATAATTTAAAATAATAGCGTATATAACCTTTAACTGGTGCGATAACGAGTATTATCTCCAATGAGTAGGTATAATCATATTACATGCAATCGGATAGATCGATTTTTATTAACTGTTGTAACTAAAGACATTTGGGCATTAAAAAAAATCTATTATTCGAATATTTTTATCTTGTATAACTGATACGATTAGTAAAAAAATTAATAACTTATGTTAAGAATTTGTGATGCTCCGATAGTATAGTTAGAGTACCATTGACGATGAATGAGTCTTTTCGTCTTGGTAACGATGATTTCATCTAAATATTATTTAGCGTTTGAAAATTTATCGTTTTGATCAATTATTATGAGACTAAGAGATCGATATTAATGTAAACATAAACACGGCATTGTACTCCAAAAACAGATGAATTTCAACCTTACGTTTCGAGATCTAATGTTGTAAACATTGTTGTGCCACATATTATACGTATGATATATCCATAAGCAGTCTTGTAAAGTACTTGAGTAAAAGTATTTGAATAACAGCATTCAAATATTTTAATTATGTTACCATAGTATCTGTATTTAAAAACAAATACTATTTTCAAATACTTTTTTTAATCTTATCACATTAAAATAATAAATTAATTTGTATTCATAGAATTCATCAACCATTTTCAGGATTTGTAATATTAGTTTAAAGTGTTTATTAGCATTTTTATGATCTTTGTGTCCGGATAAATAAACTATACCACATAGCATATCAGTGGCGGCTCGTGCCTAGGTGTGCAGGTGTGCGCACACCACATAGATTAATATAGACATAATAGTAAAAATGTATAATAATAATGTATACTAGTTTATTAATTTTAATACAATATCTGTTAAACCAGTGGTTCCCAACCGGTGGGGAATTCCCCCCTAGGGGGGAATTTATGTGTTGCTTGGGGGGAATTTAGTGATGATGAAATAACAAGAAATATTTTATTTATAAAATTGAAAACAATAAATTAGTTTTCGGACGGTAGCCTATTGATAACAATTTTACGAGTATTTTAACATGATTGACCTATGCAGGTAATGTAATATTAAAAGGTATATACAACATTACAAATGGGATTAATGCACGGAGAGCTTTTTCTGTCATTTTTGGATAAGAGTTGATCATTAATGGCCAAAATTCCAATAAAGATTTAACAACGCTGCAAAAGACATATTTGATGAAAAATCTTTAATGGAATTTTGGCCATTAATGATCAAATCTTATCCAAAAGTGACAGAAAAAGCTCTCCGTGCATTAATCCCATTTGTATCTACGTATCTTTGTGAATCTGGTTTTTCCACACTTTTGCAAATAAAAAGCAAACAAAGAAATCGAATGTGGAAAATGATATGCGTTGCGCGTTGTCAAAAATATCTCCAAGGATTATGGACTTGGTGAGGAAAAAACAATCTCAAATTTCTCATTAAATTTTTTCTAGCTTTCTCCAAAATTGTAATCAAAAATTTAAAAATAATATTATTAAGACATTAAGATTAAGTTGATTTATATTTTATTTTTAGAATGATGAAAAAATATATGTCATTAGTTAATAAAAAATAATTATTTCGTATTATTAAAACAATAAAAGGTCTTTTTAATTCTAATTTAAAGGGGGGGGGCATGGGATTTTTGAAAATTTACAAGGGGTGCGTAGAATAAAAAAGGTTGGGGACCACTGTGTTAAACTATAGGTATTTATTATATAAAAAAAAATTAAATTTTAAAAACAAAAACGACAATTTATTATTATTATACTCCTAAAATTTAATTGAGTTGTGTAACAAATACACATAAATTGGTGTGCAGCTCAGTATGAACACCGCCCGTCCGTGTAAAATACGTTTAGTTATCGAGTGGGGGAATCGGCAATTAAATGTGACTTTTGTGTGCAGCTCCTACTGCACACACGATGAAAGATATCTTTTCTATTTTTAATATTTTTTGATTATCAGCATTAGCGATGTTATCTATTGAAAAAAACTTTGTCATGAATATAGCTGATTTCAACAATAAAGTTATAGAACTGTTTGCCTCTTCCAAGGACAGAAGGCTGGACTTCACATATAAAAATGTTTAGTTTTATTGTTTTTTTGTTATTTTAATATTATTAGTTATGACATGTTGTCTGTTGTGATAATAAATAAAATAATATACTGTACCTACATAATAATATGTAATATAATTTTCTAAAACTGTACTTAAATAAAAATTAAAAATGCTAATAAATATTTTACTAATTACATTTATATTTTGAACGGATTATTTTTTTTGTTTAATCAACTTTTGAAATAATTGCACACCACCTACTTTGAACACCACGAGCCGCCACTGTATCATATATATATAATTAAATATCTAGATAGTTTTTTCCCACCTCCTCTACATAGTTGGTGTAATATATGAATATACTTTTAAAATGCGTTTAAATTTGTTTTATGACTTTAAGGTAAACAAAATAATAAAACTTGAAAGTATCTATGAATAATTTTTTGAAATATCTGTATTGGTACTCGAATACTTTATTTTATCAAGTTTTCAAATACTTTTGAAATCAAGTATCTGTATCTGTATTTGAATTCTTTTAAAAATTATCTTTTACAAGACCGTCCATAAGTCATTATTTATTAATTGCGCCATACGTTGATGAGCACCACTCGTGATATAATCTCGTCGATACGATTTCGAAATCCAAGACTTATTTCGGTTACAAAAAGTGGATAGTACACCGAAGAGAATATTTTCATTTTCTTGAATACAACTGTGTCTTAGCGTGTTATTATTTTTTTTGTTTCGTGCACGAGTAACAGTTACACTTTTTCGCACAACGGAACGCGATGATTTTTCATCTTTATATTGCTCACGGACAGCGCGGCAGGGGGGAGGGGGAAAGTTCGGATTGTGTAGGTAAAACGATCTGTATAACAGTAGGCGACGCACGTGCACGTATACGCGAACGCCACCTAGCGATGTTCGCGGAAAAACGTAAGGCGTCCCATAGCGTGCTCTCCCGGAGTATCCTATGCACAACCACCCCCGAGGACGTCGTAAAATGCAAATAAGGGTGAAAAGATGGCGTTGCCTGTTTGTGCCACGTGCGGTCCGCGTCCTGTTCGTGTCTTAACGATTTTAAGAGTGGTTCCCGTGGTGTCGGTAATAAGTAGGGCTAGGGACTTCTTGCTCTAAAAAACCTTGAAATATGCATGCATTTATGCCCTTAAAAATCATCATATATGCTCTGAAAATATGCAAAAATGCTTATATATTCTCCTAGAAATATTTAATTTTCATTAAAAAACCAAAAATTACAAATTATTTTACTATTATTTATTAATTATTATAATTTCTTATTATTTTCATTTCTTCTTTTTTAAGTTTGCCTTTATAAAAAACAAAAACAAATAAAAAAATTAATTGATTCTGTTTATGAATTAATAATTTAAAAACCCTAGGTAGATGGATTATTTAATAATTTAGATTTAATAATTTTAATCTTTTTTTATTTTCAGTTTATAGAATATTCATATTAAATATTGTATTTTATGTGTAAAATATGATAAATATGTACTAAAAATACAAATATAGCGAAATATGCACTTATTGGAAAAAAAGAGCTAAATATGCAAAATATGCAAAATAAAAATGATTGCCTTAAACTCCTATTACTATGAAACAAATTTCTATATGACTTAGCTATGTTTAAATGATTATTGAAAAATATGCAAACTCCTATAAGTCCCTAGCCCTAGTAATAAGGATCAGAGCTCGTCGCGGTGTACCTGTGTGGCCGGACCCGTGCACAGTACGAAACTAAAAAACGTTTTCTGAAAACGCACGCTATAGGCGGTGGAACCGATGAACGATGCACCTGCACGTCCTGCGTATAGATCAATCGTGCACAATTTAATATGTATACGTTACAGCAATCGATTTCAATGTAACGGAAACCGGCTGTGAAGAAACCTTTGTGGATATTTCAGCTGGTTCCGTAGTACAGTGCTTCAGGTCCACGGTACTCCACAGCGAGCTGTTTGCGTCCTATGGTAGTTGGAGTTGGGCATGAAATGTACGTGTAAAATAATTTAATGTTATCATATAGTTCGGAAAAAAAGTTCCCGTACATTTTAACGATTTTGATCGAAAAAAATGTCTACAACTTATAGGGGCCATGATAATTTTGAAATCAAGGGTTAGGTTAGGTATATATGCGAAGCACTGCCACCATAAACTGTTTTTCGTACATTTTCCCGGACAAGTAAAAAAAAGGCGGACAGACGGAACACCTAATCTCTCCCTTTATATCCGTCTCGGACGGTTTTTCTCCGAATTTCTTCGTGTCTCGTATGCAATTCCGTCTTGACCGTTTTCATCATACGCACCAGCCGTGTCCGGTACACGCCATGTCCATATCAACCGCACGGATATGTTTGTGCAGACTGTTTAGGTTCAGGGTCGAGTGCACATAATTAATTAGCGCCTCAGATTAGTTTTCAGAGGCCCCGCTATAAATGTACTCGCACGATCGCACGTAGTCAATATATGGTAATTATAATAATCAAAGGAGATCGAGTGCTAACCGAAGTTCGTTTATTGTACTAGGTACTTTTCCAGACCTAAATACAATTTTTTTAATCCACTCTCATAATACTTAATAACAATATCATAAGTAAATAATATCACCGGAGACACCAAAGTTTCAAAGAATCACAATGTATCTTTTGAAAGGTTCAAAAGTCCACGACAACTCTAGCGGGCACACGTCCAATTTTATTTTTTATTATTATAATGAGGACTTCCAACTGATTTATATGGCAAAACAATATTTATACAAAATTATAAATGCTTTTAGCACACGACATAGATAGATAATTAAATTATAAAAAAAAACACAAGTGAAATGTATATCAGAAACCAAGGTTTTCCTGAATTACACGGATATGACGTCTTCATACATAAATATTGGCACAAAAGTTATACTTTAAACTAATTTAAGAAAAATAACCATAAAATTGCTTAAATTAATGTTATGTCTTCAGTTTGTTTTTAATGCTTGTAAAACAGAACCATAATTTTTAAAATGTGTGTATTATAGTATGACCGAAACAATTGAAATTTACTTATATCAATATGCGTGAATTCCTTATTAATTAGCTATTATAGTTAATGTATGCTTAATACTAATGTTGTGAAACAAAAAATGTAAGTTTAAATTGAAATTAAAATAAAGCTAGAAACTCTCGGAGAATGAAATATTTTACAATAAATATAAAGCAGTAGGTATGGGTTATTTAGGACCTATCCTTAACCTTTTCCTAATTACACTTTTGAATTATTCAACAATTTACATTTAACTGCCAACTGTATGTGTTATGTTTATTGGTTCATTATTGTACACATAATTGTACGCTTTGCAATTATTTATTACTTCTAAAATAGTTATACATTAGTGCTTTAACTATTTTTATTTACTCTGCAAGATATGTTTTAAATATTTTATTTGTGAAGTCCAAATAATGTGTTAAAGCAATAAGTAAATAACCAGATATAATAATTGGAGCCAATTCCAATGCATTTTATACAACCTAGTATGGATATAATGAAAGAAAACTTTTGTTGTTATGATTAGTGTTGTAGTGTTAAACCGTTGTGAAAATGAAACAAAATGGTTATTATAGAACCAAACATTTATTTACTTACTGATTTTGACTATTGTTATGTTGACACTCTCAGGTTAAAACCCTTTTATAGTTATCGTCGTTACAACCATAAAGGATGACATTTTATTGTTTCATTTGCATAAAGATTATGGTATGAGATAGAAAATATTTAATAAAAAATTGATTAAAATTAAATAAGTTTGAATTGTGTCTGTATATTTTGTAAACATCATAGTATTTGACCTAAAATGGGTTATAATTCATTAAATATTATTGTATTTATTGTTTTTAAAAAGCTTTGGGCCTTTCGTTGTTTTTTTTATAAACAACGATTTTTTATACATTTGTATATTAATATTATGTTGTAAGTTATAATTAAATAGAATTATTATTTATATGTGTAATTGAATTTTTTTTTTTTTAGGTAAGCTTGAAAGTATATTACAGTACGAAATTCCGTTTTTGAATTTTAAACGACAAACATATCAGGTAGATGTACAAAATATTTAGTTTAATTTAGATATACAATTTAGAATACACTTACTACATATTATTTTAACCAAAAATACATTTATTATTTCATTATATTTCCAACTAATATGAAATGTAGTTTTTTAAATTGATTTACAAAGCAATTTACTTGAATGAATGCATTCTTAATGTAAAAAGGAGTAAGACAAATGTAAAGGATCTTTACTTTTTCAGCAGATTTTATGCAATGGGTTTAGTTGTGTTCTATAGTTATAGAAAAATGAATTTAGGTTTATATAAATGTGAGCCCTGAAAGTTGCATGAGTACCAAACACTTATAATATAGATGATCATAAGAAGTACTACCCCTTTTATCACAGAAATAGAACTAGGAGTTTTTAATTTTATCAGCAAATACAAAAGTGCATATGTAACCATGTGCTACATTTATAAGTAGTATTGGATTTAAGTAGAATTTTACATAATGCCTACGTCTAAGATTTCAACATGAGCCGTTACATATATTTTGGTTTATAATATGTCTTCGTATCCCTTACGGAAAACATATACCTTAAGTTCTTATCGCATTATCAAAATATTATATCAAACTGTTGATTTCTGTTTTTTCTTCCGAACCTGATATTTTTTTATGAACCAAAAATGAAACTAAGAGTGATTATTGAATACAATTTGCCATCATTTACGCAGAGTGGGTATAATATTCAAGTTGTCCGTTTTTGTTGTTTGGTATTATTTTTTCTTATTGAGAAAAGTACGATGTACGAATATATAGGTATAATAATATTTCTTTATTACGGAAATAAATTCCAATTACAGTTTTTTTTTTTTCATATAATATATATATAATATATTTTACACGTACATTATCAGTAAATGAGTTATATATAACAATAATTTTAATAACAATGATAGTAATAATAATAATAAAAATAACTTAAAATTTAAAGAGCAAATAGGTATTAATATCATACAATAAATATTTAAATATTTAAATTTCTATAATAAAAAATACAATGAAATAAAAACGAGATATTAATTTTATTTCTAGTACCTAATTTGTTATGTATTTTTTAGAACCTTTTACATAAAAGTATTTAGAGAATTACCAAAAAAAATCAATATTTTTTATAGAGTTGCCTGTGGACATTAAAATATTTGATGGAGAATTTCACATATAGTTTGTAGCTGGGTGTTTTATGTAGAATAAATTTACAGATCGGTGGTTTATTGAATTTATATTAAAATTTATATTTTGTAGTAATTCCGGACAATCAATCATATTATTTAATAATTTAAATAAAAATTTTGATTTAATTTGCATAAATCTTTGTTCTAGTGATTGCATATTAAAAAATCGGATTGTAACATTATAATCAGAATGGGGTGCTCTATAAACAAAACATTGATAGCATAAATATCTGATAAAATTATTTTGAATTTTGTTTAAATCTTGGATTTGCGTTACTAAATATGGATGCCAGATTAGGAGTGCATAATCAAAATGTGAACGGATTAGTGAGTAGTATAATGTTTTTAACGCAGATTCATCTCTAAAATTTCGACATGTTCGTTTTAAAAAACCTTGCTTTTATGACGCTTTATTTCTAATATAAAGTACATGGTCCTTAAAAGATAGTTTGGAGTCAAATTTTACACCAAGATCGTGTATTGTAGAAACTTTTAATAAATATAGAAAAAGTATATAGATAATAATTAATTTGTTTCACACGACGTACAAAAATGAAGGAATCGCTCTAGCCAAAGGGCTTGGCGACGTTATATATTTGTTTCCCGTGATAAATGATTGTCTCAATATATGATATGATGATTATAATGATACGTTACGAGATTATCGGGATGAACGTGTCCGTGTGTTCCGACCGGAAAATAAGGAAAAAAAAAATCGCGCATAATAAAACCGTATATTGGAAATATTATATACAGCATTTCTTTTGTGGGAATATATTATATTCGATACACGTGAATGGCTTTTACCATTTTATTTTTATTTTTTATCCCCATCGACACCTTAACACCTTATGCCTCGGAGTTCCGCGACCGCCTTATTATTTGTTTTACGTGCCTTGCATTCCTGTAAACTATAGCGAAATTGAGTTTTGCTGCTAGAAACAGCGATTAACACGGTTATGAAGTTTATTAAAAAAAAAATAGTAATTATAATAACAAAGAAAACATTATCATCAAACAGTTGGTTTACCGTTTGTTAAAAACAATATAATGTTGTATAATACGCACCTGTAAGATTTTCTCGAAATAAATGCAACGATTTATCCAGCTAAAAGCAATCGTAGGAACATCAAGTTTAATAATACAATAGCATTATTAATAAACAATTATTATATAAAATAATATGAGTCCGAACTACTGGAGTTTACGATGGTTGTTCGTTTTAATTTTCTCATAACAATAGTGTCAAATAGGGTTATATTATAATACCATAATATCATATACATATGATATCCAAGTGTATCTATCATTATTAATTTATTCATTCATAATATTATATTCAAACTATTATACAGTTGGACTCGGTTTACTAGATGTCCAAGGGAACAGCAAAAAAAAATTCGAGTCATCCATAACAATTAAAAATTAAAAAAAAAAATTGAAATGTTTTATTTAAAACATGATAATTATTTGTAGTTATTTTTTATTATATTAATATAGCATGATAATTATATTTTAATTATATGATTTATGGTGACACTTTTACGATATGGTACCAAGCATTTTTGTACATTCGATTTGCTTGTAGAATGTTTCAATATGACGACTAATGAATTTATTTTCCGATTAATGTAATGACAATACCGATGTATTTCAATTTTATAAATTTCATAACTTTGTAAATATAAGTGGAACTTCGAGCTTTTCACAAAAATTTTCGGAGTAAAATACGATTATTTGAATTGTTTAAATGGGAAAATCTAAATGTACTAAGAAAAAGTCTTAGGTATCAACGATGGAAATGTATTGAATTATTTTAATTTAATATCGCATTATCAATTATAATCTCATGCATGAAATACATGCAAGTTGATATTATGAGAAATAATTTTTTTAATCGGTTTTGTCGATATTGATATTTGAATAATTTTAGACTAAATCATGGGCGTGTGTGTCCGTTATGGTAGTTCTGTGCACATTGACATACATTTACGTATCGTCACATCATGAACACACAAATATACTCGTATATACACATCGATATATTTATACTCATATGCCACCTTTCGTATTATTTTATGTCCCAGTAACCCAACGAACAATTTACCAAGAACTACCGTCCATAAAATAAAATACAACGTGGGTACACCGAATGGATTTCTGTTGATGTTAATTTTAGCGAGATATCTCGAAATAGTTATAAAATAAATCATTATTATAAATTATGTGTATTTAGCGCTGATGAAAATTATAAAATCACTCTATCTTTTTACGTGATTAGTAATAAATCGTTAAATTGAGGTTCGAAAAAGACTTTTTATGAATTAATTTGTTTTGCGTGTACAATGTTAGTATGTATTTTTCATCGTTAGACATCTAAATATGATATATGAAAAATATGGTGCCCTTATATTTTTAGATGAAGAGAGCTAAATAATCATTAACTAAAAACTATAAAAAATGTTTTTTTTTTTTTTTAATACCATAACATTATATTCTTCTCATATTCTTTACATCCCAACTACAATCCCAATTTGCTGTGATCATAAAGTAAAGATTTCTTTTTTTTTTTTTTAATAATAACTTAAACGCAAACGTCGGTTCTATTAAAAATCAAGATAAAAAAATGTCCAAACATAGGAATAATATTGTGCTTTTTACCTCTGTCATTGTCTCTTTTTATTTATTGTCATTATTTTCTTCCTATTCTTTTGAATTCGTGACATGATTGTTAAGCTCCAGAGGTACTCAGATTTAACTATTTCTACCAACAATCTGCATGATTAAAATTTTCAATTTAATATTCTTGAATCTTTTTGAACCACCGTTCTGTAATATTATCTTACCTCTCATTTATCATTCTTATTAAACATGTTTAATAGTTTCCGACCACAATGGTTGTATAATGCTGAATGTTTAAGTTTGCTAGTAGGAATTTTCATGGTAAAATCTTTGGGTCCCTCTTGCTGTTGTCCATACGCCATAATTATAACTGTTGGCCTAAATATACATTTTTAGAACATTTGTTCTAATTGCAATACCTTTATTTAAAAAAAAATACCTTACACTTCGATGCGATTCTTTAAAAATGTATTTATAAAACATAATGAAAATGTCGCTTGTCGTTCTGTGGTGGACGTCTCGGACATTTTAATTTAAATGGGAGCATAAATAACTATTTTTGGATTTAGTAGAAACCGAATTAGCATAAAGCTATAAAAATACAGGGTTAAAATGTAAAGACTTATTGAAAAGTAAATTAAATGATTTCAGATGAAAAAATAATCATCAGAATAAATATTTAAAAAACCGTAGTTGTAATTTAACGTTCGTAGAAATTATAAAATCAGATTTAATTAAGGTTTATTCATTATTTTGTTGAAATTATGAAAAATAAGGTTTTTGTATATTTTATAATCTGTATAGGTATGTATTATCCGTTTATATTTAACTAAATAACTACACTACCTAGTAGGCACCTATTATCTATACCATAAAATACTTACGAATTAATTATCTTTTTTAAATTAAATTAGTGATTGAAAACAAGTGCAACTGTTTGTTTTTAATATTTTTATATAAATATTTATTTTTACAAATTATATAATATACAGTTTGTATTTTATTTTATAAATCATATAGATATATTTGCATTTAAACATGAATATTTAAAATATATTAATCCTACGTTAATGATATTTAGTATATTTTCTAAAAAAAATAGAAAAAAAAAATGTTATTGAATAACTTAAAAATACTAATAAATATGGTTACTATTTGCTAAATTCAGATTTAATAATATTTATCAACGTATCCCTTTGAATTATTACCATTATATATTATTAGTATTTTTTAGTATTAAAATAAAATAAAAGGAAATTGTATATGTGTGCTAATCAAATAGTTTGCATGTATTGATGTATATTTACTGGTAGAAATAGTTATTAAATATATCAGTAATATCTATGTTTTCTTACAAATAATGTTATAGCGATTGATTAGTTTTGAAATTGGACTTTTATTATTGCAATGTAATTTTAGATACGATCTTTAATTTCGATTAAAAGGGTTATCGGTATATATATACATTTTATGACAATACACTTTAGAATAATGTATCAATTTAGATAAATGCAAAATCCATTCCAAGTCAAAAATAATACTGTGTGGTTTAAGTTACATAACGGTTTATCCTTAAGACAGATAGACTTCACTCAGAATTAAAGTATCATGTCCAGGCTTATTTTTACTTAGTTCTGCTAAATATTTTCTGGGAATAAACAGAGACGTGCAATATTTTATGAAAAGAAATAATTCAATTTAATCTAGGTTTTTGTTTTATTTGTAGCATTTGATAAAACTCTGAAAAAAAAAATCGATTAACTGTTTTACAGTGTCTAGTGAAAACTGATATTTAAAAAAATGCTTGATTTTTTAGACGTATAGTTGGAATACATTTTATATTAATAATTTATAAATATTTTTATTTTTAAATCAATTGAAAATTATAAATATTCGTATCAAATTAATTTAAAAAGAAATAGGTACATTATAAATATGGTATTACAAACGTCTTAGTACTCTTGTATTATTGACACATAATAATATATTCAAATGCATTTTGCAATGGTATACAATATACTATAGTTATAACTTATAATTGTTGCTAAAGTATATTTGACTGTCTTCTCGTTTTGATTTTACTTTGTACGTAGTATGCAAAGATAGCTAAACATAATTTAGTTGCATGTGCGTTTAAGTTTGTTGTAAGGATATGACTTTATAATTTATAATCAGCAAGATTGCAAATATTATAAAGTATATTATTTTATAACCAAACTAGCTACTGCTTTATAATGTTTGCCGTACCTTCTTGAATCTGTATGGTTATAGTGTTAGAATATTATAAAGGAATAGTTATAGCAAACTATATAATTTTCTAATTAGGAATCTACGAGTACATATTTTAGCGACGACAAATAATTATTTAGGTCATATATGATTGACATGTACATCGGATATGAAGTTAAATATTATTTAATACCTAGAAAACCCTTCATTTATTAAACCCAAACATCGATTGTATTGTATTTTAATTTTCTAAACTAAAATAATATAATATTAACCGGATTACAAAGTTATTCCTAAAATTTCATTAAATTTAATGCATTGTACACAATATACACACTAAATTCCTTCAAATTACCCTATTTATTCATATAACATATGATGCATTTAAGTACCTATGTACCTACTTGAGTTCATATGGTATTTTTATTTATCTTCTTCCGTATATTTGAACCTACTTTTTGTAGGATGTGTATACGTTTTAGATGATAACATTTTTTAAAGAGTTTTGAGAACTTTATAAGAGTATATATATTTTTTAATAATGATTGCATGTGCAATTTTTTAATAATAATGTTGTACTCCAGATTTTTAAAAGTCTATTCAGTCGGGTTTGATAAGTCTTGTATTATGTACATCAAAAGATTTTTTTTTTTTAATAAAGATTAATACAGACTGAAGAAGCATAAGCTAAAATATATTAAATTAATACATCGAAATATTTTTATCGAAAAAAAGAAATCATGCTTACTACACTTATTTAAGGGATTTTTTTTTTAAAGTTGTATACATATTTGGATTATTTTATTATTTGAAATAATTAGAATAACATTGTAAAAATACTTGGCGTGTTGAACCAATTATATTTATAAATGAAAGAAAAGAAATATTTAGTTTTCGTGACGAGAATTGCAGAATTTTTTTTCAAATTTCCAAGTGTTACGAACACATAATATATTCAATATTCATATTAATTAAACAAGAAAATATATACAATACACACTTATGTTCTCCATATTTCAACGTATATATATTAAATAAGTCTTGAATAAACGTATAAAGTATATGTGTAGGAATAAGTTTGACTATTCGGTGCCACTGTGAGAGAATGGTCAGTTATATAATGTATGCTTATTATACAAATGGTGGAAGCTCGAATGCCTGCCGTAGGTACACCATCATAACAGACATTAAAAGTGCCACGAACCGAAGACGTTCACGAATTTCAGATCGGACGTTATCATGGTTGACAACCGGTTAATATGCATTTTTGAGACTGATTACGTAATAATGCTGAATATTGATGCCAGAGTAGATTATGGCCGGTGGATTTTTTTTCTAAACTCACTAAGTTTTTTGGTGTCATCAATTGACTCGTCAACCCCTGTCGAATTCCACGATGTTGTCAAGAATTACTACGAATAAGGCAACTATTGCATCGTGCTCCTTTAGGAAATTGGGACACATTCACGAAGTGAAGAAAATATTTATCATATAAAATGTCGGATTCAGTATTATATTTTGTTGTGCTTAATGGTGAAATTGTCTAAAAGTATTAATATTTTACAAGTGTTTATTAAGTCTATTACTTTACACTTTTATATTTTAATCATTCGTTAAAATACAACGACAAAAATACTTGTATAATAATTGGTATCATTTAGTATAAAAACATTCTTATCACCACACCTTTAACCTTTTACTGATTTAAGTTCATTATTAAGTCTATAGTTTCGAAGTATGTCGTTAGGCACAGTCGCATATATCGTCTGAACAGTAAAACAATCGTTCGTATCGATCTGTGAAGTCAGGTTTGCAAAAATACAGGTACTTACTTATTGATCCAGAACTTTCAGTCCAGAGTACGTCGGTATAAATCTACTAAGTTCCAAGAAAATAAAAATATGTTGGCAAAAATTCATTTTAGTTCACGTCACCAAAGAACTAAAATTCACTTAAGTCGACTCATAAGAATTCTCTCTTCTCGTATCATCACTGAAAGTTCTAAACTTCTAACAGACGGAAAATAACATACCGGCCTAGGAACCAACGCAAGATTACCAGATCAACCTAGCGGGCCGCAGTATACTATAGATGCTTATCCAACTGTGGTTTTTGTAATTGTTATTTGTAGACATGTTATATCTTACCAACTGGATTGCTTATACCCTTTAGACAAAATGTTCTATCAAAAACCATGATCATGGGAGTTACGATTAGAATAATTATCTTGGTCAAAATCGTGTATATGAACGAAACAAATAAAACAATAGAAACCCACATCATAGGAAATAACCAAACAGCTTAAAAAATATCATATTAATATAAATTATAACTAAATACAAAATAAATAAAAGATAATAGTAAATGTATGGGTAAATTTCTTCGATTGGGACGAGCGACACGGGGCTGATTTTCAAGTTTAACCTACATAATGTATCAATATATTATCTACGGAAGCGCACTCACGAGTTAAGCGAGACGAATCCGCGTTGTCCACGCCAGTGTGGCTTGCTCAATTAATCGCCCGTACATTATTAAAGGCTGATGACTACATAATTATATTTATGTTAACAGCCGTCAGTCAGAACCGACCAAAGTCAGTTACGCGATTTAAGACACCTTTGTACCTACAGAGAACACGCTTTCCGTGTTAGTCACTTATAAAAAAAAAAAGACGAAACCCAACATCGTGTATACATATTGTTGCAAACTGTGTATAAAACACTATAATATTGCTCATTTTATTATTGTTATAATCTTAAATGATACACCGATAAAGACATTGTGTGCAAATCAATAATGGTATATTATTTGTTCGATTTACTTATGATCATTGTGCTAAAAAGAATGGTGAAACGTACAGTCAAATAGCAGTAACCTATACTATATTATGGATGATGGGATTTATTGTTAATATAGTGCATTGTAAACAAAATTCGAGAACAGAGAGCAATTTAGCGATCTAGGCGATAATAACCTATTGTTTTTTTTAATTCGATACAAATATTATCCATGTTTTAATATCTCAAAATTATTTGAAAACATTTAATTTTAAAATAGAATAACACAAAATAGCAGGGTTAAAACATATGGTCACGTTTGATTTTTTCCTAAATATTTCCTAATTATTTTTTTCTATGAAATTTGTTCAGGAGGGCTTCGACATCTGAAGCTTTTATCCGCCCACCATGATAGGTTAGGTTAGCGATTGCTTTTAATATTTTAACTTCCAGTTAGTATTGCGAAAAAATTGAAAAAAAAGAGAAAGTGATAGCAACTGTACTGCAAAACGATTGCACTTAGACGGAAAAACTGAAATATTCGATCATAATAATAAACAGATATGTCATCGGCAGATAAGAACACGGGTTTTGTTTTGTGTTTCCTGTTGATATCATAGAATTTAGAAATCCCGAATTATTATCGTCGACGAAACAATCGAATGCTCGACGATCGATACCGATTTTCACCTACCCATACCTACTTTTTTGGTGCGAATTCATATTTTCGACTTCCCGCGAAGGTGCAAATTACTGGCTACCCATTTATCGTCACGTCGTAGCCGCCGAAACTCACCACCACCAAGTCCGCAATCTCACGGGGTGCGTATACCTACCATACATGCTCGTAAAAAACGTCGCGCACCGAGTCCGCGTTCCCGTGTCTCGTATATTCGCCCGCGCCCGTTTACTAATCGCTCCATTTCGTGTACACCGTACGTGCGCATAGGTATACGCAAATTGGTCGTTTGTTTCGGGCGCGCGTCTACCCTCTCGGTCTCCAGGAACGCGGCGAGCGACGGCGACGCCGCCACCGCCACCGCCACCGCCACCGCCACCGCCACCGCCACCGCCACCGCCACCGCCGCCGCCACCACCGCCACCACCGGTAGCGGCTGCAGCGGCGGTGACGGCGACGGGGGTGGGTTAGGCGCCAGTGGATTGTATATTATAGATTTGCGTGTCGAAGCCAACAAAAATCGCCGGACGGTTTAAAACGCGCACGCCAGTCCCCCGACACTGCTTATTCGTCGTCCCCCGAGACACGCGGTCTGTTCGTCGCGTTCGGTTTTGATTTTTCACTCTTTTTACCAGTCGGTCGTGTATTTTTTTTCAATTTTTTATTTTCAATTTTCACCCGATTAACCGCCTACCCGGCAGCGCGTCGTGTCACCGCCTTCTCGCCCTTCCCGAACAGTGACGCCCCCGAAACCCGGTGTGGCGTTCGCGTACCGCTACAGTAGTGTCGGGTACATCGCATGATATTGTAATATATTACTATCTTTACTATAACTCTTACGCCGATATCGACGCGCACCACTGACCGGCGATAAGATATGGAACGCGGGACTCGAGCGTGAGGGAGACGTGCACCGCGCATTGTCGGCTTTCAAATCCGTAAGTAATCGATCGAATTTACGTAACCGATACACACCTACGTAGTATAGCATTATTATTATTATTATTATTATTATTATTTTCGTCGTGTACATGCTATACATTATATTATGTTGTTATAAACTATTACTTTTTTTTTTAGTTTTTTTTTCATCGATCAAATAATATTATGCTATTATTATTGATCGCGCAGTTTGCATTCAGACGTCCTCCGCCGTCGTGTACCTACCAATGCCTAAAACAATATTACGTACTCCGCGATAACGCTGTATAATACTATCTGATAACAGAAAACGTGATACTGATAAGACGGAATGATTACCTCCGGTCGCGCGCAGCCCGATCGTTATTGCCCCGGCCGTGCCGCTCGTTTATACGAATTGGCCGCGGCGTACCGAAACCATTATTTTCTTGTAATAATAACACAACGTAGTGTTTCGTTGAAACGACGACATTTTCATTTCGGGTCAACACTGATGTATTATTGTTACTCGCCGTTTGTTGTACAATACAATATTCATGAGCTCATGCGTCTCTCAGCCAACCGTATCGTTGTTTTATTTTTCAAAAAACGTCCCTGTATAAATTACAAGACAAATCGGTGCACCTGCGGCGTTTAGTGTAATATCATACGCTTTCGGGCACCGGAGTGTGACGAAAATTCAAGCTGTAATTATTGTAACGAAACGCACAATTTTCGTCGCGCGAGGGTTTTACTCGGGTTACGGGGCACGTTCCCTTCATATAGCGTAGTCTCGCGGTATAACCGTGCGCGAATATCTAAGCTGTTCATTTCCAAAACGGCTCTAGGGTACCATTCCGATACGTACCAATACACTTGAACATTTCAATATTATCCGCGGAAAGGTTACATTTATTTGTTTTAATCGAACGCATTTAGCGTGAACGAACGTCGACACTTTTGTGTGTTAGAATTTTAAGTAAAACTAGTGTCGGTACGGTTTACTCATTGTTATATTATCAATCGATGCGTGGACAGTATTTTAGTATTATGAAAATTGAATCAGCAATCTGAACAGAATCGGTGCCTAAGCGTCAAACATTATACCCGGCTCCTTTGCTATTCAGAATTTAAAAGTCACATGAATGAAAATCACCGTTCGAAAACGATTCTTATGCTGCACTACTGTTAATGACGTTTTTCAAATTGAAAATGCTCATTAAAAAAATAACTAATACGAGTTAGTAAATGTTTTCGAAATGTATTGAGTAACGATATTGAACTTTTTACGATAAACTAATGCATTAATATTGTCGAGCTATGTACAAATGTATAGGAACTATTTAATATAAAAAAAAGATAAAACACCATTTGGCTGTCATTAAATAATTTAATTCAGTTGCTGCTAAAAATCTAATACTTAGTTATTGCGCCCCTGCAGTTTCTATGAATTAATTTTTTTTATCGTTTATAACTGAATTACATCTTAATGCTAATGTTGAATAAAATTGTAAATAACTTGAAGTATAAAAAATTAAAAATGTTAGAATAGATTAAGTGCAAGAATAAATAGTAATTTTCGAGGGGAAAAAAAATATTCAGTCTTCCTAGAAATTAAGTATTGGAATTTGTATTATACATGGAATTATGCACATTATATGTAATATTATACCTATATCTTATATATTACGTACAAAAAATAAATTATAAGAACAATTAAGTTTTGTCAGAAAACGTTTCATCGCGAAACGTTTGGTGTTAATTAATATTATTACTAAGTACTATTTACTTTATACTAGGAGTACAAATTTAAAAGTTTGATAATTCATTATGCTATCTAAAACTTAATTTTATACAATAATATGGCTATTATAGCGAGTGTTTGACAAGTAAAAATACGGTAAACTGAATAATGCAAATAGTCCCTGAACTTTGGAAATATCGGTTATAATAGTGAAAATTACATATATGTGTATATAGGCACTCAGTAGGTTAGTCGATACTTGACCTTGACTGAAATAAAAACGTTACGACTTTATTCCAATAATAATTACTATTATACAGGCTACAGCACTTAAATATGTATGGCATAATAATATTCAATGATACACTTTAATAGGTTTGTTAGGTTAACCTATGTGTGTAAAATGTATATACATATGGTTAAAATGTACGACAAGGGTATAAAGCAGGGGTATCCAACCCGCGTCCCGTGGTAAGTCTTAATGCGGCCCTTTAATTTAATTTCAAACCCATCGATTTGTTATATATATTTTGAGAAAAAAAATATTTTTATAATATAAAACTACAACCCGTAAAAAATAAAATAAACTTTAAATTCATTGAACTGTATAGTATATGAATGTGTTTTGGTTATTGGATATGTTCTAATATTTAAATGATTTTGTTCTTCTAATTATAAATAAATGTATTATAGTAAATATACTTCTACTCGCTATCGTTATGGTCATAGATGATAAGTAAAAAGTGATATTTTAAAAATGTACTTGGCCTACGTCTATTTCTATACTCGCATAATGTGATCCAGTCCTTCCAAAATGTTGGACATATAGAGTAATACACTAATAAGAAACTCTTGCATTATTTTTGAACTACGTAAATTCGTAGGTCCAACGCTGCCCATTCAGTACACTGCAAGTATTGCACCGTCAAATCAAATCTCGATTCATTCATTTTTGATTTTTTTGTTTCAACGAGCAGTTAAATATTATAACTCAATGATTTCGTACGTGATAAAATAATCTATATAGACTTAGCGAAATCTATAATGATATTTTAAAACGTTTTCACTGCGGTTTATCGGTTTGAAGTACCATAATAATATACTCCCAGAATTTATCAATTTATTTGAACAATTATACGATTTTTTATTTTTTCAGAGTATTACTACACTACGCGTTAAATTTAATTAAAATTTCAATAAAGATTTGAACGGATTAAAAATTCATGAAACAATAGAAATTATTCATAGATACCTACAGATAATAATAATATTAAAAAATACCCATTATTTTTAAATATGTATTATTATTTAGAACACGACGTGTTGATATAGCGTTCGTTTTTGACGTGGAACTACGATTATTACAAATATTTCAATCGGGACTATTTATTGAATACTCAAAATTAATTTACTTATTATATCAAATACGTTGTGCTGTATGTGTATATATATATATATATATATATATATGGAGAGATGTGTGCAAAACATATTTATATGGAAACATATATTAATCGTACCATATTACTGTTGTACTGTACTGCTACATGTACGTTACGTATTCCGTGAATACATAATTAATGTAAACGTGATATCATAACGAATAAAATAGGATTACGTGTGCACCGTTGTTAAATATCTTTGTTCGCGGAAAACTGCATGTGACCATTAAACTGATTGACACGAATAGGAATATAAATGTTTATACGCCCATTTCATTCTTTCTAAATTACGAGACTCTTCCCTTAAGTTTTTCTCGATTTATCATAGTGACGCGTACGTGTATACTATGATAAATCATGCACGTGTATACGCATTTTCCCTCCACTCCGGAACACTATAATAATTTCGGCATTCAGTATTGTACCTAACCTTTTATACACTTGAACGGGTTTCTATTCCGTCTATTGAAATTAAGGTGGATATATTATAAATTGTGAAATTAATGGAACGTTTTATTAACGTTTTTCGTTGTGTTTCGCTCAAAACACTGTACGCACACACACGGAATACGTACATCGACTTCGGTGCAATCAACACGATAACAGGAAAACTTAAGCTGTATTGAAATAAAAATTAACTTATAGGTAAGTCGCTTTACGCGTGCGAATCTGTTTTCGAATGAAACTGTGGTGAAATCGATTAATAATTTAACTCCATTAAACCGTAATAAATTGATTGACGTCACCGGTTTAGCTTTCCTCACTACATTATTGATCGTAGCTTTTTTTGCAATATAGGTATAGACTATGGAGAGGTATAGGTTTATCAAGTATATCTGCATGGAATATAAATTAGTGGTTTCGAAAACCAAATAGTTTTTACTACCAATACCTATATACCTGGGTCACTGTTG
Organism: Periphyllus acericola; assembly: GCA_949715065.1. NCBI lineage: Eukaryota > Metazoa > Arthropoda > Insecta > Hemiptera > Aphididae > Periphyllus > Periphyllus acericola. Next base: position 30,050,849 of record OX454268.1, read on the forward strand.
AAAAAAATGCGAATTAATTATATATGTTCACCCGGACTAGAAAATTTCAACTGAATTCTCGTCAAGACAAACTAAGATAAAAAAAGTTTCTTGATACAAATGTGTGTGTGTTGTGTATTTTTGTGTGTATGATATCGTTGAGAAGTGTTAGGTTTAGATCGGCGTTTTGTTTTAATTTGCTGCCATAGACAAAATAACCGGAATCTTAAGAAGCGGTAAAAATAATTTAAGAAGTCATGACTTATTAATATTAATTTGCATTTGAAGGACCCTAACATTTATTTGTGCAAGTCGTTGAGGATTTCGAGTTTTTGCGACTCAGCTGTATTAAAAAATAATGATTTTTAGAGCACGTATAAAAGTAATTAATAATGTATACATTTTCAGTTGTAGAACTATCATAAATAATATTTCTCGGTTAACTTCCGTTCGAAAAATACGTTATCCGAAATAAATTATAGTTCGGCCATATGATGTTCACCCAATCATATACTTTATAGAGCACAGGGATCTCCCCATTTTCTGAACGCTAAAGCTTTGCACGATATTAACCGCACAGGCTTCCGCCGTGTATATTTCGGTACAGAGTTTGTAATAAAGTGAATAAATATTTTATTTTTATCGGCTCTAGTTACTACTATTTCAAAAATAATATAATTATAATGTAAAAAAAAACAACTTTATAGCTGGTATGTAATAATAACTTTTGTGAAACATCAAGGACAGAGGCTGCTATATTTTTTTAAATTAATTGTTTTATCACTTTTTTCAAATACATTTGTATGCCAACCACTTAAAAATTTAAATAAAGTTTACTATCTAATTATACTTGAGAAAATACTCCGGAATTTAATGTTTTACAGCGATATTGTAATCTTTATCACATTTAAATATTACACGATACAGCTAAACTGATAGTACTATGTACATTGTGTAAAACATATTTCCATCGAGCACACAGCTCAATAGAGTACAATTTCGATTCAGACAAACCGTTATCACAGCTATATCATATACACGCGTAAGCTATCTTTATCGTTATATCGTTTTATCATTGTATATATTTATATATATATACATGTTACTTCCGACGTGATTTCACAGTTTTCAAACTTTCAGCTCACATACAGTTGCACTTGCTATTGTACACCACTTGTTCGCGTGTAATGTGGTCGGCTGCAGTATTCCCACTGCACGACGACTAGATCAAGATCAAAACTGTTCTGCAATAATTCACCGGATGCCGGTGACTGATCGTTTACGATAACTGCATGTATCACATAAAAACTTTTACCGTGATTCCAGTATTATACCGAAAAGTCTTACACGGCGTATGATAATATGACTGTTTAGCATCCAAGTTGTAATATTTGTACACTACTTGTAGAAATAATGTAAAGCCGTTCAGGGTATGGGCTCGGTGTTTTATAATTCGTAATTTTTCTGAAATGTATATTATATATTATATAATAAAATGTATTGTGGTGTATGGTAAAAAGGTAGTTTAAAAGTGGCTTTTTTCAGAACTATCAACTTCCAAGTAAGAGTCTGCGATCTTGATGCTTGTTAGTTTATTATTTTAATTTTGTTCAGTATTAGTTTTAAACACTACTGGTATTAATTAAATAACTCAAAAGTATGGTAACATAATCAGTCGATAGTGTTTTTATTTAAATAAAACCTGACTGAAATTTTATTTAGATAACATTATAAATTATTTAAATGACCGAAAATTGTTGAAAAATGTTAAAAAAATATAATTAAAATAAGAGTTTCGTCTTTGAATTATCTGTTACACGACACAAATTACATCCCGAAAAGCATTGTCTAAGATTATCAAAAACAAATATACACTTTGCATTGAAACCCGAGCCCTAGTTATTACGTATATTATTCTCATATATGCTCGTTCCCTGTGTCAGAACCTCACTATCATAATATCATAAGTAGGTGTCTATAGTTGTTGTGAGTACAATATTTTACGACTCCAGCATGGGTCCGGTTTCCGTCGCGAGCGTTTGTGCTGTACAATATAATTGTATACTATTATATATATTTTCATGATCGTTTTATAATATTATTGTTGTCGACGCGTCGATTTTCAACGGTGACAAACGGAAAGGCTGTACGATAGACAAGTGACCATTTGCTCCTGGCGACAGAGCTGCCGCAGTGCTCGCGCGAGATTGTTAGAAAATACGATGCCCTAACCCATCCCCACCACCACGCACGTGTTCATCGTGGGCCCCGTGACAGTGCGTGGACGTCATCGAGCAACTGACTGGGTTGATTTATGACTAAAACGGCACTGTGTCGTAGCGGATGGCGCGCAGTGAAGGGAATATTATCAAAATGCCCTTGTCATACGAAAGACATTGTCGCGCAAAGTTAAGGGAGACAGCGTCCAATTCCATTAGACAGCGGTGAGATACCTAGGGAACCGGATGAAAGTATGTGTACAGGGTGATTTTTTAACCATGCTCGCCCGCTTTTTTGGCCATAAAACTGCTTGAATTTAGATATATTTTTTTTCGTTTAATGTTCGAGTAACTATAAAATATAGGTTTTCCATAACTTTTGTTTTTAGATAGAAATACCACTTTTTCACCACGGTCCTTCATTGACGTTGTTTTTCTGGTCATTTTGATGTATTGAAATCAAAATTTGAACGAGTAGATTTTGAATGATTCTAATTTAGGTAATCAGGAAAACAATGTTATAATACCTAAATATCTAATAATTTACTATATATTATAATTTGTAATTAAATGTAATCACTAACTGCTACTGATTCGAGGAAACGTGAATTTTTTTATAAGGAATTCTAAATTTGAATAATTTGTTTCAAAAATATTTGTCAGAATATTGACCACGTTACATCAAAAACTCCAGAAATTTAACTGAATGATATTTTGATATTTTATTAAAGTAATGATTCCTATTTGAGAGTACAAAGTGTGTGTAGCCACAGGACACCCTTTATTTGGCATGAAAAAAAAATAGAAAACATAGGTCTTAAGTATTATATTGTACTATGAACATTAAAAAAACCCCGAAGTTTTAGGAACCAAATAAGGGTGTGAGCAATGAGTAAAAATGAAAAATTACTCTGTATACCTACTTTGAAAACTAAGGTTCGCGTGCAGGCTGCGACACCGCACACGGTTGTTACCCATAGAATGGTGGTAAAATGAAAAACCACCCTGGCTACCGATTCAAGTACAATCTGATGGATGTTGAAATAAACAGTTTTACATCGGCACTCGCGTAGTCCGTTTAAACATCCGAAAATGCGTAATGCGAGACAATAATCCCAATCAATAATATGACCAAGTTAAATCCATTTGTGCATCCTAACTTGTATTGATAATTAGCATGCACGAACGTATCGTAATGTGTGTACAGTACATATTTGTATCATGAACTATATTTGTTGAACTTTCCACACCTCCAAGTGTATGGATTAATTACCATTCCGAAAATAATAAAAACATTTTTAAATTTTTTATTTACGCACTAACGATCAACATAATTTTATAAGCACAATATAAGTTTATGAGAGTAATATAACACGAAGGGGTTGATTAAATCAACCACCCATAAGTGACTCTTGAAGGCTGACTTCATTTTTATTTACTTATTCCATTTTTTGTAAATCAAACACGACGTAGGTATTTTTTTAACTAAAAACAACCGCTATTGGACGTGCAATTAAGTAGCTTTAAAAGTTACATAGGTTTTCAAAATTTTTTTATATGAACCGTTATAACTCATAACTAATTAAAGTTTGATAGATTGTTATGGCTGTTGAATATTATGTGAGATGGGCCCGGGATTAAATATTCAGAAAGAACCATTCGTTTTCCTATTGATCCTGGCTATCCCTATTGCTACGATTTTTTTTCAAGTCCTATGACTTGAGAACTATATAGAAGGAACACATCGTAAGAGCCTTATTGGAAGAATGAGAATAGTGTAGAGGGAGAAGAAGAGTAAGATGGAGAGTTATATATTTTATTATTTACGATATAGTCAGTATTCAACACATATCTTTTTATAAGATCGACGTTTCCCATTTCATGCAATTATGATCATGATTTTCTAAAAAAAAATTTGTAAATTCCCACATTTGTAGACAAATAACTTTAGCTGTCGGCGATTAACGTTATTTTCGAAATCATTCGCTGTAACGTGCATACATCATAAATATGATAAATCACAATTAAAATATGCTTAACAATCTTAAACGAACAATGAGAAAAAATAGTTCAGATAGTTATTAAACGGTTTTAATCTGAAAAAAACAACAATTTTATTTTTTCGTTCTCAAGCGGTTGTACCTTATGTTTTTCAAATCGAAATTAATAATTTAATAGTTATGCAATAACTCCGATTAAAAGGGGCGAAAAAATTCTTTACTTTATATATGTGATAGTATGTTTTCATATTAATTGAACGAACAAATTGTTATTGATAAACAACAGTTATAATAATCTCACCGACCGCAGTCGCCGTGGCGTCGCCTCGGCTGACGACGAATCGTTCATTATTCGGTCTTCGACACTGGCTATTCACGGAGCGGGTATAAGCACTATAATGACGCCCAAGTACTGTAGTTGCGCAGATCGATAAGAGGTTGAAATTGCGTGACCGCATTTTCAAAATAGTGTGGACGGAGAACGGTGTTCGTGTGTGTGTGTATGTACAATGGTTCGGGTAGCTTTAGTATCCAAGTGTGTTTTACAACACTGGCGGACAATGTGAAAAAATAAATCAAAATGCCCCTGCAGGACCGAGTGCGCTATCTTTTTTTCCACGTTCAATTTGTGTGTACAATGGTGAAAATTATTATTGTTGACCTCGACCCCCACCACTCCCTTTCCCCACAACCCATCACCCGTCTTACTCGTCCGCGACCGTCACGTAATGTATAATATATATATTTATATACCTTCTACCCCCACGTGTAAAATCGGAGTTTATAATACTTCACCTTCCACTGTCTGACCCTCGTGAAAAATAGTCACACCGCGCGTTTCGAATAACGTACAACGATACACGCTTTCAAAATATTATCTATTCGCTTGTTCGGTTATGCATAGTCGCGTTGATAAACTCGTAGTAACCTGCAGAATACCGCTATCGATTTGTTCGATTAATACTCTTATGTATATCGCTAAGGTTACAACTGAATCCTGAAACACGTTTACGCGTATCTTCTATTCATCAGTGGCAACATGCGTTTGAGCATAATCAGTTAAAGTCGACCCCCATATAACTATGTAACAGCAATAACAGTTACAGGTAGGTGATGTTATCGTTGCTAGACAGATTTGAAATTCATCGTTGTGTGCAATATTGACAGTTGTTTTCAGATATTACGGCAACTTTTTTAATTTTGTGGCATGTAAATATTTTTTTGGATTTTTCAAACATAACATTTAGAGTTAGAAAACACATTAAAACCTCCATGAAAAGAAAAATCTTATTTTCCTGACAAAAGTTAATATAAAAATTCAAAACCGTCCAGAAGAACGAAATTCTATCATTTGAGTCTGAGGAAATAAGAACAAATATTTCCACATTTCAAGCTCACTAGAATGAAAAATAATTTTTTCCATATGTCCATCTATCGTTGAAAGCAGTGACAACTTAGTTTTTTATAATTGTACTTTAGTTTTTATTTATTTTCAATTTTACAATGAAATAAATAACTTCTTTAAAAATCGTAAATGTTACGCTTTACTATAAGTTTACATTTATTATTTTCATCATGTTTTTGTGTTCATTTAGTTCCAAAACTATTTTCATAAAAGTTTTAATTATTATAACAATACTTATAATTTGACATAAAACGATAAGTGGGTGACAAAATGTCGTCTGTAGGTACTAGACAAATATATTATTATTTAGATGTTATATTGATTAGGGTTAATAATTGTGCTCTGGTTAATTGCAGTATGAGTTTAAATCAATTGATGCTATGAATACACAAATTGATATTTAATTACGAATCATAGTATAAAACGTTCTGAAAAATGATTAATTAATACATAATTACTGTAAGCGTTGTAATGTTAAAATGTATCGGATTGAATAAAACAGTTAACTTTAAAAAATACATTTGATTACTAAAATTTGACTTATGGTAAAGAAATTACATTTCTTGAAACGTATAGAAACATATCGTTGATAAAATAATAAAATTGATACCAATTGAAAACGTGTAATCGTATGTGTGTAAACTTTAGACGACGGTCCTATTACTCTAATTCTTAGCTAAACGCTAAGACTTTACTTTTAAAGTATGTTTTTTTCAAAATATTTTATACAAATATTATTATGTACTACGATAGGACGCTATGGTTGATGTTTAGAGGAGGAACCATGTCTTATGAGTTCGATATAATCGGTGTGGAAAAACCAAAAAAAAAATAATAACTAGTGGACGAGCGCAAAAGTTTTTCGAAATGTGTGGGAAACTACAAGCGCGCGTGCATGCACGACTGTGCCGCAAAGTGGTCTGCTAACGGTTGAAACGCGTGTACGTACGAAACAACAGAGTATAATAATATGTATTGTTCTGTGTACATAATATAATAATATAATACGTGACGAGGACTCGCGAAATGAAGAAAATGAAAAAAAAAGAACAACAAAAAAATGGTGTGGTAGTGGCGGGAATAGTGGCGTGAATCGGCGGCGAGCTGGGGGGAGGGCAAAATAATAACGTCGCGTGTAGCACGTGTATTTATTAATAATACAATGTAGTACACTATATACATACGCTGGCTGCAGGATAAACACGCGCGTGTACGAGAGATATGAAATTTCCTCTGAAATTTCCCTAGCTGGTTGTATATAATATGTACTTACGTGTTGCGAAAATACCGAGCGTACCACTCGATAGTATGGCAAAATGTTTTGCAACGTATACCGGGTTACCCATTAACCGCATTCGTGTATTATAATACGTGAACGTGGCTCGAGTGTACAAACAGAACAAAATCTTTTGCACAGACACACACCACACATACACACTCAAAACATACGCACCACAAATACACCGAGTATACGATATAATGTTATAATATTATTATATGTGTGGAAGTTTCTAAGATCACGATCGTTTACTGAAAATTATGTGCCTTGGATTTGAAAAATATAAATATTTAAATAAATAGAAGTCCTATAATTTTTTAAACAAAGTAGGACTTCACACAAAATAATCAAACGGAACGTTCGATTACATATTAATTTATAATGTTATAATACAATTTTTATATAACAATACAATATTATTATATCGGATCAAATAATACGGAAAAACCAAGAATATGTTCAACGTTCGCAGACAGCTTGAACTTTATAAAAAAATTTAATCAATCCAGCATAACCTCTTATCATTATTGTACGTATTATATATTATAAAATTAATTTTCATACTATTCAATAATTTTCTAAAAAAAAAACTCAACAAAATTCTTTGATCGGATGAGATGCAGTGATGTTTCTTTTAATCTTGAAAGCAATGTACCGCCATTGCTCTCGAAAAAAAACAATTCTGAAAGAAAAAGGTGGGGTGCATTATATTTCTAAAGATGGTCGATATAGTAATAAAACCAATTTTTCTTAAAAAGGTACGTAAAACTTTTAATTTTCTAACTTTTGCAAAAAAATAAATAATATTTCGGAGATTCTGAAATGTTTATTAAATGCTTATATACTTTACTCAGTAATATTGTTTTGAGTCTTTTTTTTTTATAAAAATCAACCGAAGTACTAAAATCGTGTAATCAAAATTCTTTGAAATATTCAATTTCGTCTACATTTTATTTTCTACCGCATATACAATTTGTATTCGATTTTTTGGTAATTTTTTTTAAACTGGCCACAAAGAAATTTTTATGAAAAACCTTGTATCCATGAAATATAGACAGGTGGATGACGAAATATACTTATTGATGGAATAGGGGTTGAAGTTTTTTGAAACGTTTTTCTGTTTTTTTTTTCTTTCATTTATTCGAAGGAAAACCATTTCACTGAAAATCTAAAAAAAATCCGATATTGTAATTAATTAGTACTCTGACCGTTTACCATTTAAAACTATAGTAACTTTCGTTGTTGATGGTTTTTAAATAATCAATAAAACAATAGAAATAATAATGATATCATACCGTTGACGATGGAATTTGGTCGTCACATATAATAATAAAGAAAATCAAGATCTCATATATCCTCGCGATTACTTACAAGGACCTTATATTATACGTACGCGTGTTTTATAAAACCAACAGACCAGTGATAATTTACAAATACTAATTGACGGGTTAATATTATGAAACTGTCAAAACTTAACCTGATGAACTAAGTTTGCTAGCCTTGAAAACTTAATGGACTACTATATATACACCGAACAAAATGCCACCCGAGATGTATTGTATTTTGTATTTTGTCATATTGCATTTTGTTTGATTTATGATTCATTAAGCGTTTTAGAACGTTCCACCCCGTGGCATTGTATATAGTCTAGTAGTATTATACCGAGTGTTACGCGACGCGAATGACAACAAATTGTTCAATCTCATACATAAATAAACATTATTTTTACGATATTTCCGAACCGCATATGGTTCAGAAGACGTTCCGTGCGATGTATTGAAATAATAATACACATTGCCGTTTTACTTGATAAAATTATGTTCAACGCGGTTCGTTTGAAAATAATTCTCCGGCCCGGTGAAAATATTAATGTATTCGTTTAAACGGCCAACCGTATTATAATGTCGAACACCAAAACCTAAAAAATATAACGAGTATAATGTAAAATATTTATCCGAAGTTTATGAGCATGTTTTTAATAATTAATATACGCTTTGTTATGTCACAAGTATTATTTATATTTTTTTAAGAATATTTTTCATAAAATGGTTCACACATTTCCAACACGTTGGATCAACCAAAAACTGTACAATTCAACTTTCGTATTATTTATCGATATCTAGTATATTATGTGTGTATTAACCATCATGGACACGGTATAGTTGTTCACTGTGTAAATACGTCATTCGGTATACCACCTAGGATGTAATATTAAATTGGCCCGGCCTTAATTTGAAATGCAAACTGCGCGAAAAATATCTAAAATTGTAATGCAATTAAAAGTGTTTTTTTTTTGTGTGTGTATTAGAATTGTTTTCTTATACGAGCATGTCGCTTAATGTACTGTAAATTATAATATTGCCTAAATGGATGTTATTATATTATATGCTCACAGTGTTAAAAATGTCAACCAACACTGGTGGAAAAAGATCAAAAACTCAAGGAGCTACGCCGCTAATATTGTCACCGGCCGATATCGAGATTGAAGGTAAAACACTTAAAGGAACGATATATTGTTCGGTGTATAAGTTTCAAATAATTATTTACTCACAACACGCGCAATATGTGTTCGGTTCGAGAAATAAGCGGAGGCTTAAACTGGATTGTAAAACTGTACGCGCACATTACACGTGCACTAAAGTTTGAAAAGATGAGTGTAGCGAAACATTCACAGTCTGTTTAAACATAAAATCATAGCAATTAGATTATACGCGTTCCGGTACATGATTATGATTTCAGTAAGTGCGCGAGGTTTACTTGCTTGAATAGCCTAACGAAGTTATTTAAATAAAAATGAAAAAGTAATGAAATAGTACAGTAATGGATCATTATTACTCAGTGCTCAGTTGGTATCTTATTATGATATTGTCAACGTGTCACATTGTTCGTTAACGATGAACTCGTATTTTTATTTTATCAAACATACTTGTAATAAAATAATGCATTATAAATATATGTAAGGGAAAATTAAATATTAAAATTGAACATGTTCACATTCATGGGACTCGACAATGTCAACTATTGAATCATTTGCACAATGTGACATTATAACTTGAAGCGGTTTTAGTGCATACCTATTTACATGTATGCACATTGCACACACATACACACACACACACGAGCGCGCACGCGTTTTGAAAAATATATTCCGAGCTAATTAAAACCCAATAGAACCAAGACGTAATTGGTGCTTATCATAAAACACTGAGCAAAAAAATCTAACTATTATGCAAGTTTCAAATAAGCTTTCGTGTAATACTTGCCGGATCACTTTTATGACCCTCGATATATGTATACGCTGTACTTGTTGTGACGTTGTCCCAATTAGAGATGGGCAGGATTTAAATTCACCTATATATAATGTAATCAAGTTTTTAAAGTAACGAAAGACAATGTTTTTACAGCGGGAATTATGTATTTACCGTCTTTTGTACTCGAATCGGTAGTAATATATTAAAGACAAACAGAATATCTACTAAATACTTAAACTAAATAATAAAATTCAAAATTTGAATTTAATGAATTCATTTTTAATTTCATTTAATGAAGAATGCAAAAAAAATTTATTTATTAAATAATATTATCATATTCTTCTTATACAACTTACAACAAATTGTATTCGTTATAATACCATATACTTGGTTGATATTATAATATTTATATGAAAGGCATAAATATACAGCATATTTTGTAAAATAAGTTTCTTGCAAAGCAATCACGAATGCATTATTAAACATTTAATTAATCTGACCTATTGAATACATACCTAAATTTAAGTTTTCTGTTGATTGACTAAATTAATTTTTTTTTTTATTATAATCGTTTTGAAATAACACATTTAATAATGGAGGATACAAGGGAGAGGGGAGGACTAGGGAAAATTCCCTCACGTTCACAAAAAAACTGATTTAAAAGTTGATCAAAATGTTTTTTTAATATGGTTTAGTAAGTATTGATTTTATTTTTAATTAAGTTTTACGTTCAAAGTTAAATGTTGGTGCATTTCAAAACAATAAGACCCATTACCAGTATTTATGTCGATAGTCTAATTTTTAAGTCGATTAATAATAAGACAATTCTTATGCCTATTTCTATTAATTTAATTTATTAATTTAAATATATATATATTAAATATATTGCCCCCCTCCTCCCCCCGTTCAGGACCTTTGTGACCACCATAATCATTTATAAAATAATTAACAACAATTCACGAAGAATTGTTTCATGATATAACACAAACTCGTATTATGATTTAATTAGATATTGATTAGAAAAGAAACGTTTAAAATTTATTGGTTTACATATATAAATATTATTAATTCAAAACATCGTTTACTCTATACCAGTGGTCTTCAACCAGCACTGTCATAATATGCGGCCCGCGATCACATTTGAAATTAAGCATGTATATTCTCTATTCCGATAAAATTATATCGGCTAATGCCATCGATATCGGAAATATGCGATAAGATAAATTAAATAACCTACCTAGATATAAATGAAATACATAATATATAGATATAAATTTAAAACTCCAGTTCGATTCGAGGTTCTTAAAACAAATCACTTGAAACAAAGTTAACATCTCATACTTTATATGTACGTGGACGCAGCCACTAGACGTCGCTGTAATCGTTTGAATTCAGCTTGATAAAAAACAAGTTTTCAACAATGTGAAATCATCATAAATAGTTGTTATTTCTATATCGTTGAAAACCTGAGTTGTGGAGTTCAAAGATAACGATTATAGCGACGTCTAGTGGCTGCGCCCACGTAGGTGCCACCGATTTTCACCAACAGGACGGCCTAGCTGCATTTCATTATAAAATCAATGTTATTACTATTAAACGCTTGTTATATGATATATGTATACTTATTTTTTCAGTACCAATAGTATAGGATTATATACGTATAACAGCGTTGATTGTTAAAACGAGGTCGTAGGTTGCGCCGCACGCTGCCATTTTGTTGAGTACTTATGCGTGGAGTGTACACCATAATTATTATGTATTATATGTGTATGTAAAGCAGCAGCCTTATTTAGTGCTACGTTATTAACAAATACGTTCTCCATAATGTTAGGAAAACCAAAGATGTACGGTGACACATTTTAATTATATAATATACGACGTCTTAAGGTGCGTCCTCACTATGCCGATCGGCAAAGCTGCACTAGTGTGGACGTGTCAGCTTCGTTATCAGACCGAACTCGTAACCAGCGCGCTGGCGGTCTACATCAAAGAAAGCCGAACTGACATGCCTAGTAGAAACGCGTTTCGGCTCAATCACAATCGGCATTTTGTGTTTGTAGGAACCAAAAATTTTATTGCAGTCCACTTATTACATTTCCTTTTTTTTAACTATTTTAACTAGTAACTTTTACTCTCTAGCTGGTATTAAAGGTCTGAATTTAGTATCCTTTTTAGAAATGCTATGGCCAATTAATGCCAACAAAGTTTCAAAATCGGTATTTTTCATGCGAAAAAAATTTCTAAAACCCACATCATATCGATATTCTAAATTTAATTCGTCCACATCGTCCAAAATTAAATCTTTCATCAAATTACTGGCACTATAAATTTTTCAATTTTTTAAGCTTGGTCGGACCCAAAATCACTTTTTTTGCGTACATGTAAACAAGAATCAATAATTAAAGCAGCCGTAGCTACCAAACATCGTCCTCACTACTCATATTGTCTAAACTGAATACTGAACGCGGCTGAAAAAAATGTATGTGGACGCATGCCGATTTCGAAGTGGCCGTGGTATAGTGAGGACGCACCTTTAAGATAAAAAAAAAAAGAAAAAGAGAAGATTTTCTCGAAAAAACACTTTGCCAACTCTGTGTTAAATATATATAAAAAAAAGAAAAAAGGTTAAGTTACACAAAATAAATCATTCAAATTAGAAAAGTTTTAATATCAATAAGGAGTTAATAAATTGCATACATTTATCGATGTAGAAATATATTTGAGATTCGTATTTTTTTTTTTTCGTTTATTTATAAAGAACTGATAATTTAACTAATTAAAATAATAAAATATGGAAGTTTAAATATTTATAACGTCGTTAGACGTTAAGAGTGATTTGTATGTTTTATAATTGATTATATGTTCAATGATTATGATAAATAATGATGGTATAATAATATCAATTTATTATAATTAGTAACCGCGTCAGAGTCAAGTTAAATTATCTGTTTTGCAAACACAAATTTATAAAAATACAGCTGAAAATATATGTCTTATTTTATACATTGATGAATGGACGAGATCATTAAATACTTAGTTTATATCATACATTTTCCAATTTGAATGATTTGCTTTTTTTTTCGTCGGCGGAGTGTATTGGTAAGGGTGTATTATAACAAAATCATCGAGTGGCGAGCACAATGTTCGCATAGAATTTCGTATTTACTACGGCATGGTTTTATAATTATATTATAGCGATATAATATATGTTAATGTTTTATTCAAATTCCTACGATCTACGCGCCTACGTTAACGAACACCGCACGAGCGCCTGCTTCGCACTATCGCGCGTCAAAAGTCACTTGGGGTTGTCGGTCTGTGGTGTGCGCAACTCGTACATATACCGTATTAATACTGTATGCAATACGAGTATTATATGTCACATAAAGAATATTATCTACTCGCACGTGATTGTTATCATGATATTATATTAAAAAAAAAAAAATGTCAAATTATCAACTGTATCGCTATAATACGAATAAATAATATCTTGTATTACATACTATGTATTCACACTATAATTATACACGCATTTGTACTTTTTTAGTATAGCTGCTAAGCTCATACTAATAATAATCGTTCAAATAACATGAAAAAATTTCAAAATCAATAATGGATTCAAATATTATATACATAAATAGGAATAAATATTGGGAGCATATGCGAATTGCGTACAATGGACGATAATAATATATAATTCTAAATAAGCGGGAAAAGTGCTAGATAATTGTATAAATACATTTTGTAGCTTTTTTTAAAAAAATTTAGCATTTTTATTGGATGTACAGTGTACATTGTAAAAGGGGAAAACATTTTTGTTTTATTAACTCGATTTCGATGAAATGTATTATGGAAGAATCGTTTTCATAAAAACCGCATTATAATATAATTTAAAATTACAATTTTCTAAAGAAATTAGAGTAATTCCGAAAAAAAAAAAGAAGGAAAGTGAATTGAGGCATATCCCTCCGAACTCCAGCCACTTTGATCACTGTACATTCATATAGACTGTATACAGATACATGTTATATAGTTGTAGCCGAAACAAATTATCTTCGGCAGCTCACCCTCCCCACCACTACCACCACCACCACCACCACCACCACAACCGCCATGCACAAAGGTTGTGTTAAGTAATAGACGTCGAACGCGAATGACGTATACTATGTGTAGTCGTGTAGGACGCGCGCGGTGGATATATATTATATACATACCCAATTTAATGAGTAATGAATATACAAAGGGTTCACTTCTCTCAACATGTATATGTGCTTTGTTCGATTCCACCACCACTACCAGCTCCACTCAGCAGCCGTCCGTCCACCACCGCTATACGTCCTTACCCTCCCGTGTTGTGCCGATGCGACCGCCACCGCCGTACCGCAGGACAATCTATTTCCCCGACCGCATGATACAACGCCGCCGCCGCGTGCATATACATTTATACTTATATATATATATATATATATAGCGTGTGCACTGTACACGAATATAAACATATTACACATATTCATGTATATTTACATATATATATATCGATAACTGAAATACATGGCTAAAAATGCCCTTCGTTATTCCGGCTGTGCTTTTTGATACTACCGCCGCGTAGTAACTTTTAACGTCTATCTTTCGTTAAAAAATTACTGACTCTGTAAAATTGTTATGATACGCGTATTGTGTATAATATAGCACTGATAGTGTGTGACTTTGGACCACTGGCGTAGCCTATTGGCTTGTACATATTTGCGTGTACTGCACATAGATATCTGCTGCGACGAGGTAAAGGGGGATTAGAGGATAGGCAGCTGTTTCGAACTGTGGGTATTAATGTTTAGCATATTATTATTGGTGCTCTCTAGAAGTAATAAAGTGTTAATACAAGTAAAATAATATTGGGTGACGAGATAATCTGATTAACAAGTATAAATCACGTTTAAAATCGGTACATAATCATTAAATTTGGTTTGTTGTTATTTAAATAAATGTTTAGTCGGCCATGAGCTTAACGTGATTCGACGATGGAGTGATAAATGTTTAAGTATTCTATAATATGATATTTAAATACTTATTATGTATCTTATAGCAAGCGGAGTGATTAATTTATTTTTAGGTTTGATTAAATATTGTGTTAGTGGGCGGGTGGGAAGATTGAAATCATTTTCATTCGTGTTAAAAAAAGGTTACCTCACCACTGGTACATAGTATGGATATTTTACTTGTACCAACCTACAACAGTACTACACTATGTTATTGTTTTTCGTTTTTTATGTTATTTCTTTAAGAAAGTCCCGTGGTAGATGCGTGTAACTACAATACTATAATCATCAACATTTACTTATATTCGTGTTCATAAAATTTGGAAAATCCTTATCATCATTATATAACACGTATTCGTTAGTGGCACAAAAATTATGCAAATCGAAAACACTTATATTTTTACGCATTCCACCTCTTCTAAGCATTCACATAGTTTTGTAGTCTCGTGAATTTTTAATTATACATATTTTATTTTATATTCCCTTATACAAGTCTGAATAAGAAATTAGTTCATTACATTTTACGCAAAGCTACAAGCCTCCGATGGAACACGGTTTTATTTGACCTATGAACCAAAGCCAAAAGACGTTGATTAAAACCGTGACTACCAAAGCATAGGTCCTTATCAGGCGACTACAGTGATGATGAAGAATAATTCAACATAAATAAAATTATAAATTATTCTGTTTCACTTAATTTCGTCAGATATAACGTGAACCGTTACAATATTCTAAAGCGAAAAAAATTGTCTTGTAATTATTTTTATCTTTCTTTATTTTCTTGTAACTTAACTCATTCACTAAATCTTCAAAATATACCATAATGTTATTCAACTACTAATAAACCTTTTGTAATTAATTACTATGCAACATGCAAGGACATGTTATATTTTATGCTGACACATTTAAAAATAAAAATCAACAAATTTCTCATTTATAATTATTCCAACAACTATAGTATAAAGGAACTATACTATGAACGTATATTTAATTTTAATTGTAATATATTTTATTTATGGCTTGTGTCATTGGCCGATGTACCTATATAGTGACACGAGATCATGAATCCGAGCTAACGAATTTTAGATACTTAATATAAGCCGATTAAGTATAAAATATTTTTTAATCATCGTCATAAGTGAGTCATTGATTAGAAATAAAGCCATAACTCTTGTACAATTTATAATTACCAACATTTGATATGTTTATGATAATTTCGAGTGATTTGTCTATATCTAAAATATATATATGAGTATTGAGTATGAATGAAATACAAAATGTATATGTCACATAAGATTTCTACTGATGACGATAATATTTTATGATAATAAAAAAATATGGTATTTTGAATTGTATAGAAAGAGTTCGTTTCAATTAGTAAGATTTGTCGAACAACCATTGTGATTTTCTTAGAACTAAAAAGTCATTAAAAAATGTAATTTTGTGAATGAAATTCTCATTTTATTATATTCTCGTTTTCAACTAAAACTTGTTTGTGTTTGAATGCACTTCACAAGTGTAAATTATTCAGATCGCTATTATTATAATGAGCACTCTATCTACAAACTTGTGATAATTTGTTGAATTTTATATATTTCATTCAATAATTCACCTTAAGAATAAATTAGAATTAATAATGAAAGTAAAAAAAATACATATTAAAATTATTAAATATTGTTCTCTCGCTTAAATATGTTTCTTGTCTTGTATAAACAAACATAAGACGTACTCATAGCGTAACTATTATTTATTATAATTATTTGAACTATTTATAATATTTGGAAACGGAACCATACACGTTTTAATACATTTTTAACTCCAATTGCATTGATATTTGAACAATTGTAAACATAAACTGTACCAATCATGACGTTATTAAAACATAATCGTCAAAAATTGGGATCCAGTATAATACACTGATCATACATTTTTAAACTTGTTTAATAAACTATAATTTTCATAATTTATAAATACCTTTTTCCCAGCTGAAATCAACCAGTCTTTTTTCTGTTCGCAGTGCTATTTGCAAGCTCCATAATAAATTACTTTTTAACGGTTACTTGGCTTCTTGCACGTTATATATTTAATTTTAGTACGCGCGTTTCTTTCCTAAATTCGTTTCGCTTTTGAAACTATGTAGGTACATGAATGTGTTGATTTACAATATATTATAATTACATCGTGTAAATCCCTGGGGCTGTTTCTGTGTACTAAGCGAATACATATTGTATAACAAAAGTACACGTTGAACGTTTCTTATGTTTTCGAGTTTTGTTTATAATATTCAACGTTGAAAAAGCTCTCTCGAAACCTTGGATAATTCACCGTATAAAGAAACTTTGCACATTACTCAATCGATCTATTTAATTAACGTAAAAATAAAAAAAATATTGTTTTAACTTAAAAAATAAAATATTTACGATCTGTTATTGATTTATACTACAAATTAAGTAAAATTGATGAATATACGGATAAAAATCAAACATGGAAGTAGTTATATAAGGAGGGAGGCCAACCAGCAACCCTTTGACGTTGATGAAAGTTAGTAAATAGTCAGGATTCAAAAGATCCCATAACCAGTGTCTTTTAGTCGACGAGGAAGGTGTCCTGGTAAGGATTTGCCAGCTTATATAGAAACTTGTGTAATGATGTGATTTTTCAATTTATTTTGAAGTTATCGTTATTTTTAACTGAACATTACTTTATACTTTTACTAGTTTCCAACTCAGTGATTCTTGAAATTCAATAAATCTAAGAAGACCTAGTCACTAAGCTATATTGATCTAAAACGCATAACAGTTTTTGATTGTCTTTAAGAGGTGTTGGATGGTGTTCGTCCATGGTTGTTATCCAAACGATACGAGTCGTCAACAGTGCAAAATCGTCAAGAACCCGTGTCGCAGTGACACGCACTCGGGCGTCGAGGGATGCTCAAATGCGACACTATCTTGCCAATTACGCACGCTACCCGGAACCACGCCGGCCGGTATATATCATGTAAAAACGTGGGCGGATAGGAAATTTAGATCTGTCACGTTACATTTCTCATTTGGCCAGTGAACTTCAGATAAACCAGTCGATCCCCGCAAGTTAATGTGCCGAATTTCAAACAGCACTTGTGCCCATAGACGAAATTATAAAGGAGGTGATGAGAAGCTTTTAGTGAACATTTTTTGCACCATTATCGTGATTACCAGCAATGAAGCAATCCAAATTAAAATTGACTAAATTCGAGATTTTTAATAGTTCTACATTTCAAAGGCATCATTGACATTTGCTGTTCGGCACGTGAATACTTAATATTATCCTAGATATTGTTAGCAAACGGTCAATACTACATACTGTATTTATTTTTATAAAAATATATCAAAAATATGTGGTCGATTTTTTAATGTATGCAAATTCGAATCGGTGCATTGGTAATTGACGGAGCAAATACTCAAATATTTTCAATCGGTTTTTCCTCAATGGACGTTGCGCCACACGCGTAAAAGGAACGAAATCAACATAAATTATTACATTACGTATGGTCGTGCGATGATGATTGCATTAGATTATTTACGATTTTAGTATTACATATTACAATTTTTGGCGTCAAAACATCAATACATATTCTTATTTTCGACGAGCAACAGCAATAGTGAGAGAACTCAACCGTACCGATGAAAATTAGAGCAATCTGTGTGCACCTTCCATGCAATGAGCACGCTTGGGCTTCTTCAACACTCTGACCGTAGAAACCGACGTAAATATTGATGACGGGCAAAATATTGTGATTGGCCGAGTTTCTGAATAATATTGTAAACGGTCAAGTAATGAAAACTAACCGACTCCTTGAACCGAATTGAATACATTAAAATATCTTCTACTCTGTTACAATTGCGCGTCTAATTAATCTAAATAAATATAATATTATGAGTTATGACGTTTCTCTGGTCCCCGCAATAAATCAACTTGTTCATGTTGTTACCAACAATATTTGAGTTACCACCAAACACTAATAATTTATCCCAGTGTGCTTTTAGTTGAGAAAATACATTTACATCATGAATTTAAATCGACCAAAGACATGTTTTTGTGGTAGTCCAGAATCATAGTTCTTGGAGTTGTATGAAAGAATAAGAAAAAGTAAACGCTCATAAATATTTACAATAATATTTCATATGTTTTGAATAGTTGATTTGTTAAATGTTAATAAATAAATTCAAAGGAGACCAAAGAAATGTATTGCTACTTTATTCTAGAGTACCAAGGTGTAACTGCAAAAATAATTTATATATCAAACATAAAAAGTAAAACTAAATGATACGATTTAAAATGATGTCGATACTAAAATTATTTTAAAAATTGTGTATTTTTCTACAACCTTGTTTGGTTTAAACATATAAGTTAGCAGCTTAAACCATACTTCATATTCAATTTATTTTGAAAATAGGTGAGAAAAACAATGTTTATCCAATGAAACATACATTTGTTAGTTACTCTGTTTATCTATTATATTTATTACATTTCTAAGTCTCTAGTGTTTGTTACTAAAAATACAGTGAATATAATACCATAACTTTATAAAATTGCTTGAAATTAATTTAGTATTAAAGTGTCAAAGTGTTGTCATATTACGTCTACTGCAGTGTTATCCTCTACGGCCAAGGCAAATAACAGCCCAAGATACCTACCCTATGACTATAAAATATTAATGTACAGGTATCATGTTAGTACTAGTTGGTATAAGGTAATAAAAACAATATATTTGAATAGATTCTCTGATTTGGGATTTGATTTAGTATTCTATATTTTGCTATAGGTAGATATATGATTATAAATATTGTACATTGTATTGTATACTATGTTAAAATACATATAATATATGTCATATTCATAGTTAATGGGATTATAGGACAACGTAATAGCATTTTTCTCATTCCATTTATAACCCTTGTGTTTCGAGTTGATCTCACATCGCCCACAGCTATGGTAGAAGTCACCATACATCATAATTTAGCTATGGTGTGTATAGAGATAGTATAGCACCATAGCCCATAATAGGCTACATCGCTTCAGGCTATAGATCTTTATCCTATTTTTACCCTTTAAGATTACAAACCATGATATCTCGGCTTACATTATATTATTAGGTCATAGTATAAAATACATAAGGAACCTGAACCCATTTGGTATTTCTGATTTTTGATTTATAATAATAAATATTTTAAAATCACCAACGTTTCAACATAGAGCTTAATTAATTCAAAAGGATCACTCGTTCACTCGCAATGAATTATTAATGATATTGTTCCGATTTTGTTTTTCATATGCTTTTTTTATTATTATTTTTCCACGCAGACATATAAAAATTAGTACATATTCAAACTTGTGGTGATTTGAATCTTATCTCTAGAGGTCACACATCAAACAAAAAGTGCATGGGGAAAATTAGATACTTACGAATCGATGTGTCATCGTATTTCATAAAACGAAAATACTTGCACGAGCAAAGAAAATATTAGTAATATTCTGTCGATCTGAAGTAACTTTGGAAAATAAATTGTAAAAAAAAAAACGGTACTCTTTTCGTACAGCACATAAAGACGAAAGAGTTTATCTGCTGCTCCGTATTACACAAATATGGACACTGCAGCAAGCTTACATATTCAAATAAAACATATTTTGTATAGCGCAATTGCTGGCATCCATCTGCCAAATGAAAACCTATAGTACGTGTCATTATGTTTGTCAACACATAGACCTGTTGGTTATTACTTATTGTTGTTAAAAAGATTTCCCGTCTAAAATAATACCGAAAAAGTTAGTTGGATCATTTCGAAACTTATACTTGGTACTTTATAGTCTATACGGTTAAAAACAAGGTTAAAATGGCGAGTTAAATAACATATCACTAAAGGGGTCGTTGTTTAATCGTCCACGACGTACGTTATGTACGTTATGCTTTTTTAATTTGCATTTTTTTACTTATATGTAAGGTATTCATTTTACATATTTACACATATTATAGTAGATGGATCGAAAATCATGCATGCTCTACATAACAATGCTGTCGTACTATTGTCCATTACTGTGAGTTGATTTTACGTAGTTTACGGGTCGAATAATTACTAAAACGAATCACTCGGATGCACTCGGATACACGCGTTTTAATACCGTGGAAGATTATATTAATATATCATAATATTCCACGTAATGACAATGCGGTGACCGGTCAATGTACAAAATACTGCAGTGCACTCAATTATAGAACCGACCGTTGACGAAGAGTGTTTTATTTTCGGTATTAACTAGGTGAATTGTTACAAATTGTTACAATTATTACAAATTCAAAACAATGCTTAGTTATTGTTATCACTTCCTTCGGTCGTGCGTTTTACACTGTGTACGTATTAGAATATTTCAACGTGGTCTAAAATCGGTGAAATCGTTTGAATACATTATCATTTCGTCGCTAAACACTTTTAAACAAACGGTACACAACATTATCTTCCATAAGACATGTTATAATGGTTTAATAATTAATATATCCCATTGAATGAAAAAACTACGATGATAAGTGAGGATTCAGGAGATTAAAAAGTAAACGCGCGGTATGCTTATTTAATGTTCTGCAAGGTATTTTTTTTTTCATTGTTATTATTGGTATAACGTAAAACTAATTCGACTACTAATAGGTAAAGTTATAATACAATTTCGTTTATAACTATCCATATTAATAATTGTATTATATTTATTTCCTTCTCATTTTAATAACTTTAAAAAATTACTAAATACCGCAGCCATTAATTAAAGTGAAATATTTTTTTAATTTTTTTTTATTACCGTAATACCGTCTGTACGTTTTAATTAAATTCGTCTGCGCACATTGGGATGGATACTTTTATTTCTTACTCGCTGTTTAATTACGTAGTGCACGTATTCCTTGATTCAACTAAATTCCCATGATAATAAGAAACTGTTTAATTGGAAACAAAACTGTACCTATAAGTAGATACATAACGTCACAAAATTTTAGATACCTACGGCTTATATTTTGCAATACATTTTCAATTTCAACGTCCAATTATCTTGGAAACTTCCACTGTGTCAAGTACATTGGAAATATATACATAAAATAAAACATATATATTTTCATCTATATATTCATTGGTATCTGGGGAATGTGTTTAAATCAACGTCGGAGGAAAAGGGTACAACCAATCGATAAACACCGGATGCACAGGTGTATCTCACTCATTGCCGGAGCAACTGAGTTAAATTTTACATTTTCAGAATGAACGAAAGCATATTTAACAGCTCTTAATTGAGAATTTAAAAGTCTTTATAGAATGTTTGTTTTAATAAATATTCATATATATTATTTATACCGTAAAGTTGTACGTCAAGACCGTAACTATAATATTCGGACACTAAAAAATATATTTCAATTACGTTACGATGCCGATGTTTTATTTTCTTTTTTCGTTTGGGATAAGTCTATAAGATATTTTTACGTTGTTTTTTTCTCCACTGTTTTCTTAACTTTTAGAAATACGTATTTTTTTTTTCGTTTTTTTTGTTTTAGCGAAAGAATAAATTTTAAGATGGAACATATAAGTTGTGTTCGTGAATGGCGTTTTTAATGTTTTCTTTAGAAAACTTACTCAAAAAAAAATCTATTAAGTTAATTAATAAGGCACTCAAACAGCTATCTAGAAAAGAAAAAAAAAACTTTTTGTTCATTTCTGAATTATTGTTAGCATCTTTTGTCTTCGAAAGTTTTTTCCTGATAAATCTGAAATATAAAAATTACAGACAACCTTATGGTTGTAAATATTAACAATGTATCGCGTCCATATAAAATTACTAAATGTTTGAGTGCCATCAATCGTGTTCCTGCGTTATATAAGTGATTGATATTTGTAGACACCGTAACATTCTGTTTAATCAGTTGGTGGGCGAATGACTGTTGACATTTCTGTTTGTAGTTGATGATTGTATTAAACAAAATATATACACAATATAATATATATACTGAATCAGTGACTGTCGACATTATAGAGTATTATTTTGTTGACGACTGAATTTCTATGTTTTTTTTTTCCCCCACTGTTGGTATTTTCTCCTTATGTACACCCGAAATATATTTTCTGATAAAAATCTGATGGGGAATCAGCGATTTAAATATTAGTGTTGAGCACAAACCGATATGGCGAATTAATTTATGCAACAAAATCTCATAATAAAAATCCGAACCCGATATTGTACCTCAAATTTTACCGCTGTAGAAAAACATTACATTTTTTTTTCGCTTCTGTTTTCTTTAACTTTTTTTAATGTACAACGAGAGGAATTCTTTATTAAACTTTCTTTATTATATAAACGCAGAAGCTATGTTTTCATCAATGCAAGACGGGATATTTGCCCCCAACTTTGCTTTTTTTAAAATCAAGCTTACGACATAATGACAATATATTAAATAACGAGTAGACATAATAACTTGTAAATGTTAACCTAACCTAAAAAAGTGGGTAGCACATAATCGTGATAACCATTAAGGTGTATTGCATATTTGCATGCATCACAGCTGCGATTGCCGTTAGCTTGTCAGTTCAGTTGTAGTCGTTGTTATATATTTCTGGTGTACACTTATTATTTCGCGGTGTAAACTATACACGAAGACATTACAGTGATTACGTTTTCAACAAAAACTCGTCGACGATTTTCATCCGAAATGAATTTTACAAAACAAACTCATGACTTTTACTACAGTTTATAGTTTCGGGCTTACCGCAGTAGGTATAAAACATTATATATTACTATATATTATTTTCAACCCATTTTTGTTTAAAGATTTCTTGCAGCGGGACCAGGGAATTATATTGGTTTTACTGCATTGTGGTTGTTATTTATCCGTCGTGTGGCTTACCGTATTTACAGATTAAGTGTTCTCGAGTTCTAACGTCCATATATAAGTTTCGTTGCGAAAATTTAATCAATAACAATTTTTGAAAAAATATTTATATATAATGCATCAATATTGTATATTTTTTTCACGTTATGCTCTGTAGGATATCATTAATCAGGTTCTGAAACTCTAATCTCTATTCGTAGTAGGCCAATATCCAATGGTTTTCAACGATTTTTTTTTAATAACACAATATCTACATTTTAATTCTTCAACTTCAAAATATAAGATATTATGTTATTACCTACTATTTAGTATTCAAAAATAAGCCAAAAAAATAGTAGATTAGATATACTAATTTAATCAAGAAAAAATACATAAGTAATAGCTACAATAAATTTAAAATCTGGGACAGATGAGCTTGTTGGACGGAGTAAAAAATTTTCACTAAATTTGCACATAATTCATATTTGATAATTTCTTTATTTGTGGATCTTTGTTTGATCAAAATGTTTAAATAAAATAAGTTGTTTCGGAGATTGATTTTATATTTTCAAATCACTGCGTAGCACTTGCAGTAAGTTGTTATAAACTACAACTATAATAAATACGGTTTTTTCAACGATTATGATTTATGATTATTGTTTTAACAATGTATTATACATCAAAGTTGTTAGTGAAATAAATAATTTCGAAGTGTCGAACAGGATTACTTGATATAAAATTAATGAAACATAACACAAGAATTATTTATACCATACATTTTGAATGTTTAATTTAATTTTTAAATATCGAACCTAGTAAAATATAAATACTGATAATAAGTTTTTAATTTTTTTTACTTTAGGCTCCATAATTGTAAGCACATTTAAAGATGCTAAGTTCCTAACTATATATACATAGAAAAAAATATGGTTTTCGGGAAAATTTAGCATAATCAACTAATGGGTTTGGCTTACTTGTTATAGGTCAAACAAAAATTAGTAATCTTCTCGTGTAACAAAATTCTAGGTATGCACCTTGTGTCTGTTATCACTTCTTAGAGAGAAAAGTGCTCGGAAAGTTTCATACTAGCCATGTATCGATTAAAAATTGGTCATAGATGATACCTACGCTTTATAAAAACTATAATTATGTTTTTTGTAAATTATAATTGGATAACGAGAACATTTTCTAAGTATGTCATAAATAGTAAAAGTTTACGTCAGCTGTAAATAAGCATATTATATTACCCTTGAAAATGTATCAATTCATTTTTTTTACACGTTTTGAAACTGTACTTGAAAATGTTATATTTCAAAACTCAATTAATCATTTTTACCTTATAAGTGGCGTTGGTGAGGTCGACTGTTCATTAGGTTTAGGTCACGAAAACATTTTATTTACAATTTCTTATTTATTTTGTGACGTATTATTTAATTCTACAACTATGGTTTAGTTTGCCATAGACCTTTCAATAACGTATTTTGTATGTTTTGAAGAATAACTGGTTTAAAAAATAAATTACAGCTATCATATATTTATATGTATACACGCAAAATGTATTGTATATAAAAAATTGTTCTTCAAACAAGTTGGTCGGTGACTCAGTGAATCCTTTCTTCACTTAAAATAGCAATACCTCTATACGGCACATCAAAAACCATATGAATGTTGGCTGATAATATTTCGTTTTCATTTCTATCACAACTTGTTCTCATATTCTCAAGGCCTATGGATTTTCATATCAAAGCCTATTCTATTATTGAAAAGCATAACCTATATTGTTTGGAGTACAGACTTACACTGCGTGTGCAGAATTTTATTCGCAGAAAAATAATAATAAAAAGTAAATGTGAAAAATATAAATCCTACAGTACCGATAGAAGGTTTTATATAATATCTCAGTAGGTATAGTATTATAATAAAGTCATTCAAAATACATGATTTACCAAAGCAATATATCAGATGAACGATAGTATATTACTTATTGGGATCGATTTTCTTTTCTAGACCAGCAGTTCTCAACCTTTTATCTTCCAAGTATCACATATACATTTTGAAAATGTTCATGTACCACTTAACTTCGTAAGCTTTAATATTATATAAAAAATATCAAAAATGTATACGAGTATATTATATATTGTAATGTACGGAGCATTTTATAAAGTTTGATTCGGGACTACATAATAATGAAAATATTATAATATACATAATAATGATCCAAAGTAAAATTAAATGTGTTTACAATTATTATTAAAACTAATTTTAACTAAATTAAATTATTAGAAATATATTTTAATGAGATGGTTGGAGTTGTTTTGTTTGCACAATAACGTCAATATAAGTTGGTAACTTTAAGTCTATTAGCGATATCTAAATTTATTTTTTGTATATAATTTAAGTCAGTGGTTCTCAAACTTTTATGAATCATGGTGCCCTTTTGAAACTAAGGTTTTCTCCTGGTGCCCTTTCCCAAGTAATAGCATGACTAATCTTAAGAAATAGATAAAATAAAAAAAAAAAAAACAAAAAAAAATTGAAATGGGTGGTATGAAAATACTTATTTGACTATAATTATACGAGTACATAATTTAATTAATTGCATTTAGCCGTTATACATTTACGTATTTGTACATATTCATATAAATAATACAATTAATGGGATGGCTGAGCTTACAAATTTTTTAGAATCTCGGAATGAAACTGGATACAGCCACTCTATTCTGCGACTGATTGTGTTATTGGACAAAGGTACTTTTGAAAGTAATTTCCCTGCAGATTCACCAATCATAATATTCACCATATCTATAGCAGCTGGTAAGTGATAGGACAAGTTCTTCTGCAATAGTATGGGGCTTCTTACATTTTGCAATTCTATACGCAACTTTATAATATGCTATCAATGCATTGTTTGGTATTGATGCATTCTTGAAAAACCTACTTTTTTCCAGTTTCAGTTCTTTTAACATTCTAGCAAAGAAATCGACAGGTTTGCCAACCAGGTACTTGTGATTCGCTTCTAAATGGCGCTTCAATATAATCGGCAACATGCATTCTGGTGCCGAAACTTTCATACACACTACGCATAGTGAATCCACTATTATCTACTATTATCCACTATTTTCTTCACCGTTAATTTCCGTCGACGTGAACCCAAATTCCAAATAGCTGTTATCATATTTACGACATTTGTGCTTTTTCATAGCCGGGCCGCGGGTTTCTTAGTTTCTTCACCTTCACAACGTTTATGACTATTTCATAACGTCGTATTCGTTTTCGTCACCGACGTTGTTGCCGTCCCTGGGTTTATTTTGAGACCATATAAAATTCTAGGGCAGCGCGGCGCGCCGTCCCTGTAAAGACACCGGGGCGCACCTTTAGGGAACCGATGATTTAAGTGATAACATTTATTTTCACTCAGATACGTTGACAGAAAAGGGATTAGAATTTTTTTTCTTTATGAGGTTCTTCTTCACCTACCACTTTTGTGCTTTCCGCGTACCACTAGTGATACTATAGGTAGAGAAACGCTGTTCTAGACTTGTCTCGAACTAATATTGCACCCAACGTTTTATTAGAATGTTTGGTGAACCGTCGTTCGTCGTATTATTAATTTAATTAACGGTGCGCGTGTAAGACTCGTGTTCCGCGGTTTAATCAGAAACCGCGGTACAACATACAATATGGTACATATATATATATATTACGGCAGTTGTTCGTCGTATAAATATCGTTATTAAATCGCTGCTGGAATAGTATTAATAACAGACCGCGTACAGCGAAACCCAACGTTGCAGCGGTAGGCGTGCACACGATAATTTCGCACCGAAACAAATACGCTATGACTTTACCGGGAAATCGTGGATTTCATGTACGCGACGTGTCCGATACGTGTACGGTATCGCACTTGGACCGTTTGAATTTTTCCTCCCCGAATCGTAATGTGGTGAAAACGTACCGAAGAGCACAACGTCGTCGCGGGTGTACTCGGCCCCGAGCACAAGGGTCGTGATAAATAACGAATACGCCGGTACGTTTAGCCGATACGCCGCCGGGGGGGGGGGTTTGCTGCGCGTGCTTTGCGGTGACCAATGGTCACGATAATGGCGACCGTGTATCGTAATCCGGACATCCTTTTCGAGAACTCGAACTGTACCGCGGAGTGAACACCACTGCGGCCCTATACGCATATTATACGTATACGCCCCTCGTTCACCCGTGCCGCCAAGACTTAAATGACAATAATATCACGCGACCGAGCAATAAATAATCACTGTGCAATCATTTGCAGAGTCCACGTCTAAACTTGTGTACACAGACATACTACGCGTGTATGCCTCTACTTGCAGGGGAAATCGGGGCTATTTGGCTTACTCTGTACACTTGTATTTTTAATTCTTCGGATTTTGTGACTTTGACGCTCAAATTAAATCGAGCAGTTTCCAACTATACAGTTAACGTTCAAAGTAACATAATTGATTTAATTAATTGTCTTAATTAGTAATCTGTGATACTGTGCTTGCCCTATCACGATACCATTCCGTATTGTAACACATACAAATATTTTATATTTCCCTTTATTTATTTGTTGAACTTCATTCCTAACCTCTTCAATTAATAAAAATACATGATAATATCTATGCATATTAAATAACGTATATAAGTTATATTAAATATTAATAAAAAAAGAACAAATATCTTTGTAACAGAAAAACTGTTTTTTTTTTTTACAAAAATCCAACTTTGAATTAAAATTGTTTGTAAAAAAATAATTTATACTTATCGTGAGTGCCTACAGTATATTATAGTATAGTGTATATATTTACTATACTAAGTACCTACTTAACCGTACAAAAAGCAATCGTATAGCTTTGGTCAACATGCCCCAATTTTGAATCGCCAACTAGCCCATATGACATTTTCATTATTTCAAAACAATAATTTTTTATGTGAATAGTAATGATGAAAACATAGCAAAATCATGTTTTATAAAGCTTGAATAATATTTATATTGACTGCATCAAATATTTAAAAAAAAAATTGCTCATTTTATAAAAAAAAAATTTGAAAACACGTAAAACAAAACACAGTTTATGAAATCATTTTAATGATTATAGTACAGGGGTAAAAATATATATCCGTATAATCACTATGGTGCTGAAGAACGATACATATGTTACAATAATTGTGTAACGGTGAGTCCAACTAAAATACTAGATTTTAAATTCAACTTGATCAACTTGCCCCAGCACCCAACTAGCCCCGCCACCCCGGTCTTCTCTACATATATTTAAACCCACATCGATTATAATTTAGCCAAAAGTATTCAAATTTTGTTCTAACACACACATACACACACATACACCTAGCCCTTATTGTGAGACTGCGTGTGTGTGCGTTGTGTCCGTTGTAGAGCACATCACGTATCGAGCGGCATAATATGTACTATTTTTTCGTATTTGAACTCTTGGGCGTGCAGTAATAATAGTCGCATTATAAGCTGCGCGCGTTATTTAGGTCATTCGGTGATTTTTATTGTTATAATTATCATCATTATTATTATTATTATGATTGTTATTGTTATTGTTACAATTATCGTATAATAACTATAATTATTGGTATTGTTATCAATGCAATTTTAATCGTGCCAAAATGCTTCGTTTTTCAATCAGCTGCTTTTAAATTCATTCAAAGATAAAAACTATTAATTATAATTAATAACTAATAGTTTTCCTACTCAAACAAAGAAAAAAAAACTCATTGTGTGTTTTTTTTGCGAGTCCACCAAAAAATCATGACCTACTACACACTGGTGAGATTGAAAACACTGTTTTTGAAGGGATAAAAAGGGGGCTTCATGATTTATAATTTGCAAAATGTATGTGAGTTCTATTATTTTGTTTCAAACCCATGGTTAATAAAAATACACATATAGTTCAAGGTTCAATTCATAATTTTTCAAAGTTAGAATATTGTGTATTACAATTTATGCGATAGCGGTGTTTCTGATTAAAAGTTAGTTAGTTAGTTAGCGGAACGCATACATTTTACATAATTTGTGTAATATTTACTATTATAGATTTAAACTTTGACTAAACTTGTGATTTTAAATAACATAAAAACATAAAAATTAAACTCAAGTTTGATAGTGATATATTATAATTTTATTTCAAATATTATATATTTCGACAATACGATAACGATTAGAATTTATTATTTTTAGCTCATATTTTTTTAGAAATACCATAGGCTTATAAACCATAATATATTAAGATACATTATATTCAAATTTGACTTGAAATTACATCGACAGCCGTTTTTTTACTGTATACCGTGTAAATGCCTACATGTTCTTTTTACCATATCTTCGTACTTGCAGATGTCTATCTAATAACAATTTTTTCTCCAATTTAATTTAATATAATTACCTAATTATGGTTCAATTTATATTTACATACATATTACAATAAATCATTTTCAATATCTTAAGAAAAACAATTATACTAAGATACATAATTCGATTTCATTTTCCATCTTCAAAATCATTCGTGAGAATATAGTAGGTATTGAAATGTTCAGAATTTCAAACAATGACTTTATACTGATGGTGTTTATTTTACGATTATACCAAGTGTACACGATTGATTAAATTTACTTTTCTCTTGTGTAACATTTTAGGGTTGGACTATTGTATTTATTATAACGCCGCGTAGGTAGTACGGACTTCCAAATGATTATATTCACTGAATATATTAGCACTTGTCATGAGAAATTACAAAAGTAAATAAAGCTCCATGCTCCTGACAAAAAAAAAAAAATAATGTGTGCCATTTAATTAAAAATGTGACCGGATATCCCTTTTTCATCAGATCTTTTATATGTTCATTTAACCCTGTTTAACTTATATCGCAGTAATGTTGCACAAAAAAAGGGTTAATATTTTTAGTACCTTTCTACTGCAGAGGAAATACTACTTATATTTTATCTGGCATAATTGTTTTTCTTCTTTTTTACTGTCAACCACGAAAACGGTTAATTAATTGTGATACGTTTTAGAATTAAAATTAACTTGAACGAAACACTAGCTGAATCCAGTGAACCACAACATTATTTACATATTAAGCGGAAATATAACATATACAAAAATTATTAATTCTTATGATCGTAAAACATATTTTTTTAATAACATACAATATTCATCGTTTTTAAGATCAGGCAAGACCTATGGGCAAAACAATATAATATGGTAAATGAGAATAGGGACTAAATGCCATTATAGCTACGTTACTCCCTTTTTGGTCATCCCCGGGGGGATTTAATCGGCGTTTAAGCCTCGTTTAGCTCAGATCGTCTACGGTGATAAATGTACCAGGTCTAATGTACTGCCACATGAAAAATACGGCCGCTTGGATATTAATTTCATCAAATAAATAAAATAAGTGAAAAATATTGTTTCACCACCTAGTAATAAAGTACGCAGTTTCGCTGGGTAGCAGTATACTGGTGTGGGACATTTCAATTTATCAACATAAAAATAATAAAACAAGACAAAATGTGATACAAAATATTAGTTTCATTGATATTTTGTAGTAACCGGAATTTTTCATTTCTTTTTTTATGTACAACTGTCCGACTAAAACAAAACAAAAAGAAATATTTAAAACCAAAATCACCAACCAGCTCCCTTACAGATCAGATATAAGTATCGGAAATACACAGTACGTCATAATAAACGCAAATAGATCAATTGAATACTTTTCAATAGAGCTTTTTTAGTAAATCATCAAATGTCTGCAACTTACCTGTATAAATATTTTATAAGGCATGGCTTAATGTGAAAGTGTAATCAGTATCATTTTTTTTACGATTTTATAATGAACTTCTCATTTTATTTATTCATTGTTAGTATTTCAGATACAAGGCATACATTTTCATTTTTTTAAATTTTTCGATTAAAAATTGTACACGATTTCGATACCTTTAAGATACCTTTTATGATCTGAATTGTTTGTGAAAGTAATTTTTAAATAGCATTGTATTGCTTTATAATTTATAAATAATAAGTTATGAAATACAAAGTAAAAAGTTATTTCATTCAAAATTAAAAAAATAATCGGTATGTCATTATACATTTCATGGTTGTGTAATATACGAATATTATTTCAAATTATTAATGTTCGTTTTGCTGAGTTTACTATGATGAGACATATTTTGAGAACGTTGTATACGAAAATCACTCGTTGGACTTTTAATATATTTTTGTTTTAAAAACTTTACTTATACAATACTGCACTGTCCATTATTATTAAACTGCGTAATAGTACTCCTTCTCTTAAAACGTACATTTTTATGGCAAATAAACTATAATGACGATATATTTTCATATCAAACATTTTATATCCATAAGTCTAAGTTTTTTAAAATCGTTCTGTATAATTTTTAAGTTAAGTGCATAAAATAACCATTCGAAAATCAAAATTGATTTTCATACCATAAGTGTAACGTGAACGATTTTCAAAATAAAAAGAAAAAAACTTTAGATACTAAGAATAAACATTTCGCCGTGCATGTAAACTCAACAATATCATTTTATCATCCTTACTTTTTAAATCACAAAACGGAAATTATTATTGTTATTACCCGGGTCATGTCGTTAATCATATTTAATGAAAAATAATCTAGACTTTCTAGCATAAATTAAATTTATAACTTTATAATATATTCGAGTTTTGTTCAAAAATATTTTACAGACGTACCTGAACTTTTACAATGCATATTATCAAGGGGTATATTTTGAAGTTTACCGAATTGTAGATCCAGTTAACCAATTAAATGGTGTATTTCACATAAATTAGATTAAACCGGACAATATATCATACATACACCTTTGAGGCTGTTAATATTTGCTAATAAATCAATAACTTTGTTTTATTGGATTTGTATACATATTATATTAAACTATTGAAATAAACGTTTAGTTTATATAAAACGTATAAGCCTAGACTTTCGCTTGTTTTGCTATAATAAACTGAATGTTTGTAATTAAAAATTAAATTTAGAAACTTATTGTAATCCAATGACAGATAATATTTATTTTTATTTTTGTTTTGTCATAAGGTTAATCGAAATTAAATTTAAAATTATATCGTACTACGGATAAATCTATATTATCAAATAAATTATGATATTTTTGTATGGGAATATTAGTTGCTTTAAATGTCATTATCTAGCAGTCTGAAATACAATAAAACGTACTTCTATAATATTTACTACACCTATTTAACTTTACCTATATAACGATTTTTGTACAATTAATTATGATACTCTCTTTTATATTATTCAAATTCAAATAAATAAATATTCTTCTACCCGTTTATTTTTATTTTTGTTTTTATCGTAAATAGTAAAATTATGTTTCTTAAATTTTGAAGTCTTATTGACGTTTAATTATTAAGAGCAAAATGATATTAAAAACTTAATATGCGGTATTAAATTAAATTAGCACTCGTCTCTCGTCGTATCACTGGCCCCCAGTAAAATACAGTATGTTGAGTTGCAATAATACATCGTAAGGTTGCAAGAATAAAAGAACCGTAGTAAAAAGAAAACGAATGCATCGAACAATGTGCCTACTTAATTATATTATATTGTCTTCAAAACAAAATAAGCACAATTTTATTTTTTTAAGGATATCGAGGTAACATTTTGATTATTATTTATTGAACTACTGATCGATCAAAGTACTTATTATTATGATAAAAATAATAATAATGATATTAATCACGTGTCATTATTTCATATTTTTAAAACCAAATCATAACCATGCTCTACATACATCCTTCCACTTTAGTCCCGGTTCACGGTTAAATATACTATAGGTCGTACACGATATCGATCGAAAATCATTTTTAAGCTCACCACTTCTTGCGATTACACCGCATAATAACACCGCACTTTACAGCTCGCAAAAACAGCTCTTTTCAACTGTGCAAATACTATTATTTGAAATCCAATACCTGTTCGACGTCCCGTTCGCATACGTACGTAATGTGTGTGTAATACGCGTACACGCATACAAGCATGCGACATGCACAAAGGGTTTTCCGCGAAGTTTTGTGCAAAAGGCAAAAAGCTTTCGCTGTGCAATCATCATCGGTGGCCCTTCACGCGCTGGACTCGAATCAATCGATTTTCACACGTAGAGGTATTTTTCTTAACCGGGGGTTTTTTTTTTTTTTTAATCACTTAAACGGCCCTTTTGTAAAATGACGTGTTCTTCTGATGTGGTAGGCGGGGGCAGCGGATACCGCACAATCCATTTATCTGAATGTGCTATTAGGCCGATCAGTGTTCGGGTGGCCGGTAATGAATCAATATCCGACCATCGTTGGCATCTGCACCACCGCCTTCTTATAGCCCGCGGTACACTGACAGACCAGAGAAGAGGTATTTGTGTGAGCGTGTCCGTTCGTGTGTGTGTGTGTGTGTGTGTGTGTGTAAGACCGTGTACATGTGTGGTAATTGAGTTCGAGGTAGAAAGCGACGTAGAAAGATCAAGAAAAAGTTACGGGACGGTGGAACGGTGGCCAGGCGCGGAAACGGTGAGATGTATAGGCAGATAGCACTAAATATAGCGTGTACCGACTCGATGAACGCCATTGACTTTACACTACACTTCAACCGTGACTTACGTGGTCTACCGCAGTTTTTAGTAAATTCATAATATTATATTCTTGGTAAATAGACAGAAAAATATGAAAAGTTAAGCGTATGAATTATTTTATTGAATCAGATCCTACGGTTATACTCGTATACTCGTATACAGATCAGTTGTTCTCAGACTAGGTAAGAGTTATCTAGTTGTGCCACAATATTTTTAGACAACAATTTAACCTATGCGTATAATATAGTATATTAAATTACAAATTTACGATATGTTATGTATCGAATCTTGTGAAAAATTGAAAAATGACAAAAATTGTTTAAAAAAATTGTTTTTGGCGCAGCGTTATTGTAATCGTTTGCATTCGACTTAATGAAAATAGGTTTTCAACAGTACCAAAATATTAATTTAGTAATTTTATATCTTATCATTAAAAATGTCGTTTCATTTTTATATATTTAAACTAATTTGTCATTAGTGAAATTCTCTACCGTACTGACATCACCTAAACGTCCCAGATCGCTTTGTATATACTCGCATTCGTCACTCGACAAATCCGTCGGAATATAGTATTGGGAATCGTAGAAAAATTAATGTTTCCACTTGTTTACGTGGTAGTAATATTTTTAAAATGTCATTTATAAAATAGAGTGACACACATTTGTGAGTTAATCACCGATAAAATATGTCAAACTGAAAGTATCAACTGGCCAAAACCTATCGAACAAGATTATGTGCCGTGATATGTGTGAGATGTGGGCCGCACTAAAAATATTTTATACTAATTTTTTATAATTGTATTATTCTTAATGTTAATTTATTAAGGAGATAAATATTTTAAATAACAAGAAAAGTTAATTAATTTCAATTGAAATTATAAAGTAAGTACATATTTTGTAACCGTCTGTTTGATATGTCTCGTTTGTATGATTATACAAAAAATATTTATCTTGTTATCATACGTCTACTACAATATTGGACTTTAATCGTATTAGATTAAGCAATTGGTAATATTAGGGTACTAATTTAAATGCAGACATTTTAAAATATGTACATAATTACGTGCGTGCTCGTAAAAAACTACGCATTTAAAATGAGTAAATATGCAAAATGAATCTAATTTTTTATCATGCTTACATTATTCACTACCAGATGGTAATATAATACTGAAACCTTTAAGGGATGTTTGAGTAATTTATCCATTTCGGTAGAAAAATGTACCAAACTTAAAATTCTTCAAGTACGTCTAAGACATGACGAACAAATGGAAATTAGTATTGAATTTCTGATCAATTTACTACAACTAACTGATTTGTTTTTTGGTTATTTAAAGAATAATGTATGTATTACTTTTCTATTTTCAATTAATTCCTTTGCCAGTCATTGAATTTGTTATTATAAAAATTTGAATTTTAAATAATATTTGTATAGTCTTGCTTCAATAAGTTTTATTTTATTATAACATGTATTTAACAAATGAGGTCTGCAATGCACTTGATGAATTCATGTTACAATAGGTGTACGATAAAGCATATTATAAAATATGTATATCTGTTGTAAAATTGACGACGCGCGAACACTCCTGTTAGAGCTAATATCAAAATCACCAGAAGGTTAACTTTAAGATTAAATACAATTAATTTAGTTCTACATATTATATGTGTGATAGATAGGAGATATTGTTATTAAAGTACCTTGCAATCAAATGCTTTTAAAAATATTACCAAAAGTTGTCAAAAAAATGATGGTTATACTAGTAAAATACCAATGAATTATTGTTGATAAATAAATATGCTTTAATAATACTATTAAATACTTTATAAAAACAAATGTTTAGCCAATAGTCGTTGATATATATTTAATTAATATTGACTTTCTGTTGATTTGTAATATTGTTGTAAACAATATGTTACTATACTAATTATTTTTTATGTTTATAATCAAATTTTTTGGGCAAGTCACCCTCTAAAAGTATAGTTGTATTAAAGCAACAGATACATTTCACTACAAACTAATAATTCAAGTCTAAATTCTAATCGTATAATAGTGCTTGAAATATTGAGAACTAATTTTCTTAACTTAAAGATTTTTTTGATTGATAAAAACAGAGAACAGAAGGAAAAAAAACATTTTAACTTATCTATTTTAAACAAAACTTTGATTTTAAAGCTATTTTAAATTGGTTTGATACTATTATTAAGAATTGAACCTGTTTATTTTATATGTATTACATTTTAAAGATATACCCATTGATGATTGATTATTTGCAGAAAATTTGATAAAAATATAAAAACACTCAATAGTAACCATTATAAACAGAAATTCAATTAAAATTGTATATTATTACAAAGTAATAGCAACCTTACAATATATACGTATAACATACATTTGTTTTTGATTGGTATTTAATTTATAGCATATTATTTTCCATTTAAGTAATAGTTAATTGTTGAAATTGCATCACCCCAAACCACAATTTAACTCGCGTCAAATACTGTGGTCTATTTGGACGAGTCTTCGCAATTTGAATTTATAAT
Organism: Periphyllus acericola; assembly: GCA_949715065.1. NCBI lineage: Eukaryota > Metazoa > Arthropoda > Insecta > Hemiptera > Aphididae > Periphyllus > Periphyllus acericola. The sequence goes on from OX454268.1 coordinate 30,088,093, forward strand.
TTATTGAAAATCACTCCTTAATTGCCTGCCGAATGAACACGTTACAATATGGAAGAGAGTACTTCGGAATGGGATTTTAATTGTTTCCATATTCTATCAATTATGTATTTTCACAGTTTATATATGAATATATTAATCTGTAGAATGGTGCATATTCCAATTTACTTGTACTTGTATAACGGCATTAGTTTACACGATTGTAACATTTTAAATAGTATTTAGGTACAAATTATCCTAATAAATTATGATAACAATAAAGTATTATGAAATGCTATTTATCTTTCACTCTATCTCCCCCTCCACCCCCCCCTCACTCTCTCTTTCTCTTTCTCTCTATCATATGAACCATTTCAGAGATAGGTCATCTTATATGTGTATAAGTTTTACAATATTAACAATACCAAAAGGTCTGTTATCCATATCTCCCGGATCCGGATCAAAGGTTGGAACTGTTGAAAATAATTCGTGTTTGGTGAGTCACATAATATGTGTCCATCGTTCACTCAGGACCAACAACTTATCTCCGTAAAAGAATACTGATGCACGTTCAGAGCACATTGGCGTTACGTCGTTTTTAGATACGATCGATAATACCGTTGTCGGAAAGTATAAGCGTCACAGAATCGTGAGGCAAAGGGAGGGTTGGATCTGATGGATTAGACGTCGACCTATATAATATTATATACATATATACAACATATATACAATAAGATTTTTACGTTTGGCACAAGAAAGAGAGGGGTGTCTTATATTTTGTTCTTCCCGAATCAGTGAATGAGATAAACGCTTTTGGGCCGCGTCACTTTGGTACACTTCATGGGTCCGGCTTAATCCGACAGTTTTCCGGTCAACGAAAAATAATACATGAAAGAAAATAAAACGGATCAAGATGCGTACGCCCATCGATAGACTCCGCCTTGGGGATGAAATATAACTGACGTTTATGTCGACAAACAATAGACGCCGTTCGTTAGTACATACAAACGACTGAAGCTAAATCAGCTAAAAGCACAGAGGTCAACAAGAGAAGGATAGTGACAAAACTTTCATCCATAATGTATTTAAATTAAAATTATGATTTGGTGACGATATGTCTTTATCAACACGGCGTGATATCATATTGTTTTTATAATTTTTAATTATATTCTATTTCTAGTGATACTTTAAACTGATGGAAATATTGTGATCAAGTACATAACAGTAGTATGTGCGTGTACAGTATTCTGACTTAAAAAAACAATTGTTCGTCTTAAATAAGATCTATTATCCACGTGTTATAAATTAAATCAAAACTATTATAGAAATTACAAAGCATACAAAATGTGGTACTTAAACTCATATTTTAACGGTAAAGGTATATTTCACTCGCCGAATCTCAGCCACGGGAATCAGCAAATCTACACAAAGTTGCAGATAACTATAGGTACGTTCACTACGTTCAATGCGAAATATTTTCGTAGCGCCGAACGCTTGCTACGGGACGCAATTATAAACAATAGTTAAATACAAAAGACGGTGTGTACGCGCGCTTCTACGCCTTTTTTAATTAAATAGCTGGGTAAAGTTAAAAACACTTAACATATCGCTTTAATTCAAAGCAGTATATAATATACACACACATTTAGAGCTATAGAACTTAAAATACTTACGAGAAAACACCTAGGGGGTAGAAAGGAAACAAAGATAAAATAATACGTTTAGGAGACGAAAAAATAACCTTTAAATGGTGGCCACGCACATTCATATTATGCAGATATTGACCACCCCTCACCGTCAGAGTATTCTAACGAGGAATTATGACAAAAATTTGCCTATCCGTGAATGCATGCCTTTTATTTTATTATATAAGATGAATATGCTATTTATTAATATGTCTATAGATGAGGTATTGGATAATGAATTGATGCTGTGCGAGAGTGATTCACAAAGATACTTACTGTAGGTGCTCCTCCCGGCTCGTTGATCAATTAACGACCATTCTGTGGATGGGTCAGGATAAAATATCTATAGCGAAAAACTACCATGAAAAGGAATTCACCATCACCAACTTGGGAACTAGAAAACCCCCATCACATTCATTATTTCATAAATACTATTACTCGCACAAAAATACACGTGTTGATCAAAACCAATATTTTAGTTCACTGGAATCGGTGGACGAAATCCGCAGCGACACGGATACAAGGTATCTTGTACTCGTAGTTAAATTAATACAAGAATCCTTTTCGTATACCGGTTCACGTGCAAAAAATTAATATTTAGGTTATGAAAACACTGTGTGTTTAAGAAATTAATATTATGCATACACAGGAGTGGCCGAGTTTATCGATAATCAAATTAAATTTATAAAAACCGTGACAACCGACCGGTGGCAAACGTCGGCGGGCGTTGTTTTCTTTTCGAAAAACAGAAGAAATAAAACTATCCGTTCGCTTCGGAAAAACGGAAACGGTGAAAATTGCTCCGGTAGCGCGTGGGGAAAGGAAAACGTTCGAACGAAATCAAATAACCTTGAGTTATAAATATATAGATATTCTCATATTCTCCACATCCCGGTGGAAACGACCAAAAGTTATTATATCGCATCGTAAATATGCATTTATTTTATAGATTTTCCACGTGTAATATTGTGCGATGCGTTCTCAATCTCAGCATAGTATAATATTTTCCATCTTTATGGATTAGAATATTGGACGAGGCGACAGTCGTTTGACAATAATTTCAGTATTGAAGCTGGAGTTTTTACTTAAGCACCGGTTATTGATTGTCATAACGAAGAGTTCCTGTAATAAAAAAAAGGGAGTTTAAAATTATTTTATATTTTGGAAGTTAATTTCTGAAGAAATGCAAACTAAACGGAACACAACACCATTTGAAACATTTGACATTATAAAAAAACAACTAGGTACTAGTACATTTCAAAATCATTAATTTATTCATTACTCGCCAGTTATGGCTAAAATAACCAAATCTGCTCGAATGGAGAAAGAGTAGCGGCCTTCTAAATTAATTTCGGCATTCTAACCAGTATAGCGGCCTTCTAAATGATTATTAAAATGTAAATAAATCATGATGTAGTCGCATGCTCGTGATGATATGGTATTCAAATATTGTTAACATAAAAATTCTCTTATCATTAGTACAATATGAAGATTTAATTTTGTTTTTGCGGCAGCGCGGCGTGGAAAAAAATAAAAATAATTATGACCTAAAATAAATTTACTGTTCTTTCGTTGTATACTCTTGTATAGATGTAATATATATTATGCTCACAAAATGAACTATTGGTGAGAACATGAACGGAATCGACGTGGTAAAATATTCGTGTACCGATATTTGAATAATTTTCCTTTTCAATTTTAAAGTACTTATAACAATCGACTATCTTGATTGTTTTAATGAAGTAGTTGAAAATCAACATTTCGGTATTGAGTTCAATAGTTTTAAATTCTTCCGCGTTTATTAAATTATGTCCAATAACCTCAGACAAGGGTTATGACAATGTTCAAAGTGAATACTGAAAAAATATTTATAGATTTTTGTAATCGTCATCGTATCGCTTTCACAGTCCATCACGTATAGAATTGTGATCAGTGATAGAAAGTATTTCTAGAATCGCTAAGTACAGAAAGTGCACAGTGTTCCGGTCTTAAACATTTCCAGGAAAAAACAAAAAAAATAATCCGTTCGGGACACAATCAAATTCTCTGCTATTAATGAAATAATAAATAATTTCTGCTGGAATCTATATCACAGTAAAATATAAGTTCCCCGTTCGCACAAAATGTATTAATCGATATTAAATTCGATAATGTGACCCAGTCGCTTTAGTAAAAATTTTAATTTTGAACATGCACATTTTCTGTATTTATCGGTTCACATTGTAATTTTATTTTTTTGACGTATCAAATGAGGTGTTACCACTGTTTGGTTGGTAATTCGGCCGATTTCTTCTAATTCTACTCATTCATCGCAACTATTTAGTTGTGTAAAAGCGGTTTCACGCCACCCCGTAGTTACACACGTGGCGAGGTTGTGTTTGATTTTGTCTAATCAACATAACAGTTGGTAATTGAGTTACTCCAAAAGGAACAACTCTCCAAATTCACTTCCAGTCAATATGTGAGAGCACGTTATTAGTTCTCGCTAACGGTCGATACCGCGGTACTATTACCATGGTTCAGAAATTAGCAGGAACACGTTATGGCGACAGCCGCAACACCGCGGCCAACGCACGGAACCGATTGAGATCGATACCGCCGCCTTCCACCGTGCATCTTTCAACGCGACGAAGACCGGATTTGAATTTTTACTATTACGATCATATTATACGACGCGCAGACCGTGCGTGTACGGACAGATGACGGTGTGACGATGACGCGTGAAATATTGCTTATGGTAATAGTGTACGCGCGCGCTGTCGTTTCCAATGACCGAATTAATCGGTCACACGGCGCTCCGTGTATGCAATTCGTGTACGCGCCGGTGCACTTGACGCCGCGGTGGTCGAATAATATTAACAACGGCGCGGCGGCGCCGACCGACGGTTTTCCGAGTATTAATGCGTGCGTAACGGCGCGTCGGCATAGTAATTATTGTTATATACATACAACCGTCGTATATTATTATTATAATTAATGGTATATACCTCTACCGCGGTATATGTATATAAATATACGGCAAATCGTGCGCGCGGGTCAGCGTATCCGCGCCAACGCTATGCATGTGTTTGCTGCCATGGAACATCGTCGAAAGCCAAAACGGTCGAAATAATCGTCGTTCCTCTAATCCGTTTCACATCGTATAAATACGTACATTATGTCATGGGGTATTTTCGATATTGTTATTGTAACTACTTTACTGTAGAAATATTTTTTTTTTTCGATATATTCTCGTTGTCGTGTCCATTGCTTGTTCTCGTGCTCTGTTCTTGTTCTCTGTACACACGTGTAATATAATATAACATATGACATTTATGTTCATCGTAACAGTTTTAAAAACCTTAGACTGAACGTTAAATCGATGTTTTGAAAATTCGCAACGTGCCCAGGACTGTAACTTTTTCGAAAATAAGTGTCACGTGCAAATAATACATGTGGTTCACCGAGTCTGAAATAAATGCGTTGGGGCACGATGATGTTTTTCATTAGAACCTTTACGGCTGTGACGGCGAATACATACAGTTAACGCGTGTATCAGCTGCAAACGCAGTAATCAATACCATGCGGATCTCCCGTGAATTACAATTGTACGACTCTCCGCAATCTATAAACACGTCACGTGGAATTATGGTATGTGTTACCCATGCTCGTCACCGAATGACGGCCAGATATACGACCCGATCTACGGCCCGGTCATGTTGGGCTTGATAATAGTATCACGCATAGTAATATGCAGCACGAGCATACATTATTTCGTACAGATCACGAGTGGGTTAGGTTAGCCGTTGACTTCCGACTGCAGTTCACGTCTGCCTGATGCGATAAAATAAAAGCGTCCGCCAACTATTTCCCCTCGTGTTGTGGCGTTCCGATCCGATGATACCTTTTAACGTTACAGGCGTGCACTCAGGATTTTCGTCCGGGAGGAGGGGCTTATACACGATTCCACTTCCTCTTAAAACACTGATTTTCTTTGTCTATTTGAATTTGACCTTATTCGTGCGCGTATACTGAAATACTTTAACAATCGTTTCCTTTTTCCCTTATGATTACAGGGAAGAAAATGCATATGTATTATGACGTGTTCGTGACGATTTGTATTTGTATTTTTTTTTATACAATTTATATACGTTACGAAAATATTTCAATTTAAAAGTAAAACGTGAATCATAATTTTAAATAATAAATATAAACACTCGAATTGTGAGCTAATGCCGTTTTAATAAATAAATGTAAATGGTCGTATTTTTCTCGGCGTAATTTCAAAAACAATTGATAAAACTAAGAAGTCGTAACGTTCATTCATATAGTCAATTTCAACTATATCCAATATAGTGATGGAAAAAGAAGAAATACATGTGTATTTTGTATGACCTTTTTTCTATTGCGTATACGCATGACAACAAAACACAACGTGTAATTTTATAATTTGTTTTCTAATTATCTTTGACCCAAAAGTAAAATCTGTATTCTTTAGTTTCATAACTAGAGTTTTAGCACTTGAGCACTTTTAGCACTGCTTTGTACCCACCATTTCACTATTTTTCTACGCTATGTGTTGGTACATTTTGTTTAAAATTAACATAAATTGTGTTTGATAAGATATTTACCGATGAAAAAAAAAAGAATAACCATATTTAAATTCCTTAAACGCATAGATATCAATTTGACACCATAGGTTTGCCTGTATATATATTTCTTTTTTCGTTACAATATAATTTTTCGGTGAAATGTTGGCAACGAAACACATTCATGCGCAGTGTATTGACATAAATATATAATTTTCTGTTGAATCGAACGCGTCCCTTCAAAAACGGCACACTGTCTAGGGCCGAACACGTGTAATTAAACTCCGAGTAAAACGTCGCGTATAATTCATACACATCCAATAAAATTATATATTATACCGCGTAATAACACGTTTGGGTCCGATCACCAGGTGCACGCACCGCCGTACGATTAACCCCGTGCCGCAGACGGACGGTTCGTATTTTTCATACCGTAATCATCTACACCACAGCTATATTATTACCGTCCACCGATGACAATACCATAAAACGTGATCGGATTCCGAAAGGCGATATTCGTGTATCGATACTATTATTGCGGACAGTCGTTCTTCCCAATTGATTTACCCACCGGTTTTCTTCGTATCCAACGGCACGTGCTATTCAACACGGATAAGATTAAAACTATCATCTCGATGACCGTTCGAAAGGATGACAAAATGGATTGTTGATTAACGGCGATCGGCACCGGGATCTCTTTTCCCGACGTGCAGCGGACGCGCGGTGCAGCCAAACACGTCACGCCGTAATGCCGTCGCGCACCTGGTCCACCGACTAAATGATGTGATACGTTGTTATATACCTCGGGCGTATCGAATGATATCTTGTCTTTTTTGTCCGAGCGGCTTAAACGGAGATCGCTTACCTCCCCGATACACAGTGCACACAACCCAACCCAAAACCACCGACCTCCATCCGTTTCGCCGGCATACCTGTCGGGTCGTGCGTACACTTCGTGTATTTTAATTAATCCGAACGTTTCGCGTTGGCTCGACTATTATGTTCTCGTTATAAAATATAACATATATAAGGTAGTTTTATGAAAAATCTAGTATTAAAAACGAACAAACTTCAAAGATATTTTTAATCCGTCTTTATTTTCATTAAATTAATTTCGCATTGTACCTTTGCTGCGACGCGCAATCGCTTAGTTTTATTTTTAATAACATAATGTTATGCAGGATCACCGAGTACGATTTATAATTTCCTCAGCTCACCTTTGGAACGAATAAACAAAACAATATCCGAGATACATAAAAAACTGTTCGTCGTTATATCGATATAAAACGTTTTACCAAAATACCGAATGATTTGATTACTCTATGCAAAATAAAATGTAATGTTGAATATTTGATATCCAAGCGTAGATCCATAAAATAATTCATTGTACGCCAAGTAAAAATATACGCTGAAAAATGGAATATACAAGCTGAATAAATGTTTATTCGGTTGTTCAATTAATTAATATAAGTGACTTTTTTAATAAAATGTGGTTTATGTCAATACTGTATTTGAATATTTCTATCTTAATATTGTTTATTTTATAGAATAAATAGATACTGTTATATTTTATAAATATTGTTGTTATGTTAATCGTTCGAATAAGAATCAAACCCTTTGTTTGTTCAACTATAAAATATCATCTGCAAAAGACATTGTAATTTAAAATAAGACAATTTATAAAGTCATTGGTTGCGTTTAATTCGGTCAATGATATTTAACTATTGAAAATGTATCTGTATTTGAGTTTGTGCGTGCGTCTGTAATGAATGAAAAACCAATTTTATTAATATAATTTGTTTTATTTTTCGCATAATATAAACTTACAGTTATAAATTTTGGATTTAATTTAAATAGATTTTAAATAATTTCCCTAGTCTACTTATATTATTATGGTTACAGTATTACTTTTTCGAAAAAAAACATAACGAGTACTGAATAGTATTAAAATGTATGCATTTCATCATATGAGCTTATTTATCTACTTAATATTTTTATTGATTGAAGGGTTGTTATGACATAAAAAAATTGGTTATACTTATATTTTAAGTTATCATTATTGTGTATTGAATATTTATAATACATACAACATAAATAATATTATTATTGCAAAATTAATAAAACAAAAAGATAAATACATTCTTAAACCAATTGTAAACAAAACTTGACCGTTATAATATTATTATGATCACTTTTCAACGATATTATATTAATATATCCCTCTGTATACCAAATACGTATGTCCAAGGAAAATCGATTTGGTACTCATTTGATTTAGGGTTTTAATACAATACAACGTCCGTAGTACAGTGCAGTCATATAAAAGCCAAATATTACTACCACGAAAACGTTAGTCCCGAAATACACGTTCCATTAGCTGATGCACATAAAAAGAGGAAAATACGAGAGATTAAGGAATACAGCCGAGAAGGGAAAACATAAAGGCACGCCAGTACACACTTATATAAATATATAAATATATTTACTAGGCTAATATTATGGCTTAAGACTTTTGATTGTGAATCATAAAAAGGAAATCCCAGGGACCCTATCTGATTCTCGGTACTGTAAAACCAGTGGACTGGATGCAAAGCACGAACAAAACATTCGCAACGTTGTTTTATACTCGCGAATTACAAGCATCGATGATTATTTTGGTATATTTCAAAAGAACGGACGGTCGCACCGACCATAAACAAAAGCTGTTACACGAATGTGTATTATAAACAGTTTGGACGAGGAAAAGAAAAGTTATTCTGACCTAGAGAAATTTAGATTTTTCAATCTAAAAATGTGTGAATGTCGATAACAATAAGTAAATGCTATAAACACCAATGATGTTATTGCATAGTTGCGTTTTCAATTTTGTTTCCTGACATCACGAATATGTACAATAGCGCATATCAATATATTAAATACATGAAAATGAGAAAATAAAAATATATGATTGAGTAGCCATTACAAATTTGTATAATGTATACCAGAACGTAAGTATTTGAATGATGATTTGTATCCTTGAAAAGCATAACAATATTTTAAAATATACGTTTCGTAAAATCAAATGAATGGAACGCTTTCTTTCTCATACATAAAATATAATGATGATCTAAAAATGTATTCTCGGATTTCTTTAATTAGTGACTGTATAAATCTTCAAGAGGAATTAAATACCTTGTATAATTGGTGCCAGGTTTGGGGAATGAGCTTAAACATTAATAAATGCTACTCAATGTGCTTCTATGGTCTCGAAAACACATTAGTTATACTTATTATATAAACAATACTGAACTTAATTCAATTTCATCTATCAAAGACCTAGGTATAACCTTAACCCATAACCTAAATTTTCATGAACATATAGAACGTACAGTAAAAAAATCACTTCGTGTGTTAGGGTTTGTTAAGCGTCATTCGTCTGAATTAAAAAATTTGGATTCACTAAAGTTGCTCTATTGCGCTTTAGTTAGATCCATCCTAGAGTATGGATCTCCTATTTGGAGCCCCTATACTAAATCCAACATTGAGATTATTGATGGGGTCCAGAATCGATTTTTAAGTTTTGCAGCAAATAAATCCAACACAATTATTATCCAGTATGATTATACACCTATAATATCACTTCTGAACCTTCCCTCTCTAGCCTCTAGACGGGATTTAGCTGATATTTAATTTTTATATAAACTAATCAATAACCATATTGATGCACCCTACCTATTAGAACATATTTCATTCAATATCCCTGCTTATAATAATCGAACTACTCCCATTTTCTATTTACCATCACACAGTACAAATTATTTAAAAAACTCCCCTATTCTTAGAGCCATGTCCCTGTGTAATAAACTTGCATCTAATATTGATTGTTTTTTTACTCCATTATCCTCAATTCATAACACTTACTTCACTTATAATAGGTAATATTTTATTTTATGCACTCGTTTCCATTTTAGTTTATATTCTTAGTTTATTATCATTATTAATTTATGTTATTGTACGATGTCCGTATCAACTTATTGTTAAACTTACTTATTTACTTGTACTATTGGGCAACTTGCCCGTTATATTCTTTGAATAAACAATATTATTATTATTATTATTATTATTATTATTATTATATATATTTTTACTATATTAACATGCACTGTGTGGGTATGGACGCGTATTTATACGTGTATAGTTATATTGAAATGCATAATTAAAATCACCACTTCATTCTCATATATTTAAAATGGATTCATAATGATGAGCACGAACAATAAAAATTAATTACTGATAATGAATTTAAATATATATATAATTTATTAGTCAAATACATTATGTCCATCAATATTTTTCGATTTTAGCTTTGATAACGGCATAAATTAAGAGAGATACAATGTATCATTAGGATTGAAATATCATTGTATATGACAAATGCGATAAAATGTGTAATATAATAATACGTATAGTACAAATCTAGAATTCTAAAACTTAGGTTTAGAAAACAAATAGTTTTGAAAATACAAGAGATATTATTTTTTTTAGGTATTCAATTAATGCAATTGTTTAATATTTTACACAATAAAAATACATACATTTTATATTTCTCACAATTTGATCACTGAGTGATTTTAATATTTTTTAAGCTCCTAATACTCTATATGAGATATAATATTTTCCAGTATCCGGATAAAACACTATGAAATAGTCTGGAATCATTTTTCATCTTATCGCTGTACAAGTAGTGCTTTTGTATTTACCCATTATATTGCATTTTTACGTGCTCGTATTTTAATCCGTTTCCTTTTGTCTATTTTCCTGTCAACGTCACTTTTACTTTGATTTAACCGTTTTTGAATTTTATTATTCAATTCTACTGACTACTTGTAATAATAGTCTCTTCTACCTCGGACCTGATCAACGTTCCTTTTATTCTATTTATTTTTATACGTCTGCCCGAGACGGATAAACCGACAGTAGGTTAAAATCGCATTTGAATTATTCAAATATAACTAAATGTTATGGACAGTAGTTATATGTTGTCAATGTTCAGTATATGTAAACGAATTCCGATGAATACAAATACTATACAAATCGCGTGTGTATTTCTCGCACTACTGTTTGAAATAATCTGCAATTCCATGTTGATGATGTAATAGTATATTATACGTTGCTGAATTATATAAAACGGAAAATGTTGACTTAATATTTACGAATATAAATTAACTGATGATTGTTCATTTTTCCGGGAACAATTGTGTTATTTTGATATTTGATTAGTATAATATTATCACGAATATACTTGTTCTACGACTTTCGTAGTATATATTATGCAAATTATGTTTCTAAAACCGTTCGTTTGTTGCTATGGAGTAGTGAATAAACCCATCCGTTGTGGTGCGAGTTTACGACGAAAACATGCCACGCAATCGTTTTGAATGTATGAAAAAATAATCTTAATTAAATTCGCTCCACTTTTACATGATAGTTCAATATTTGTCTAACGATTGGGTAAAAAATAAAAATATTTCGTATCGGCATGACTGATATCCACGCTTGATATGAAAATTATTTGTCTACCCGAGAAACAAAGTGACCAGCTTAAAATGCACAGTCGACGATTCGTACTTCCCCTACAAATGGATAACACAAAATTAACAATATTAATGTGGTAAAAATAGTTTATTAGTATACGTCTCATGCGTATAAGCAAACGAACGCTTCGATTGGAATTTTTTTTTACGAATCGTACGCGCGTGGATACATAACGTTGTGAATTCATAAGCCACGCGGAATATATAAAAATTAAAGTACGTTACGTCGAACAAGACGATCGAAAATAATATACATTCACGATAAACGTCTATAATATGTGTCGGACAGCGGTCTCAATTTTTCACACGTTATTCACGCACCCTGTGTTGTTTTACTGTGGCTCTCGGGTCTCGAAACGCGCAGGTACGTGAGGACCACTGCGAATTGTCGCCACGCGAATTCGTTTTGGAAAATAACCTATCACCGTGGGCTTAGCGCGGGTCTAGACTTCGGGACTGGAAGAAACGAGTTACGCGCGCGGTGACCGATTGTCGGCGGGGTAAAAATTTGCCTCGCCAAAATTTGGTTCGGTCGGCCGTCTGTGCGTCTGTCGTTGGCGAACGGAAAAGTTTCCCGTGACGGGTGAAAACCGTTTCCGTTGCACTCCCTGCGCGCCTGTGCGTAATTCGATATTAATATTTGTCCACAACTCCGAATCGTAGAATATACTATTCTACGTTCTGGCCGGGCGCCGAGAAGAAAGGATTCTCGAGCTGCTATTTAAATTTCAGTCACACAATTGAATTCATTATTCTCATTTGGACGTATCGTGTGCGTTTGGTCGACTGATTTCCAAAAAAAAAAACAAAAGAACTAAGGAAAATCAAATACATCTTCTGCTTATTTGTATTCAACTCGAACTCCTTTTAACATTTTCAATCGGGGATGCGACGGTTTTCTTTTGTTTTTTTATTTTTTCCAATTTATTTAAACTATTATACTCGCGCGTATGTATACAAATTATAGTATGCATTGTTGCTCTGATAACAATGAATGGCAATTAGACCGTTATTAACCTGTTGACCGGTTTCCATATGAAATACATAACAAATCTTTCGATTTTTTAATGGTATTTTGACGCGTAGTAGCTGTTCAGTATGCAGTTTTGAATTGTTAAAATTAATCGTGAAAAGTGTTTAGTTATAAATCAGAAACGTCGATGTCTCTTACAAGCTCTATTTTCCAAACGTTCTTCGCGATGTGCTTAATACATTTAGTAAATTGGTAGTAAATTCTGTAACAACAAACAACGTACATTCAGGGGGATTCATCCGCTGACGTTGTTGAAAATATTATCGAATATAATACCCAGCCACCCGAAAACTAGTTTATTCTCAAATAGTATGGACTGATGAAATCAGATTTGCTACAAATGTTAACACACTTTCAATACATTATTATCATTGTTGTGAAAAGTATTGTTTTTTCAGCCGTTATATATCTATTGCAGCTACGTAACATTAATTTATATTTCCTCCAAGAGTTCATAAGACCCTCGCGCTCACTCCCGAGGGGAAAAAATCGACTGTTTTTATGTAAGTAATCGTATTCGTCGTGGAGGAGAAGAAAAAACAAACAGCCGTACAAAAGTATAATATAGAAGATAGAATATTCCCCGGAGACCCTATCCATTGTCCATTTTTCCGGCTACCAGTGACAACGACCACGCGGCTGCGTGCGTTGTTCACCTATATCGTTATTATAAAATGTGCCACATCTAAACTATTGCCGCCCTTGGAGGCTGCCTACTAGCGATCATGTTTTTTTTTTTAATTTTTAATTTTCCGTATAACGCATCAGATATCGAGCAGCTACTCTTATTCTTGAAAATATGAGTGTAATAGTCTTCTTCGTCGTATTCGAAATTTTCAACGTTCACGTGTAAGCCTCGAAGACCACCGAGGCGGCAACATGCCATCCCGTTTAAACATCATGCACGTGAACGTATTAGCTATCCATATTATACAATAAAATAGATAATTTTTTAAGCATTATCACCCACTTTTATGATAAATTTACTTTTCTGGATTTTTCGACGAAATTTATTCAAAATTCGGACCAGTACTTTCGGAGTTATTAAGATTCATCCCCGAAGGACTTTGGTGTGTAATATTTGATCCATACAACAAATATATTTATAATTTACTATAATTTGTTATTGTATTGCACAACTATTTGCTACTACTTCGAGGTAATGCGAATCTAATATCAATGTTTTTACTTAGTATATTTAAGGAAAAAATCAATATACTAATTATTTCAGACTCTTTGTGCGCAACATTGGATTCGAATGATTCCGAAAGTATGAAAGTCTAAATATAGTACTTCGTAAGCTTAAAAAAATTAACTAAATAATTATTTGCGTAGAAAAGTCTGATGTTTTCAATAATTTGGAAAAGTAACTGCCACATCATTCAGCTGGGAAACTCCTATTTATAGGTAGCTAAAAAAAATCTACGCATAAGAAAATATTGTCAAATTATACACGTACATAGTTTATAAATCAAATTTTGACGGAATGCATAGTTTAAACTTATAAAAGGGTTGAGCATGCTAAAAAAATTACCCTGTACACAAGCTTACCACCGTTTCAACGTTTTAATTTAATATATTATATGTTTAGACGTGCGAATGTTAGCTTCCGTTTGTCAAATGTACGACTTACAGCTCGTCATTATGTAATTGTTTTGCGCTGATAGTCGCACGTATTAATACAACATCACGGTAGTCATTGCCTATTCGTGTGTTCACTGTGCACCCATTGTTTAAACTGAGCGAAGTGGCCGGAACGTTACCGGAAGTAACGAAGACTACTTTGATATTTTATACACTAGGAAAACAGACCCCATATGTTTGCTTCATCCGTTTGCCGCCGTAATGGTTATTGTTTTGTTTACCTGCATTCTGCGTTCGTTTCTATAGAAGGTTTTAATCGTGAAAAATATTATCATGTAATTTGTACAGCGTAACGCCTCATTCGAATATACGTCGTGTTCTTATTCTCTGTGTCTTATAAAACACTACTATTTAATATTATATGCATCTGCGTGAAAACGAAACGATTTTCAAACAAGTTGTCGAAAATACACATAAATATATTTTTTGGTTTTTTTACATTTAAAAGATTGTTAATTCATTGAACATTAAATTCAATTAAAATATAAGATACTTGTAGTCTTTGTCCCTGTGATAATATAGTTTTATTTTATTATTTTTAAAAACATTTCTGCATATTCTAGAAACTTAAAAAAAAATAGTTAAAATCACGAGGCAAAGGAAAATAAAATGATGAAATGTCTACATTTCCAGAAAAATAAACTCTGTATTTAATGGCTATCTTCAAGTTTTTCAAAAATAAAAAAATACTTTTTTTTATCTGTATTATATGTTCGAATGATTTATCTGTATATTACCAATACTATAAAAATGCAATTAAAATATGAAATATTTATAGTACTTTGTAAGTCATATACAATAAAAAAAAATTTGAAAATCTACATTATCTAATGAGATATCGCAATGGGTAAATCCTCGGTGGCACACCCTGCATAACATGTATGATAAAAATATTTATATTTGTTAATAATGTTTCGAAAAAAAACCTATACCTACGCGTGCTCATCTTTCATAGGCAAAAGTGCAAATATATTTTAATTTTATTATGTGAATTTCATGTTTATACGGCGGCAAATATACACTTAAATTAAATTAATAACTATAAAATATCAATGAAAAGAGAAATTAGGATCAAAAGTGTTTATATGATGATAAGCAGCTGTCGAGCAAAATTAAACATCTGTTCTATTTTATTGCTACAATTGCCATTGTCCCTAGACGTAAGCGATAAGTCACTGTATATCATGTAAAATATTTATATTTTCGTTTATTAAAATAAAGAAAAAGTTCTGAGACCGAATGCTTATTTTTCATCGTTTATTTTATTTGTAAACATGTATTCTCATAAATCTCACGTCAAGACTGGTAAAAATAAAAAAATAATAACAAAACAAAGATTATTTGCTTATATTTTCACTTTTATTTTATTTTTAATCAGATCGAGCACACAGATTTTTATTTAAATTGACGAACTCCAGAAAAATATGGTTATTATATAAAAATAAATATACTTTGTATAAACGAAAAAGTAAAACCATAATGTCTAGCCACGGTTGCGGAGTAATGCATTACCATTGCAGTATATTTAAATTTTCACATATAGTTTACAATTACATTTTTTTTTTCCAATTTACATAATTGCCCGGCACATAGTGAACGCACTGTTTCGAAAATCCCATTAGAGTAGATGAGAAAGTGATAATAATAAAAGTAAGACCATTGCTAAGACGAATCTAAAGAAAGTTTCTTTCCGCTTTCAAGATAAAACTTACAAGCTATTCAAAAAGTCCGAAAAGTTAATTATCATTTTAGTTGCAACGTAGAGTCGACTTTATAATACGACCGCTGAATTATACTACGCTATGACCAATGTGACAAAAATATGCAGATAATTGTTGTTTGTGAATATTATGAAATGTAGTGTTTAATTATATTTAAAAAATAAAATCAAATATTTGTTTACAATATAGTATTTTATTTATTTTTTAACTTCTATGCTTTGGCTTGCGTGGCTATTACCTGTGATTGTTTAGTGCGGATAAATTTTATGAGTCGAACTCGTGTTAGGAATAGTATATTGTGGGTCAAATTCTGTTGGTAGTTTTCTTTCTCAATATCGAAACCGCCGGTGGCCGGATTCGAATCGTCGACCATGGGATTATAAGCACAGCCATCTTATCCGCTCGGCCGTGCCACTCCGACCAAATGGAGTGTTATCCTATTCGGTGATTACATATCTAATACACTTATAACTTTCATTAGTGTAACGTCATATCGGCAATTAACACAAATAACAGTAGAGAAATATTTCAAGTAAAAAATGCATTTACGAAACGAAAAACTTGGACACCTACTCACTTGGATATTCACAACAAACCAATACTATTTGTATTAAAAATAAATAATAAAAACTATTTTCTAGGGCCGTACAAATCATTCATAGCTTACAAGTATAGTCTCTCATAATATACGCGTATTACAAGTATCGCGACCCCAACGTATATTGTGGCAAAAAAGAAAAACAAATGTATATAATTAGTTCTGGGAAAAATGTTTTATTACGTGGGAAAAAGTCATTATTAATTTCAACTGTCTATACTCTATATTCAGTGGCGGCTCGTGTGTAGGGGGGACGGGGCGGTCGCCCCCCCTGCTAAAATTGTAGAAAGTAACTTTTTCAGATATTGGATATTGATTCAAATATTAAAATTATCTCGTATAATATTATAATATTAATGAAAGTAAAAACACTTTTTTATTATGATGAAAAAAATGTCAAATAATCGGAGTTTAAAAATATAGAAATAAGTCATTATAATATAGTTGATATAGGTAATACCCATCTACGCCACTACGCGCCACGCGGTTATCGAGTGTAGAATCAGTATAATATTATCTTATCTGTTATACAGCGCGGCGATTGGCGCTGGGCGACGCTAACAATCGCCCGTCAAAAACTTTTATAAAATAATAAATAATATGATCAAATACAAAAACAAAGGAGGGAGGATTCGGTGAAAATACGGCCGCCGGAGCGATACGAATAATCGCCCGACATGCATGCGGTCTGCGGAAAACTATACATAATAACTAAAAGACAAAGGTATATTTTAGTTTTTAGTTTTTACTGCTTGTTCCGTCGTTCGTTCCGAGTTCTTGAGTTTATGACGCGTTAACATTACAATATTTTAAGAGTATATGACAATATATTTTAATTAAAAAACACGAGAATTCATTTAAACATCTTGAAAATGAAGCTAATCTAGTACTTGGTACCAAGCTCTAGCCATATTAAGCATTGAAAATGAAATTATTTCTGATGATGCAGATTTTAACAAAAAAGTTATTGATATATTTAGTGAAATGAAAGATCGGCTTTTAGATTTTAAGTATAAAAATGTTTGAAAACTATTGTAAATTATTAATGACTTTCTTATTTTTTTTTTTTTTGCAATAAAAATGTAAAATGTTAAAATGTGTTTAGAATTTTATTTTTCTATATAGTATTAATTTTGGTTCGATAATTTTTTAAATTTATATATATATATATATTCGCCCTCCCACTTTCAAAGCCGCCACTGTCTATATTATATACGACATAAATTGACGTGTTTCTACACTTATCACACTATTTTATGCGGTAGATTTTACTTTAAATTCGTGTGCGACCATATTATCGTAGTCGACGGTCATGTTATATTACGTACAAATCTAGGAGAGGCGCTAAACATTTTTATTTTACTTCTTAACCAAAATAAATGTAATGTCATTATTATTGTTTTCCGAAAATGTCGTAGTATTACAAAACGATATAAAACGTGATTACAATTTTATGTGCTGAGGCGACTCATGCGTAAACGTAATAAGACTATGATCATCATCGCGTGGCTTGCCAACGACAAAGAATTTATGATTCACTTTTTATTCTGGGTTGTTTGATATTAATTAAAATTGAATTGAATCAATATCTTTCTTATCCTAATGGATTTCGAATTTCCGTCTCATTACGAAAACCTTCGAAAACAATTCAGTTTAATATCATCGGAATTGTTAAGTATATTTTATCACTCGGAAGAACATGCGCTTACTCGTTGTGCATCCAACAGTCGGTGGACAACTTCGTGTTCAATCACTCATTGTCACCATAAATATGAAAAAAAAGAGAAAGAAAAAAAAAGGAAATCGGTAAAAATGCGGCCTTCGGGGCGATACGGATAATAATCACCCGACCCATGTCACACCGCAGCCGGACTAAATGTTATTTTGATATAGGTAGTTACAATGTAGATTACGACGATTATCGTCAGCCGGGACGATAAATGGATTTATCAATATGCTTATTTAATAATATATGGCAAAAGTTCGATAAATTTGCTTTCGGGTTATTAATTATTTTTTTTTGATTTTTCGTCGTCTTCCCGTTTTGTAATCATTTTTTTTTTCAAAGTTTCCGTCCCGCCACCGATTACAAGATGTGTTATACGAACACTAAATATTCAATAATTGTCGTAATTATAGTGATAATTTATAACCATGTCTCTGCACTCTGCCACCACAAGAATCAGGTAAGACGGCGCGTTGGGTATGTAAAACACGTACATGAGTGTTCGCACACGTATCGACGGAATGCAAATTAAAAGATTGGAAAAATAATGTAATATGATATTATACGTTACAATGCGTGAAACTGTATAATTCTTTGATTTCGGATAAAAAGTTAATTTTTTTTATTATTTAGGGACATCAAAATTTAAATTCTAAAAGAGCCTACAATTTTTTATCAAATTAATAGTCTGCCTTTTCATATGACAGCAACCCGTAATTAAGTAATAACAATAATGGTAGTATTTGAAAAATACTTTTTAAGATATTACATGAAATTGCACGGTTAGAATCTTCTATTTCTCAAGATTTTTGAAATAAATAATATAAATAAATATTTATGTCAAAATGTGGTCATTGAACCTAACAAACCGATTTTAATCTTCGTAAATATGATTTTAAATAGTGTAAGTTTAATAAATTCATTTAAATTTAAGATCATAATCACTTTTTCTGACCCATTCATTGTATGGTACACAGATACAGTATACAAATGTTAAAATGTGTAGCTGCTTATTAGGCGCAACCCCCAGATTTCGCTGTAATTGTTTGCGCGTTCGGTTTGATAAAAATAGATTTTAAACGACTGTTTAATCGAGTTTAGTTATATTAACAGTTGTTGTTTCTATTGTTCAATACTTCCAGTTGGGTACTGGTTTAGGTCTCTTTATTGCTTTGTATGTGACGTATCTATTCCTATCGAAGCGATTCAACATCATTTGCTAAACGATTCACAGTGAATCTCGAAATTAGTGTGTGTCGTATATTGTAATTGCTTAGAGGTACTGAATAAATATAAGTATTAAAATAGGTGTAAAATATTTAATATAATCACCCAAAGAGCAAAGTATAATATGCCGGGTGTAACTTTTCTCACAGGCTTGCTACTCGAAAGTTTAATGACAGAAAATAAAGTACAAATAACTTGCTTTACTCGGAATCTTTTAAAAATAAAAAAATTAATATTCGGGAACAATTTCAGTTATGCCATATTTTTCAAACTTCAAACTCCTTTAACGCTTGTAACAACTACAGAAAATATAAAAAGTACCTTTTGTATCCAATTAAAAAATATTAAAAAACTTTTGCTACATTCTACTGATGTACCGAGTTTGATCATAGCAAAATCAAACTTTGTCGTAAAACGAATACACTATTCGCTTCGTCGAAATCTAATATTCTTATAAACTATAATACTTATAACTTAAAATACATAATCACGTGTTCATTAAACATGATTAAGATACACGTCCGAGAATAATTGTAATTATTTCAGATCATATTTTAAGTATCGCTCCGAAATGTATTACGTCCAGGTGGGTTTTCCACAAGCTTTCACATCATACAGTTGCTCTGTAGAGTTATTTCGGTCGGCAATAGGCCTGCACCCTGTTTTTCCGTGGCCTTTCCAAAAGGTGTTCGTGATAAGCAGTTTTCTCCGATCAAACATAGGGAGTATTTGGTACAATTATTGCTGCAAAAGTATATATATATATATATATATATATATATATATATATTCGTATGGTATAATCCAAGTAGAAACAAAAATATTAACCAAGCATATAGATATAGGTGACAACAATTATAAAATATGAATCATTATAGATAGCTATAACAATAAAAAGATAAATATAGTAAACAAAACGAATTCACACTTCTTTTTCCAATTCGGACAGCCAACGGACGGCGTCCCCTTCCAATACGTGCAAACTTTTCATACCTCCAGGAAAATGATATGTCGGGCACTCTTCTACAAGGTGTTTCATTGTCTGGATCATTCCGTCAGCTTCTCATAGTTCTGAGTCTGTCAGTTTCCATTTCTTCATTAGATAGTTTGATCTTCCTTGACCGCAGCGAAAGCGGTTGAGTCTCGACCATTCTCTCCTTGGGAGGTTAAATCCTGGAAGCTTAAGGTCCGGATCCTCAACAAGTTCGTAATTATAAGGCTTTTTTGTACTCCATTCTTTTTTCCATCGATCTTTGATGGTAAGGTATGTGCCGGAATTATCCGGCCAGCCAGGATTTCGTGACTTCAATCTCAACGGTGGTAGATTTTTTATATCATCATATATCGGTATGGAAGGAGTTTTAGTGTACTTCTCCCATTCTCTCCTTAAAAAGTCTTCTCGCCTGATATGTGGAGGAGGAATAAGAGTTGCTGTTCTGAGAGAGTTGGCGTTCGTTCCCCATCCAGAACCAGCTAGCTTAGTAATGATATTATTTCGAGTCGATAGTTTCAAAGCTATTCTCTCTAGGTGAGCTCTAAACGTTAATGATCGGTCCAAATTAACCCCAAGATACTTAGGCGCCATGTTGTGTTGTGCTTGAATTCCGTCGAAGTTGATGTTGAGCTTCTGATTAGCCAATTTGTTATTCAAGTGAAACATTATTGATTCCGATTTTGATGGATTGGGCTTCAGTTTCCACTTTTTGTAATATTCTGAGAGCGTGGCCAGATGCTTATTTAGTTTATCTTCACATGTTTTAAAGTCAATACTCTGTACTGCTAAAGCTGTGTCGTCTGCATATTGGAATCTGCGGGATGAGAGATTCTCTGGCATGCTGCAAAAGTGATATTAGTAAATGTTATATCAGCGGTGCGTCGTAACACGCGTTACGCGCTCGAATGGGATGTTGTATATAATTTTCAGGATTGTTATTTTCCATACTTCTTGTAAAATATTACAACAATCATTCGACATCTACCATATAAGTCGGACCGTAACGTTGGCGCGTTCGTCGCGTACTGTTCAACTACGGAGACGCCCTTGGGTGGATGATATTACGGAATACACTATAGCCACATTAATACATGATTATATTGCGTACGGCATTATCATTCACGTGCAGAACGAAATTAAATTCCGACAAATACGCGCGCGCACATCAAACACCGATAACCGTCTGTTTCGTACAACACACTCGAAATAATAATAATTAAAGTTGATAAATGAACGCGCTCGGCAGTCAATAATAATAATATGTTATTTCCACGAAGCGCACCGCCGAGTATCGCAACATGTACATGGTATATAATATTTCGATGGATGTACGCGATGAGTGGTACGAGCAAGCGGCATATTAACATGGTGTTCGGTATAATATATTATAATACGGCGTGTGTTCAGAACGTGAAACGAAATTCCCGAACCGGACGGTATGTGACTATACCGTATGTGTGTATGCAATAATTGGTAAAAACGTATACATACGATGTGATTAATTAGTGGGACGCATACGGGGTAGCGTGGTGTATTTTGAATTATTAAAAACGCACCGGTAGTTTCTGATTTTTACTCGCGAATTGGTTTTTGGTTATCGGACCGTAACATAACGATAATATTACTATATTGTACAGGGTGATTGAAGTATATTAAACATCACCCTTTCGTCGACACTCCGCTACTGCGTAGGTATAACGCGTGTTGTTCAGCAATGCAAAAACCTGATTTTCATTAAAACAAATTAATATTGACTTTTTTTTTATCGTGCTATTTAAAAAAAATTTATCATTTTGATTTGACAAATAAACGAAAAGCTATTATCCACTACATATAACTATAAACTTAAGTAAACTTGGATAGACTCTGGTTGGTGACAATTATGTAGGTATATTTCTTAATATTTATGGACATAACATTTAACACATTTCAACTGTTTACATTTTCGCTAGAAATGTTATACATACCTAGTTGTTTCGGTGATTGCAAATAATAATACGAAATAGAAATATTGGTATAATATTTGTTCGGATAAGGATAGTTATTGTAAGTAAATAGTAATTAAAAAAAAAAGTGCTAAAAGCAACTTTGATATTGTTTTCTTTGCTAATTTTAAACTTGATTAAAAAAAAACAATAGCTAATATAACACCTCTGGTATGGTTGCGCAACCGAACGACTCTCTATGCGGAATATCATTACGCCGCCGTGTATGTACTGCACGTCGACCAGATATGATATTATGCAATATAATATTCCTTTGAGCCGGATTATCCGTTTCGAACACGTCTTTAACCCAATTCGTTAACGTTGCTCGGTCCCTGTAATGTTTTAGCGTGATTGGAGGATACGTGTATCGATCGCGACGCCGATGATGGTCAGTAATACGCCGTTTGTACGACGGACGGCACAAAGCTCTGTAACGGACTATTGTTCGACTTCGATAACGAACGTTGTGCGCGGTGTATATCCATACAGATTATACATGTACACATGTGTACACGCGCATGTATTAAGGATAGGAGAAACCGCCGGCCCCGCACCGTAGAACAATGCGTGGCCGGACAGTTTACACCCCCGATGTGTGTTATAAGCTCGACGAACAAGACGGCGGCGAACAAAACCGAAACGCGGTTATTGATAAGGAACCACGGGCTTAACGTAACGAAATGGAGAATGTGTATCAACAGAGTACAAACCTTTTATATATATATATATATATATGTGTACGGTGTAATCCCGCGGCTTAACGCATTTGCCCGCAACGACGACAGCGTCGGGGGATAATACACGTCAGGCGAACACGGCGACGGTTCACTTTTACCAAACGTTAAAGTCCGATTTCGATTTCCCTGCTCGCAATATGTAGTAATATATACACATGCAACTATACAACACGATCGCATTCATTAATTCGTAAAACGCGTGAACAAAACGAAAGAAAATAAAAAAATAAAAGTAATAAGTGAAAAAGTATTTCGCGAACGTATTATCTAGTTTCATAAACTCACCGCTCAAGGAAGCACGCGTTATTATTATGAATAAATATATATTATATAACTTGGTGTGTTTAAAGTTTTTTTTTTTTATTTTTTTTCGCTTTCTTTTAGTTTTTATTATCACCCACTACTCGTATTTAAACGTAACAGAAACTTAACGTTTCGTCCCCCTCCCCCCACGCGCGCTACCCGCCCCTAACTTTTCTCCGACACTGCCGCCCGGCGCAAAACTTTTCCGTCCTCCAGATGATTAATTTTCACAGCGCGCTATTGCGTACAGCAGTAATATATAGTATATAGGTATACATATTTTACCGAATAACCGTTACACCCCCGCGTCAAGGGGTAGTTTCGTCGCGGTATACGCGCGTGGCCTTTAAGCGCGAACCGCGTTTGACGGCAGCAATGGTGGTGAGTTAATAATTATATTGTGTGCGAAGGCGAAACATTATACTACGTATTATTGTGTACTGAGTGAATACGCATTTACGATCATACAATGGTTAGTAATAATATGTTGTTTGAATAATGTATATACATGTACCCTTCGACCGGGTTTCACGGTTGGTTACGTAGCTGGGGTGACCGGCGGTAAGATACGTCGCTTGCCGTACGATATAATGAAAAATATGTAAGAGCCCTGATTTTGTAGGTCGATTTACAGACATAAAATTACTTAAGCCGTCGTTTGAAGTTTTGGAAAATCGCTCTGTAGTTGGATGTTATTGGATATGGATCCCCGTTGCAATATTAAAACCTATTTTAAGGAATATGCGGCAGCTTTGGAAACGTAACTATTAGAAGTATTGGAAGATGAAAGGGTGAAACAGTTTAAATTTTCACTCTTAGTCAGAATTTCAGAAATATATATGTGCTTGTTAAAATATAATCAAAAATTACACTTGGTACTCATAAATTAATGTACATTTTAAGAACAACATTTATTCATTTAAGTCTTTACACTCGGCAATGAAAATAATCTAATCTAAACTTCGCTCAAGTTTAAAGAATAATCGACTAACATAATTGTAAAGGGCTGCTCTGACAACATAAGGTCCAGGCATCATAAACTTAAAAAAAGTATGAATACGCAATAGTAAATACTTTAAGCTTAGTTAGATATTGATTAAGAATACAAATAAAACACGTTAACAAATTTCAATAAATATTTACGTATTTTATGTATCAAATAAAAAATGTGAAATCAAAAACATATTTTTTTTTAAATGTTTGCCACTAAAAATATGAGTCTACGATTAAACGCGAGCTGTATGCATGGATCTAAGACACGAACCGCAAATTGGTCACCCCTGACATATAGTGCTGGTCGCGTGACGTTAATTTGCCGAGAAGGACTACGTTCTGGATAATTGGAAAGCAAAAAAATAAATAAGAAACTGATTAAATGGCGTCGCTGAGATGAGAGAGCTAGCTCGCAATAGTAGAGTTTGCGCGAAAAGACGCGTGGTTATGGTCAAAGGAGGAAGACAATGGCAACCACAGCATATCATCGAAGATGGAAACCGATGTTTTGATCGCTGAGCGGCGGCATTTCCACCCCGATATCAATTTATATATATATATATAAGACAAGACGTCGTCCCATGCCAAACTTGGCAAAGGATATTCCCGCTGATGGCTTTTGTCTGTCATGCTTGGAAAAATACTTACGGTAAAACATTTTTACTCTTTCTCTGATGCCGTCTCTGCTTGGTATCTTCTTTTTTTATCCAGAATAAAGTATAGAACGCGCACTTTTGTTCAAAAATGTTATTAAGATTTAAATAAAAGAACGCAAGTAATCAAAAATATATTATATACCTTTATTATATTCCATCTTATTCCGGCAAATCAACTCAAAGTATAATATTATACGTATATATATATATATATACCCGTCATTCTACGAGTATTATGAAAAATACATTTTACTAAATATTTTTTTATTTTTTTTTTACTTTATACAATATTTTCTGAACAAAATAGGTACATTCAATACACAATTATTATAAAATCTTTAACCTTAGGTAAGAAAAAACATGTTGTATTCTAAAAATATGTAATAAAAAGTCTGTAGAGTCTATCAAAAATACAGATAAAAATTTTAATGAATTTATCACAATTTTATTACAATAATATTTTATGCAAAACTTTGTTTGCGTTTGTATATGACATTTTTAAATATAAATTAATATCGGAGATTCGGATTATATAATCGAGCCTGTCACCAAAATTATTTAAATTTGATTAATAAGTCTATTGAGTATTTTCAACGGCACAGTTGTTTGATGAAAAAAATACTAACACCACTGTTATTTGGCAAACTCCAATAAGTACTTATAATATGCTTTCCAATAAGAATCTCTCCGTATTTACATTCGAAAAATGGTTTGAATCTAAATTCAGTAAAAACTTATTATACTAATTTGAATACACAATTATTCTCGATACATTTTAAGTACACATTTATGAAAGTAAACTTTATCTGTGAAAGTATACACCTGTAAAATTTCCCCAACTATTTAGCATAATACAAATTTCTAATCCTTTGGAGTTCTTTTCAAAGTGTAGTACTGAAACTGTTCGTCTGAAAATGCAGGCATTGTGTAGTTTATTTTACAATGTGACAATACGCAGTATTCAACTTTTGATGTCAACAAAAAATATTCTCTGTAGTCCTAATAACCACAAATATCAACGCTTACTCGTCGATACTTCTATAAATCGAAATAATTTTTCTTATTTATATCAAAATATGTACATGATAGTAATAATTTCCGGTGAGGGCGTATTTTTCGAGTTATTAATAATTATAACCTCAATTCAAACAGTGATTTATTGTCATTATTATTGTTGTAATTATTTAATTTTTTTTTATTAGTTTTATTGTATACATTAGATGTTTAATTTTTTTTTTTTTTTGTTTGTTTGCAAACTATTTTGATTTCCCTGCGGAGTTTGACGGCAGTGTTGTTGGTAGGTTAAAATAAAAACAAATTCCCTCCCTTTTTAAAATTATGTTTTGTTTTTAATATAAAAAAAAAAATTAAATAAAAAAAAAATACTGGGTCAAAAGTGAAAATGATAAAAGGTTCTCATACAAGTTTTGTATGACATCGAGAGAATGATGGATTGCGTTACTATTATAACTATTAAAGTGGAGACCTGAGGTGGGTTTGATTTCCAACTATTTCGAATAATAGCATTCAACAACGTTTCCATTAATTGGCTTCGTATGAAATCAATAAATATTATATGAAAAATAATTCTATTCTTTTTACATTTATTTGTTTTCTGTGTCTATCTATTCTCATAATATTGAAAAATAATTATCATTGTAAAAACAACCCAATTCAAATGAAAAAAACGAAAAAAATATTCGTACAAAAACTACAGTACATTAATAAATTATAAAATAAAAATGCACAAATGAGTGTAACATTTATTAAATAAAAATAATTTATTATGCACAAAAAAATCGTGAAGGTTTGTCAATTATTCAAGTTCACGTAATTACTTTACACCATTAATTTTTCGAAAAAAATGTTAGCTGAAATAAAATCTCTACGTGACATTAACTTATATCAAGCAAAATTCAATAAATTACAATAATGTTTTCAGTTCAACGATGGTTCGAAACGAAATTAAATGTTCGCCACGGTTTATAATGTTTCTAAATCGTAGAACTATGTAGTTAAACGTATTATTAATCTTTCTTCTTACCGTTACACATGGGTGGAATTGAAAATTAGAAAATATTATATTTTGCATTTTTGTATACCTTATCCTATTAGTGCAGAACTACACAATATTTTTGAAATTGGACCTACGGTAATAATTGTATGATCTACGAATTAATAATTAATTATATTTGGTGCACATATTATAAAGTGATGTTGGCTGTAGGGCTCCGGCAGTCCAAACTAGACATAACGTCCTATTTTATACTGAACCTAGAAAACGTAAATTCTGTCCATAAAACCCCATTAATAGAGTAAATAATAATAATATTTACGTTATAGCAATGAAACTAATTAAAATTTTTTTCGATCATCAGTTCTAAGCAAAAAAAATATTGTTAAATATTTTTCAGAACAATTTATTGTATATTTTATCATTGATTATATAATTCACGCTAAGTGTATTCAGAACTCACTGCCTTACCAGGCGTTACTATTAATAATAAGTTAATCAAAAATAATATTTAAATGCGATAACACAATAACAACTGTCCATCGCTCTACTTCACAAATAATTGTCTTTATATGTTGTGTACTGTATGCATCGGATACATTTCTTTTTCCCACTAACTTTTTTTTTATGCCCCTGCTTACTACACCCAATACAGTGGTGTGCTGAAAAAGCCCCGGATAGTCTTCCGTTCGGGTTCATGACGTGAATTCACTATGGCGCAAGTTGTTTCAGTTTGATGAGGAAAACTGCAGTGCAACATCATTATTTTATTTTACGTGCAGTGGCTCTTAATAATATAAAATACATTTTAACAGTTTATTTATCCGAAAACAAAATGGGTTTATTTTCTGATGAATGTTGATGTAACAGGCACCGTAACCGTATACTTGTGTTGTTATGGTCGTAACCGATGAGAAATTCTTAAAATGTATATATCATATAATATTTGATCGATGTGAAGGATAAGTTGTTTTTTTGGAGCTAATAATTCTGACATATTGTTCCTAAAAATGATCTTTTTTTTTTAATTTTGAAATCAAATTTTCGGCGTACACGTATAAAATTACTTTCATCCTCACACATCCTTACACCACGAAGAATATATATTTATCTGTATACATTTAAATGTTCAAATCTTGTAACAAATTATTTCGGAATTCAATAAATATAATTAGTGTTTTTTCAGGATATAATTTTTGACCGGTTGTAATCTTATAATTCATTTATAAGTAAATAATTAAATATTCTGAAGAATAAAACTTAGATATAACAAAAAAAATATATCATGAAAAAATGAAATTATGCAATTGAAAATGCCTAAGTTTCTAAGTATGGGTGAAAATTACTTTATAGTTAAAATGGTTGGATCAATGTGTGTAAGGCATTTCGTAAATTAATTTTAAACCAGTTTTATCATTTGGTGTGACTCGTGATAGTTGCGTGACACAAACTTTGATATTTATAATTTAAATTACAAGCGAAAACAAACAGCTTTAAATCAGACAAGAATGTTTAATCACTAAACTATTTAAATAAACGTATAAATATAGTCTCCCTTACATATTGTCATCAGTATAATATAAAATAAAACAGACTTAATGATTTACGTGATTTCATATTCTTAAAGTTTTAATATTTTAAACAGTAACCGATCGTATTGTCTTCCGATAGATAAATGGTACAAAGATAATGTAAAAATCAGAAGTCAATTTTCCATTGGGTACGAACAATTATGAATTAAATTAATATGGAAAACTTGGAAAGAACTCGGCTGAGCTTGGCAAATTTATATATGAAAAATAACCAATAGTTATACGCGAAAATGGTGAATGCAAATTCACACATAGGACTGGCACAATGAATGAGTTCGCTCTTGCGATTGTAATAGAGAAAGTTATTTGGAAGTAAATGGGAGGGAAATGATTGTGGACAATCCTAAGACGGATGTGGAAAATGATTTGATTACGTAAGGTTGGATGACTATGAAACTCGAAGGTAGCACTGAATTTTGGGGGACAAATGAAATAATGAAATTCTGTGAAAACAGCAAGTAAACTTTTTGTTTCACCTTTCCTAGCCGCGCAAGGATGTTCAACTTCTAAATAATAAAACATAAGAGTAGGAAAAAATTCAACTGTAGACGTATAATCTAATATTTTCGGTAAAATTTATTATTCCACGTTAAAAAGTCAAAAGTTTCATTTGCTGTTTAATGTCAACCTGAGTGAAAAATCCAAGTACATAACTAATGTATTTTTGCCATTATTAAAACATTTTGACTGCAAAAATTAACACGTCATATAATATAAAACGTTGGGTATTGTCAAAAAAAAAAAATTCCAAACGGATTAACTTTCAAAAACAAATTTATATATTTATCGACGGTTAAGTTGAACAAGGTATTTACCTAAAAATTATGCACTTTATCATATTTTATGACGTGTGTGTATAGCAGTTTTTTTTGTACACATCAATATGTTTCTAGTGTATTTGTTTCATGATATTTATTTTTTTTTAAATTTTGTTTCATGTTTGATGAAAAAGTCAAAAAGGGTGTTCGTCGTGTTTTAGGAACGTTGATTGTTTTACCGTTATAATACTGATCTTTTGTGCGTATAATGCAACAGTGATCAATACTTTTCATTGTCAATATTTTAACTGCAGTCACGTGTGATTAATCATTTAGCGCAGTGATGTAGAAGTTTAATAATTTGTGTGATGTTTAAGCTATACAAAGAGGAAAATACTTTCATAATATATCCTATAAATTATTTTATTTATCTACGAAAAGTGAATCCTTATTAAAAATTTAACTGTTTGGGTTTTTTTTATCCGAGCATTAAAAATTTCGTGTAGTCAATTATCTTTTATGTTTTGTTAACATATTACAGACATGAATACTAAAACTGTAATAGCGTTTTCTTTGTAATGTTGTAACGTTACGTTTTTATGTGAAATTTTGTTTTTTCTAAAGTTTATTTTCTTTCTTGTGTAGTAAAAGAGGAAACTAACAAAACAGAAAATATTTATAATCCATTTTAAGTTTTCAATACGAAGATACTTTTTTTTATGCTGTAACCTAATTACTTAATTAATTTCAGTGGAAACACGTATGACCAAGAGCTCATAATTTTAGGTCATCAATCGACATTTTTCTTAAATTTTATGCACACCTACGCTCAAATCTCTTTAAATTTGTTGAAAAAAACAAATATCTGATTCACGTTCAAGAAAATAATATATTGACCAATCGGTACTATGTACACACTATTTATAAATCATAATAGTTTTTTTCTATGATGAAGAATAATATTATAAATTTTAACTCAATAATCATTTGAAAAATAATAAAGTGTATAAGCCCAGAAGTTTTAAAAACAGTTATAAGGTACTTGAAATGATTTTTAAATACAAAATATTTTTAAAAGGCGAAAATATGAAAAAATGTTTGCTATAATGAGGTTTTATGTTAATAGGTACATTATTGTAATGATAAAACGTTTTCTCAACCCTAAAAAAATACTTTCACTCAAAATTACAATTCATAAGCCTGCTATGTGTATTTTATTTGAAAAACTTTTAAAATATTATGTTGAAAACTTTTTAAATTGTTTGAAAATATAATTTTAATTTCTTGTATACCGTTCACTGCAATATTACTGATACAAAGCAAAATATATTTATACTTTAAAGCCTTGCTGAAGACAATGAGTTCTTATTCAACTTAATGCATATACGCAACATAATACGTTTTTAAGGAGTTTTAAATTTACTGTAACTACAACATTTGCATTATATATTTGATTAAATACAAATGATTTATTTGTTTAATTGTATGATTTAATAGCATGATTTAAATCTATTTTATTTTCCTATATTATATAATGTGCTTTAAATGTACGTTCCGTATTACCTAATACAAATTATTTAATTTACAATTTGAGTACCAATTAATGTAACGATGAATATTTAAATATTGCGTTTACATTATTCAAATTCTTTATTAAATAAACAGCTTACTCGTATATTATTTTTGGTACTGTAAAGTTGAAAGCGTAATTTTGAATTTCGAAGCACATTTTGAACCACTTTTGACTTATTAAGCTATATATAAATATATAATACAATAATATAATATATATATAATAATACCGTGTGAAAAACTGGTGAAAAAATGAAATTTGTCGGGATTAAAATTTCTAAAGTAAAAATATAATATATATTTTTTTACATATAATATATACTTTCTAGAATGTATCGCTTATTCAAATTAAAATATGTTATGGATTTCTCATAAACATTTGATTCATTATTATCTATAAATAAAGCAACTGTTGATTTTACTACCATGTAATCATTTCTTCGTTTTAAAAAGCACTTTTTTTTCAAACATTCAAAACGATTTTAAGAATTTAACATGGATTTGAACGTTTGAATTCCTTGGAATTTTAAATAACTTGTCGGGAACTGGGAAAAGGCAGTGTAACAGACGTTGAAACGCCCATTGTTTAAATGTATACGAGTATGATAATACGTCTCAAGAAATCGGGCCAAGATAAGTGGGATAAAACGAACTTCCAACACTTAGTGTTAAAATAATTATTTTTTAGTTTTGAAAGAATACAATTTACGGTAAAAATATATAAAGAACATAATTTGAAACAATTTTGACGAACTCCGTTTTACAATCAAAAGTATTTTATAAAGTACGTATTATAGATAAGTTACAAACATTTTATTTTTATAACAATACACAATTTGTCATAATTTATATAAGGTTTAATAATTCTGGGTTTCAGTCCATGTTTAATAATACAAATTAGATTCGTTTAAACCGAGTACCTGACCAAACTATATCGGACATTACGTATAATAATCAATCGTCCTGTCTTCAATTAACAATGACTAGCATTGTGATCTATCGACATCGCGGAATATGTCATTCGAGTATTCCGAGAAACCTTACGCGTTTTAGATTATTTAGATTGAATATTGTTCAATCTGAAGCCGAGCTAATTCAGTTGATTATATTATTAATGGGTTCAATTTTATAAATTATTATTTAAGTAATTTATTGAATATAAAATCGATAATAGTTGAGATTCTCGGTCGTAGAAACGTCTGTTTCACTAATTTATTTCCAACAATGAGAAAATATTGATTAGATTTTAGCACATTCAATAACAATGTTTATATACAATGAATGACACATTATCCATATAAAACAATCGTTTTCCAATTGCAAATTATTACAATGAGACATGATCAAAATACAAGAAATAATATTAATAACACCTGTATCGAATAGTTATTCAACGTACTAAGATAATATAATTTATAACGCGTAACTGGCAGTATTAAAATTAACAGTCAATATGAAAGAAACAAAAAGCAGGACACGATACAACATATGAGTAGGACCCGGATTTCAATGCTAAAGGCACTTATTTTCGGGTGATCTTAGACAATGCTTTCCAAGTACATAACGAAAACATATTTTTAAGTTATTTATTTTTTATTTTATTTAATTTAAAATCAATAAGATTACTAGATTACTACTTATATATATTATATATACCTTAGTTATATTTCAATTTAACTTATTTATAATATTATCTAAAAATAATTATTATCAGTCGAAAAGTTCATCACCGTCGCCGCATCAAGTCAAATTTTTCAAATTTCTGATTTTTATTTTCGTAATAAATGTCAATTCTTTTTTTTGTTAATTTTTAAAGTACCTTACTTATAAAGTAAAACATTTATAAAAAAAATACGTATAAGTTATTTTTTAACGACATTTTATGGTTAAACGTATTTTTTAAGAGCATTTTTTAATAGGTTTTAGAGCATTTTAATCTGAGCCCTTATTATAATAGTTTAAACCTCATTTTGAACTTTAGGAGGATAAAATATTCAAAAAATAATAATAATAATTTGCTTTAATAAAGTCCCATCTTCATAACTCGTCGTATACATAAAATAAAGCGTTTTGGAGATACCAAACAACGACACCGATAATTGTTTAAAGATAAAAACACTATTGGTTTTTCCTTGAACTAGCTAATGATGGTTACAAAGGCGAAAAACAAAAAAAAGGCCAACAATTTATAACATCATCGAGTTTTTTACGGTTTCAAGTATAAGGTGTATAATAATAATAATAATAATAATAATAATATAGTTTTCGTTGTCTCGAGAGAAATTACATTTTGTTTCGGCCAAAATTACTTCAACAGACATCAAAGACTACGCAAACACCTAAAACCATATTATATCATATATATTGTTCAAACTATGATATTATGATATTTATGCATTATTTTCCACTACCATAAACATATTGTTCGTCCGGCAGAATAATAATATGCGAAAATTAATGCAAAGCATAACGTTGCGTGCATCACTATTAAAATACATACATCTAAAATAATAATAAAATACCAGAAATCGTACGGTATTATTTTACACACACGCACCCAACATTTTGTGAATAAATAATTTATAATTGAACAATTAAACTGCATGCCAACCCCGATGCTAACCTAATACTACATAATGTATAGAACTCGAATGACACGAATACTATTGTATATTACAATATCAGTTTGTCACAATGACAACAATTTACAATTATTTATATTTTAATGTATAATCATTAATCGTTCTATAAATATATATACTACGGGGTCAAAAAAAAATAACAATTATCGTCTGATAACGATCCTTAATAGTGACGTGTTATTAGGTCATAGCCAAGGACGGTAGTGTTGTCTCGGTTGATAGGGTGTTTTATTAAGGTGCATCAAACGTTTCCGTTATTTTCGGTAGGCTCGGCGTTTTTTGATTTTTCGGTGTTGCATCCTGCATCCTGTCGGAATCCCTCAACCTGGACAGCATACAGTCACTTATTATCATTACAAACCAATCCAACTGTAAACTCATTGCAAATGTTTAACTGTTAATACATAAATTATGTATATATAGTATGAGATGTTAAAAGCCAACGGCCATTTAGTCGCCGAGGCATAATCAAAAAAAAGTACAACTATTCCGTACAGGATTTTTGTACGCCGTGACTGTAGAAAGTGTTCATGTTTGGCAAAACATAAAATATCCTGTTAAAGGATCGCGTATTACGGTAAAGTGCAAAGGACTCCTGTCCGGCAAAATTTTGGAGCTTGGGATCATAAATGGGTCGCGGATTAAACGGGGCGGTATCACGTCCGATTCCGAGAATCTGCAACTGCCTAAGTCTCTCGAGCCTTCCACGCCGTGGTCCGCACTCGTTTATTTCCATTTCGTCTGTTGCGGATTCGATCGATCGCTGTAGCCAATAGCGTCCGCACGAATTCCCACGAAATCGCCGTTTCCTCGTGCAGGACGACAACCGTATGGCCTGCACCCGGGTAAAACAATACCGCGGTTCGACGTCACTTACGGGGGTGTGTCAAAGCGTCACGTCATCATCATATGGTTTTGGATCCTAACTGGTCCAACGATATTATACGCGTGACGCCGGTGATGAGAAAAGTCTTATAGGTTATATTTTGCTCTATTTAAGCTCTAGGGAGTTTTGTCTGCACATTATGCAAATGTGTACCGCACCGCACTTCGCACGTTATTCTAATTGCACAGTGGGCGCATATCGCGTATGACTATACTGGTTATCTTACCGAGCACGTGTTCGTGCTTTCCATACGTTTCAGTTTGTGTTGGCTCTCACGGTACGCGCGCGATCTGCCAAATTCACATGCCAAATGACACCAATACTGCTTTTTCTTTGTAAGGATCATTATAAAAACCTAATTCGATTATTTCTATTAACGTGGGAGATATTCCCTGTACAGTTATATTCATCCTTTTCGTTTTCGGTAGTCTTCACATGATAATGCGGTTACAAATTAAATCAAAAGACATTTTGATCGATAAAAGTATATTTATTTATTATGTACATATTATATTATATGCGTACGATAAATCCGGAGTTAAATCTTTGAATTTCGCGCATGAAAATCAAAAAGTATTTCCATCTCGAGGATGGGTAAAGAAAGGATATAAATATATGTATGCAGACGAACGTTTAACTTTATCCGAAGTATAGTATGAAGGAATAAATAATTTTTTATCCTTAAATAATCTGAAATGCCTTAGGAGGATAAAACCCATATAAAAACCCATTAACATATTATATTTATCGGCTGATCAATACATTTAAACCATTCAAACACAATACGATATGATCGAGCGTACTACATTAGCACAATTATTAAAAATAAGAAAATCTGAACATATTATCAAAGAAAATATATAATATTATTATTAAACGGGCGCGTCGAAGCATTTGAAAAGCCTCCAATCGATTCTACATATTTACATAGACGTCGTGGTGACCATTAGCGTTCAATTCGATAAAAACGGGTTTTCCAACAATAGACAATAGAAAAGATTTTATAGATGTGTTATTGTTCCTGTTCTGTAATGAATACGTCTTATGGCTGGGGTAATTTCGAAAATTTGTCCGTCAGCGAGAATGTTACCATGATTACGTGGCGGGCGGCCGAGTTAAAAGTACAAACGAGTAAAATGCACTGTTTCACTTACAAAGATTTGGTTATAAAAGTAGATGTGTGTAAATATTTCAACAAAATATGCAGAATCAGTTTATATCTACTACGATTGCATTTACTACGACAACCCGATATAGTTGTCGAGGTCACGGTGTATCTTACCCGTTTGCGTTGTGTGTAAGAAATAATATTCATGGTACATTAATCATTAATGATTGACTGTCTGTATAGCGTGGATACCCGACATTTTTTTAAGCCGAATTCAAACGACTCCAGCGAAGTCTAGTGGCTGCGTCCACGTAGGCGCGCTACCAATTACAACAATTGGACGACGTGTCTGTACGTTGGAAAATCAATGATATTATGCACATACTGCGGTACTATATATAGTATATATGTCATTATGTCCGTTTGACCACGACCGTTGTTGTTGTTGTTAAACCGCGTTTATCGAACGACCGTCAGTAACGTGCTAATCAACCGTTAAACGGATGTGTACATGACGAACATATATTATTATTGTTGTATACTCAGCAAAGCTGTTGTATGTATACACCGCATATGAATCACTGTTGTTGAGGCACACGCGATATCCTCGAGACCGGGATTTTTTGTAAGCTTTATCTTTCCTTTTCCTACTTTCAACCGTAGACTGAACGCCGTTTTTCCACAATGCTTTCCGCGGCTATCTATTCTCTAGGCATTGGTCACTATACATACAGTAAAACCAAATCACTTTTGTTCAAATATCCTGCAAATCTTAACAATAAGCAAACATGGTGTGTCCCGAGAATTAAACATAATGTTTTCCCCGTGTTCTATATATACGCATCTTTGTAAAACCATCGGTCTGTAGGTTAAATACAACAAATGTACTATTACAATATGACTGTATTTATCTTACAACACGCAAACATTATTTCTTATTATTATTTATTTCGAGAGAAAGAGAGAAAATATTCTGAAACTAAAATTTGTGAATACATTAGATTATTTCAATATCCTTATCCGATTTCGATGTAGCCTTCAGTGTGTATTGGATTAAGCAACGGAAAATTATATAGGTTTCTTCTTCACGGCTTCTATCCATATACTAGAAATAAATACTTAGGTGTATATACACTTTAAAGAAATATAGCCCCGCTTACCAGCTCTGATCTTCTCGTTCCGTATTTCTGTAGAACTCTTTTAAAATCGTTTCGAGAAGAGCTATGGAGAAAAACCCATGAGCCTTTGTCTTGGAGAATCTCATAATTTTCTAAACAGTCTTTAGAAATATAAAATGATCCGTCCGACCTCTTTCACACAGAACAGTTTTTTCGAGAGCTATATGATACATTGATTTCAAGTTTCGTCCGTTCCAATAATTATTCTGCGATTATAATAGATTTATAATGATAATGATAATAGTGTGGGCGATTAAGACGTGATCTTAAAAATGTTATAGTTCTATTTTAAAATCAATTGTTGTGCATGTCAAATAGTACATAGTATAATATTGTTATAATATGTTCCTTAATTTCCTCTCGATACCTCGTGCTCTTTGATCTAACGAAACCTTTTTCTAAGCTTATCTCAATCTTCGTCCTCCAAGAGTATGTCAATATTATTCTCTGGGCGAAACGAACACAGTTTTAGACAGTACATAGCATAGAAAATAAAATAAAAATGAAACACACTTTTTGAACATATTATTCGCAACTGTACCGCCCTCGTCAAAACGCCATAGTTTAACAAAGCTGTGGCACTTCTCGCCGGCTACAAATCTCTCTCGCTATCCATCCCCGCCACATCTGACCGTGCAGCGTCGTTATCGTTTATAGCTATGTACTGTTCGAATAGGGGTAGTAAGTTTTTCGTCGTCGCGTTCGCTCGCGATATTATAATATATTATAATTTATTATTGCTTCTCCACCGGAGCGAATCCATTAGAATATTATTTATTTTATATTTTTTTTCCCGAACTAGCGCAGCGAGTGCTCTGTCTAGCACGACTAAGCACTTAGAATCAAAAACGCATTACTCAACGGTTACAATACAAAAATACGCGAGCCGTGGGATAGGTCGCACGGCTGTTGTTTGAACGTTTCTATGAGTGTCATTGTTTCGCATTATTACTCGTTATCCCATACACGTGTACACGAAACGAACGGTTTTTTTCTTCTTTTATTTATTTCCAACAGTTTCATCGAACACGCGAACATAATATTCATAGAATAAAACCGTACGCAATTGCTTTTGCACGGTTTGCAGGTCGTAACGTTATAATGTAACGTCCTATTCAATGACCCGGCTCTATTATGGCGCTGCTCTTCTCCACGTCCACGCATCGCGACTTACGATACGGACAGATGAGGTTGTTATTTTTTTTCTTTTCCGAAACAACAGTTCCTGTTAATATACCGGTTTTTTTTTATTTTTTTCAAACGTTTCTGGTGCGCATTTTTACGACCTCTGTTCCTGCAGTGCGTTCAGGTTGAGAATCGCTCATACGTAGGTTCGCGGTCCTTATTACCATACGGCATAAACCGCGGCGGAGATTCCGGTAGATTTCCTCGGGGGTACAGTTTCGTCACCGAAAAATTTAACGTTATATCGCTCGGGCACACGTTAACTCCGTCCGCACGTCATTGCGTTTTTCAATTGCGATCTTGTAAAGAGTAATTATTTAAACGAGATACGTGTGGATCGCGTGACGGTTACAATAATACCGTACAACTATTCGACGCGTTCAAAGGCGCCGTTTCGCAACGAAACGCACAATAATTTGGTAACATATTATACCGATCACCGGTACGGCTTCGTGGCCTTTTAATAAAGATTTTTATCGCGAGATTTAATGTGTAGCAGTTATGTGCCACACTCGCGTCACCCGCTTCTGTGCAGCACCAGTGCTGTTAAACGTTCGCGTTCAACCTATATACCTGCGGCGCATCTTCCACCCGATATTATTTAACCCACGACGCAGTTATACGAGGTGATCTCAACCCGTAACAATAAAGTATTATAGATGTGAGTGTGTTCGTGTGCGTGTGAGTGCGTGTACGTTATGCGACAAATACGGACCGGGTGGGCTAGTGCGGTGGAAACTTTTATCTCTTTAAAGTCGCGCGCGTTCCGTAGCCGTGATCGACGGTTTTATTTCGCAAGTGTTTCCGCGTCCGCCTCCCGTCGTGAAATATACATAATGTACAGCGAGAGTTGTGTACACGACCGGAACGGGTGGTTGAAAATGGAATCCTACGGAAACGGACCAATAATCTATCGAGGATCTCGCGGAGATAGGAAAAAAAAAACTATATATAAAACAGCGACCTGTCATGGCGTCATACGTTTTTCCGTTGGTCGCAGTGCCAACGT
The DNA here is from genome assembly GCA_949715065.1 of Periphyllus acericola. Classification (NCBI taxonomy): domain Eukaryota; kingdom Metazoa; phylum Arthropoda; class Insecta; order Hemiptera; family Aphididae; genus Periphyllus; species Periphyllus acericola. The sequence continues at coordinate 30,127,459 of OX454268.1, forward strand.
GAAACCGTCCCGCAAGAGCATGACACGATGTTAGTTGAATAATAATATCATCGGTCAGATATTACTCGTCGTAACGTTCGGTGGATTCCCGAAAAATGAAAATGAGTTTAGACGGCGAATATCGCGTATCACATATTATATCGTTTACCAAAAGGCTAAGATTAAGAAACAAACACAACTGCAGTGAACGGACACTCACAATACTGGTTCGCATTGGACTTATGCGTTGACACGGTAATGGCTGAGACAATCGTTACATCGCGAAAGTCGTATGAAATAACGGAACGTCTATGAGAACATTAAAGAAGTGATTGGATCGGACAGAAACTTTTTCAGCGATACGACACTGCGTAATAGTTTATTCTGTTAATTAAATGTGATTCCGTTTTGACAGCTAGTGAGAACACTGCGCTGTTCGCATAATACACGAACGTCTTAGTTTTTATTTATTAAACCGCATTTACGATAGCACTTGCGTTACGATAAATACTTTTCAAGTTCATCGATTCGGTATTTCTTACGACACGTGTTAAATAACTCATTACAGTGATGTGCGACAGAACGCATGCACATCGTACACGAACTGTATGCAGTATCGCGAGATCAAACGCGAGTTGCAGATGTGTTCGATTCCACCGTGGTATTCGAAAAAATAGTCTTTACACATCATCGGAATATTTTGGCATCACCAATGTTAACTATTTGGACCCCTCCCGACCTGATAAAAATCCTGGCCCCGCCATTTCTGCATGTTATCGACTCGTTATGACGTGTTACGGTTGCACCTGTAATATTCTGCCACCGGGCAATAAATCGATGAAACAGCCTAACCGGCGCTTAGAACATTCGTTTTCCGACTCCTATCCGAACGTGACTTTATCGGTTCCCTTTAATAGTATAATTTTCAGCATTGCACGTATAGTGTATGTAACTCGAGTAGGAGGTACACACACTTGGGCGCGCGTGGCCCGATGTAAGCGAGAAAAGCGGAACTACGACCGGCCGGATGGTGGTTTTTTTTTTGTTTTTAATATTATTATTATTATTGTTGTTGGTATCGCGCTGTTGTCGAGGTCCGGATTTTCAAGAGGTCCGTTCCGTATGCAAATTGCCTTTATATAACTATAATGCTACACTGCGGGCGCTTATTTATCCGAACAAAAAATAACCGTACACTATACTGATATTACACTATACTATCCGCACTGATTACACATTTTTTACAGTACCAATTACTACTGATGCCCTCTCGGTAAATGTGTAGGTACCCAACAGAAAATGCATCGGATATTATTATTATACGTTGGGCGTTGTCGAGAGAAATGAAAATCGCGATACTTCCGATTTATATATTTTTAAACAGTGAAATTAGATAAATTGTTTTCTTATTTATTATTATTTTTAGCTTTGGCAACGTTTAACAACGGCTTATGTTTTAAGAATAATTTTAATTCTAATCAAATACGAAACATAAATAAGAGATAAAAGTGAAAAATAATCAGTCCTTAAGAATTTAGATTTTTTTCATTTATTTGAATGTCTTGAGTGAGACTTAAATGTATTAGAAAATTGCAATATTTTAAAAAATCGTTTATGACGTAAATGCACTAAAGCTAATTTTAAATTTCCTGTGTAAAATTGATTTAATGTTATGATCATAAACTCAAAAGCAATAACGAATAATCGGATTTCAAGACCCAAACTTTCACAAAAGGGTAGCCCTATATTTTAAGCTAATGGTTCTATGAAAAAGTATTGCCTGGTAGATTTGTTTAAACGTATTATAGTTTTAAGGTGACATTGTACATATCATATATAATATATTGGTTGCATGTGGATTAAAAAAAAGTTTGAAAAAAATGAATACTTTGCACTTTCGTAAATTGCAATACCGCCGATTTCCAATCGAATCACGCGGATATATCGCATCAGTTTTACCTTAGGTACCACAAAATGTTTTTGCTGAAAACTCACGTACTACACATATATTACACATCGTCAGCAGATATTTTGATACAGAACCTATAGTTTTTCCCTAGAAATGATGAGAGTGATCGTGATGTTATAGATTGTAGAATTAAATACAAATTCGTTTAACATTTTAGTTTTATTAAATTAATTTCTCAGTTAATTTTAAAACTTAAAACGATATCAAAATGTTTTTTTCACAACCATAGATACTCTAACTTTTATTATCCTTTCTTAATGTCAATAATAGATCGATTGGCTCTGCGCGATTCGATTATTACATTTCCGTTGCGGTCATTGTCGCTCCATTATTGCGCAATAAAATATTATTTCCTCAGTTTAGTGGCGCCCAACACAATAGACCCACGCCTAGTATAATTGCGTGCACATATCTTATACAATCTTCTTGGCAATAATCTCTAATTTGTATTCTACCTGGCTGCGATTTAGGCGGGAAAAGTTCCGGTGACATGCAAAGTTGATCGAAATCGTGCCGTCCTATACAAACGTATAAATGGTACCGCATCAGTTACTTTTCAAACAAAACTATTCCATGCTCATTTTTACAAACATTTTCCAGCACAACAGAAAACAAAATAATTCACATATTCTGGGCTCTTTAAACGGGATTGTTTCGTAGCAAATTTTGTTTCGAAACGAGATAAGAGACAACGAGCAGAACATAATGTTACTCGGGTTCTACCTGCTCCTTCTTTTATAATTTGCCCCAAAAGCGTCATCGACCGGTTTTTGGTTTTTTTGAATTACAATCTTCCAAAATACGATTTCGAGAGACTTTTTATTTTCACATCTACTGATTGCTTTTTTTACCGTTTAGCGGTCTAGTAAGCCGTTTAAAGATCAACTCGTTAACAATTGATTCGACTATCGGAAATCAAAGTAAGTTTTCTAACGTCCGTTCCGCGCTGTTATCTGACGTCTAGAGTCTATTGTTGGCCGTACAGCCGAAAGGTTTAAAAATCGAAGAAATACAATCGGTCGTCCACCGATAACAATCTCGAGATATTCGCAATCTCCGTTTCCTTCACGTCATCTGGAAACACGATGACGTAACACCGATCTTTTTACATCGTCCACTATTATAGTGCTACGATTGTACAGCGCATGCGGTCCACGCTAGACAGTGACTTGAAAACCGCAGCTATCTAACAGAATATTATATCCTCTCCAGAAGCGTGCGAACAAGTATAGGTTCTGTTTGGTACTTTGGTCTGCATTGAAGTTAATTTTCTTCGTGTTACACGCTGATATACCGATATTCCGTATTTTCACAATCGCCAAAGCTTTAAAATTATATAAAAAAGAAAAAAATTTCAATTTCTAGAACAATTGTTTGTTTCACGGCTTTGAAAACGATCAATGTTTTGTCGTCCAAACGACTTGTGCGTTTTTAACCGCTCATATAACGAAACGTACAAAAACACTTTACCTATGTTTAATTGCGGTCGCATACTCGCGCATCGCAGTGAGTACACATCCGACGCAATATTATAGGGTAATGTTATAATAGTATAATTCAATCATGCGCAGGACTAATTGGTTAAAATACTACCGTCCCGGGAACTCGTCGAAAACAATTTTCACTTTTCATTTCGATCGTAGTACATAGGGATAAACCGACGGCGTCCATAACTGCCGATGGTCTAGCTGCATTGATCCCAAGAGGCCTGCAGTAATGGGCCGAAAGAGGACGGGATGACATTACATAGCATCATTGTTATTATGAGTGTGTCAAGTCAACAGAAAATTATTACGGTGGAATACCACTTAACGATTTCAACAATGCACAAATTGTATAGTATACATATATATACTCAAATTATACGAGAATACTCAAATACGACTTTATCCGATAGAATGCACGCCGGGAACCTCTTGACCAAGTTTAAACAATACATAGTATAGGTACTGTCTACCTATATAAAACCGCAGGGACGTATTCGATTGATTGGGTATTAACAATATAAGTACGTGTCTCCGTTTATTTGTCCGAACAGCTCACGCGACCTTTTAAATTTAATTATACGTAACTATATGTATTTTTTACGAATTATATTTGAAGTAATTTTCATTATTTTTACTGTTTCAGGTAAGAACGATCAAAATAACAAGATGTCATTTTGAGTCAAATTAATCTTGTAAGTCAATTACTAACTCTAAGAATAATATAGAATATTAAAAAAATATATCCGTTAATAATAATATTGAATAACACGTCATCATGGTTGGGTTGTTTATATATATAAAAACATATTTTTTACTGTAAAATAACTCGATGAATGATATAAGCGTTAAGTGTGTACTTATAACGTTAAGACAATATTTGAGCCCATATGCACAATAATAATGTGATCAGCTCTATAGTATTATTATATGCCTAATTTTTCCGAACACATATTAATAACTATTAAAAGGACGATAAACCGGTTGTTATCACTGGTCAAAGCATGTTTACGGGAAACCAACGAAAATGCCTACCAATGTGATTTTAGGGTGCAAACACCTATTATAAAATTAGTAAAGAATAACATTTTTGAGTGAAGCTCCTACGCGTTTTTGAAATTTTCTAATTAGAAAAAAAGTAACAATAGTTTAAAAAAATAAAAATAATGATAAACCCATATGAGATTCACTCTGAAATATTATACTCTACAAATAGACCTATATACCTATATATATATATCTATATACTATATATTAATAGATATATAGGTGTCTTTATTGTCAAATCACTAAATATTTAGATAATATACACACATCGAAATAAGAATTTTAGCGATAAGTTATATTGACAAACTTTTAAAAAAATTAGATTTTGAAATTACTAAGAAAAAAAAATGATCTACGAACACGCTCTCATCGTTTTCAATTGAACATTAACATTTTTTTCAAATGCATCGTTTAAGTTAATTTCATAAGAAACAAAATTAATAAAAAAAACCATTATCATTTGAGCTTCGCTATAAGAATGAAAAATTCGTAGAACGGTTTTGCAGTCATCATATTACAAGCCATAAGTGTTAGTGTGATATATTATTATGAAGATAAGAAATGCGGCAATGCAGGATTCCTCTTATCATTTGAAATATAAAAAACCTGTGAGCAAAAATCAAATAACATATTTAAAACAAAATAATTTAGTTGTTAATTTACTAAACTCGGACATATTGTCAAACTTTTTTTGCCAATTCTCTATTCTCGTATTTGCAATTAACAGCATGTTAAAATAAACCGATATTAAATCAAACCATATCGAGTTATCGAAGCACATATTGTCATTATACTTCGCCTGAGCAGAATACAACTGCTTGGTTTAATAACGAATTTTTAGGTATTTCCGTAAAAAAAAATGGTGTCCATTACTTACTTTCATAAATTCGTTTCGACAACAAACTTACTCGATAAACACAGAACAAGAACAAAAGAAATCCTCTCTAGAGTTCAAAAATTAAGATTACTTCTCTGACCAAACATTTACACGGGGAACCAAAATTATTCTTACTATCAAGCAATTGACTCTCCGCGTAATGTGCATACTACGACTATATCCGACTAAAACTAAAACAAAAGCATTGGACACGTTTCAATAATTTCCGGTCGATATGTATTTACAAATCATATATTATAATTTATTAGAAACACATGGTATTATACTCGCTGTGCGTTACACGCACACACGGTTACATAAAATTCCGCTGATAATATTACATCATCATTACCATTCGAATCTGTTGGTTTGTAATTTATTTCTGATAACTTACTTCGACCTTATAACAGGAATTGTACTTTGTTGCATAACGTCAGCAATGTTTAATTAAAATTTCCCTGGAATCTATCACAGTAAATATAAAATTAACGTCCAATCACGTAACCACGGTGTTAGTAGAACACTTTTGTCTTTTCAGTTATTTTCCTATAAAAGTGAAATTACTATTTCTCTATAAAATAATTATGATGCTGCGCGCTTGACTATTGACACTGTTGACGTCCAGTATCTCTAGCCCACAGATAGTATCAGACCATCAGGATCATTTGCCTTAATGGTGTGCTTCCATGGACGAACCATGGTCCTGACTGAGACACCTAGCTACCGTTTCAGTTGCCACGTGTAGATGGAAAGATTGAAAAAAAAATAGTAATACAAACCCTCGTGAGAATAATATAATAATTTCAATAATAATAAAGAAAAAGAATAACATCATTCATTGTGCCTGTGTAATAATATGAAATATAAATGATTCGATGACGTCTGCAGCCGCGTTATTGAGCATTCCTTCAATAAGTAGCATAATATTGAAGTTTCTGACAGGAAACGTACGACGAATAAATTTAATATCAGAAATGTTACTCCCCCAATAGAGCTATGCTGTTATCATCGTCGAGTTGTCATTGTGTTAATAATCTCTTGTCGTCACGTTGCACTACAAAGCATGTAAGTGAATTGAATTATATTTTTTAATAAATTGTACGAGCGCGGCGCGGGCGTTCGAATGGAAACATCAAAGAAAAGCGTGGCGCGAGTACGGCACAATGTAATACTATGATGATATTAACGTTTAGGATCCGAAGAAAAGTTGAATCGTTTTGTCTTATTAGACGTGACGCAATAACACGCAGCGTTAAACTTTCGCCGATGGTTTTGTTCACGGATCGGCCTTTTTTTGTATTTTGATTTTATCTCAGACTTTCACAGCAAAGTGATTGAACGTACAGATTTCAATACTATAAATACATGTTTGTTTAATTAGAAAGCCAACAAAATGTATAAAATTAACTGTAGAAGAAACAATGGAGGCGGACAGAGTCCTGTGTGGTAATATAACCTAGGGAAAATAGAAATGAAAAGAGGAGTTATCTGCTGCTAGGGAGAAGGAAAGGGTATTTACATAACACATTATATTCTTAGTCGATCAGACCGAATTGCGTAAGCGATTTAAGTGGGACGGTGGTTCGCAGAGGGTTGGCTTTCACCACAGTAGAAACGTGTTTGGTTTTACATAATGCAGGTAGGTAAATGGCGTGTACGTAGGTACCTATTATTATTATTATTAACGTCAATTTCGTAAATGTCACAATAGCCCACGCCGCCGGGTGTCACGGGTGGGAAATACAGGCGCGCGTTGTTGTTGGCTTTGCGTGCCACAACAATATGATAAGTCAAAGATCCGTCATAAGGCGTAGAATGACCGGTGACAAGGAAGCTACGTGGACGCGTTGGGGGTGGAGGTTAATTTTCAAACACGTCATGCCAGCTATTAAATCTCAACGGACGCATTGATAGGATAATGAGTGGTGTGCGCAGGTAGTGCAGTGCAGCGGGAGGGATAAGGAATTTACAAGCGTAATGTCCAGCTATGCTACACGTGTTAGTTCGCGTGTATATCCGCCGATGGTTTAGGTCAATTCCGACAAAGTCTGTATCACCATTAACCTTTAGCCAGTTTTTACTCCTTCCTTTCCACCGTCACCGTCCCGCACCCCAGCAATATCTACCTCACTGCCAACCCCACCACGACCTGCACCCTCACCCTACTTTCTCGGTCGGCAACGACGAAACTTTTGCACCCCTTGCCGTTCACCGCTCCTCGCCCGCCAGTTCATCTTAGTCCACCCCCTGTTCGCCCCCTCCTCATCACCGGCAGCAGCGCCAGTAAAGCTCGCGTGGCCTGGCCCCGATCAATAAACCCTCCGAGCCACACACACACACACACATGCGCGCACGCACGCATACACAGAACACACACGCACCCACACATATACACACACACATGCACGAACACGTGAGTACGTACTACGGCTTACAGTGGTATATACATATATATTACAATTGAACACGACAACATCGCGATTCCGAAACGTCACTTTGATTTACATTTCTTCGTCGGCGCACGCGTACGCGCGGAACGAGAGGTAAAAATGCGCATAAAAGAATCAAAAACAATAAAAATAATAATACAAATCAAATAAACACATCGAAATCCGAGAAACTATACCTATATTAATACGATGCCGTCTCTCTCGTCGTGCGACTTCCTAGGGAGTAAGGAAGAGTCCCTTATCACTCTCTTTCTCTCTGTATCTCTCTCCCTTTACCTCTCGTTCGTGTCCCCACGAACATTCCAGCGGTAACTTTTACAAGCACACCGGTGTTCGCGTATTCTCGGGAATTAAAGAATCCGATATTATAATATAGCTCTGGTCAGGAATGTTATAATTATATACGATAAAACTATCGGCTTTCCCCGGAGACGTTCCTGTGTAATCGCGGCGCACCCGAGCACACAGTTATGTTCATAATCTGTATATACACCGAGCGTTCTCGCTCGGACGGGCATAATAACAACATTATGACGACGGTGGTACGAAAAATGTTGCCAGGAATTTAAATTTTGTTACCACTAAACCATTGTAATGCTGATTATTACTCGGAAATCGCTCGAAACTATATTACTGTGTTAAACATGATTTTTCCGACGTCTTGATTTTACCATCACTTTACAGTATACAATATAATATATTGTGACGGTGAATTTAACGAAATAGTTATTAAGGACTTATATTATAAGTCTCAACTCCGTAAAACAATATAATAAATGTATAAATATACATATGGTGTACGCATAATTTTATTGTTATTCAACGAAGGTGATTTATCTATTAACGTGTTTTTATTTATTTCCATAAACACGAGAATAATTTATCCCCGCACCGACCAACGTTCTTACGTCATTAGTCTTAATGTTTCAGTAGCTAGTAAATATCGATCAATGGTTTCCATGACTGTACTCATATAGTCAATTTCGTAATTATTTTCTTTCTTAATACACTCGAATGGTTAAACAATTGGCTATAACATATTTCATTGAACAATTATGTAACAAAACTTTGGAAACTTTTGCCGCTGTATCGTTAACTTAAATTACTATTTTTGTTTAAATTCTCATAACATCGCCCCGGATAAAAATAGTGGCGTGCTGAAGAAAGAAAAAATATAAGAAATAAATAATTATTTTAAAGATGTATGCTGATATAAACTATACCAGACCGGGTTACTAAGTTATGTTCATTAAAATATAATTTAGTGGTATTATATGTTTAATCAGGATGGATACACGGTTGTACTTAACGCAATGAAATTAGTTATATGTTTGACTTTGAAGTACATACTTAGGTAAAAACTTTCACGTTGAATTCCGCAATTAATTCATAAACAAATCATTCATGTAATACATCACCCGAAGAAATGAAAATAACTATACGAACTACTAGCTTTGAACTCACGTCTAAATCATTTATCGGATACACTGCCAACGACAACGGATAAAATGTGACGTCAGAGAAAATCCTATGGAAAAAACAACATTTTTTTTAAATATATTTTTTCGCCAACGATACACTTTCATATCTTCAGCAGTCCTTTTTTGAATATTTAAACAAGCTTTATACAATTTTTAACAGTCTACCAAAATATTTTTTATATTTACCTTCACAATATTTTATCACATACCTACGAGTACTATGCCATATTTTTAGTCTACAAAATTGGTTTTTTATTAAGTAAACGTATATATATACAAGACTTGCTATTGTTTATACATTTTCATAAAGTTTTTCAGGAAGAATTGAAAAAATATACCTTATTAAATAACTATAGTCACTATTTTTAATTTCACCTAGACAATTTTAAGGTAGAGATTTATAATCTGTATTTATATGTTGTATGAACACTGTTCATTGAACACTTATTAAATGTATCATGTAATGTATCTTCAACTCTTAATTAATAATATTCATAAAATAACAAATTATTACCACAAATAAGTTTGTAAACACTGATTTCATAATAAAAATAATAACGTTGTTAAATTTCTACAAAGTTATCTATTACAAATCTATAAAATATTTCTTGTTTTATTTAAAATTAATTAGTAAATATTGTTTAAAAGTTGGTCGTACTTAGGACTTAAGATCACAAAGAACTAATATCAACTTAAGAATTTATTATGATGTGATTTTATGCTGCACCAATAAATAAGTAAAAGTTGACAGTAAATGGAAGAAAATAAGATTCGATGATAAATAATATATAAAGCTAATAATTATAGACAAGATCCACTTTTTAATAAAATGTTCTATTCTAAAAAATCTGTTTAGTCGTGGTGGGAAATAGTAAATGACCAAAAAAAATAAAATAAAACAATAACAAAATATTCTAGGTGGGGCTTAACTCGTGCTGGCTGCCAAATACTTGGGCTTGGGGGAATAGTGGGAATTAATTAAAAACCATCAGGCGGACAAAACGTAATTGAAACGATACAGAAACGAACAATTCCGTTTAAAAACACAAAAAAAAATTAAAAAATATAATACCGTTACACAATGTGCCAACAAACTTTTTAACACATGCAATGTGAAAAGTTAACCAAATGGTTGAATTGAGACCACCTTAATATTTTTAACAAGTCAATTTGCTTAGCCGCAGATGTTTCACCCGCACTTTTCGATATGTTTAAAACCACATTTCTCGTAGTACATCACCTTGTATATATATGTAATTTGTATAAGAAAATACTTTACCGAACAAAGTATTAATTGATATGCAACGTTTAACCATTTATAACAACATTTCTAAACTATATTAGACAGGTTATACGTGTAATTGAGTAAGTACCACTCACTACTGACGTTTATAGTGTTTTTATATAAATATACATACTAATGTATTTATCACCCGTGTTTCTACAGACGGTTACGGATATTTTCTCGAGTAGTTCTTTGTTGTTATTTCTGTTGGTGTTCTTCTTCTTTTTCTTCTTCTTCAATAAACAACGATAAATCAGTCGCTCTGAAGTTATTCAATTATATTTTAATATCGAGTTGTAAACATGATCAAAATCAGCAGCATCATAAGATTTATCTAAAACAAATAAAATTACATCAAATCTGAATTCCATTCACAACACATGCAGTAATATTTTTGTATACCTACGAAAGAGTCTATTTATCACAACCAAACATTCATTATTACCATATACAGAGCGATCAGGATTTTATGTTTAAAAATGCACGTAAAAACTAAAACACAGAGAGTTATGACCATCCCGTTTCAAAAAAAATAAATTTTCTAACTTTTTCTGTGTTTTGCTCATTCTTACGAGAAACCCGTTGCAACATACACTTCTGATCACCTTGTATACTCAATTTTGTATCGGCTGAGTAATGTTTCATTTTATAATCTCCGCTTAGGTATACGTTTTTTCATATAACTAAATCAATAATAATTTCACTTTAAAAAAAGGTTTTCCTAGGCGTTTAGTTTGGTTTTTAAGTGAAATTAAAATTGTATGGTCTTACAGACGTTATACATGTTAATTGGCACAACAATACCGCAATAATTATCATAATATATTTTACCGGTTGACAAGTTTTTCTATTGACTACAGTAGTATTGTTTATGATTTACCACCGGAATTACATGACGAGACTATGTTCCTTCACCCGCGACCTACTGTAAAAAACGAGTTTGATTCCCAAGTACCCCCGCCATACGAGCTAATAAGTAATAACCTTTGTAGTTGAAGCTGTACCGAGAAAAGAAAAATAAAAATAAAAATAACGATGACGACCATTTTATACGAGTACTCGTTCGAGCATAACCATTTTGCACCGACCAATTGATGCGACATAATGGCCGTAGTAGCGGAACGATGGCGGAAATTCGATCGTGGTCAAACGAGCTCTAATATCAAAATACGTAGAAATATAAATATTTATAAACCGTCAGTTGGGATAGTTTTTATGTGAAAACATAAACAAAAAAATTACTTTACAACAATTAAATATTTAGGAACATTCGGTGGGTACAGTTACAGTGTACACAAATTAAATTAGACTAGAAAAAATATTTTGATTAACTACAATTTATGCGTATACTTTTCTCGGGAAAAGTTGACGTTTAGGTACAACAAAAAAAAAGTTTACGTTCAATAAAAATAATTGTATAAAAACACTGCGACAGTTAAATATTTAGTTAAAAGTTAAAAAGCGATTCCAGGAAAGTAATCTTGATTATGGTGTCGGTATCCACGATTTTCAGCGTTATTTTATTTTTATTAATTTGAGGCTAATATTTTACAGCATTTAAAGAAAACATAGATTTCCGTCCCTTTTTATCCCAAATTTATTATAAACGTTCAAATGGCGGTCGAGTATTACATCCAACGTCGTTCATCCTTTCCATCACCTAACAGCTGTACCGCATTAACTTGTTCGCGGTTATAGTGTTCCTTCTCCTCCGCAAAGTTCATTAAAGTTCCGGACGTATTCGTACGTTTCGTGTTATGAAGGTTTTTTTTATCATAACTCATAACACTTATTTCTATATATTTAATTATATATTTATATATTTATATATTTATAATTTATATTATATATTTAATTATACTTATTTCTGTATATTTTAAATACAAATAGCTATGCACCCGACCCAGTTGACGGACCGCATCCGTGAAGAATTTTCGAGCCTTGACCTCGATACCCTTTTTGATCAGACCTCCTGGACGTGTATACGTAAGTCGTTTTCGAACCCGAGGAGATATTATTGGGAGCACACGATTTACTTACAGTTCCGTTACACAAAGTATTTATATTACAAACGTAGCAAAAAAATAATGTTCTCGCGAAATTTTAGTATTAGCAAACGGAACTCGTTAAAGATTAAATTGATCTTGAGTGCCGTTCGCAGTCGTTATATTACTTGTAGACGCTTGACTGAATGTATAAAGTATTAAGAGTACCGACTTACATCATTCGGTAATCGTCAAACAGTTTTCGTCAAACGGTTTCTTTTGCGTTCATTAATTGATACAATGTTACGCGTGCGATTTCTGTGTTCTATTTCAGTTACTCCCAGTAGATTTCTTCCTCGAGTTAGTGATTTGCTGTTATATCAAACCAAACACAAGCATTTCGCTTAAAAATATGACAACGTTATGCCTTACTGTTTAACTATTCGATCACTGGTCGAATGTAAACCGGAATAACGAAAAATAATACAATAATAATAACAACACGATGTAAACTAATCAAGGAGCGAATATAATATTATTATTTATTAAGAACATATTGAACGGAACAAATATGAACCTAGAACAGAATGCTTCGCCGTACAAATTAATTAATAAAAATTACATTAGGTCGATACTGGCACACATCATTAGACAAAGTATGCAACTAAAAAGGAATTAATATTTTATACCACGGTTTGGTAAAATAATTAAATTACCACATGTGCCATAGAATATCATATTACGAAAAACAATAAATTATGAACGGGGAAGTTTATTATATTTTAAACTCATTAAAAGCTATTAAAATATATAATAAACCTTTTTCAACCAGGTCGTCCAATATAAAATAAAGTTTAAAAACAAATTTAATTGAAATTTATTGAATAAGACTAAATTAAAAAAATTCGAGTGGTAAAAAATGGCTACCATTTTTGAAAGTTCGATGAGGTAAAGTTTCAAATTTCGATCTTTTGCGTCCAGTGTAACAATATTTATTCGTATTTTATTATAACAATTTTAAAATTCACAATGGATTTAATATTTTCAATACGCGTTAAAATTAAACAAATACTTATGGAAACCCGTCTTATGAATAATGTACATAGTTTATAAGAATTTTAACCGAATAAAAAAAAATCTTATAACATCCAAGTTATATAAATAACATAACTAAATAAAACGTTTAATTATCCTGTGAATGAGTGAGTTATAACAATAATCATTTTCAAAGAGACAAACGTTGTAAAATAATTTTAAAAGTTTAAACACAAGAACGAATACTTATAAATTATATCTGATTCCCTTTGATCAATCATTTTTATTGTAGGGGCTTATTCGCATAGGCTTAATGCAAAAACCATTTTTTACGTTTGTTCCTTAAGTCGATAAATAATATTTTTATTAATTGCCCAAATCGTACAAATAATAAAAACTGAAATATGACTACCTGGTATATTTGTTTTCAATACACATTTGTATTATTTTTATATCCACAACGAAGTCGATTTATTTTTTCTGCATTCATTTTAATTAAAATGTTACTTACATTATAATTTTACCGGTATATTTTTTTTAACTCGGCTAGAGTCAAACAATGCGTAGAACCGACAAGGTGGTGTTACTTATATAATATATCGAATACTTTCAGGTTTTGATAACTTAAATTTAATTTTACAAATGTTCTTATATGTTAGCATTAAGATCTACAATCTTATAACATCATTATAAGATATAAGAATGTTAATGTTCTTAGCAATTTCTGTTGAAATAATCTCAAAGACATGCGCTATATAATATTGTATGTCAATTGTTTCGCGATTAAGCATACACGATACATCGGTAACTTATATGTGAATGTAGGCTCGCTGTGCATTAATTATTAATTTATGTTGTAAACGCCCATAATTGTTCAAGTGGAGTATGTAACACAAATTTACCATTTTTAGTGTTATACAATACAATATCGACCAATTGACAAATATAATGATATAATAGTTTATATTTATTAAGGATAAGTATGATAACTATTTAAACTATAGAAGAAAAAAAAAGATAGTACAATATCAAATATAGTTCAAGTGTTGATAAAGGAGATAAGAAAATGAGTTAACAGGATACGGGATCAACGTAATATATTAGATTTGTGATCGAATTATTGTAAAAAGAATTTTGCTTGCCCACGATTACTATGGATAGCGTAGAATGGAAGCTATTATATTTGACGTCAAGAACTATATGCAGTGAGCGTAATATTATCAAACGATAACAATACATTATAACCGATAAAAAACCGATCCGCACGAAAGTATTTTATTACATTTTTCACATTCGATTTTAATATCTCGTTGGAAGCACCAACAAAACTTGGTGTCAATTTGCAAAACGCGTTGACCTACATTCGAGAAAATGTTTTGCCCATAAATGTTTATCAGATTTATAGACATCTGTTACGATTACGAACTAATCTTCTTCCTTTAATCGCATTGGAGGACGCGTATGATTTATTTTAATTAAAAGGCTCGTATAGATAATATTTGACAAAAGGTTGTGCCAATTACATTTAAACGAATTAGAATAATATTTGGATTTAATTAATATTTGATGAACTTAACTATATACGTAAATACTACATTAATATTTCATATAGGTCCTAAATAGGTTACCATAAATTACCTTACAACGGCTGTGTGCTTTCATTTCCATTGAAAATATTATTATAGGATAAACCATTAAATTGGTGCAACTAATTATAACCAAAAATAATAAATGCCAGTTAATATGTAATAAATAATGGCCTCCGAAAAAAATCTTTTGATGTTATTTTTCAATAAAAAAATAATGAAAATTCTTAAATATTTTACTCCTCGTTTTTAGTATTAAGCCATACCGTAGGCGTTTCCTGTATATTACAGATGTGAATCTTGAAATCGAAGATGAACCTGCTGTCAAATGATCAGAATTAATATAGTTACAATTTACATTTTGATAATAATAATAATAATTGAAACTCTTATATATAAATTTAAACAGGGCATTTTAAAAGTATTATTATTATTTTAAGGTATTTTTTATATTTTAATAATGACAAAAATATATTAACAAGAAAGTAATGGATTTATTGAAATGCTGTACAGATTTGATATAAGAAATTGTTATTTTTAAATTTCTTCCCAATTCAAGCTTTTGTCTATATTCGTATATTACCTACAGGCGTTGTTGTGTTATGGATGAAAAATAAAAGCATTCGATTAGTAAATTTGTATTTTACGTTTATATTTTAGCGATCATATTTTCGGGATTTAACAAACGTACATGAATATTTGAGATGTGAATGGTATTTACACTATTTATCAATATTTATAGTTCGAAATATTTCAGTTTATTTACTATTGTCACTAATCTACTCGTATATAAGGTGTATTATTACTATAAAGGTTGTTGCCAATAGATAACTATTGCTATTATAATAATAAAACTGTAATTTGTTATTATATTTTACGTTTCAACGTGCCGTGTGTTTGCTTGTCGTCCGTTCGTCGCGACTTTTATCCTGATAACATACATTGCGACACCATTGTGTAAAATTTATATAAAAAAAAACATATATAGCTCACGGTTGCTAAGGCGACGAATTCATAAAAAATCTGTCAAAATATATTTATACATAAAATTGTTTGGGAATATACTTTGTCACCACACACTATTAGAGGTTTTTAATATTGATTGTTTTATTGACGTTAAATTAATCAAATATTTTATTATGTCATAAAAAAAATTAAATTATTATTATTATATTTCATATAGTAGCATTAAGTACGTAAAATACATAATATATAATGTATATATATATATATATATATATATATATATATATATATATATATATATATATAAATATCATGCATGTTTATTAGTATTAATTGTCATGTGTTATTTAGATGAATGCATCGTGCTAACATTAATTATTGTAAATAATTTGTTTTACAATAATAAATGACGTACATAAATCCTAAGTAAATAAACATGCTGGTAGAGTGGCCTTTTGCCTATGTCGTTTACAATATTTTATACTTACCTAAATGGTTCGAATGTAGAGCTATAGTTTTTTCGGTAGAATTCACTATTATTTTTATGTATCAAGCGCGTTGCGTGAATGCGATTCCACACAAAAAGTGCCATTACGTTCTAGCTTTTAGTTTTCAAAATTTTCATACTACTAATTAATGATTGCATTGATATTGACAAGTTAATTTAGAAAAAAAATAGAAATTATGTGTACATTATTTTATTAAAGTAGTTCTTAGAAAAAAAAATTCTGTAAGACACCAATGAAATTTGATCCGCAACTTCTATTTGTTTTAATCTATAAAACCAATGAGAATATCAGTCAAAAAACGATCCTGAACCAACAACGTTTGCGTTAAAAAATAAAGTCAGGACAATAATATTATGTGTCATAATTTCATCGCAGATTTATGGCGTACTGTAAACATTGTATGTGCTTGTATTATAACTCAAAAGAATAAGACCACTGACTTTCAATATAAAATTATGTAGTACTATTAATTAATGTTAAAAGCACAGTGTTTCGATATTTTATTGCACATGGTAAATTGAATAAGGCTGTTAGTTCTATGTTCAATTTTTTAGCCCTATTATCTGGGAAATACTTATTTTATCAAAATAAAAACCCCTACTTGACGAAATGTACCGTAATAGAGGTTTATTTGAAATATTTCAATTTCTTTAGTAAAAATAACATCTAAAGTATCTTCTAGTTGCTGTGTTATTACCCAAAAGTTATATTTTTAACAAAAAAGAAAAACATCGCTGTCAAATCGGTACACATAAACTAAAAAAAACTTTTACATCATCATTTAAATTATTTTTGCAAAAAGTATTATAAAAAATTTGATAAGCTTATTTATCTAATTTAATTTATTGCAAACTACTGATTCGACACAACGCGAATTTTACAAATTTATACGCAATTTTAAATTTGAATAGTTCCAAATTTTGGTTACGTTACATCGACAATTCCAGAAAAATTAGTCGAATTATATTTTGCGTGAACATATGGTGTTCTCATTTGAATAGTCAAAGTTTGTTCAGCCATAGGACACTCTTATGATGGCATGAAAAATAAAATTCAATAAAACGTAGGTATTAATAGTAAACTATATAGATTTTATAAAAAAAAATCTAAATTTAAGCATTTTTACGACCATAAAAGGTGGTAAGTATGGTTAAGAAATCACATTTACATTGTAAATCAGTATTTAAGACTGGAGTAGTGAATGACGTAGTGTACCCCTTACGATTAGTTTACGAATCGGTTTGTGAGCTCGGATAAAAGATTTCAATCACTTATATATTAAATATTCATACAATTATCGTAATGGATTGTTTTCTTAATCAACTGATTAAAAAACTAATACAACACATACAAAATACTGTTTATGTTTTTGGCGACCGGCATTTGGGAATTTAAAAGTTTGCCTTTATATTAATAATTTCAATTATACGATTATTATACGCTCCCGTTGTACGTTTATAGTTGCAAATCCATAATACATGTAATATGTATGTGTATATTTAGGTACGCGTATCTGATTTAATTATAGTTTTGCATAGCAACATACAGTGTTTGCGGTCGCGCTATATTGCTATAAGTTAATTACGTTACACAATCAGCCGAAAACAAAGTTCCAAAGTATGTGTGTACTCGTGTCATATCCACAAACAAATCCTTCGCAAACCATTCGGAGGCGAATTCGAATAATTCTATCCGCTGGCATCGATGTTTTTAAATCCGTTGTTTTTATTTTGTTTTTAGCAACGGAAAAATAAATATGTTTTCGGAATATATTTACTTTAATTGAAATACAGTACAAAGCTGTCACGGCTCCATGTATACGTATATGCGTACGTATATATCTATACTCGTACGGGTGTGTTTGCGTTTTATAAGTATAATATTCAATATATATGTATTATTTTCATGTGAAATGTGTAGCGTATTTCTGAATTCCGTATAATACGACCCGGGTGTAAATGTCTGTGATTTTTTCAACCATGATGTATTATTTGGAATTTATTCATCAGGAATATTTTGAACGCCGTGGTACTCGGGGCTATACGCCAGGGTGTTGTTGCATTATACTTAAATCATATTCATTTTCCAATAATATGATTTTTATTATTATCTTTATCAAATAATAAACATGTCACAATATTTGGGAATTGTTGTCTTCTTGCAGTTAATAAAACTTATAATAATCATCGACCATTATACATTATAAATGTACACCAACGTCTAGAAACTATTTTAAAGTTACAGTTTTTTGCAAGAAATATATGATCATATTATCATTATATTTTTTATTCAAGTACTTAAATATTTATATCTTTTTATTCGATTAGTTTTTATTTTTTTGTTTATGTGCTTGTTTTTATCCCTGTCACTCCTCATCCCCCCACACGTGCACACCCTACCAAAGCCCATGGAGTAAAGTTGATCTCGAGTAGAATTAAAAGTTCTAACCATAAATCAGTTCGATCGGTATAGCATTTTTTTCTTTGCGTTTCAGTGTCAGAACAACAAAAACTTCACGTCTCCGTATACCATAATCCACTATATATACGCACACACGTTATTAACCTCGACATCACGCGGGTCACCGTCACTATGATGCTGATAGGGTGGTTAATACTTGCGCACGTCGATATAATTTATAATAAAATATTAACCGGCGGAGGGTTCGGTGTGTGGAGGGTAGGCAGATTGATGTGCGTGAAAAATGGAATCGTTCCATTTTTCTGTTTTGATGAAGAAAGAGAAAATTCCGCGTGTTATACTGCTGACAGTCCAACACTCTGTCATGCTACGAGTTATTGATTCAATGTAGGTACTTTTTGCACACGTCACGTGACAACGGTTTTTCGCTTTGATTGATTTCGAAAACAGCCAAAACCACCAATCAAGTTCCCAATTAACGTTTACACACGAGTAGTCACCGCATGGGAAACAATGCATCAAACGAACGATCGCAATGTGCGTGTGTGCACGTACACGCGCGTGCGTATTTACGATGTTTGGAAATATTACGTTTGTACATCGCATTGTAAAATATGTGTACCGCTGTACGTAAACGACGTTTTCGGGAGTACGGTCGTAGACGTGTTCGTTGACGTCCTTGTGAAAAAAAAGAAAATTTCATGATAATAATTATATTTGACCACGAGATCATAGCTGGTATTGCGGACACCGAGATGAACGCATGATTGAACGAGTAATAATAAACGCGGATAATTATTATTCTTAGTGCACGGTGATGTAATAATGATAATAAGTGTAACGGAATCGTATGCAGGATACAACTCACAACAAACTATACTATTGATCTCTTTGTCTGACGGCGTACTTCAACTCTATAACGAATACATTAGGAACCGTGGTTTGCAGTTACGCGTTCAACGAGAACAATATAATATAGTACAGTTGTTCTTTATATACGTTTTAAAATTAAGATTCCACTTACGCACGCGCGCACACCGTTTGGACATTACACACGAGTAAAACTGTTATATTTTATCTGAACTATGTTATCTTCAAGTTAATAGTATATACTATTATGGATTCGGGGCTGATCCACAAAGCTTAAATAAATTATTGAAATGTAACCGTGCTGCTCAATTGCGTATGAATGGGGTTCTTTTGCAGATGGGTCGTTTCCAGATACTCTAAACGGATTCAAAAAGTTTGCAATTTATCATAAATAGGATTACGAACTTTACTTCTGGTCTGTCTATCGATATATCCCCGTACGTATTTTAAAATCATTTAAACGTACGGTCAAGATCAATATCACATTAATCGTATATCACTCGAGAGTTCAGTCTAATGATTAATTTCTTTTAATGTTTAAAAGTCAACAAATTATTAGTAAATATGCTACTCATTCAGACAGCACACTAAGAGTGCTAATAAGTAATACTTAAGGAATAAATACCTAAAACACCAAACAATGTAAGGATTCAATTATTTCGTTCATAATAGTATTTAATTATTTTAAAATGTCCCTCAGCTATGACATTTAAATGGTTATGAATTCCGTATCTGTGTTTTTGTAATATGATGGAATACAGCGCAAAGTTACTTCGCATACTTCATTACCTAAATGTCACAGAATTCTGTGTAGCGGTATAAACATGTTTACTGTAGTTCTAAAAAAAATGTGTCTTAGATAAGTCTAATAGCCACAAACAAACTATATGCGATTTTTTGCAAATTGTTTTGTTTATCATTAAATAAAAAATTGAAATAAGATCTTCGTTCAATACGAGCATTTATTGCAAACCTATTTCTTTGTACATGCAACACATTTAATGTGAACTGTTTAAAATTTAGCGGAATAGAAATGTGTTTCAATTGTACGTGCGGCTTATATTGTGACAATAAGATCCTCCGTGCTATCAATCAGTAAACACGTCAATTTCACATTTAGCCTCTATTTAACTGAGTTATTACTGTACTTGGCGTCTGAAAGTATAGTGAGGACGGTAGCGAACCATTAAATGAAGGATCACACGACGCCCACTAAAGTAAAAATTCGTGTAAAACGACTAAAAGGTTTTTACGACATGGATAGGTAGGTTAGGTATAAGTGACATATTTCATTCGCCGTTCAATGATTTTCTTGGTATTTCTGTATAATAGCAACGAATCCAAAAAAAACGGTATAAGATAGAAAAAAAGATTATAATAGTAAGCAAATAAAAAGAAATATAGAAGAGGTATTTATTTTCTTCTCCAGTTGTATTATATCGATTTACTAACACAATTATTCTTGTATCGTAAAATTCCAAGTTTAATCTACTATTATCCAGTTGAGGTAAAAATAAAATTAATTTCAAGTATAACATTTGTATATTGTATAAACAGTGACCTCGAAAAAATAAATGTGCATGAATGATATATTTATTTTTTTTGTTACAGTAAAACACTGTAAAAAATTCAAGCTTAAATAATCACGATCAATCAGTCATTCGGTGCATATTAAGTATTTATAATAAAACTGAATAATAGTTGTTTTGCATGGTAGCTGAAAATAAAACGTCCGACAGTCAATTTGCAGTTGAAACAAATGGTTTTATTACGATTTCCGAGTAAAATGAGTATACGTGTTAAATGCTATGTGATTAAATAACGGACCAATATCGTTTCGTTAGAACGTCGTACCTTTGGTGAATGTTAAAAAGAAAAATTAAGCCATTGAGTCGAATGTCTTCGAATAAAAATTATAATACGCGTATCAATGTCATTATCTAAGGAATCGTTATAATCCTGACGTTTCAAATAACGATGATATTCCTGGTAGGAATGTGTCAAATGCTTCCTTGAAAAAAAAAATATATATATATTCTGATATTCTATAACTCATCATATTTTGGGAAACGGCTAAACACTTTCGTTGATCTGACATGCGCAGGACCCAAAAACGGTTTTGTTCATATTACCTTCTCCTTTTTAGCTTCGTGTAATTTGATCGTTTGATAATCCGTTGTAAAACTTTTCTACTGAAACTTTCCTTTCAATATCATTAAATTTTCACTCTCCCGTAAGCGACCTTTTCATTTCGAAGTTGACCCACATCAGATTATCATTTTCGCGAACCTTGTGTAAGTATACTTTACCATACATGGCGTTATCGCAACAACTTCGTAATTTATGTTGCAAGGCGGTCGCGGTGCGATCGGCGGTAAAGCGATGGAGTATATGCCTGTCGTACATTCGATGGTTCGCTTCGAGCAACAATAGGGATCTATAAACGTGAAGAGTGTTTCGAGGATAAGACAGGCCATGTACGTACGCCAAGACTTGCGCGATCAATTGATAACACTAGGAAACCGAGTATAATGGTACAATAATGGTTAGAAAACACAATAATCAGCCGTCTCGTCAGATCAGACGAAGGAAAACGTAAAAGTTCAACTGTGGTTCTATATATTCGTTGATTATGATCCATAACCAATTATAAACGCTGTTTCACGGTGAATAATAGCATAATATACTCGTATTATAGAATTATGTTCATCTTGTAAATACCGTTTTGGTTGGAAAAAACCAAATTGTCAGTTCGATATAAACATAAATTTGACTTTTTTGGCTTGGGGTCAAGAGTATAATCATTGTTTACTGACATTAAATAAGTGAAAAGTTCTACCAAATCGAGTCCAGGTCCACGAATCCATGGCCAATACCGAACGGTCGAATTCCAGAAATATAAAATAATAGTTATTAATGTGTAGTATTGTATTTAGACATAATTGTGATTGATGAAATACGCTTTACATATTTTTCTATCGTTCTAATTTGACATTATCGACTGAATTTCACAAAACAGGTACTGTAAAGCAGGTATAGACAACTTTAAGCAACTGGATAATCAGTTTTTAGACCTTTAAATTGTAGTGGGCCAGAAAACCAAAACTAAAATTAAAACCAAAATACACAACGTATACGACACGATGGATAACGTAAGCGTAACACTGACATAACAAAAAATAGTACTAGCCTTGGAAATGTCAAATCAAGACATTTAACAGTCAAAATATAGATAAGTTTAACTGCAGATGAGACTGAAAATCATCATTCTACAAAAGATGTTGTGTACAATCTTAATTACAGTCAACATATAGATTATAATATCTGGACATTGAGTTTTCTCAAAATATTATCAAGTAATAATTATTTTTAAACTTCAGAGCGTTACATTTTAAAAGGTAACGCGTTAGTCAACTATTTCTTCCATACAAAAATACTAACATTTTTAACAGAGTATATTCGGACATTTCTAAACTTTCCTTTCAAGTTTGTGACAACAATAACTAAGAGTTTCGGTACGATAAAGCGGGATTATTATTTTTTAGCAAACATTTATATATTTTTAAACATTAACCATAATCATTCATTTCCTGGAGAATTTTTATCAACGGATAGATTATTCGGCTGTGAAGATGTATCATGTTTTAGGTTGTATAACGAAACATTTTCGTTGATCTGACACTGTACGTCAATAGGTGTATAAAAATCAATCAAACATTTAGACAGGAATCTGCGAGCCAATCTGAAGGTAATCCTTTTGGCATTCCGTAGGAAGAGTACATATTTTTACAGACAATAAAGTTGTTCGGTTCTCGTAGTGTTGAATCGTCGCACCAGAGGTACTTCAAAACATACGCGACACGAGGCATTCTGGAAAAAACATAAAATATTGCACCTATACGTACGTAGTATATAAGCAAAACCGTGTTGTTTTGAATTAAACTTTATACGTTTTTCTCTACGTATTTTTATACGTAATAATATATTATGCGCTTTTATTTGATACGCTTTTCGTGATATATTATGTTTGCACTTTTGCAGGAATAAAAACCAACACGATCTATTCTAACGATCTCAATACTGGGTGGTTTTATTTATTTAAATAATTAAATGTACTCTTATAAATTGTAACAGTTGAAATGTTATAAAGCATTTTTTTTTTTATTTTATTCCATAATCGTTCTGTTATAATGGAAATACTACATTGTGTTTGCCCTGTTGACTGTTGTTATTATTTTTTTTAAATTAAAGCGTCAAAAAATCAATATCTTCTTCCGACTTATAAATTATTGTTGCAATATTTTTCAAGCTTTAAAAATAAAAGGAATAAATACAATATATAATGTCCAACAAGGGACCTTTCCATCATATATTTCTAACACTTTCCAGGCAACTTACTACACAACTTATCAGTTGGACAAATCGTCCGTAGCGATTTATTTCCTTGTACACAACCGTTACAGCCTGAATCGGTTTTATTTTTAGTTTTTCATCGGTTATTTATTGGTGCTAGAAAAACTAAGAGTATGTCGTACTTTTAATGTTATGTTATCATTTTGCAAACGACTGAAACGTCACGAATTTCTTTGAACGATGAATCGAAATATAATATATTGTAACATACGTATATTGGTTCGTAGGGAGCATTTGATTTTAAAAAAAATGTCGATAAAAGTATCTGCTATTAAGCCGACATTGATGTATTAAATATTAACACCTCAATGTGTTCAGAATAATTAAACTAATCGGATACATTTAAAACATATTTACCATGGCTGGAAATATATAGATCCCAAAGCTAAGGATATTGAAATATAAATGGACTGTGCCCAGGTGAAATGACACTATATTGAGAAAACTAAAAATCTACATTACTCAAAAGTTAAAACTTTTCATAATTTTTTTCGATACTTGTTCTTCAATTGGTTCTTTAAACATGAAATATTTGAAAAATTTCAAACTTATTATAAGTTCAATATAATTATTTAATAGTGGCTTATTCTTTTTTGTTAGTATTTATTTGGACTTGATCCCTATCACACAATATTTTCCTTCGAGCGACATTTTTTGACCTTTTTAATCAATTTAGGTACTATCATTAATATATTATATGAATATTAAATTAATAATAAGAAAGTCACGATGAGCAAATGTGTAAAAAGAAAGATAAAATAATTATGTTGAGTTGTTCTTATTCGTACAATGACTAATGACGTATTCTCTTTTTCTCATAGGTTTTATAAAAAAAAATTTCCTACATTATTTTTCGTCTGTTAATGACAATCGACGTGGATTATAACAATCTACTCATACAAGAATATTAAATAAAAAAAAATCGTGGAAATAGGCTTATTCTCTTTTTCCCGGGGCACCATTAAAACATAAATAAATATAAATATGAATATCAGCCTGTCTACACTTTTGACAAATCACATCTACATTGGAGACGGATTCATTTGGCTAAATGCGTGCAAAAATGTCAACGAACGCGTACGTATCATAATGAATAAAGACACCGGAAAACATAATAATATGCTCTATATGCAACTCATTGTATTGGCGCAGTAAAATCCAAGAACTTTGTCAAGTCACAGTGGTTACTGTTCGATTGAAGATTTCAAAGATGTCAATTAGTGAAGCGCATAGACGACGGTAAATATCTCACCCATAGGAATTCGCTTGGAAATTACAGTTCGTTACGAACTTGATTTCGACTCGTGACAATAGCATTTTAATCGTAAAATCATCTCTTGCATATAAATTTGGCGTGCGGAGGGAAAACTATATTGAACTGTAAATCGGTTCCACGGACAGTAGAATATTTTAATATACCTGAGAAAATATATTTAGTTTTCGATTTAACAATCAACCTCTCTTGATATATTCATAATTTAAAATGTTTTTTTTTTTTACATCAACTGTAATATTTCCAAAGGTTCTATATAGTTTAATATTTAATTTAAAGGATTTCTTGTACAATACAATAAAGTTTGTTTTTTATAAATACAATTTTCATTGTTGTATAAATAATTTTTTTTTTTTTGAATCGTAAACATAAAATGTGTATTCAACATATTTTTTTACCGGCTCTTTTATAAATAATATGAGAATTTCAAGAACTCCGTTAAATTACTATATACGATACCATAATGGACGCATTGGAAAAAGCGTCCGCTTATTGGAAATTTTTCCAAAAACATTTGAATATTTCAATGACAAAGCAAGTCATAACACGATTATGAATAGAACATAATACAGGCGATGAATATTTAACTCTAATGCCATAAAATAAGGGCTGGAAAGCGTATTCAATTTACCAACACCGTTTTCAACGTTGTATTTTTTAAAATGACTGTAAAAAATGGTGTATAGACTACTTGTCCAAAAGTGAACAAAGGATCCTTACATAAATAATACGAAAAAAAAACTTTTAAAAATGTCATCTTTATACGGGTATAATTCAAAAACTATCCTCGTTCTAATCTTTTCGCGAATCATTATGCCACGTGAAATATAAAAATATCATACTTATTTTATAACTTTCTGAACACCTCCATAGTGCGATGGTTACAGAACTCTGTTGCGCACAGTGTATGTAGTTATAAAACAACGTATTATGACATCGACGCTACGTAAATTGTACATCGACGCTACGTAAATTGTACATGGTAACACGTCCTCTCTTACTCTGTCATGTTTTCTATTCTTTTTTTCTCTTTTTTAATCGAATGGTTCGTTTACGACATGTACGGGGATATAATAATCGAAATACGAGTTGAGCAGTTATCATTTTCAAGAAAGTAAGTAAAATTTTATCGACATCCGGAGAGGTTAGTTTGGAGGGTTTTTTGAATAATTCGAATGCGAAAAATATTTTATAAATCCGTTAAAGAAATCTGAAGTAAATCCACGGACCTGGAATTTAAGTTTTGAATACTTCTACATCGTATACTCCACTGTTCCACGTCTTAACGTGAATTATGTATCATTATTAATTATTCTATTTAATATCCTGATCATAATAAATCATTGCGTAATATTTTAAGATTTACTTAGAGGTTTCTCAATTAAGAACGGGTACCGGTGCGACCACTCTAACAAGTGAATTGTAACATTGTTTTACTTACTAATATTCCTACTGACATTACATTACAGCATTCGAAGCCTCGTATACGAAAAATGATTAACATATTTAACATAATATAGTAATTGTTTCGGAACGACACCTAGTGTGTCCTCGCAACACTGGTTATAGTGAAAACACGGTCCGCACAAACAATTTCTACTGGACGCGATAAGTTCAATAATGAAAAATACTATAACCCCGAGGGATCGAAAACAAGTGCTGATATCATCTCTAAGAAAATGAAATGGCCGACAGAGCAGACTGAGCAGCGATGTCATTAGATGGTCTATACGAGTACAATGTACAACTACAATATTATTTCGCGACCCGTTCATCGTCCATTGTCCATAATATGAAAAACAAATAATTTATCGGTACCTCTTTGCCGATCGCGTTGAATCTATTGAATAAATTCCGAAAAATCCTCAACCACCTAATTATATACTACCGAAATAATCACGTGTGGCACGGTGTGGTGGAATGTTCTGCCGCAGTCAACGCTGTGGTTTTTCACCGCCCGGCGCTGCTACCAGTCGGATGGGTGACCGCACGACTCTTAGCAGCGATGTCTATACCTATACACACGCACAAACACTACCCACATGTTTGACCCCTACAGATTCTCTAAAGTTAAAAAAAAATCTACAAACCAAAAGCCGACATGGAGGGCTAATGGCCACAGTTGACGGGTCCTCCTTAGAAATAAAAATAAATAAAATAAGTACAATTTGGTTTTTGTTATAAATACTTTGTTATTACAAAAAAAAAACCTATTACTCGTGCCTTACTGAGTATGTGTAAAGATACTCAAAAATATTTAAAAAAAAAATGTTTTCAAATAAACACATATATTTATAATATGTATTTATATATATTCAAGTGCCATAGTGTTATGACGCAATGCGTCAGTTAATGCGTTAGTTTTTCACTCAAAATTATAGAGAATATCGGAATGAAATATATCAATGAAGTAGGTATATAACTATTATTTATCATCTTCCAAAGTATAAAATACGTATGAAAACTAAAAAATCAAGAATTTCGTGCTAACTATCGAAGCGTTAAAATTGATTACAAATGTGGATGCTTAAGTAAAATGAAAACAGAAATCATTTTATGTACTTCATTTTATGATAAATACGAGTAAGGTAGCTAACCTACTCATGGGCAAATTATGTTCATTAGGACTTTGACTTTGAAGTTCGTTCTGTTTTTGTGCGTATTTTACAGTTTCGTGGCTATTCATTCCCGGAGCAGTCACTTTAAGATTTTATATTAAGTGTGTACATTCCTCATTATAATAGAGCCTTCTGATAAGGCGCCAGACTTACGAGTCTTTAAGTGCAAAATACATTTATGAAACTATTGAATCTTCGTACGATTTTATGACTGTATAATTATTTGTTGTTATGTATATTGGAATCGGAAAGTTCTATTTAATGTATAATAATACGAAAGTACCGATCACAGAAGATAATTTTATACCGAGGTGACACACAACCAACCGTCGACCGAACAACCGGATGTTATCACCAAACTTCTCAACGAATTCAGATCTATTGACTATTATCACTCCGAATAGCTTTACTGACAAACGTCTTGGAACAAATATGTTTAATCCCGACTATAGTTCAATCCCCTAATTCATATTATCATCTCACTCACAATCCGTTATCACATTATGACATCTTTATTCATCATTATTATTCAATAGGTATTTGCTGTATTTTCCGTTTGTTGCGTTATGTTATAATCATCTACTATTGTCAATGTTAATTGTTAAACCTATGTAAATATCTATGCAATTGTTGGGCTGTAATGGTTTTTACTGAAAGCTCTTAAACAGAAATAGTAAAAAAAAACACGTTAGTAGGTAATGTTTTATGGCTTTTGTTTTGAATTGTTCAACTATCATAAAATTAATAAAATACGATACAGGAAAATGTATTTTGAATTTGAACATAAATATAAATATTTATAGTTAATCGTCCAAGGAAAATGGTAATTATCAATTATAATTATGGAACTTGCACTAAAGTGTAAAAGGTCCATGGTTGTATTACAATAAATTATTTAATAGTTTGGGTATAATCTATATGTACTCGTATTCAACGTTGACGCACAACGTTAACGCATATTTATAAATAATTGTTCGTTTACGGTTTAGTGAACATTTTATTCCCTGTTAAAGAGGATATTATTACAAACCATAACACTTACACTTATTTGTTTACAATTTATGTACATTTTGTTTTCAATTTATTGTATAATTGACCAAATATAACACGCTCTGGTAAAATGACTAAAATTTGTTTCGATAATCTGTGAATGTTTTTCTCTATAAAAAATAAAAAAGGAATTGTATCTATTCGATGAAAAGAAACGATGACTTTTTAATCTAATAGTGTCCGGTGAACTATTTAAATATAGGTAAAATGTAAACTCAAACTGTTGAATCAATTATCATGTTCGTAATTTAAACTTACTTGTTGACTGAGTAATTATAAGAAAAGTCTTTTATATAGGCATTACTAATCGTTGGTCTTCCAAAAAATATAAGACCCCCATTTAATAATATCATAATAATATCATTGTACTCGTACATTCGTAAAACATAATATTTACTGTCGATTTTGATAATTTTAGCAATTTAAATTTTCTTAAGTATTGTCAGCTGCAAAAAAAAATGAAAAACCTAACATGCAATAAAAACATATATTATTATTTAAATTTACAAGTGTCCAACATAAATATAAGATAATTTATCATTATATTATATAATTAATTTAAAGTAATTTGCGAAACCAATTTTTTTTAGCAATCTTGCAAATCTTTAACGTAACCGGAATACTATACTTTTTTTCATGTTTTCATTTCACGCGTATAATTCTGTCACATTTAAATATAATAGTCTTGGTTTATACCGTGAATCGTGATGAATAATTTATGTAATATAATGCAATATATATAGACCTCATATTTTTTTTTCATAAGCAAATCCATCCTTTTATATACATGTTTTGTACTTGCAAATGTTTTAACGAGCCGACCGCAGTATAAACAATTCATTCGGGGAAAATTGAATTTCCAATTTTTAAATTCTCATTTGTATTCCTTTTGATGGCTCTGATTTTCTACGAAGTCGTTTAATAATTCAATACTGCAGTAAGCCCATCATACGTAATGTTGCAGAAGAATGATAAAGTACAATATTTTTAGTTACACATTCGTGTACTATTTTTAATGTTTCCTTTCAAACCGGGAATGTACCCATATATATTTATATATAATATTTTTTCATGGTGTCACTAATAAGATTTCGTTCTCCATGTCGAACGATTTCGAGGTAAGGCTTTCCGTGAATGTCATTGTATTGTTCTGGAATACGTAGCGGTGCGCGTATATATTATTTTTGGTTAAGGATTCGTTTCCACCGTGGGTACAGAGCACTTTGATGTGAAAATATAGAAATAAGTACCCTGTTCCGTCGAATCAATTATAAATATTGCCATCGAGAATTCTCAAAATTATATCGACATACGCCGTGGTAATGTTGTTTCGAAACAATTTTGTTCCGTGTGCACCACCGTCGCCGTTCGCCGTCGTTGCAGGTCGTATTTCGTGGTGTGGCCAAAAGAAAACAAACATTTTCCCAGGAGGCTTTTTCGACTGGTATAGCATAGCTAGTACGCGTGCAAGCGTGTGTGTATGTGTGTGTGTGTGTGTGTGTGTGCGTGTGTGTGTGTGTGTGTGTGTGTACATATACCGAGGTGTATACCGTGTGGTAACAGTGTCTTTGTTCTGAATTAACGTGGCCCCGTTATATGTATGTATGCGCCGTGTACGTCCTGTTAAAAGGATGTGTAACAGAGTGAATGAATAATGTTCAGAGCACGTGCGTTATATCACTGAAAATCCTCATACGCCCACACACACACTTATGTGGCCTACAACCACTCTCGTTTACGAATATGCGTGTGCGTGTGTGTGTAGAGCTCAGAGCAGTATATATACAACTACTGCTTGCCTAAAATCGATATACTATATTATAATAAAATATTGTGTATATTATATAGATTTTCAGGAACGGGGATTGTGTGAAAAATAACGGTCTTATCTCGTATCTCACTCCGTCACTCATTACAGCTCTCTCTCTCTCTCACTGTATATCTTTCCCTCTCCAGCTATATCTCTCTTTTTCTCTCTCTCTCTCTCTCTCTTCGGATAAATAAGCCCCGCTACGAACCGTAAAACTTTTCCCCGACATCTTTCCTCGAATTGACGATTTCTTTTGCAATTGCCTTTTGGATTTCAGTAAGACACACACTACAGCAGCGCGCACACGTAAGCGTGTACAGTCTAAACTTTCGCCACGACCCGTGTCCGTCCGAACGGTCTGTAGAACACCATACCAGACGGACACAATCATCGCGCACAGACAAGGAGTGCAAGTTTTGTCCGGTACGCGGTGTGAAAAAAAAACACGCCATTATGTTTGTTTTCGCATGTGTGTCTTGCTGGCGTATTTTTATCTGCTACCAGAAGAATTATTTTGAAATTTTTTCTCCAACATTTGTTTTAACAAAAGCGAACAGCAGACGTCTCGGAGATTTCTATTTGTATTCCTCGTTATTTTTTAAAGCATATTATGAACGATGGGTTAGTGCGGGTTACATAAGATATTACGTAAGAACGTTATTATTAATATTATTACGTATATAAGAACATTCTTAACGTTTTATAATTTTTCACAAACGTTTTACAGTCAAATCGAAATTTTCGTTTTATCGTTAAGTAATATATTTTATTTATTGCGATACATTTATACATATACGGCAAATGATAATCATCCATTTTATGCCAATATTTAAATGTATTCAAAGAGAACTCGTTTATTTATTCTTAGCGCCATATTTGTTTATCGCCTTTGTTTCCGGTCATTTTTTTTAAACCAAAGTCTAAATATTATAGTCACCATGTAAAAAAATAAAAATAAAAATACACGATTTACACGAAATATTCCAATGAATAGGACATAAATAATTCCCCATAATATAGTTTATATACCACTATGATAACAACATAAACCTAGTTCATAAATCAAACTGTGTACACTATTTTCAGCGTATGGATTTATAGGGTTGGTGTTTTTCAGACCGAACAATCAACAATCTACTTGTTTATAACATAATAATTATTCTCATCACAATAAAACTTTAAAATAAGAACTTTGCTTCTCAGAAATAAACACAAACTTAATATAATAAAATTTATGCGAATCGGTGAAAAAATCTAACATCACTAAAATTGCAATTCTTGTAAATATCCTTAAAAATAAAATGTAGACATGAATTATAAATTCGGGAATATTATAAATTTAGTTTTGACATCATTGTTGAATAAAAAAATACATTGTTTTTTTTTACTTCAAACCAAGTAATTAAATAAAGCATACCTATATGGTAACTTTTTTTTTGATTTAAGGAATGTTCTGAAGGAATTTAAAAAACCTATATATAACATTTTCTTAGTACAATACTTTATTTTTGTTGTTACAAGATTTAATCACGTTCTTGATTAACTATTAAAATTTAATCGTAAAAATGAATATTACCGGGTAACGTAAAACAATGTCTCTCAAGTTTATTAACATACACGTAGTAAAATATAAACCTTTTAAGCCGAATATTTTTTTTATGTATAATGATTTCATTTATAGGAATGATCACTGATGTGAAACACTGATTTTCATTAACTACTGTATTATCTAAGTATCTACCCTTAAAAAATTCGGTATCTACCCTTTCTGTTGTTTAAATTTCTTTCACTGATGCGGTTAACTGATAATTACTGTATTTGTATATCGCCTCTTGTAGTTCTTGTTTTTCGGTTACAAAACAATATTGTTTATATCAGTTATTAACAGTCCGCTTTATAAGTATAAGAGTATTTTAACACGAAGTTTTAATTAAAGCACCTCTATAGCTTAAAATTAACTCGATCTAAGTTTAAAATTGCTACTATACAGCTATTTTGTACAATACATGTCATTATAGTAATCATAGAAATAAATCTGTGTTTTGCCTTCGCTATTTAGACGTCTACTGATTGGGCGAAATTTATTTTACTCTAACTTTTTCCACCTTCTCATCCGTGTGTACACATTACACGTTGTAGACGCACATTATCCATTCAATCCATTCAACGGGTAGGTATATACATTCGTATAATGCGCGGGTACGCACACAATGAACGTATATTTTATTCGTGTACAATGCGAAAAGTCATTGTTTCGACGGTGGTTTTTTTTCATTATTCGTAGAGAGGTGAATTAATTGTATGTCAAGTGATGAGTCCGTGCGTACTCTAATGATTTGAAAACAACGCTTGGAACCGCAACGTACATTTTTTTCTTCCGTTGAAAATCTAAAACTGGTCTGAACAGTCAAATTACGGTATTTTTGCAACGAATTTATTTCGAAAAATAATATTTACCGACTAGACGTATGTTATACACTCGGCCTTTGCGCACGATTGATTTAATGTCTCGGTAGGTATAAGGCTTTGTTTTTATTCTTTTTTTTTTTGTCCACAACGTTGTACGTACATTACAGCCGTTCTCTTTATTTGTCCATCGACTGTCGGTGGGGAACGTGCATAATCGACTCGTTGAATATGTTTGAAGCGATACAATTGTTCGCATCCAGCACTTCTTTCTCCCGATATTACTGTCAGGAAAGAATAATATGTGTATTTCATATATTAATAAATCTGTGGAAAACTCTTTGCGCCTTTCAGTGTGCATGTTAATGCGAAGTACACCTCGGTGTATTTCATACTTTAAAGCGTACATGATCGTCGTAGAAACATGTTTGACGTTGAAAAATTGTTGAAAAAATCAAATTTACGTTCAATGAAACATAGGTAATAGTATTTCATTTAAAACGCTTTATGTTCTACACTCAATTTGAACTATGGTTTAGTATACAGAGTGTCCCATCGGAATTAACACAGAGCGATATCTCCCGTGTTAATATTGATAGTCAAATTGTGTTTTTTTTTTATATGACCACACCTGGGCAAAGGCAATTTTGTTCACAATAGCTTGGTGAATATAAAATATGGATCATTAAAGAAGTTACACAATTCACTTTTTATTTTATAACTTTTTCAAATTTTGGAAATGGCCATTTTATAAGGAATATTGTTCTGAAAATGTTGGCGGGTTCAACTTTCAATTTTCATTAACTTCTTGTTTTTAATCATTTTTCTAGTTTACAAGAAAATAGTGTACTGTTTACATAATTTTATCTAATTATATTATCAGCAAACCTTATCGGAAAAATGACAAAACAAAAATAATTAACATTATTTCTTTGTAAACTTAATTTTTTTATTTAATTCAAGAAGTTATTGAAAATTAAACGCTGAACCGTCAATATTTTCTGAAAAAGAAGCTCCATAAAATGGCTTTCTTCTAATTTCATAAAAATTATAAAAAAGAAAAGTTCATTTTAAACTTATTTAACTATACACTTATATTTATTAATTTATTGTCAACCAAATTGACGTTACCCAGTGATGTTCATAAAAATAAAAGAATTTCATTATCTTTATTAACACGGACGTGATATCATTCTGTGAAAATTCTGGTGGGAAACCCTGTGATACTCATATATTCAATTCAGTCTTAAAACATTCGTCATTATACACACCTACATATTATTATATGGCCAAGCCATATAATTGTATTGATTTAAGTCATAACTAACAAATATATTAAAAATCTTCTTATACTAGAAAAAATGATTAACATAATTGTAATCAATTAATAAGCGATTTCAATTTGAACTATGTAAGTATTGCCAATTGTATTTAAATAATAGTTTGAACGGATTTTTTTACATATCTAAACATTGAACATACTCTGTTCTCTCAATCAAAACACTATATTTATATATTTCCACGAAAATATTTCTACAAATTTATTTCACTCTTATTAGTCGTTAAATTATAACTTTTTTATGAATATTTTAGGTGACACTCACCAATCATCCATGAGTTTGTACCTATGCATAGGTATATCCTATAATACCGCCAGTTCCAGAATTTCTATCCCAAAATCGCGTTTTCCTATCGCATCAGCAATTATATCCATATTAACACAAATATTATTTGTTCTGGACGTTCATTTGGCATTTGTTGGGTACGACTGTAATATAATCCTATTGCCACCTCGCATAGTTTTAACCGATGGTCCATTATTCGTAATTCGTAACGCAAAACCTACGTATAAATATAGGTCAGATATTCGAATCAATTACAGCAGCAGCTGACGCAACTTGACAATTCGTCGAGTTAACACGAAGTTTAGTTTTTTCCTTTTCTCCCCTCCTCCGCTATACCACGTGAGTGCCGTATGTGTTTATTATTATTATTATTATTATTTTTATTTTTTATTTTTCATCCGTTGTTAATAATATGTATGTTTGACAATCATCATCTATACAAATCAGTATACAACTCAGGCACACTTCAATTGACATTTTTCCAAACGTATAACGCCAAAGTGTATTTTATATTGTATAAACGTATTTATTTAGTCCTAACGAAAATACATATTATGTTTGATAAAATCCGTCTTCTCGACACGAAAGCAAACAGACCGTTGATATAATGGATTTTATTTTTTTTGGGCTTGACAATGAAAATATGACGATTATTATCATCTCTCGTCGGCGGCGAGCCGGGCGCGACGCGATTATAGATTTATTTACGTTCCATTACTATACACAGAAATAATAACAACACCGCGCTGGTAACAAACCGAACGGATTTCGCAAAAGTAAAAAAAAAACATAAAACAAACATTTTACGGCCATGCGCACGAATAAATTAAGGACTCGGGAAAAATTTAGAAAAATACCCCGTACGTCAATACCGGCGAATGCTGAACGTTCACTTGCGAGCGCTAAACTTTTGAATCTCATTGGCGCGCGTAGTGCCGCGCCGTTCGTGCTGAAATATTAAAATCACAGAGCGCTAAAGTATAACAATTTTATCATAATATTATGACAAGAATCCGCGCTCCATTGTCTGCACAAAATTACGGTAATTTATATGGCAGTGACGTCACGAGAATGTTTTTCACTCGACAGTTGCCCATGTACACGGGTCCTATACTTAGGTCTTGGGTGTGTTTAGGTGTTTTCCCGTTACGCTGCACCGCGGTTAGATAAATAATTATGGTCGTGAACAAATTTTCGGCCGGCGCTCGTATGCGGACGATTTGACTTATAAATGCACCGCGTACGTCATCCGGTACATCGTATCTCCACGGTGGAAAAAGCTGGCCCAGCCACCGTATACACTATAATATATGGTCAGGTTATAGAATCAAGTTGTACCAGTTAAGAATTAAAAATACGTTAACGCTTGAAATGTAACTAGGTACGTATATTAAAATATTATGTGAAAAACATACTTTTATAATTATATAAATTCAAAAACACTCGATTTATTTTGTACATTTTTCTCATAAATTGTGATTTAAAAAATATCATATTCTTCTTCAAATATTCGTTTTTTTTGTCCTTAATCAAAATAACATATTTGTGAAAATTTTTTGCGACTTATATACGATCAGAAGTGAGCCACAGTTTGACCACACCAGAGATGGCTCTGGTATAAACCCTTCAATCTGCAGGCTTGCGATAAAATTACTAGCGCTACGTCTCGAATAAAATTTCAACATTCCCTCGAAATAGCAGTATACTGCGTTGTTAATAGATCTGTTGATGTGGCACGTTGAGTGCCACGAACTTAAATTCAGGGGTGACTTGAATTCATTTCAAATATAAAGCAATCGTATGTGTTTTCACAATTAAAAAATAATGATTTGTGCGTGCAGTGTTTAGTCGTGTCTTGAAATAACACAGATTATATAAAACCTATACTGTTTTATATGTTTTTTTAGTTCACACTGTAATGTTCAATCTATTTTCATTTGCATCCAAATGGTTTCGTTAAAATTATTTATTTTTTTTATAAAATATAGTAAAATAATCTGTGTTGAACTCGTTTGGTCACACCTAGCTACAGAAATACGAAGTTATAAAATATAAATTAACACTCGATCTTCGCGGAGCACGGTGATGGTGAAACAGAAGCATTTTATTTATTTTTTTAAATTGACGTTATTGACTCCCTTTTCGGATTCTAGTTGCAAATTCTAGTCAAAACCGTATGCGCGTAGTGCACGTAGAATTGCATACCCCTACCGCTGACGGTTTATTACGTCGGTACGTGTATAGTTTACGTAATATTATATAATATATACGTTAATATGCACTTATAACAATATGTACGTATAGTTGTATTGTATGTATATAAAACCACTCTGTGTTGTAGGATGGGTGAGCTATTATTATATTAAGTTCATATTGTATCGACTCGGCCCATAACGATATCGAAATGCCTAATTTCATCGATTTTAGAACGTGCGCAGATACGCCATCTTAGTATTAATATTGGTAGCGCCTACGTACACGCAGCCATTAGACGTCGCTGTGATCGTTTTCATTAAACTTGATAAAAACGGGAACGACAACTATACATTTGAATCTTTTTAACTAGAAATTTTTCAACTAAAAATCGTCGATATCTCAAACTTTTCCCAAGTCCCTAGAATTACCTATTAAAAAAAAATGCAAACACATCGTGCTCAATTTTAATATTTCCGAGAACAACTCAAAGTTCCAATTTTATTTGTTTCTTTAGTTTATTTATTTTAATTTTGTTCTTGTTAACTACAGACCGCGAGGACCGAAAACCTAATTGTATTTTTATTTTGAAAGTTGCACTGTTCATAACTCTATAGTTCTACTATGGAAAATGTCAACATTTGGTTTTCTGATATTGATTATACTTACATATTATACCGCATATACGTGTATTTTTTTTTGTTGAACGTTATGTACCTTGTATACCAGGGGTGGCCAAACGGTCGATCGCGATCTACCAATCGATCGCGTACGATTTAAAAGTCGATCTTTGGAATTTTATTAGAATTTGTACTTGCAGTATACACTGATCGTCTCAGGTGGTTTAGACTCGCAAATCATTGTTATCATTGTTCATCATTGAAACTCTGGTCGGCGTTCTCTGCTCAAGCCGACGTTCCTAAGAAAAATTTTTTCTTTGTCGATCTCTACTTGCAAAAGTTTGGCCATCCCTGTTGTATACAAACGACAGACGCATTGATCATCACAAGTATATCAGGAGAAACCTCTGACCTTCTCATTTCTATCGGGGACCTAATCTCTTTAAACCTAATTTTTTAATCTACTCACAGTTGTTAAACATCATATAAAAATTATAAAAATTATCGAGGGGCATCTATGCCCCGAATCGCCCCTTTCTAAATACGCCACTGTAACGAAACGATAAAAAAAAACAACTTGTGCCGCATACCGCAAGGAAATTTTAGAGCTCGTTAAATATTTGTGTTGTCACGTGGAGACGTTTTTCCAACTGGGATGCAGAATAAAAAAATTAAAATAGGCCTGGCTTAAATTTGACACACCCTTAAAATAAACTGGAATGTCGCCTCTGACGTAAATCTTATTCATAAATAATAATAATAATAATAATAAGATGTCGGTAAACCGTGTACATGATATGTGTATACACGCGGGTAAATACGTAATACAAAAAAAAATATTAAGTTCCTCCAAACTGTGCGACGGAGGTAATGACTACACTCGCGTTTGATAAGTTATTTACGTTTTAAAATACTACAGAGGAATAAATAAATTATGACTTGCGGGATGTAGCTATAAAGTGTGACCGAGAAGAAATCATAAACCACTTCCTTATACTTATATATATATATACGTATGTCAAACGCGCGCACGTATTTCCAGTAATGGGCAACAGAGTTCAAAAACTGAAAGGAAATCAATAATTTGTCGCTTTAACAGCAGAACACTGTACGTGACGTTTTCGGAAAAAAATAACCAATGTTCAATAATATTATTAATAAATATCCCGGTGGTCTCGAGTCCACATTTCTCCGGGAATAACGTAATGCACTTCCAACTTAGGTAACCAGAAAAATATTCCCGAAATGATTTCAGATTACTCCGGGCTGCTTAGAAAAAATGTTTTCTATTTTCGTTGAATTATTCAATGCGCGTTAAAAACAACTGGATCGGTTTTTTCACAATACAAAATACATCAAGACAACTGCATGCATTCGTAAGAAACAGGAAACCTATTAGCACCGCTGTAAACGTTATTTTACATCAATATTTTTCTCTCCCGAAAACACTTTACCGGGCCGCAAATGCCAAAGTTTCTCTGCGGATCGTAGACAGAATACTCGGCTGGTCGAGAACTTTACATACACGTTAGATCCATGGATCATTTTCATTAATCATGTTCCTACGTCGTTTTTCGTGGAAATCACGAACGACGACTACCCGGAGAAATGTCTTACCGGTCTTTGACCGATCGAAACCATCGGAATCACGTGATAATTATGTACATAATACATGTTACACGCGTCTTATAAAAACACTGTGCATACGATGTTTCGTTGTAACACGAACGTTATACCCGTAGCGCCTCTCACGGACACGGCGATATTGATGTGCACGATACCAATTTCTAAAAAGGTGCTCTCCGAGGAAATAAAGGTCTTGGTTCACATGTTACGCATACCAGCTATCTTTTCACGTGTAAAATATATTTCTGTATAACATTCTGAACGTACAACATATATTATTATACGTATGTGTGTGTGTGTGTGTGTGTGTGTGTGTGTGTGTGTGTGTATGTGTGTGTGTGTGTGTGTGTGTGTGTGTGCGCGCTCTCGCGCATGATTTATGCACCAAGAAATGTTTTGAATAAGGAATATCGTTTTATACTTCTATATATGTATTGCTCCGTGTTCTAACAAGATTACGCTGTGTTGATGGTCATTGACTACAAAATCCGTGCTATTAATATATCGACCGATTTGTGCCCCGAGGTGACGCTCGACACTGTTTAGCGCATCATATAACGTTTTTATTAGGGTCCACAAGTCCGCGATACGACTGCGCATAGCCTGTTGTAATGTTATGATGACCATGTACGACGTACGTGATAAAGCGCGTGAACAGAAATTCGGTAACTTCAATGTTTCCCGTGTGTTATTTTTCCGGGTAACTTATAACGTCTGCAAACGCAAACGTCTGATGACTATTGCAATTACGACAGCCATCGTGAACTGTCAAGAGTCGAAGAGCTCCTGTGCGGCCTGTCATACCAAAAGCCCCTGCAGCAAATTGTTTTAAATTGCCTCATATGTGTTAATATAAATGCCCCAATCCTAACCCAGAAAAAAAATTCTAGCGACCCAAGCTTAAGAGAAGTGCCGTATCCAACAATGGGAACAAATCCCAACGACAAATCCCACGCAAAAAAAAAGTTTGGCCCTCAAAATTAAGCACGATGAATTATTTTTACTAACATAATATATAGGTGATGGAGCCCCATACAACTGATCTGACTACGATATCTATCCTCAAAAGCCTGAGTTCATAAATACTAAAAAGTTAGATCATGGGATTTAAAATATTTACGACATTAAAACATATTAATATATGTATAAATGTACCCTGAACGGTTCTATCAGCAGTTCATGGGACCTCGACTGTTGGTGACGGACAAGACCAAACGGGGGGTCGTATATATGACGACACGACCTAGTTAGATAGTACCACGGCTCTCGCATTCGGCCGCAATCGTGCAGTAGAGCAAGATTGCGGTTTTCATCTCTTTTTCAGCTATATTTCAATGCACGCGCACCATGTGCTTGGTTAAATTTCCGCGGTTAGGTTTAACCTTGATTAGTAATAAGTAAATGTTTTCTAATGCGATAAATCATCACCAAAAGTAGGTGAGTAGCAAAATCAAATCCCATCCTGCGTTCTCATATTTCATACACCTACAAATGGCACGTGGTATTTTACTGATGTGCCTATATTGGCATCATGTACGGAGAGACTTCAGATACAAATATAATTATTTTATCAGCTGAGCTTCTCGTATAATTTTAAAACGGAATATATTGTACATTCTCTAAATGTTGGTAAACACAATATTATATGGTGTTGTTGTTTATTGTTAAAAAATTTAGGTTTTTCTTACGAAAGAACGATCAAAATTAAATATCAATATTTATTTATACGAGATTATAACTGTGATTGTAGTACATCGAATGAATAAAAAGATCTTTGTTACTTTTTCAAAACCTGGAGCCTAGAAAACGCTATTATGGGCTTTGCGATGCTACACGTATGCCACGAAAAACCAACAAATCATTGATACGGATGAAAAAAAAACCAATAATAAACGACTGCGTCATCTTGAACAGAAAATAATCATAAACAAATATTCGAACCACCGCTTCAAATCAACACACAAACATTACAAAATCAATATCACACACGAAACAGTCGCCGAAGAAAACTGACACAAACACACACACAAACACACACACACACACACACACACACACACACACACACACACACACACACACACACACACACACACACACAAACACACGAATTGTAACCCACACTCCACCATCAATCAGCGCGAATGGCTTCTCAACTGAATTTAAAACGGAATGAAAACAATAATTATGTCACTACGTAATTGGTAAAACCCGAAAAACCTCAACGCGTTACTATACATTACTTCGATATGATGTTTAGCAAGTCATTTAATTTGATCAACACAGCCATGAAAATCCCCCCCCTCACAGGGATTGGAATCCGAGAGGGTTTTTTTACGGTCGAATATAAAATAATAACCACATCGCAGCCGTGTGACGTCATGAAGAAATATGAATGATCCCCCTTTTTCCGTGATGAACTCTTGAAAAGTTTATTACTAATTTATATGTTATCATATAAAATTATGTATTGATACGTTATCACTATGGCTGGGAATGTAATGCCCTATAAAACCCCAAAAAATACCCTTAAAAAAATGATTTTATGTTCTAAAAACTATAAATAATGCACTCAGATAATGCCGTTAAATTATTTTTATTTTTCATAATATTTTTATAAATTTTTCAAATAATATTTGATAAAATTAATTAAATTGTAAAAAAGGTAATTTTTATAGACAAAACTGCAAAGATTATCCTAAAAAAGTGTTTTTCACGCCATAACACGGTATAAAGTGATTCTAAAAATATGTTAGTCTATGTTAGTTTTGCTGCAGACGTCACCACTCGTCATCTAGGTTTTGTTGTAACTACTATGAATTGTCTGATAATATTATACGAGTACCTATATACATAACAGTCGTTTATATTTATATTGAAAACACGTTAGAGTATAAAATCTTGAAATGTTGTAGTTGAATTTTGGATCAAATACCAATGATGCCCCAAAAACACCAAGATGTTCTATAATATGAAGAAAATGATTTTAAAATTAAAATTTATCGTAAAACGCAAAATAAAGTGTCTTCTTCTCATTTATAAGTACGTGAAATGCATATGTAATGGATTTGTGACCATACGAGCATTGCCCAGCAAGCTAAGGAAAAAATGCAAAGTGCATCGAAATCCAAGCCCTAGCTATCACCATAAGAGGACGTGTGTCAAGAACGGGACAAATGTCGACGGTAACGTACGGTTGAATAATGAAGCATCGGGAAACAACGGACAACTATACGTGGTCAAGACTGACGGAAAAACAAAAGGAAAAGTTTCGGGAAAGCCAAACGCGTAAAGGGATGTATAAAATTACACTCGCGCTCGTCCGAGTCAGCTGTAATGTACGCGAAGCCAATTCACCAGTCCCTTTTTGGAGTTTGGCCGTCGAGCATAATCCGCCATCCGCTGGGATACTAAAACACAATTATCGCGGCCGTACGAATTACACTCTGCGGGATTGCCACGAGTACACCCTTGGATGAGCGCAGGAAACGGAATTCCACCAAATCGCGGCCCTTCGGACATCCATCCTAACGAACGCGCGCCCCCGTCGACATCCTCAGGTGTCTATAAATTTGTCTTTGACCAATGTTCAAATAATGCCGTTGCGCTGATGTTATGTACCCAAGAATAATGACCGACGGTGACAAAGCCTTTAATCGTCAAGAATGAAAGACTTGCCGCAGCGAAAATCAGTGTCACCGAAAATAATTCAGAACTTATGCAGCCCTCAAACGACTTCAAAATGTATTCTTCGCGCAACGATGAACGAATAACAATAAATTCGTATTAATCCTGTACGTCGTACGA
Source organism: Periphyllus acericola (assembly GCA_949715065.1). NCBI lineage: Eukaryota > Metazoa > Arthropoda > Insecta > Hemiptera > Aphididae > Periphyllus > Periphyllus acericola. The sequence goes on from OX454268.1 coordinate 30,170,844, forward strand.
TACGATTTCAGTGATTGTTTACTAAAACGGTTTTGTTTGAATAATGTTATGATTTTAGAAAATATAATCATCACTCTTTATCACTCGTATATAGACGTACAATTATGGAAGATGTTCGTTTTTGTTGACATGATGCATATATTTTGTTTATTGTTATTATTTTTATTATTATTATTGTTATGATTATTATTTTCGTTCGTTTGAAATTAAATTAACCATGAGTCATGAGAAAATATTTCCCAAGTTCTAAGACCATTGAAACCTTATTTTGAGTCCATTCTGTCCATAAGACAATGTGTTCTTTGTTAATTTGTACTTAAACATTAATATAGTTAATAACCATTTTATTATATGTTTATAATTGAATTACAAATGGATTATTTATTTCTATAACGTAATGTGTATACGAACGAGTATAATTTTTACCCAAGTACTATACTCGAATAGGTACCTCTCACGTGTTTTACCTACAATTTCCTACCGTCAATACCATATAATTTTATGGTGTGATTACTAATCATACAATTTAAATTAAAAACAATTAATTAACATATTTCGTATACATAATAAAATACTGAGTGAACTTTAAATAACTATTTTATAGTTACAAAATAGAATAAGTGTGTGGTGGTCACGGTGTTATAGAAGTACGCGTATGCGGTGAAACAAATAAAGTTTTGGAAACAATATTCGCTGCGAGCCAATCAGACAAAAGGAGTTATTATATTTTTCATAATATAAGTATGGCTTAGAAGTTAGAGTGCTTAGATGTTTTGGACGAAACCAATACTTATATTTCAAACCATGTTGACATCCATCCGAAGAATTATCGGACAACAAAATGAAATGTTTTGGCTTGAGAGTGTGCAAGGTCTTAGAAAATATTATCATGATAAAACATGATATCGTATCATATAATATAAAAGCAGTTTTTCGAACAAAAATTATTTGAAAATAATATAACTCGTCCGGACGTTTTGGGTAAGCTCAATTTTTGATTTCAGACTGCCGTGACAATCGCAATAAATTGTTTTTTATACAAATAAGCACGTAACAGCCATACAAAAACCTATAAAGTATCACCGATGGGTGATAAAAACAAAAAACATTACTTAAAAAACACATCCCCTGGCAATTGAATCATATGCGTATCCCTATATTTAAATGGGTTGAATTACTATTTGAATAAAAAGTTTTATCCTCAAACGCCAACAATTTACGTCACGTTACAAGTTTTAACCACTTTTAGTTTTTCAATACTAGTAATTATTATAACAATAACAATAATGATTTACAGCGATTTTAATAAAAAAACGGTTTAATTCAATTATTCATTGTTATTATACGAATACATTTAATATTTTTTTTTTAAATAAATCATTTAAGTATCATATTAAAATATACTGTCAAATGTAGAAATAAAATCGCTTCTACTTTTTAGCACATTACGATATAAAATACGAGAAACAAAACTAGTGATTGAATTGCCCTAATGGCTCATAATTCTTATAATAGAAATTCTGCGTACAGCAATATCTACATTTATCGTAATTAAGTGATTTAATCAAATATGTTAAGTATATATACGATAACAACTACAAATTTAATCGTTTAATAAATCGCAGTACTTAAAACGGACATTTAAAATGATTTAATCGGATACAGAATATATAATAAATGAAACTGAACTGTGACGAATTAAAACGTCGATTAAGTTTAATGTTATTTTTCCCCTTGAGCAGTTCAACAATATAATGCAAAATCACAATTTAAATATTTTATTAAACTGAAACAAACTCTGTATAAAGTATCAATCAAAAGCACAATTTATCAACTTAAAATGCTTCCATTATTTGACCAAACGTTAAACGGTTTTCATTTTCATGAATAATTGTATATTTTACTGTGTAACTGTTTTACTGTTTTACCTTTGTATTAGATTTTAAATTCGTATTTTTAACTTGAAATACATATAATCAAAATTATGAAAACAATTTTTTAATATCACTCGTGGAACCTATATAATGAAATTAATAGTGATTCCTTCCTTAAAACCGCGTTACTAAATTATGTTTTAATCTCGCGAATGATCAAAGCAATTGATTGTAAAATTAACTGAGAAAATAGAAGCCATATACTTTAAACAAAGTTATTTGCAAACACAATCATACAATAATATTGTGTTCAAACGCGAGTACTATCTGTACGATTTCGCAGACATAGCTATAACAAAATAAGTTTAGTTAAATTTGGTGAAAATAATATTCCTACTAACGGTTACTAAAATAATAAAATGATTTAATGTAAAAACAATATAAAGAAGGGTCTGAAATACTTCTCGATCCGATGTTTATTTAAATGTGAAGACTCGACGTTTACATAATGCACCTAAGTACGAACTCTTTAAGTAACACACACCAGTTGAGTAGTATTAAGACTTAATAACACACAGCTTTTGGCTACATCTAATTTTATTTGTGCAATACATAACCGCGATTCTATTTAAATAAGTGATAAAAAAAAAGTTCCATTCGAATCGTACGAGTATAATAATACGACCTTGTGTAATATTTATAACAGTACACATGATTACAAAATTCGTTCTGTCAGTGGAAACACGTGACGAAACTCAAAAACTTTATATTTTAACTATTGACTCGTAGGTAGTGCACATTTAATTAAAAAATATAATAATCACACACAAATCGGTGTTAAATAAACAGCATAATGCCAAATGAAAAGTAACGCAAATGCAGTAAGCAACTACGAAAAATTCCAATTGTAAATAATTAAAATATGTAGACAACAAGGGTATGTCTGCAGAGATTCATATTTTCATACGATGATGCAGTGTACTCATTCCGTTTGAATAGAAATCGAAGTTTATTAATTTTTATATTATTTTTTTGTTTGCAGGTATGTAATTTTGGAGTACAAGTAATTTTATAGAAAAGACGCGTTATACGTAAGTAGAAATTATATTTAATTTACAGTGAACAAGTAACGGTAGTAAAACAATGGTAGATACAATTGATACAAAACAGCTACGAATGTATCTGCCATTATGATTTGAAAATATTCGTAAATTACTAAAAAAATAAGTACGAACGTAAAGATTCACGATCGATGTTCATATTATATTATATTTGTATTATATTTTCTAAACCGATAAAACATGCGGTTATTATCAAAAGAATATACTTTAAAGCAAGAGTCGAAATAAACTTACAATGTTTCATACCGTAAAGATAAAATTATGATTATTTTTATTAATCACCTATAACTATACGTTTTTACAAATAAGACTTATTGTCTTCGTCGTATGATCATTTCTAACCACAATAATGAACGCTCCGGACCGGAAATCAAATCTAGAAAATAAAAAAAATTAACCGTGCTCGTCGCGAGGAATAATCGATTGATGCTTATTATTTGTCTTAAGATGTGACATAGTCGTACCGCGTGTGCACATCTTCAAATGTAAATCGCGATCCCCGAAGCGCTATAATTCTTGAACGGTAATCTGCACGTACTGGTTTCTAAGCTGATTTCAAAACCTACTCATATTTATTCTTTATCACACCGACCGTTCTAGAGTCGTAACGAATGCTACGGTGAACTTTGAAAAAGAAAAAACGACCGACGCAAGAACAGACAAAAACTCTGGATGACATAAAGATAACCGCGTTCGTGCGTCCGTATTATAACGTAACTTTTGTCTCGCGCCCGTTATTTCTCTCGCCGAATCCGTTGAGCGAACCCTCGCGGTCTAAATGTACATGTACATAAATAATATAAGGATACTGTTTTATTTGTTTCTCGAAGCCGTAGCTTTCGTACGACTATAGTCGCGTGGAAGGAACACTCGATACAGTAAGACGTGGAGCAACGTCAAGGGTGAAAAACATAATAATATCCGTTGGAGCTGCAGACAATTGGACAGATGATCGACAGCTTTGTTAGAGAATCACAGCAGTAAACTCTTGAATCGGCTATAATTTGTAACAGTTTTTTCTTCTTTTATTTAATCCCATTTAGTTTAAAGAATGTAAGCCAAGTATACGAAAATAGGTAGAGCTTAAATAACATAATTTTGTTCAAAACAGCCTATATAGTATGTATACTATATAAATATGTTTCACGTGAACTTGCTAGACATTTTTATGAAATTAATGTTTTGTTTATCACATCAATGTTGTTTTAGCAACAAAATATTTATTGATTCGCATCAAACGTTATCGGTTACTCGGATCTCCTTATTAATATTATGTTACTTATACAACCGCTACACTGTTTCATCGGTTTATCATTTATTGCTCTGTTGCGGAATGCCAATAGTGTTATTAAATAGTTTTCACATTAGATAGTAACCGGTAGGTAACAACAATAAATACCAGTTTTCACGATATAATACGATATAATGTATTTTTTTGGGCCGATTAAATGGATAGGCGTCGTTATTTAAAAGCCATCCTATATACATTTTACTTGTATATTATAATTATGTTACTAACCAGTGTTCTCTACGAGTCTGTGTGTGTGGGTGTGTGTATGAGTGTGCGTGTGTGTGTGCGCATGTATGTATAAATTTGTGTGTGAGAGTGTGCGCATAAGAAGCCCCTTCAAAATTTGACCTACGGTTGGTGTTGGTTTTGCGAACACTAAGCTATAACACTATAGGCAAGTAGGTGCTGTCGTATTCTCAGTGTATGTAATATGTTCATACATATTATTTTAATCCTTGTCGTTCGCTCTCGAATTAACGAGAATGTTGTTACAACATGATATACACATACACACACACACACACACACACACACACACACACACACACACACACTCACACATCTACTCACAACACGCTTATCATTACCGGACTGCGGAGAATTCCGAGTTTTATAAAAAGAAAAAAAAGGTGTTTACCAATGCTTATGAAAATCAGAATTTCCTGTGCACACGAAAAGCTTTTATATAACATCGAATTAAACTTACGTTCTGATATAATTATTGCACTGCAGTTATAACTATCTTGAACTTAATTTTTGCGTTTTTTTCGCTTTTTATTTTTTTCATCTTTTCACTTATACATACGCACTTTTTTCCGTCACCGTCGAACAATCAACAAACTAATGATAATAATATAAATAATAATAATAATAAATCATTGAAACTGTCCAAATATTATATGTATTTTCTATACTCTTTGCAGAATGGACTCTTAATTTACTTTGTCTGTGTCAATAGAGGTACATATAGACTATGCAATGTACGGTAATCATTGTATACGGTGGACTTGCTGAAGCCGCTACAGTTTTAATTCGAGAACACTTTATGCATTTTCTATTTGCAAGAGCGTGCAGCATTGTACACCTACTCTATAATGTATTCTTCAAAACTCTAGTGCCGAGTGATTTAATTAAAAGAAAATAGTCAACATTTCCATACAGGATGTTTACACATTATTAAACATTTGTGTACATTATGTGTGTCTCGCGTCATTTTTGCTAAACATACAATTGAGGTTGTTATATTTGTATCAACAACAATATAATTAAATTCGTGAACGTTAATAATTGATACGCGTTTTGCAGTGAGAGGCGAACAACACTCGTGCTTTCCAGAGACAATAATATACCGTTGAATATAATATTATGCGGTATGCCGTGTAGCCCTGCAGGTACTGTACAGGATGATCGAAATGCTTAGCAGTCGCTTTTCCCGCTATTTTTCACCGTTAGAACTGTTCCCGAACCGTTTGAATAATAGTCGTACGCAATTTTTATTTTTCTACATCCCGCCGGTCCATTTTACGTGCAATAAGTGATGAGAAGAAAATAAAACAGTGAAATGGTAATATCTTAAAGGGGAAGTCGTTTATAACACCTCAGTTATTTGAATTATTCATCTCGGTACACCCACGTAACGTATGGGTTGTGGTTTTTTTTTTTATTTTGTTTTTTCCACTCTCCGCTACACTATCGCGTATAATATCTTATAGTCTCAGCGGTTTTTGTTGTATACCTAACAATTTCCGATAGGTTAATTACGAGAAGTAACTGATTCAAAATCATGTCTTAAAAGTTATTAGTAATTTTGTTTGTGTAATATTCTTACCATATTTGTATAATATTACGGTTCGGTTTACAATTAAATACGAGTAGGTAGGTAATAATCTTCTGGAGGCAGTATTTTCGTTTAACTTTTATGATTTTCTCTCTAAATATAGTGTATACAACTACGAGTATTCAATATATTATACTATTTGTCGTAGCCGCCCGTACACAATTGTGTAGAATAAAATACATAATAATGTAATTTATAATATACAATCATACAAATAACCCAACTGCAATATGACTTCAAGATGAAAACTAACGAATAACAGTTGAACAAATGTACGAAAATATATTATCTTATTCGGACGGGTCTTGTGAGGCTTAATAAATAGTATGATTTGAAATCTGAACAAGCATAAACAAAATTACTTGATAACAATCAACACTTGCTCCGGTAGAAAGAAAACAAACTATATATGACGTGTTGTGGGCATAATGGCATATATACTATAAAATTACAAACATAATATAGTTTTCGAACTAAACATTATATTACGTACTACATAATTCGTAATTCGTATAGATTATTTTGATAACCACCACTTAATGTGCTTTTATTTTTACTAGACTGCACATGTTCATTCGGGCATCGTATAATATTTGTACGTTATCATCGCATTAGAAAAACGATTCTGAGCGCCGCGCCGGCTCGACTTTCTTAAGGTACCCATAACGTGTATACGTATATAATACATAGGTAGTCCATACAAATTTAATACTCGTTACACAAATTGCTGTTCAACACTTATTATATGTGTTTCGGATATAGATGAAAATATATAGTAGTAGGATATGACCTTTAATTTAAATGTCAAATATTATATTATAACAAAAACTGTAAACTCTCGGAAAATACAATTTTTAAATGACATTGTCATAAGATAATATTATGATGAAAACTTTTCACAGTATATTCTGTACTATTTATATAACATGTTCATAAGAAATCTATGTTGTCGAGATTTTCGAGATATTTTCAACACACTTAAATCATATCATTATATTATGTTATGAAAATGTCTTTCCTCCTAACTCATAAAATTGTATACTTTATTAAAAGTACTTTGCGAATGAAGTTATTTTGCCGTCATTTTTAACGGCAATAAAAATATAACGACATATAATTTTGATATTTTTTTAACTCTAGTTAAAATATAACATATAAGAAAAAAAACTTCTAGGTTTAATAACACCTTTACCTTTGCCGGAAAATTTACAATTTTGCAGAAAATTTCTCCATTTTTGACCTAGAATGGTTTGTTTTTGCAGAGGTCATTCTGTCAAAACTCGTTATGATAAATCGCCATGATTAGTTGCCATAGTAACCGCGGTTCCATTTCGGTTTATGAATTAAATATAATTATTATTGGAAACTCATCAGGATAATTACAGTTTTTTCCACGTTTTTCGTTACACCGCCAGCGGCACCAACAACATTTCACAAAATATATCCTATGCACACCGATGTCAGAATAACAGAGAGGATACTCTATATTTTATTTATTTACGGTTTTTTTTTCACGAATTTCCGTAGTTTTTCAAAGTGTTCGAAACTGCTGGAAAATTTAAAAAAATGACTTCTTTAAAGTACCAAATAGATGAATGAGATCTCCCATCGATTTAAAAGACATCAAACTTTCGGGAAACTCTTTTTATACTAATAAAAGTGGCTACGCACGTGAGTAATAAAAAAAAACTACACACATCATTGTAGTACACCAATACATTCCTTTCCAGTGGAATTTAAAATTTCGAAAACTTAATAAAAAATAAAATCTTCTCTAAGCACGTCCCATGAGTATTATTTTGTATTAGCTTTAAACATAATATAGATAATGTATTTTTTGCATTTGTTTTTCCGTAGTAATGGTTCTACTTATGAGTCAAAGTACGTAAGTCAAGTATAATCAGATGCAACCCTAATAATTTTTCCTGAACTCATAAAATATACCAGTCTGAAAATTTACAAAATGTTTATATAATAAATCTTATAAACTATGTTTGCTTTTTTTATTACATTAAATCATAATAAATCATTTTATCAGTTTATTAATAAAAAATATTTTTTATTACCTCAAGTTTCGTATTTTTCTCACCGTAATATTTTCGTGTCACTTAAACAATTTTTTTTTTCTGTAATATTATTAATTGCAATGGGCAAATGCCATAATTATTCTTAGATGCGCGTACGATCTACCTCTAATTTTTTAGATTCAAAGTGAAACGAGGAATGTATATTGGTTTTATTATGATGTGTGTTTTTTTTGTGTCTGTGTACACGATTTCGACCAGAAGGATAGCTCCGATGAATACAAACATGGTACTTTTCCGAACGGAAATTTCGTCTAGTTGGAATGTTGAGAATGTAATTTTTTGAATTTCTCAACAGTTTTCTGATCAACGGAAAAAAACTATAAGAAAAAGTGCAAAAATCTTTAAGCGAAATCGAGAATTGAACTTTTGCAGAGTCTAGTGTTTTCGTCACGCACGATCCACAATTGTTTACTTTTCATAGGTACAAAATGGTTAATACTATTGTCTTCATTTGGTTGTTATTTTATAATAATTAATCGTTGCTTCTCCAAAAATGCATGGTTAGGTTAGTTATTATCGATAATATCGTTTAATAGAAATCTCATAATTTTCGAAACATTTATTTTTTGCAAAAGTTTAACTTACCTTATTAAAAAAAATTTGATTCCACTACAATATCGACCATTTTTATAAATATAAGATGATCTACCTGACTTTTTCACTCAAAATCTTTTTTTCTGAGAGCAATGTTATGTTGGTTTCAAGTTTATAAGGCCCATTCCTATATCTCATCCGACCATGGAGTTTTGTCCGTTTTTTTTTATATTCATTTTATTATAAAACTCTAATTGTTCAAGTATTTGAACATTGAACATATTATACAATACGACCCTTAATAATTGGTTCGGTCGCTAATTATGTTATGGACAAATATCAATTGCTCTCATTGTTTAAAAAATATTATAATTCAACATGGTTCTTATTATCTTAATAAAATTGCACTTACCATAAGAGGAATAAAGTAACGCTCGTCGCCTGCGATAATTCCTTTGCAGAACGCCACTTGCACTGTAAAAATGCGTTACTTTTCATTGTTGCACACAACAAGATGCGAAAGGTTTTAAAGTTAACAAAAAAAAATTGCATTCTTGTCAACAACCATAGGTTTCTTTAAAAATGTTCAGGGTTCCCCACACGGTTCGGCTGGAAAACTTCAATTCCCCAAACAATACGCTCAATGAGTATTTCCTTAATTTGATACACGCGTTGCATTGCCTGCGTAAAGAACGACACTTAAATTTTCCGTATCCTGTTACCGTCAGCAGACAATTGAAACCGTAACCGCAGTGCCTCGGCGGTACGTTTTCAGTGGTGAACGCGGGGTGAAGAAAAAAAGGTTAAAAGGCGGAAGAGAACGGGCAGCCTTTTTGAGCTCGTTCATTGTTTCCCAAATCGTCGGTGCAGCGTACTACGATCTCCGTACGTAAATGCGTTGCGGCAGTGGCTTTGCCCGGGCGCGCCGAGTTGATGACGTGAATAATACACCGCTGTTCGTGGTCTAATTAATAACTGCTTTTAAACTACTTGGCGACGTTCACCATAAGCCTTCGCTCAAAAACCACACCCTTAACGTCTCCTTTTAAAGTCCTAGTGCTGTGCGGCTTTCGCCGAAGAAACCGCGAATTTTGTTCATTTCGCCGCAAACGAACGGAGTCTGTTTGCCGGCAAAATACACTGACAGCCGCTGACGCGGCGCACTTGATTTCGAGTTGCTGTACTATACATGTATAACGTATACGTACATCAGTGACCGCGCGCGGGGTCGGCGACAAATCATAAGAATGCCTTGATTGTGCGTCCATTTATCAAACTTCAACGGAATGGTGAGATGTCGTTCTATAATATAATAACGCCCAAAAGAAATGCGAACGCAAATATCTATGCGCCGTATTATAATTTAAAATAATACTAGTGCCGGAAAGTGAATATTTCAAAATATATTCGATCACTCGAGACATCAGTGCACCGGACACTTTATGTAGTCATATACTTTATATACAGTCGAATTGTATAACGATAATAATTTCCGTTTTCAAAACAATGAGCAAAAATCTGACTTTTATATTTTTGCCTTAAATGTATATAAGATTTTCGATAGCGTCGAGTCTTATAACTTTTATAATATATCCCTTCCGTGTGCAAACGACTTTTAAATAATGTAGTGGTCGCCACTTCTGACGTGATCAATTTACAAACATTGACGTCTGAAAATATAATGCCACATCAATTTTTCTTTGTTTTGTAAATGTTTAGTAAATTATTAAAGTATCCATCGAAGTGCCAGCACAATAATAATAGTATGACAATACCGTGTCACGTTCAATTTAATTTATAACCAATGTGTGTTCTGTAACAATTTTCGTTGTATTCTTAAAAATCTGCACAGTCGATAATCGATTTTCAATAATATTATGACAGCGGGATCGATGGGAAATATAAAAATTTAACACTCACATCTTACATTAGACTTGGTGTTTGTTAAAAAATATATTAAGCCGGAAACTTATTTATATATATATACGTATTGTTGGTTTTTATTTTCTTACATTTATATGAGAATCATCTTTTTTTACTTAGGTACCCGGTAGGTATTGTTTCTCTGCATGAAATTATAGTTAAAAAATTTGCAGAGTGATATTATATACCGTATACATATTTTATACGTACTGTCTAGACGAAAATCGTTCAATGCTCATTTCTATTAAACTAACGTTTCTAATTTAATACAAAGGTATCTTCGAAACAAACTCAAAATGTGGCATTTTGATTCCATTATATACTATTTTCATGCATGAAAAAGAATCCTATGCACGGTTATATTTTTATTGATTTTTTCCAAAATCAATTTTATTCCATTTATATAATAATGCAAACTCTCAACTATTGTTCATATCTATTAAAACTTTGCTTAATATTAACATAACAACTTTAACGCACATTTGAATCGATATGTATGCGTATATTGCATATAAATATATATATAATCTATTGAATGTTTTCATGTGTTTTGAATTTCGTGAAATAATTTTAAATTCTTCCGGGTACAGACATGGCGTATACACTATACAAGTATAATGTATATACACGTGTAGTTGGATCACGAGAACAAGTTAATAATTTAAATTTAAAAGCTACTAAAAAATTTAGTGTTAGGCGTATAGGGCTCAATGATAGTGTTATACGTGAACGCGTTGTACAAAGATGATTTGAACTTTACAATCTGCTTCTCGAAGTCCGTCTGAAAATCCTTTCTGCATCCTAATGTTCTACACAATACCGCATAATCAACAATTAGCGCGATCCGTACTTATAGTTTTACGTGGTAACATGTTGTTCGTGATTATATATATTATATATGTATATATATATATGCTTATCTGCGTTACTTAACGTTTTACTTACATTCGTGTTTTAAACTAAAACATAATATTTTTAATTATACGGTAAAACATTTCGAGCGCACAAAAACGAACTTGAGATATAATGAGCTCGTGAATAACAACTACTTAAAAAATACCCAATTTTTTACTCTACATCGTGAGTTATACACCGTATATATGAAAATACTTCTTCTCGATTACCTGTATAACTGATGTCTAAAGGTATTATTTTATGTAGTGTTTTTAGAATATTAGTATCATGTATGAAATTCGAAACCAACATTTACCAATCAATTTGCATAATATTATATGTAAGAATGCAACCTCACATGATGATTGACAACAAATTAACTGCGCTCTGTTTGAAAACTAGTACAATTATTAATACAATATATGTACTCGTATATATACGAGTATATATTACGTATTTATTTATATAATCTACTTAATGAAGCTCTAATATAATAAGTAATATTTATCGTGTGATAGAACATCATAAACGATTATAAGTATTTTGTGACAAATTAGATGATAACAATTTTAAAAACCGTCTATTCGTTTAATCTGCACGTCATGATAAATTTAAAAAAAAAATATTTATCATACTGCAGTCATTATGGTCTTATTTATCTATATGATTAAAGCTGAAATATATATATGAAAGTGAGCTAATTTTCGAATATAGAACAAAATTAATTGTTTCTATTAAATAGCTGGAAACCGTAAAAAATACTGGTGATACAGTGATATCATAAGTGATACTTAGTCCCCCTTTAAATAATAATAATAATCACAATAAATATGTGTGATAAACCTTATGTATTCAATACTTATTGGATATATTTTAAAAATTGTAAATGTACATTTACCTTCTACCTATACAATTTTAGATTTGGATGCCCATGACCTAAAAATTATGTTTGGTATGAAATAGGTATTTACGAAAGTTGATCAGATTATTAACATTTTTAAAACATTTAAATAATTGCTGCTCTAAAGCAAAACGACCGTATATATATATATACTCGTATATTTAATAGTGAAATGAGAGTTCTACAATAACGTCTGTTTTTCCATACGTCGTAGAACAGTGAAAAAGCTCTAATTCATTTATACATAGAAAATTTACATATTGGAAACTGAACAAAGCAGATCGTACTCTGAGAAGATAATTTTTTCAATTCCTATGCAAAGTTTTTGAAAAAGAAGAAATAAACTGTGCTCGGTTCAGAGTAGTTTTTTTTTTAAATTTACATAGAACGTATATTACAATACTACCGTCACGTTCAATTTTAAAATAGTAATAATCGCCTCTGTTATACTCCAAAATAAGCAGAACGAGACGACATTTCAGTGTGTAAATCGATGGCCACTGTTTCATTTTTAATTTAATTAAAAAATATATCTTCAACATTATTGCTTAGAAGTCTGGTAAAGTTGTTGGATACAAGTATTCGATGCTTAAGTTAATAAATGATTGAATAAAAAAAATAGTTATAAGTGTTCACCTAAAAGACAAATGTTACCAACACCCCAACAGTTGAATGTTTCCTGTAGAATCTTATGAAAAAAGTAGTTCACGTCGAACCTGGTAGTAAAACTCTCTAACATCAGTATTTTAAATTCCGATAACAAGACAAAATTACTATAAAGAACGCAGTTTTCTCCGGTCTAGTTGTTGAAACTATAAGAGATTGCAACAATTTTAAACGGTCCACCCCAAAAATGTGCCTTTGTAGATCAAAAGTGCTTGCAGTATACATGCCTTTGTATAAACCAACCCTCAAGGCAGATAAAACAGGATATAGGTCTGCCTCCGCGATTTTTTTAAATCTTTTTTTCTCGGTTTAATGTAAAAAATAATCCCTTCGAATTTAAAACTCCCCCAAGAAAACAAAAAAAAAAATCTTTTAAACGTTATGATCCAGTATTTCCCGCTTGTTTGGAAATATTATAAATACGCCACCACTGCTTGCTCAGACCTTGTACTACCTACTATAATATTGGCGTACTTATAATATTCATAAGTTTCGGTAGAAATATATAATGTAAGCTGCACCCCGGTTGTTCCATGCAATATAAATTAACCGTTTGATAAAACTCGTTTTGTAAGCCGTTTCGTTTACGGAAAATGTTCTAAACACTCAACTAGCTGCTCGTAAATCACAAAATATATTATATACGTATACACCAGCCGTTCGACGGTTAATATGACGTTATATTGTTTAGAAGTTATTGTAAGAGCAAATTTACACTTGCCCGTGGAGCACTGGTAAAAATCATTTACCGAACATCGCGGTGGGGTACGAGGCGTCAAATATAGTGTGCAGTGTGCGCGCGTGTTGAATAATTTGAAAACTTTATTCGGTACATATATCCGATAAGTATACCTATCTGTATTTCTCACGAGAACTTGTTCCGATATGGTGAAACTGTTAAAACTTGTTCGCCATATTGTTACAGCGTTATTGCTGTTTTATGTAAATGCCGTTGTGTAACGGCAATAAAACGCCACAGTCAATACATACGCCATTTATTTTGACGATCGAGTACCTACAAATGATTTACGCCGAAGACATGCTCAAACGGTTCTAAAGCCAATACAATACGTATTCCTTCGTGTTAAACAATATTATACAAACGTTGTGCGTAACGGTGTTCGAGGCCCGTCTCGTATGTACATATTATTTTGTATTTTTTTTCTTATAATATTTATAATGTTATACGGTTATCACGGAGAGACTTCCGGGTAACATTTCCAAATGTTGCACGCATGTCCAATAAAGTGGTACAATTGGATACTGATAGGAAGTTCAGAAGTAATGTTTGAAAGACGTTTCATAGAAGGCATATCATTGCTGAGAATCTACGGTTCTCGGGATGTTTTTCATACACGCGTAATATGGAACGAAATTTGTGGTGTTTCGTGTTTAAGAAAAACATCCTAGAAACATTGGCGTCACAAATAATTGCTCAGTGAACGCACATACACCCAGACCATTGAACTCTACAAATAGATAGTATTTAGAAGAAAATAATTTGAATAAAAAATACAGCAATAACTGCGATTGCCCAAGCTTGACTCGTATAGTTTTGCGCAATGGTTGAACGACCTTAAATTATAAAATTTTGTAAATTCATGATAATAATTCGAAAACAATTTTATCATGTAGTCTATTAGATTAGAAAACATACGTAATTGAAAAGAGAATCATTAGTAAATCCTATCTCAGCTTCAATACTACATTAATCGGTGGCGTTGCAAGAGTATGGCTGACTATGCCTATTCCGGGAGAAAAGGATTGTACTCAATAATAACGTATTTAAGTATCTAATTTGTATGTGGCCTTACTTATATAGTGAAAAGAGCGAATCGTTCGATGTTTGCCAGGAGCGCTAGCGCAACTTCTTACGTCACTGAGTGTAACTGTACTTGATAATAAATCGGTAATCCATTATTGAATTAATCACCTATTTCAATTTTATTGTGTAGACCAAAATGTAATCTAAACGTGGTTCTGAGTTAACGAACGTACATGTCGTACAGTTGCGTGTTCGCCAGGAAAGTCATTCGTAGAGATTATAGCCATTTCCCCGGAGTCCTGCGCATTGTACGAAAAAGAAACTATACTTTTGCTATATTTATAACATTACGTTGGAAATAACAATTTCATTTTTATCCCGCGAGTGTATGATTTAATAAAATCTCGTCGTGTTTCACTGGAAATCGTCTAAATATACGTGTTGAGTAGAAGTTGTATATAAAAGCTATAACTCTATTATTCGCATTCGATCGATACGAGACACCTACTTCGCGTTGAATATGCGATTTGAATTCACGAGTACATTATAATGTACGTTTTGTTTCTCGTTTCAAACTTGTTCAAAAAAAAAGAAAAAAACACTTCCTAACATGTGCGTGATGGTGCGACTTCATATTTGAAACCGTGAACCCACGAAGCAGCGGAAAATAGTTCCTTTAGAACCTACACCCGCGTGTACTCATATATTATATACAATGTATAATATTCATATACGCACGGAGCCGTGTTCATTTATTTATTTCGTTTCATTGTTTAAAACAAACTTATTGTGTACGAATTCTTTTTTGTTCGACGACGCCGCGCCCCTCCGAGTGTGCGCGGTGCGTAGTATTTATATTATTCTTATTACTATTATTATTATTATTATTATTATTATTATTATTATTATTATCATTATATTGTACAATATTCTCGCCCCGTTTATGTGTACGACAACGCGTAGTATATAGTCGCATAAACGAAGCGCGAGAAAATGCGTTTACAAATGCGAAAAAAGTCCGAGCGGCGGCACCAAGTCCCCGTGGGCGGGAATGGAGTTACCGCGGTCTGGAGCGAACAAAAAAAAACAACGTTCGCACCATGGTCGACGTGCGATAGAAGAACGTATTAATAGTTTTTTTTTACGGATAAATGAAAAAAATATGAATGTTTACAAATAAATAACTTTAAATGGATTTATGTTGTAAAGAAGAAAAAAAAACGCGCAACGGACTAGCGTGTCGTAAAATGCTAGTTGTTCTGTAATGTTTTTGAGGACTGAGAAAAGTTGTCCCGAGCAAAACAATTTTTATAACCCGTTTACGAGTGGTAGGACGGCGTCTTAAGCGGCAGTCGGTAAAAATGCCCAAGTACAAGAATGTCAAGATCTTCCATAAAAAAAAAAAATATTACTTAGATATGCGATAAAAACTTAAAACTTTACGTACCGATTTTAAAATTGTGTACGATCATTGGAATTTTTTTTAAATCTCAATCAATAGGTACAAATAATAAGAAAAATGTTATCGAAATAAATATTCATTACGTTTTTATTTTCACTTAAAATAATGTATTATAATATTAATCTCTCTATAATTATAAAAACAGTATCCCCTGATCAGTTTTATTGTTTTATACATTTTTATATATGGACATACCTATTTACTTGGGCATTTTTAACTAGGGTCAACCTAAGCCCAATTTACATACTATAAATATACCGTGCTGTGTTTTCGAACCATAATACCGTGAACTTTTCAAAACGTGAAATACGACAAATGTATTTTTTATTTGCTACCTATCAAATCTTGAGTATGTAAAAATGTATAATATTATATATCGTCATATCGAAAATTTTATTAAAATCGGTTATCACACGTCATACCCCTCCAAAAACAAAAACATTTATTTTTAAAATATTTTTATGTTAATTTTTAATATTGTTACTATAATTATGTAACTAGTATAAGTTACAGATCGTTTGTGGCTAAATTTTTTTTGTAAAATATAATTTTCTTGTTTTGTTATAAAAAATTCTAGAACCATTTCACGGACCCCCTTTAGGACCGTAGACCACTTATTAAGACATTATAATAGACCTATTATAAGACATCACGTTCTATACGGTTGTTGTTATTTCAATATTTCTATCGCGTTATAATTAAATTGTAATACATTTATGGTAAGTACTATAATGATTATTTATTTTTATGAATATTATTGTATTGTGCGCAGAGTAGTTTTTCCACAAATAAAATTAAAAATCATACCCACCCGCACAGTATGCCCAACGGGTGGCTGTTTAAATTCAAACTATCATCAAGCCGTACCTACTTTTCATTACATCGTATAATTAATAAATTACTGCTCAAAAGTAAGCTCATATGAAAAAATGAATTAGTTACTAATTACTGGGTTCATTATAAGTTATCGAAATATAACATTATCAAATACTTTAAGCTTCAAAAAAGAAGAACCAATTGGAAACGCATATCAAACATATTGATAGTTTATCTTAACTTTTGAATAATCTAGAAGATCTTTTTAGTGTTCTCAAAATAGTATTATTTTTTTGTACTTATTCCTTTTTATCCAGGCACCGTCCAATTATTTACATCCGTGCAGTATGGATGTGGAAACTTCAATTTCTATAATTATCTTAATCAAGATAATTGTGTTTTTCTTACTAGCTTATTTTTATTTGTTTTGCTTCTGAGCTAAAAACAAGTCGTTGTGATGTATATTATTATCACGTGTAGTAGCTGTGACCAGAGCCGAATGTAAGGGGGAATAACCTCCTGGAATTATAATACAAAGAGGGTAGCAATATTTTGTTTGCGGTGACTAAGAACAATTCAAACGACGATTTCGCGTTCGCGATAGAAAATATTGCAAAAAAAAACACAACCCTATCGAGACGTATTGTATATAATAGTTTTGTTGGAAAATTATTTTTGAATTTGCACGAATGACAAGTAAATCCTGTGTAAAAGCGTACCCCGAAATGGGAAAATATATCAGTTATATTAGCTAAAGATGCCCGGGTTGAATTCACCCATTTGTACGTGCCGGACCGTTGTCCCTCAGGCGGTAAAACCTTAAACGCGGCACGGACGAGGCTGGGGCGAATACGTGTCCTGAGTATTTATATCGTGGCTAAATGCATTGAAACCCGTCAACGGGCGCGCGGAAGCTGCCCGGATGTCGTTGTCCGTTGACACTTGACACAACGTCGTTTGATAATACATATTTGTAATATCCGTAACAATTACGATGGGTGCGCGCCACGTACGGAACCTGAATGTCCTCTGAATCGAAGACGACACGTGTAGTAGTTGATTGCGAGAACAGTCCTAAAAAAATCGAAGAACTTATAAATACCATACACGGGCACACACGTACACGGTGTCCCGCGAGGATTTACTAATTCAATGTGTTGGCGGGGTAATGGTCTTTCCATTGCTCGCGCCACTTAAAAACAGTGAATTCCCGGGGGACGTTCAGCGTATTATTTACAGTTTGAACCGTTTATTAAAATTGCGATTACAAATTATAAAATTAACATGCGTGATACCAACTTGAATCTAGATAATTTTTTTTCCATCGGCGGTTATACATAACTTAACTTAAGTTTGCGTTTTTACTTTTTATTCGGATCGGAAATCACTGTGAAAATTTAATAAAATCATCGGCTTTCGATCATCAATATTATTTTCTTCTGGAATTTATAACTTCATAAAAAAAAAAGGTTTACCCACGTTATATTTGACAAGATTGTTATGGGAAAATATTAAAAATTATTTTCCGAACCATAGTACCTACCTGTGTTCGGTATTGTCCGTGAAATTATGTTTTGTTGAATTATTCATTTCGTTTTTCACCTTTAATTTAGCACGGTACAATTGAACGATTTAAATTAAAATAGCGACCATAAATTTGAACATGAATTGTCATTCCTATTATTCTTCATAAAATGTCTGAATAACTCAATGGTTGATTCACCATCCACCTAGTACCACTACGGATTATGAGTAAACGGTTTTTCGAATACAATAGTTTCAAATATCTACACATTTAAAACTTTTTGAATTGAATGCGAAATTCAAATCTTATAGCACAAAAAATGCATCCTTGTTTATATGTATCTGTATTTAAAATATTAAAAAACTGAATGTGTAGGCATAGATTAAGAGTTTTTATAGCAGACATTATAAAAAATTACATGGTTTGTAACTTGTTGATTTGTGATATATGATAGATGATACCTGAGTTGTCCTGTAATCTGTATTAGTTCAATTGTGTGGTATGTGGTATAGTTAAGTGTGGTTTTATCAAAATTATACAATTATTGATCCGTAAAAATGCGTATAAATTAAATTAAAGTTGGCGATCCGTTTTTGGAATTATAATTATTTATTATATAATATTTAATTATTATTTTATATAATATAGGTATTTATACTTATTACCCTCTAAAAACTTTGTCCAAAAAAATCCTAAACGTTAATATTACATACTAGCTGAAATGATGAATTATATCCTGACCTCGCCCGGCAGATATTTTACTATTTTAGATTAGAGCAGATTGTAAAAAAAAAACATGTTAGATTAAAACAAACACGCAATCGTCGTATATTATAATGATCTTTATTTTTATTTATCCATAATTATATATGCTTCATGCTATAATTATTAAAATAAACATATCAAACAAAATAAAATGTTTCTTGGGTAACCAAAAATGAACAAAAATGTATACATCCAGGCAAGAGCACAAATTTTTTTTGACCATTCAGAATGTGATTATCAAAAACTCCTATAATCGATTACCAAAACATTGTAATTTAACTAACCTTCCTCCAAAATTACAAATTAATCATTAAGGTATTTTTGGTTGTACGCTGATCAGTTAGTGAGTGAATGGTATTTGAATTATAAAAGTAGATTATTAATAATAAAAGCAATTTTTTTATTCTACTTTCGACTGCAGTGAACCTGTGATTGAAAAAATGAAATTTTTCAAACTTTTACTTTAATCACTCAACATTTTATACTAATACAGAATAAAAATACATATGTTACAGTATATTTTATTTTAGATCACTTACTATTTCATATTCTACGCAACGTTTTAGATTTTTAAATGAATTATGTTTATTACACACTTTTGTAAAATTGTATGAATTTATACTCAACATTGCAAGTGTTTATTGCATCATGTACGAGTAAATTTAACTTATCTATGTACTCACGCTGTCCGCGTGCCATGAAAAATACAAAAATATAATAATTCATTTTGTATTACTTGTATAAAATATTTTCTATCCAAAAAAATACACACATATATATTATTATGAAATCAAATATTTATTACTTTTTCCTCAGATTAAAGTTTTGAAATTAGAAATCACATTTCCTGTAAAACTATTAATTTCATTAATTTTTAATTTTCAAGAACATATTTTTTTTAATATTAACGAATAAAGAGCGAAAAAAATATACAATAAAAACTATCAGTGTTTTGTAAAATAATTAACTGACAAAATCTGTATTGTCAATTTGATATTAATTTAATGCGTTTCAAGAACGGAAATGTAGAATTGTTCGAATGAATAGGTTCCTGGAACTGAAAGGGTGTTCTGATTGTATTACGTCTTAATATTTAATAGTCCTAAATTCTGATTTTACGTCAAAGCTCTATTCAGAGCTTTTGTGCATTTACACCTAAACTCTTCTCTGTATTAAAACTACGTAAATACTTTGAACATTATTACTGCATGAACACGAATTAAAACTGTTTCTGCTATTAGCGTGCATCGTGGTAGTTCTCCAGTGATCGTTATTATTATTAACTTACCGAGTTTACTAGTATGCGTTTAGTTCACCGTCCAAGTCCACCCGTAAGTTTGGAGTAATTTTAAACCCATTGCTCTTCAGTTAAAAGCCAACGTTTTAGCCATTACTTCCAGTTAACTAATAGAGAAGGATGATTTTTACGCTCCTCTCATTAATATCGAGGATCTTTTTATTTTTTTTTCCTTCTTAATGTTTTAATTACCGTTATAATGCTATGGACGTTGTTTTTAGTTAAGACAAAGACATTTTAAGTATTTAATTATGGATGCATAAGAAATTTTGAGAATTTCAAATTTCTAAAATATAGCATTGGCATTTCCTTCCTATTACATTCGTTTGCAATTCCAAAACGAATACAAATCGTACATTTTGTTCTACAGAAATCGCCCTAGTCAATATATTATCGCTTAGGTACACTTTTATTTTTAAGGAAATGTCTCTCCGTAAGCCCCGTTTGCTTCCAGACGATTGTCGGAAGATCTCTCATTGGCTCAGTCGGTAGAAACAGGGATAATGAGTTTGCCTTGGCGGAACTCGTTAACTATAAAATGAGGATGAAAACTGGATTGCAAACTCGCTTGACCTAAAAGCAGTTAGCCATTGCAAAATGGTAAAAATGTGATTCGCCAATTAAAACGCTAGAACAGCATTTAAAAGAAACAGTTACATAGCAGTAAAGACTACAGAGGTCAAAGAAAATTGTTAAAAGAAAACTCAAATAAGTTTTGTCGAGATAAATGCTATAGGTGAGCGTAATTTTTGCAGAGAAGGATATCGGAGTTTTCTTAATTGTTATTATATATTTATATACAACCGAAAGTTTTAAAAGCTGTAAAATACAGTAGTTGTATTCAGGGATATCCCTGGTTTCGGTTTGCTGTCAGTCGTATTATTTGTTTAAATTTAAAAGTAATGATAAATGGTCTCGTTTGAAAAAGATTATAAACAAAAAGATCGGTACACACATATATAAAGATATTGTTAATTACCTTCCAGAAAAAATTAAAAATAAATGAATCTGCAATATTCGTAAATGTGGCCATATTTCTAACTTAACATAGTAAACATAGTAATAACAAAAATTACTAATAAATCCATTGAATTTGTTACGCTTATATACGAGTACCCTACTATTTGCCTCTCATACAATTTTTATAATTACATACATTTTTTTTCTTTCTTATCTTATATAAATGGTGTAAACATTCAATTAGAAAAAATACCAATATATGTTATACATAGAAAATATCAGATTTTTGAGTAATTCAATTGTTGCAAAGTAAAGTACATGCAATATACCGTTGATATGTAGAATAATGTTCAATGAATTGAATTTCAGTTTTAATGAAACCATCACCGGTTAAGATAATAAAACAGATAAACTGATATTATTTGACAACGTAGTCAAGTACTCGTATAATGTGTTACCACGAAAAATTAAAATCAAATTCGATATCATATAGTTCGTAATCGGAATACATGGTGTTCGTTTAACCCATTGCATGTGTGTGTATAGTGCAGGTTCATGAGCGTGTGGATGATGGGCGACAGCAAAATCGTACGAGAATAGACTGGTAATGTTTGAAAGAAAAATTATACGCAAAATCCGAGGTCCGAAGAGGAATAATGAGCGTGAAAAATGAAGGAGAAAGAAAAATAGAGATCTGAATCAAGTGTTCTGAGAGCCCGATAAAGTGGGTATTTTTAAAAGTCAAAATTAAGCCAAGCCCAACGTACCTAGAAAGCTGAGCTCTCGCTGATACACGAGATTACAATGAGGAAACCGGACAAAACAAGACAGAGGAGAGAAAGTTTAAGACAAAGGCGGGGAGTTTTTGGTCTACCAATATACTGCTGGGCAAAAGCACAGGCATCATTTAGTTAAAAGAAACAAATTACGGAAAGACCTACAGTGGATGCGACGAAGTAAAATAAGTGGGCCGATAAGCACGGTAAAAAAAAAAAATACAAATACAATTTTACTATAATGCAGAGCAGTAATTTTATTATTTTATAACATTCTATAGTTAGTAAACAGTTGTTTACAATTTTATTATTCATAGCGGTACAAAATAGGTCAGTCGTCTGTCTATATTAATTATCATACGATAATTTCTATTTACTTATCATTTTGTAAATTGTCCATTAAAACGTTTCTTTTTTATTCATTCATCACTAATCGTCAGTTAAAAAATAATTTATTAACTAATTAAGTTTCAAAAGTAATCCGAGACTACATAAAATAACGTATTAATCAAGAAACAGTAATCTAAGTACAATTTATCAACATCCATAGATTACTACGATTTTCACTACGAAAATAAAATATTGATTTTCACCAATAATTCGGCTTTAAAAAAAAAACTTATTACTTTTCAAATTGTTGTTTTACTCGTCACCTATTTTTAACGAAAAACGTTTCTAATAAGGTTGCATGTAGGATTAAATTCTTTGGACATTTTAAATATTGATCGAATAGTATGACTTTTCTCAAAATAAATACGTAAG
The DNA here is from genome assembly GCA_949715065.1 of Periphyllus acericola. NCBI lineage: Eukaryota > Metazoa > Arthropoda > Insecta > Hemiptera > Aphididae > Periphyllus > Periphyllus acericola. The sequence continues at coordinate 30,194,100 of OX454268.1, forward strand.
AATCTATTAATATGTAAGGTGTATGTTACCAAATCATAATTTTAATATTCAATTTTAGCAATTTAAAATTCTACTGAAAATTATTATAACTCAGCTATAACTCAAAGCTACGTAAAAGACATTTTACTGAATGCGTTTCGGAAACAAAGCAAAACTATGATTCATTAGAAATGGTTTGATAATGGCTACGAAATCATATTAAATTTTCCAAGAGATTTTCATAACTCATGTTTTAATTCTAGAAATCGTACAATTATACAAATATACATCTAATATAACCTCGCCCGTATGCATAATACGAGCAAATCAATTGAATACATAATATCTGCTATGATATGTTCGCCTATTTGAAACATTTTTCAACCGAAATAAATAATCACAGACAAAGATGGGTGTAGAAAAAATAAAATAAAATACGAGTATGCTATGCAGCACGCGGCAGCGCTCGCAACTGCTACTAATATCGTAAACGTTCACATCGATAGAGTTTGCATATTTTTATAATACTACGTAATACTCATGAGTCATGATATTATTACACTCGTTATTGTTGTAAAATATCGCGTGCAAAAATTGAAGTACGCATCAGTACTCTCGGTATCCTGAAGGTCGATAAAAACAAAAGAAAAAGTTCGACATGTAGAGGAATTACAGACATTGAGCGCTGAAAATGGGTATAAAGCTTTTCAAGGGGAAGATAATTTCATTCAAGACGGTTAACGATTTCGAAATTATGTCGTCCCGCGGTACTCGTCCATATATGTGTTATACAGGGGGGGGGGGCTATTATAATTCCGCTAATAGATTAATAACTACTGCAAGTACGTTGAAAAAAAACTTGCACGAAAATATTTACGAATTGATTTTTCTCGTCAGCAAAATATTATAATAGCAGCTGCTTACACTCGCGCGTCCCGCCGTCGAAAGCGTTATTATAAAATATGTTACTAGAAAACAGCAGACAAGTCGCGTTTATAAGGTTATCAACTCGAGTACGGCGAAAAAGAAATAGAACTCTTTGTAATCCGTTAGTCTGCACGAATGTGATAATTTAAAATAATATCTTAATCCTGAAAGTCCACGAAATCGAAGCGAAGTATTCGATACTACTACCTAAGGAACGCACTATACTAATCCTCACGTCAGCAGAGATTATATTTACCAAAATAACGATTTGTAAAGCTGCGCCGGCAGTAGAGAAATGAAAACGCACGCGTGGCGCGGGCGTAGGAAAAAAAAAATAGAAAGATAGGATAATGAAATTCCTCGAAGAGCAATATAAATTTAAGAACGAATAAACGTCTCGAAGTAATGGAAAATGACCGATAACGGTGATATCTTTTTGTTTTTTTTTTTTAATGTCCTCCGATAGGCTTACGCGTTTGATTTGTAACGGCACGTGTGTGTTTTATCAAGTCGACGATAATCACACGCCATATACGAGCGCGTACGCACGCAACAATAGTCCCCGGTCTCTATCACACAATGTACGTCCGTTTACAAGTCCGAATTGAGTTATTACGCGCGTCTGATAAACGGTGTACCTATACATTATTATGACCGCGCGTTAAGTGCGTTCGAATTTAAATCACCGTAACCGTTGCGCACGCCACGTGATACGCGTGCAATAACACCACTGTAAAATGTGCTACTATATATTATACTCCGGGACATCGCGTCGTCGACCCGACTCGTGTACGACATGCAGGTATTTAGACGCGCGCGAGGAAAACGTTCGACGACGCGCGACGGTTCGATCAATTTTTACGGACTGTCCACGGTAAGTACTTAGGGTACTCGAGTTCATTCTTATGCTAGCGACGGGACGACACGCGCGGTGCGGATCGGTGAGACTACCCGCAGGACTGCTGATCGGACACCGCCGCTGGCCGAGTCATGATATTGATAGTAATGATAATAATATGCACTTGTACGATCAACCGGCGGTGGTCGCGATTACCGCAAGATCGCAACAACATTAGCGACGGGCCGGCGACGAAAAAGAAAGGAAAAAAAGTACCCTTCTGTGCGTTCGAACGGTTAGGTTAACGAGGATCGTCGTATTCCCGATATGGCCGTACGGTTTCGAAACGAAACCGATTCGTGTGATGCAGTAATGATGACAACATAAATTATTAGACACCGAACGGTAGGAATGATGAAGGTACACAATATTGATTAGGTTATGAAGTTCTTCTTCGGAAAGTAACGGGAATGTTCTAAAAAATTCACAAAGAAGACCCTCTTTTGAAATGGGAAATTCTACCCGGTCATCGGTACCTAAGGTTCTTCATTTTTGATACGTGCCCAGTAGCTTTCAAGAAAATTGCAAAAACAAGCAAACACAAATCAATTTTGATTATTTATTTATTTGTAGGGTGGAAAACAATAATTCAAAAGATTTAAAATTCCAACCAGATTCTACGTACATCGCCTATTTCCTTTACGCGAGATACGATTTTCCGAGTATATACATATTATCAAAAAAGTCTCGGATGGTTGTTGTGTTAACTTTAACTTTACCATCAATAAGTGGTATTGAAATTCAATTTTTATTAATATATTTATTACATTTTTAATTCCAAATATTCGATGATAGTTGTAGTAATAAAATTCGTCAAAATACAAGTTTAGGCTAATTAAATATCGTATATTTTCAATTATATTTAACGTCGGAAGCGTAATATTTCTTTTACATCGAAAAAATTACAATTTGGTTTATTTTTAAAATTACCATTATTAAATATCATTATGTCACTCGAAATGGATTTGTTCTGGAATATAAACCATATTATATTCGGCTGAATTCCAACGCGAGTATAGTAGCCAATAGGGCATTCAAATCCAGGCTCCATTCGGTTATCCCCATCATTAGCCGCTACAGTGTAGCTTCTTACTATACTTCACCGATTCGGTACAAAAACAATAATTTTTCACTGCAAAATATTCATAGGGAACGATCGTTTGGACAAGAGTCACTGTATCATATATAGGTGGTGTTTAAAAAAAAAAGTATTTATCGCATCCGTATAACGATATATGTTATTATAAGTCCAGACTATAATGGTTTTTCGCGGTGGGGACCAGTGGATGGTGGATCTCGTATATGGTGCGTATGCGGAAACCTAAAACCAGCCCATTATTGCGACCGTAATCGACGATGTCGGAAGATGAGGAGGAGGAATAGAGCGCATACCGATAACCGTTGGTTAACCCGACGGTTACCGTGCGACCACCATCTATATATTCCTCGTCCGTATCAGCTGTCGCAATAATCCGAAGGGACGATAAATAAAGGCGGCGGCAGTGTTGGTGACTGCGGCAGGGATGGGCAGCGACTTGCGGAAACATTTTTCGGGGAAATGACAATATAACAACGGCTCGGCCGACGTCAACGCGACGAACGTCGTTTTCCATTTAAATCGGACAGCGCGCGGTGCGGTGGCATGGCGGTGACAATACGACGACGACGGCGACCGCGGTGACGGGGCGAGATTTCGCCGGTGAAACGGGCGCGTGCAGCTACGCACTGCCGTATACCTGTGCCGCGATGTGTACCCGCGAGCACGCCCGAGCAAGGGCTCACTGCACTACGCAGTTCAACGACGACGGGCGTTGTGCTGGCGGCGAAGGGATGGGGGAAAACGTTATCTCTACCGACCTGCCGAAAAACCGGCCATACCTATGGTGTACCGCGACACTTGCGCACACACAATAGGGAGAGAGAATGAGAGATGGAAGAAAAAAAATGATTTCTTCCGTCGACGGCACCGTCGTCTTTGTCGGTACGGGGCGCGCACGAAAGAAGAACAACACATCGGGGTCAGTCGGCAACCCCTCCCCCCCAATCGCCTCGACGTCAACACACTCACACACGAACGGACGGCTGAGTTTAAAAACCATAGCTAAGATGTGCGTGTGTGTTTGTGTGCGTTTATAGATACACATAAACATAGAATACATTTAATACATTTTTATATATATATATGTGTATGCGCGTATACGTGCCGCCGTCGTGTGCGTGTAGAGGGGGTGTGGATGCTGTGCGGGCGTGGTGCGTCCTAGTATACCGCCGCCGCCGGTGCAAAAGGTCGCCCTCCCTAGCCCGGTCGGGGGGCGGACGGACGAGCGGGCGAGCTTTCGGGAGGGTGAGCCGTGGAGGTGCTCGGAATTATCGAACAGCGGCCCCGAAACCTTTATGACGGGGGTGAAGCGCCGCGCGCTCTCCGCACGCACTCCGCAGCCTCGCTACGCGCCTGGGCCACGCGAGAGAGCGCGCGGCGAAGCTCTGACGGCGTTCGGCGACGGGCGGGTGGGCGACTGGGCGGCCGGGAAGAGAACGAGAGCGACGGAGAGCGACGGCGGCGGCGGCGAGTGCGAGAGACAGCGCGAGAGAGAAAGAGCGGACCGCCCGGCGATGACGACGAAGGGACCGAACGACGCGTGTGGGTCGGGGGAGAGCGTGTGCTGCGCGCTCCCCCAGCGTCCGCCGCCGCCGACGCCGCCGCGCATGGTGTTGATAATAAACGAATACGCAGTCTGGCCGTGCGGTGCGCGACACACAGACGCCCGCGTACCATCGCAGCCGCTGTCGTCGTCGTCGCCGTCGTCGTCGTCGTCGTCGTCGTCGTCGTCGCCGTCGCCGCCGCCGCCGGTGCTGCTGCTGCGTGCTGTCTTTGACGAGACACCGTGCCGAAGCACGGGCACCGCGACATTAGTCCGGGGAGATAAAGTGATAACATCGTATCGCACCGTACACCGGACAATAATTGTACCGGAATAATAATAGTGAAAATAATAAAAATTTAGTAATATACGGAGCACGTCGGCGTCGTCTGACATCGTTTTTTTTTTTTTTTCTCATTCGTTTGTTTTTCGACCGCGTTCAATTTCACCGCGCAAACATTCGCCGGCGCGTTTCGCCCGCAGCATTCGCAGTGGTACAGTAGTGGTGCGCGCGTCACGACGACATGTCCGATTCGCCGGCCGCTGCTGCCGCCAACGCCGCGGCCGCGACCGCAGCAGAGGATCCCGGCTGCATCGTCGTGCCGTTGACGGCCACGCCGGTGCACCAACTGCACCAACAGCAGCACCAACCGCAGCACCAACCGCAGCAGCAGCCGCAGCAGGTCGACGACGCACCCCGGTCCTCGCCGGCCAGACAGCACCAGAACGGTGGTTCGCCGGCCGCTATGGCCGCTGCCACGGGGTCGTCGCCGGACACGCCGCGTAAAAGAGGTACGGGGTTGAAAAAGTAGCGAACATCCGCCAGTCCGTTATATCACGGATAATAATAATCGTATGTGACATGTGTACGTTGTGTAGGGGCGCAAATCGTGAAGGGTGCAAAATCGTGTTCGTTTTTTTTTTCTAACCGTGTGCACCGGTATAACAAGCAGATTTTTGAAAACTTGCCGCGGGTGAGCGCATGTAGTGATAAACTTCCTACGCACGACTTTGTGCGCACGCGATTGTGTTGTGTTTGGCCGTCGTGGACTTGCAAAAGGCGAACACGTTTAGAAAGATCCGTATACGTATATACTGATAAATAATGATGATAAGAATAATATAAGCAAACGATGGTCCGCAGCGCCTTTAACGCTCGAAGCGTGCGTAAATAACGATAATAATAACAATAATAATAATATAGATGAAAGAAGTGTTTTGTTTTTTTTTTCCTCGAGTTTATTATTACTACGGGATTACTGAGACATGGTGTGCGCGCCAAGAGTTCCGGCGGCGAGGTATAAAATAAATTGTAATAATAATAATAATATTATAATAATATTATGATTGTATGCGTGTGACGACGGAAGTCAGACGTGTGCTCACTGTATGCTACGACGAGGCGACAACAATACTGAAAATATTATTTTACTATCAACGTGGCCGCGCGGTCAGCGTAAATATTGTAATGTGTATGTATAGGTAACATTTCTAAGTATACGTCCCGTTTACCAGGGGAGAAACTGGAGGAGTTGCCGAGGAAATCGTATCCCTCGTCCCCTGTTCTAGTGAGCGGGCTTGCGTCTTTTTGTCGTCCATTTCTATAATTCTTAAGTTTATACATGCGATTTCACACCGCAGTCTTCGTTATTACTCTGCTCCATCTACGCGCTCAACGTAAGTACGTATCGCACACTAAATTCTAAACTCAATTGCTTTTATACTGCTACTTCTCGTTATAAAAACCATAGTACCTAACCATTTTATTTTTTATATTTTAGCGCGCGCACTCTCACTTTATCTCTCCCTCTCGTTCCATTACACAAGTGCTTACGAGCACAAATCCTGGCTACGTCACCGCACCTTTCAGTTCATATTACCGTAAATCCGAGACTTATGTTTCCGAAATCATTTATTATAATAATATTAATAATATATTGCTACATAATACTTTACTACGTTTATATGTAATGAGAGTGTAATCGTCAGATTATTACTATCATGCCGCTGATAATATAATAACAATAATAACAAAATGTGTCACACAAGACGCACGTCCCTGGGCCTATAATATCGATTGATTCTCTCCGCGAACGTTTCGTCGCCGTCGCCGTCGCCGTCGTAGTCTGTGTGTACCACTATATCATATACCGTTCATATTGCTGCCACACGTCGACGGCTTCTTCCCTTAGTCTTCTCCGTGTTATCGTTCCTTATTGTTGTCGTTCGTCTTTCGTCCTTAATTTCCGTATTCTCCTTATCCGTCTGTGCGAGACGCGATCACGTGCTGTACATAAATATATATACGTATCCATAATCCATATGGTATGTATGCGATAAACACACGCGAGTTAGGTAAATTGGGTTAGATCGAAATCGATGCTGTTCATACGAGCGCGGCAAAGATGCGCCGTCAAATAAATGGTTGCAATACGTACACAGTATAATATACGTATACGACTTAAACCCATTAAACGACTGTGATGACGTATAATATAATAAATTTGGACGACCACGATAACGATTGCAAAATAGTTGGTATACTAATACGCGTGTGTGTAATGTTAATTTTTATTTTTCTTTCCTAACGTATACACAATGTATGTTGCATGTGAACGTTCGAAGAAAGTGTAAATAATAATATTGTAACACTCATGTGAAATACACTTTATAAAATACATTTTATTTAACCGGTGCGACGGTATTGTTGTTGTTTTTTTTTTCTTTAATCGTTTTGTTTAATTCAATTATATGAAACGATCGATGCAGGTTGTAAACTTGTACGACTTTCGTTGTAAAAAAAAAATATTAATATGCATACGGTCTAGTGTTGATAGTTAGTAATATTTAGAAAAAATAATAATATTTATTCGATTAAACTTTACTCTATCGAATGCGTTTAATGCGATTTATTTGTTCGTATAGTGTTACCCCGATTCTCTAGTTATAGCTACAAACAATAATTTCCTCCAGGTATGAACCCGTCCAAACTTTTTGACCAGTGAAAACTCTTTAATTTTTAAGAATAATAAGACCAAATAACGCTTGCATGGTAAGCATGGTATGCATGGGTACACTTTAGCCGAACCACTTGGATGACAAAATCAACTGTAAATACTAAAACATTTCTACAATTTCTGTCACTAAATAAAATATAGTGCGTATGTACTGCGAGTTGTCCCATTACTGTTTTCTCTGCGGATAGGTTAACACTAACATTTCTAAACCAGTAACAGTAAGATAGTCAATGAAAACACTAATATAAATTTCCTTCTATATTCCACTGGTATTATAAATTGTTAGCTTGGTAATTTATACAAGGTACCTACTAAAAATAATTAGTTAGAGGTACTCTGGATCTATTATGATATTGATCTTGAACTATAACTGCTAATATTATTAACAGTGATTACATAAATGTATCGTTCACAACTTTTAACCATAATATCAAAGATTCGAAGGTACAACATCTTACACTAAAATCATGTATTCTTAATACTAATAAATGTGTGTGTGTACCTATTTTTCGTAATTGCGTACAACACATAATTACGTAAACATTCGTTTTGTAATCATTTATAAAACAAAACGCAGGTAAAATATAAATTTAATGGCAAAAAAAAATTATAATAGGGATAAATTTTTATTCCTTTTTATTCAGTAATTAAAATGTCAAAATAATTTATGAATATTTAATTGGCATAGCTAGTACAGTTAATTTCAATTCATCTAATTAAGATATACCCCAAAATGTCAATTACACTTTTAATGAAAAAATGTTGGAATTACAGTTTTTTTTTTTTTTATATTTATAAAATTTCATGACGCAAATATTCGCTCAAAATTCAACTGTACAAGAGACAATTGTCACATCATCATTGTTTGGTCATATGCTTCTGCTCCACTCGATCAATTAATATATTTCAATTAAACAGAAACCATTTTACATTCATCGTTGATGTTTAAACAGATGATGTCAACGTACAGAACTCGAAAAAAAAATTTAAATATACGACTATTAATTATACGAGTATGTGATCAAAATCATCAATACTCGTAGCTGAATATCTTGGAAACAGATTTACAATTATTTTAAAGTAATATGTGTTTGGGCGTGTTTTTTTTTTCGTCTGCAAACTATAACAATAATAGTGATTTAAATTAATTAATCACGATGTGTAAATATAAGTATCCCAAAGTATTGATTCATTTTCCAACATTTTGACGGACGTATAATCGCTCTAATCGATTTTGTGTTAAAACTTGATTCTTATTGTTCATAAAATGTTAATTTAAAACGTATACCTATTACCTATATGTTGCAGGTGCATAGCCATAATACAATCTTCTGTTATATGCTGTTATGGTATTCCTTGACAAATTTACACAAAAAATCATTTAAAACGGTTGTCTGTGAATTTTTGTGGTAATTATATTACCATTTACCAAAACTGTCGAACAAACACGAGTATTTTACTATTTATTTTAACTGAATTATAATTGAATCGCCGATTCGTAATGTGCGGTATATAAAAAAAGGTTCTACGGTTATTATTTTTTTATTTTTTTTTTTTAATTAAAATGTATAAAAATAAGTTATGCGTGTTTGAAAAGAAGTTTTATTAAAATGTGGATTAAAATCAATTGTTAAAAACAAATACTGCGATTGAGAACTTTCAAGCTTCTGTAAGCGCACGTGCATAATGGTATTAAATTATTATTCGTAAAGAACAGAGATGTTAAGAAATAATTAGCGTTGATGTTATATTCTAAAGTTATGAGATTTTATTTTAAACGCAATATTTACCTACTGTTAAAATGAACTGTAATAACGTATTATTACCGTTGTATAATTATATGAACCTGTTTAGCGAAAAATATTTCCGTATTTTATAATTCAACCTAACAACCGATATTATATTTTAAAATATACTAGTGTTTCAAAAACAAGTATATAGATAAAACCCTGCTGAAAAAATGCAAAACGCGTAAGTAGTTTTTTTTTTTTTAGATTAATTCATCCAATGTTATCCCACGCCGTTGTAGGTACATATAGTTACCATAAGCGCTAATTTGTCTATAACGTTGATCGGCTTAAATTCCTAATATCCATACAGTGACAGCCACCTTTGCATAGTACCCATTGATAAATGATTATATTTACATATCATTTGATTTCATAAATCATAATGCGCCCATAACTTTTGAGTAAAACGTTGTAAACGTTCACATTATAACATTGCACAATATAAAAAAAAATGTATAAATATATTTCACTTTTAAATCGTGTGTAACACGACTTACTATATTACAATATAAAATGGAAGACTTATAAGAATCGCAAAGATCATTACGTTTTTTCTTGTAGCGCTCGAGTGCTTGAAATCAGCAATCTTATCAATAAATTATTATTTTAAAGTTATAAAATCAATTACCTCTTACGTTAAAAAAAATGTGAATAACTAATCAATTTTGCTCTTTAAAGTTTTAAAACTATTGAATATAATTAAATTAAAATGTATAATTCTAAATTTGGGAGAAATAACTCCTATTCTAATAAAAAAAAAAAACAATAGCAATCATGGGGATCATTGGCATTATACCACGTAGGCACCCATTGAAAATAAGTAATTTAGGTTTGTAAAAAATGTGGAAACTTTTAAACAATACCAACTACGGTTGTAACTTATTTTTGTGCTCAAACGGGACAAATGTTTTCATCGACCGCGAGTGGGAAATATTATAAAATTTAAACTCTACAATTGGTCGGGGTTCGAAAACGATTAAAAAAAAAAATTCGTCAAATTCTAATGATGAATGTCTTATCGTACGTCTCACGCATGACCAGACTCAATGCCAATGGAATATTGGCAGTGCATTTATTAAGCATTAATGGCCATGCTCGAGGACTGAATGGTTTTGAATTTCGCATTTGGTGTGGTTAGCGCGAAATGAATGAGATAAAATTTGCCAAGCCCCGTCGCACTACAGGCAAGTGTTGGTTGGTCGTCAGGAGGGGCTAGGGGCAGGGTGAAGGATTTTACTGGGTCGCAGCCAACGTAGGCCGGTGGTGGCCGGGAAAACAACAGCGTGCTTAACGGCCAGAAAAGGCCAGAACCGCGTAGTTGCTCGTTGTACGTATTATGAGCGCTTTGGAAGCAAATTGAAAGCGAAATCTGCAGTAAACTGACAAATTCGGGCATCGGTCCAAGAAAACCTTTCCTGCAATCGCCCCTTAAGAAAAAATAAAAAATAAAAAATAAAAAATGAAAATAGGTGTAACTAGGGAATTTATCTCGTTTTTGCCAAGCAAAATGTAAATTGCATTTTAACCTAACCCTATCCCCCACCCAACATACCCCCTCAAGGGATTACCTGAGTGCCAGCGATTAACATAACCACAGGATCATAAAAAAAAATGCACTAAGGCAACATTTTATGTGTTTTTTTTTTTTTTCATTTATCGGACATTCGCACTAAACGTTTAGCTATCATCTGAACCAAAATCCAAACCATCCTAACGATGATAGGCTTAATTATTATCGCAACTAAAACTTATATTTATGATTTTTTTTTTTGACATTTAATATTTTACATCGAAATCCTTACGCAATCATTTAATAACGGGTTTCCATTTGTTAATTTTTTTTTATAGCAAGTCAACCATATAAAATTAGTGTTAATTATACAGCCAAGTCCTTTTTTATCTATATAAATATCAATATCGTGTTCAAATATTATTCCACCGTTTATTTGTATTAGCACACGACAGGTATCGGATCTAAGTCCTGGTGTTTAAAATATTTGAAGAGAAAAAAAAGGCCGGGAAATATACTTTACGGTTGTAAAATGAAAAAAAAAAATCCAAAAATCCAAATTACGTTGTGCCGTCTTCTAGAAAAATCACACTAATTAGTATTTAAGGTAAAGAAAACGTGAAATACGTCTGAAATGTGTTGAAGTTTATATAACTAATTGCATCTGTTGCGGTTTCGAAAATGTAAAAATAAAACGAGAAGTACCTGCCTAGCTTTAAATTAAATGATGACACTATAAAAACAAAAATTAAGTTAACCATTATTAGTTAGTTTCTATTCTCCTGTACATAAATAACCTTTTACTCCCGTCATGTTGGTCCGTCGCGACTTTGTTGGCATTTCAATGCAGCCGCGATGTACCAAATATTGATTAAAAACTGATTGTGTTCTAGTTTCTTTCAGATATATAGATATTATAATAGGTTTAACATTTTATCTTATTGACACTCTAGTCAAACTAATTAAACGTCTCGCAATTTATATCTATTGTATTTCCTACGTGCATTAAACCTATACAATTTCATATACTGTATTAGTTTGGCCATAATTACTATTTATCGGACGTCATTAAATGCGTGAAAAAATGATAACCGTTCTAACACGATGTTTGACGCTGTTGAATTTCGTTTGGCGACTACGTTAACGACCACTATCAAACGGTTTTATTCTTCATTCCATACTTAAAAATCGCCACGATATAAATAGATAACCGTGTATACTGCTATGCTTCGCCCGGGTCGTTCGATTTTTTTTTTTACAACAATACACGTAATGACGACAACGCACTAACATTTAAATCTGGCAATAATTATCGTTATACTTTCCCGGATATCAACCTCGTAGCCGGATTGTAAAAATGAATCTGACCGTGTCGCGTGACCACCACACTTATCATTTATTTTAATTTCGTTGGCGATAATAATAATTGATAAATACACATGCAACTTTTACAAAACCGGAAACGTTACGAACGTTGAAGGACGTGCAAAGTATAGACTTTAGCGTTTGTTTATCAAACTTCAAGGATTAAAAATTCACAATACGATTAGTTTTGTTTTGTTCGTAGTCCTCGGAACACCGAAAACTTTCGATGGTTTTCTCGCGCCGCATATTATTTTTCCTTTGCTTATTTTTAACGCTGTTAAATATGAAAAGTTCTCGGAGGGTTGGCGCGACAAAAGGCAAAATTACCGGTGCACCCGTACTGACGAATTTGCATTTAAAGTACCTACATAAAAAAAAGTAATAGCCTGGAGAACACAATTAATGGGTTTGCGAAAGATCAATCAAAACTCTAACAGTCCGATCGCTCGCACACAAAACAATGATAATATTTTAAGCGAAACTTCTCGCCGTCGCAACAATCAAAGTAATGGCGGCGCCCTGCGCAGCGTGTTAACCGTTTTCGCAGCGTCGGATCGCGCTAGCAGACGCGGTACCGGATAATATCGGTGACCGCCAACATCGAGATGCTCAGCGGTGATAATAAAATTGCGGACAAGAGCCGCGCGAGGACAAATGCGAACTTGCGGCAAGGCGACCGCGGTCCAGACATGTCGTATGGGTATGGAAATGGAAATAAACAATCGTTTCCACCGGGATCGTCACGTACCTACTCGTAGGGGACACACATATGGTAAAACTAATTAAAGTATTGTGTTGCGAAACCCATCATAGTTCGGTATCGTTTAAACAACAATTAATTTTAATTTGTACTTTTAATCTCTTTAGGAAATTCTACGCTACTCCGTATTGTTGTACCACATGCACGTACGTGAGTTGAATATGTACGTATTTATTTCCATCGATCCCTCGGTGCTCAATGTGACCGTTGCACAAGACAAACTTTATTGTGTTTCATCAGTGTTCACTTCAAACATTACGTTCGGAAAACCGCGCGTAACCCTTGTTGGCTCGGAGTCATTTATAACACTAACATATTATATATTGTTATAAGCTATACGGATGGAAATCAAAAACATTGTCTAGTGTTGGTCGTAAGTTACCACCGCAATTTTTTTTTTATTATTATTATTTTAAGATTCATTGTAATATATAATTTTCTCTAAGTCTTGGTGCGTCTTGAAAAATGTAAGCGCCGTAACGCACCAATGTAGCACGTACGTCATAATGCACGTTTAAAACAATAATGTTTTACGTACAACTAAATAAATGGTTATTCGATTCGAAATTAAACAAAAACAACTGTGTAATGCAAAGTGGTCCTGTGGCTGTCGGTTAATACACCATTAGCAAAAATCGTATTCAATAAAACGAGGTATTTTACGTGGGAAAAAAATGTAAATTTCTATAATCCCGTTTTAGACTTTAAATGTAACTTTAATTCGACGAGATTTTCATACTTGGATTACAAATTCTCTAGAAAAAAAAAACGGACAGTAAAGATTATTCAAAAACTAGGGTTATGATTTAATTGCACGCAGGTATACAATTTAACGTTAAACGAACGGAATTAACTTCTATTCGTAGCGTACTAATGTAAAGACGTAAAGTACCTACATTCATAAAAGTTCTTAAAAGTATTTTATTTCGATTTCGCTGCATAATATTATTTCAACTACACTAGCGCGTCAATTAAGTATATTTTGCTGTTTTTTTTTTTGTTCAATTCATACAAAGTATCTACCGTTTAAAGTAATGTTACACGTGTAGGTACCTAGCTCATCATCATCAAAATTGACGTTATTCAGTAATCTAATATCTCCGTGCATTGTAATGTTATGTTAATAATATAACTGTCGCTGTTTGAATCATGTATTCCAATGAACACACAGCCTTATGTATCAATCTATTATTGTCATTTTATTTTTGTAAATGAACAACTAATAATAATACTCTTTTCGCCTGTACTGTCCTTCATTTATTTTATGCGACCGAATTGATAAAAGAAATAATTTAGCTTCCGAACTTTTTTGTTTCAAAAATTAATTCCATTGTATAAAACAGTGAAAAAAGCACAGTACACGAATAAACTTCACCTCATTACTATACATCAAAAATAAAAGTTAATAAATATTATTGTTTTATTTCATTTTAATGATTACTGTTTCATTCCAAAATGGACCTCATAAATATCTATGATAGTTGTACTCGCGTCATATTTGTTATATATGTATGTTATATATAATAATATAATATTTTAACCCATAAAATAGGACCCCGAGGACTTGCACCAGTACCGATGTAAATTCGATCGTATTACATTCATTTTTCAATTGAATAAACCGATCCAATTATTTATAATTATCACCATACGGTAGCACTAACACATTTTTTGTACAATATTGTATTATTCTTTGATGAAATCGAAAACTATTTTTTTATCTAGCCGATTATTAACAATTATTTCTGATAGTAAATAATATATTATATGTACAAATACGGTTTACAGTAAGACTTAAAGGATACATTTAATAAAAAACATTAAGCTATGATGGTGTATGAACCGTATAGACATTTTTATTAATATCGTATACAAACTGTTTTCCAAAACTCGCAAAACTTGAATTACATGATATAAATTTTAATTAAAACACTAAGATTTGAGTTAAAATTAAACGAAAATTGCCCCTAAAACTTTACTCCAAATGAAACATTATTATGGGGCTTTTCGCACAAAAAATGATGTGCATACAATATACATAATATATTTACTTTGAACACTTGTTCTGTTAGACGGTAAAAAGTTATTACTAATAAGTAATAACTTATACTATGTATCGAAAATGTCGTTTGCATATAACTATAAAGAAAAATTGTAAATTTTAATACTCCATATCCATATTGATGGTTTCCATCTCCATCACTTTTTATTCGAGCAATAGTGACGCCCCGTATTTCATATTGTATCGTTTTTAAATCCATAATAAGACGCTCAATATTTTGGGTATTAGGCGCGCATTCAGGTCGATGACATTTTTGCTGACTTACATCAGTGAAAGCCCCGTGTACAACTAATGACGCATATATTATCGCGGAAAATATTTCTTTCTTCGATCTAGCTCTTTTGAAATTGATAAAACGTTTTATTTTTATTTTTATATACATCATATATCCGTCAATATCTGATGATGAGTTGTCGCAAACTATATTGATCGATCGAAGAGTGCACTAAACATCGCACCGACTACGTTGTACGAAATGTTATTCAATTTCGAAACTTTTTTATGCAATCCGTTTTTAATTGCCAATTTATTCGTTTTAATCAATTCTCATTGACGCGTTTACACATAAATTATAATACTTACCTGTGACTATGAGTTATGACATTTGCCCTTATTTATTATAAATGCTTGTTTTTGTATTTACTTTATGTCGAACAAAGTACAATCCGCATTATGGACGGAGAGCAATTAGTATTTAATAAAACCGCTACCGCTGAGACACGGAGACTTTTTGCACTTTTGATATTTGCATAAGCTATATGTGTGACCGGAAAAAATAAATGACAACATCGTCACTTCTCGTCAAACAGAACTAGATCTACATGTACGCAAATAGTAGTCTCTATCACCACTTAAACATGTATCCAATTATATGTCTCGTTGTCACTCAAGTCAAGCTGTCGTAGCGGTTCAATTATCCCCGTGGAGTATGAGTGCGATGCTATTTAATACGAAAATAAAGATTATAGTTTAAAGAAACATATGAAAATGAAATTGTTTCCGAGTGAAAGAAATTAATTATTCAGTATTCATTTTATTTACAAAATTTCAACCACATTAAATTTTCTTCTTTTAAAAAACATATTCTACGCGAATAGCAAATAAAAAAATGGAAAATAGGTGTATGTATGTGTAGGTTAATGAATGAATTAATATTTTAATAGCTAAAAATACGCATGGCTTGCAGCGTACTAACAAACGTTATGAACATTTAATAATGTTCAATTAGAATTAAATTATCTCGTATTGTTTTCATGAATGCTATTTTTCGGCAATTCCGGAAAATCATAAACAATTGTCTCGACCATCAACACAGTTATTATCACGGTTACTCATGTAGAAATTGAATAGCCTTAAAATTGTGCACACATGGTGAACAACACTATATAGCGGTGTACTGTACGGCGACATACCGTTCTTTTGCAAATGACGTAGAACATTCGCGTTGCGTTTTAGTTACGACCCGTTTGGCGCCAGATGACGAGCGGTCAGAAAGCTCTCAAATAATTACGGTCACGTGCAGATGGGGGTTCTTAAAAATAACAATCCTTCCCCGACTACGTGGTGTACAGGGGGAGTTTGGTAAAAACATCGAAAAAAGAAACCTTCCTTTTAATTATTTGCTGACCCAGTTTCGACTCACTGGCGCCAGTGTTTGATTTTCTTCTGTTCCTTTTTTTCCCAAAAACTTGTTAATTAATACGCATTACAGAAATACGGAAAATACATAAGAATACACATGAAAAATATATAAGAAGCGGACTGAAAATATGTGTGAAATGATTTACAGTAAAAATATTTAAACTCTTATGAAAATAATTATTATTTCAATTTTTCAATTTTGACACAATCTATGACATCTCAGATTATTGAATTCAACAATATTTGCACCATTTCGTCGTGTAATACTTCTTGGAAACATTTTTCCTGGAAATATTAAAGTATGTCGTCCATATCAACGGTGCCGGGTGCGCCATAATGATTAAATATTAGTCCAGAATTTGAAATACCAAAAATTAAAGGAAGTTATTATTTCCTAACTTATAAACTTAATTCAAAATAATTACTTACAGCACCGATGTTTTATGATGTTTGATTTAACAAATGATATAAACCAGAAGAAATTATTTTTCTATTTACATTTCAATTGTGTATCTATATTATTCATCTCTCAATTCAAACTTAACGTAATATTATATCGTGAGTCATCACGTTATATTATAACTGTACTGAGTAGAAATGATTACCTGTTTTTAATAATCAATAAGTTATGTAAAAAACGATATAATAGTTGTTTCACATGACATGAGAAAGCTAAGTTCGTTTTTAAAATATTACATTTTTCTGTTAGCTTAGCATAAATTTAGATGTATAGTACGTATAATTAATAACAATTAATGATCAGTAAATACCACGGGTAAACAATTATCTTAATAATAGACACACGTACTCTGAAGCGAACTATTTTAAACGTAGAATACGTTTTTGAGGAGGATTCACTGCCAAAGTCTTCGTGGAAAAATGCAAATGTTAGTTACCTTAGTGCCAAGGATTAAACGCAACTAAATAAAATGCTGTCAACTTTGTCATTTGATAAAAAAAAATTAACATTTTTCTTAAACACGATCACCCCTCCCCCCACCTCTCTCACCACACAGTCGCTCATCTTAAAGTTTAATAAAATTGTACTTGTTTTATACAGTTTAGTAAAATCTATAAGTAAGGGACATGTGAAATAGTTACGGAAATCTGTTAACAGTTGATACAATTGTCTTATGTAACAAGAAAATACACAAGTACAAATCGGACAGAATATTTAAAAATATCTGTGACATCTTATTATAACCATGAGTACTGTTATTAATTAAACTTTAAAACATTAAAGCTGGTGAAAACCAGGTATCACCATTTATTGGTAGTACCCACTACCCAAGAACATAATATGTGGCTGCAAACACTGATTATAAATGTAAATTCTCGTGAGTCTTAAACAACTGCGGTTCGTGGTTTTTCCGCGAGTTTTGTAGCTCTGAACGAATTCGAATACGTTTTCGGGACGACTTCTCTTCTCTTTGAAGGCATTCAATGAAGTTTGCGAAGCAAAGTAATATTTAATCCGTATAACACACACACACACGCTCGATCGCCGAATAGATTTCTGCGGCCGTCCCCTTTGTGACTACTTGAATGGAGATAATTACGTTTTGCAGTTGACACCCCGTGCAGATTATAGTGCGGCTGCGTCTAATGACGGCAATCCATCGACCACGTAGAGAAAGAAAAAAATCCACCCTGGCATTGCTGTATACATTATACGTGTGTGTGAGGAGTGTGTGTGTGCAGAGCTGGATCTAGGGAGTGAAGTCGGGGATTTATCCACGGGTGTGTAATTTTCGTGGGCGTATTTTTAAGGTTTTAAATTTCAAAACTTTTGATTTTTAAGTAAAAATCGTTTGTGGTAAATAATTTATCGGACCAATATATTACGAACGGCTTTATGAATAGTTTATACTCACAATAATGTGGAGAGTGCTTGGTTTTTTGTAAAAAATAAAATAAAAATACTAATTATGGTCATCACCCTGAGAAGAGCGTAATTTTTTCATTTTCCCCGGATGTGAAAAAGTTAAGTGTGTATGTGTGTGTGTGTGTGTGTGTGTGTGTGTGTGTGTGTGTGTGCTTGTGCTGCACAGGCTTTGGTAATATTAGGTAAAATGACATTTGAGCTTAAAGCTTAGCGCAAGAAAAACACATTGTGACTGACAAAATGACAACCCAAAAATACGGGTCCGTATATTAATAATAATAATAGAGTTTCTCCAAAGAGCTCGTCAACTTTATGGTAAAGAATTCCAGCGGTACCGCTCGCGTAAATCCCGGTAGTCGATATCCATCTATACGTCCGATTTCGTAAGAAGCGCGCAGCAGTCGCAGTCAACGCCGCCGCCGTCGTCGTCGTCGTCAAAGTCCTGATATTATTTTCTCTCCACTTCAGTTACCACTCGTACGCCGTGTATTATGTTGCCTAATGGTGAAAAGGTAAAAACGCTGCAGCAGGAAGTTGACTAGCTCCGCCGTCGTGTGTCTGACTTGGGAAAAAGAAAATAATAAACGAACGACGACTCGAAACCGTTCCGTTGAACGCCTCACACTATTGGAAATAATAATAACCATTAGCACGATCGTGCGATTCGCTTTCCGAGTGTAAAAAAAAAAAAAACTCCCCCGCGACACGCCATTTGTGACCGAGTTTTTCGTGTGGAACAGGTGTTGGGCCCTTAGCCAAATAGGAAATCAGCCACGACACGTTTTATCCGTCTTTTGCCGTATTCGATTAAAATCACTCGCACATTGTACGCCTTATACTCGCTATCAATTAAATAATAATCACGGCAATGTGTATAGTTTTGTCAATTAAATCTTACTCGTTAGGTGTAACGAGAACATACGCGTGCCAACACATACATTTTATTTAGAATACAGCGCGAGGGGTAAAAGATAAGATTTTTATAGCATTTCAGCGCGTCTCGAACGTAAAGTTATATTTATACTATGCCGAACCTTTTTGACATTTTTTTTTCAACCACGGGGAAGTAAAGTCCCATTATTTTCGCTAAAATTCAAAGCTTGACACCTGAGAACTGTCCCTCAGGAGTCCTCGTTTAGCTCTCATAGCTAATATTATAATAGCTTAACGTGGGGCAAACCTGAGGTATCGAGTTCAATATTGTATATTATAAAACCGTATAAAACACGGGGGGGAAAAACCGAGCGCCTTTCTTCGGGAACGCATTAATTTTGCATAATATATTACATATACATATAGCGACTGTATCGGGTCATTACGCGGTCGAAATTGATGCGAAACCCCAACATGGCACACTATAAGTATATACTATACAGGGTGCCCCACCGGGATTTACACAGAGCAATATGTCCCATGTTAATAGAGATAATCAAATTCTGTTTTTTTATGAGAGTCCCCTGGGCAAAGGCAGTTTTGTTGACAATACGAGTAATTTTGTAAATGTAAGTACTAACTTCTTATTTTATAATTTTTATGAAATTCGAAGATGGCCATTTTATATTATATTTTTCTGAACATTTTGAAGGTTCAACTTTCAGTTCTCATTGGATTCATAATTTTTAGTAACTTTATTAATTATTATTACCTCGTCATTTTTCCGATAAAGTTTGCTGATAATAATACAATGTTAGTACATTATTTTCTTGTAAACTAGTAATTATAAAAAATCAAGAAGTTGATTAAAATGAAAAGCTGAACCGTGAAAACTTTCAGAAAATAAGCCCTATAAAATGGCTTCGAATTTCACAAAAATCATAAAATATAAAGTTAATTTTTTAATAATACACTTATATTTGCCAAACTATTGTCAACATAATTGTTTTTGCCCAGGGATGGTCAGAAAAAAAACCAGGATTTGATTATATCTGATTACACGGGAGATATCGCTATGTGTAAATCCCCGTGGAGCACCCTGTACATAGTTGCGCGCAGAGAGAACCGCGCACCGAGAACGTTAAACATTAGACGGTTGTGCTTTTACGCGCGTTTATCCGGATATACCGTGCAGTTCCGGTTAGAACAATAACGTTTGTAGAAGTAAAAACACTCTGCGGGACGAATTTCAATTTCATAATGTGATATCATACTTCGGTATGGTATAACATCTGCAGCACGCGCGTATTACTACAGAGGGCCTCGTGGCGCGTCGTCATTTTCCATTAAACGTCTTGTTCCGGTCATGTTTTTTTACGAGTTTCCCCGACACAAATGGAGGGATGATCTCACGCATTAGGGCAATGTATTATTTAAACATAGTTCGGGGCGTTTTGTTACACCTGCCGGGGTCATTTCGGTTATTATATTATTATATTAAATGCATTATTCTCTCCCTCGTTTCTTGGCAAACCGGCGGCGGCGGGTGCTGCTCGTGCGAACTCCACCCAAAGCGAAATTTTGGTCTAAAAATAAAATATGGCCGACGGGCGTGCAAAATATTTCTCGTTCGTTCCCCCTCCCCTACCCATCCCATCACCGGTCCCACTCGGCTAAAATTAACCGTCATTGAGCAACACGAAAGCGGAAAATTACTGTCATCGTCGTCACCGTGTATAACGCGTAACGCGATGCATGTTAAAAACATGTTCGCCATCGTGACTATATTACGTGCATTATAAGTCGTCGGTAAAATCCCGCGGTGTTGGTCCGCACGGTGTGTAGGTAAATCGGCGAACACACAAAGCTGTACGATTCGTACGTGCAAATGATTAGCCGAACGTTTCTATGATAATCATGACAATTTATATTTAAATTATGCGTGTGATCGACGCTTATATTATATATATAAATATGATGAATTCATGATTGCGTACCATCATATTTGATTAACATAACGTTTAATGTATCATAATGTCATGTCTAAAAGGTTGAAAATGTGCAAGTCTATACGTTTATATTGTTTTGAATTTTCACTGAATTGAATAAAATTTTTTGAGAAGATTTATGGTACGGACGTGTTTTTGTTTTCCGTACACTAATTTTGCCACTGTTTTTACATAATAAATTCAAATGATAAGAATGTACATATTTAAAAAAAATATTTTATCTTCAATAAACATAATTTAATGTAAAATAACGAATTTTGTAACACTTCTGTATTTTATGTTCTGTGCTCTTATAATGTTTTGGCATCTTATACGTGATTAAAACCTAGCAATTTTAAACGATAAGTTACGACACAAAATAATAATATACTCTTTCTAAAGCAGCGATGACTAAAAGGTTTAGAAATTCGAACCAACGGTATGATTAAAATGTATTGATAACGTTGTGGAGTAAAGCACTAAGCCCATAAACGAGAAATAATAACCCATAGCGCGTATTTTCTGTTAAGTAATTTTCTTTGAAACAAAGTATAAAATATTTTATTGACTTCTCAAACGTATAATTACTACGGAGTACATAAAATTAACATCAAGCATAATTGTAAACCTTATATTATTACCCGATTTTACGTTCGCTGCACCACCGCGGTGGTAACCAGCACACCAAAACATTGACTTAAGTCCCGAATAGCACTTGTTAATGGGTGTTGCAGATTTTAAGATACCGAAAACTTGGACCGTTCATTTAGGATCAACGAAACTTTATGGAAGTTAGTTTCCGCTTTTATCGTTGCGCTATTATACACGGATTTCGCCTGCCCAAAATTCGCGTTAAAATCTGTAAGATAAGTTGCCGTTTCCAACCAATGGAAATTATTGAATCTCGGAAACAGAAACCCGTTATAGATGCTGTCGGAAAATATTATATTGCATTATTGCAGTTATCTAATTAAATCATAACTTGGTATTTCAAAGTTGAGCATTGGCAGCTCATTAGTATTAACGTATCGACGGCTTAATTGACTTCTAAGTTGAATCCGCCACCAGCGCTGTAAATATCTCATCATAAACGTCAGCGGTGCGCTATCACAACATTAATATTATTAATAACAGTTATCAGAAGAATATTGTATAATTAATAGCATCATAAGAAGTTAATAGATACGCATCATTATGCTTTAATCCCGAAAGCAACACGCCCGAAGCATATATATATATAGGTACAAGACGTTTTTCCTAGACGACTACGTGATATTTCATTTTTTTCATTGTGAAACGTCTCTAAACTCGAACATTCGAATGATGGTTTTTGTGTGCGTAAAAGAAATAAAACCGCACGCGAACAACATTTTAATAATCGCAGTTGCATCCGGAACTCGTCTCGGGGAATTTTGAAAAAAAAAATTAATAATAAATACACTCAATAGGACGTATCTCGGGCACTACCCGTAGTCTCATCGATCTCACTCGTGAAACACTCGCAATACATATATAGTCTATAGCATATTGTACGCGACGCCATTAGCGGAAAAGTATACGGTTCCACCACCGTAACTTAATATAATACCGTATAATATGTGCCGCAGACGACTGTCGGACGAAATTTTCCACTCGATGTTGACGCATTTACATACGTTTCAAACGCTTATGCGGAATGGTTTGAATTTTCCGACTTCGAGCTCGTAAGACGGAGGGAATCGTTTCGACGGCCATTTTCGCGTACACTTCGCATACCCGGGCAGGTGCATGACACGCAGATACAGCTCGGGGTTAACCCGTCGCCGGCGATCGGCGGGCGCGAACTATGCAATACATATATACATATTTTTATAATATTTTTATATGTAATACATATTTACCTATTATAATTTTATTTTTTTTATCAGGATTATTAAATGTATTCAATAATAAAGTATGTAATATGTAATATGTGTTAAAGTATTAAAATCAAAGCAAAATATGTAGTAAAATAAAATTTATAAATACGTAATTAATTTTTTTATTCCACTTCGCTTATAAGATTCATTCGGTTATAAGACTCACTTTGTGCTGGTCCCAAAGTGAGTCTTATAAGCGGCGTCTACTGTATTTGCCGACCGCGCGTACCGATGATACGCTACGTCGAAGCCGCTGCCGTGTCGAGGGTGCGAACACGAGACAATATTTATTATTATTGTGAAAGACGTTTAACGGCAATTTCTCCGTCCCGCGTCGCCTACACTCCGCGCAGTTCGTACGCATACGATCAACCGTTTTGAAATGCGATTCACACGTGTAGGTATGTATGTGTGCGTGTGCGTGTGTGTGTGTATCGACAGACCACCTGTACAGATGGTATGGGGGTAGGGTGAGGCAGTGACAATAATAGTTTCGAAACGTCAAAGTAAGTTTTAATATTGGTGGAGGGGTGAATAGGCAAACAGGGAATATAATCATAAAAGGTATCAGGTATACATACTACAACGATGCGCACCTCGCAAGCTTTAGACCGACCGCATACTTGAACCTACGGCCCGCAAAAAGTGTTCGATGTGGTCCAAAAATGGTATATTAATAATCGATACGAAAAAATACAACGTTTCAAAACTAATTTAGTTAATAAACAAAATAATTATGTAAGGACGATCCTTAACACCTGGAAGCAACAATTATTACATATAGTCCAATTGGCTGCGACGCGAGTTATGATTGTGCAAAGATATTTAACGAAATTATCAAGTTAAAAAATAGTACATATTTGAAAGAAATTTTCAAAGAAAGTACAAAGGGATCACTTCGAATTTTGGAATTTAGTGCCTGGAAAATAAAAAACACTATAAAAATGAAATATGCAAAGAATGTGCGTAGAAATCGGCTTACTGATTCACATCTTGATGACTTATTGGGAGCAGTAGGTAGCAACTAAAAACTTTACTGGTTTAAAATAGTAAAAACAAATATATCAACATCATAAATTACAATTATTTAGAATGAATATTTAATTTTTATTTAGTAAATCGTAATAATATGTTGATTCATTTGTTTATAATTCTTATCTTTTATGAATTTCTCCAGAAATTATTGGCCACTAAATGATGACGTTCCGACTTGCGGCCCGCGTAGCATTAAAACATTTGTATGTGGCCCAGATAAAAAAAATAAAGGTCTCTGCAGTACTCTGCTTTAGACGATCGTTCTACGCCGTGCGTATGAGAAACGAATAAAAAAAATCAAATAAAAAAAAAAAAAAACGTTTTATTTTATACGGTAGACGAGTTATTTTGAACATATTACGTGAAATGACAGTATTGCGAGCCGCTAGACCCGACTGCGAAAAGCGATTGGTTCCGGCCAACCCGCCGGCGTTTGGTTACGCGCGTAAAAACAACACAATTTCAATACACTCACCCGTAATAATATTGTAATTTTATTCACCAATATTTGGTCGACGCCGAGCAGCAAGCGAACGATTTCACGTCGAAACGTCGCGGCCGACCGATATGTTACAGAGACATTCTTTGACGGGGTGGAAAAACAACCCCTGACAGGACGTCGGACTTTGCGTGCTGCGTCGCGTCTCCCTCTCACATTCCACGTACGTGACCGTTTCCGATCTCTGATCGATAGTGCGCAGCAATAGCGTATATCACGAACACGACGCACACGCCTCCGTGGCAATGACCGCAGAACGTGACCGTCTTGTGCACACAGTATATAAGAATATTTTAATATCGTAGCATCCGTGCACCTGGGGTGTGTTCAACAGGGTGGTCTACAACCGGTAATTTTACCAATGCGCTAAGCTCGTTTCTCGCTTCACGCAATTTATGTCTATGGACGTGGTGCACGGCTAAAATAATATTAATCACTCGAAACGGGAAAAATCTTTTATCGCGATATTACATTGAATACACGTATAAACGAAGGCGGGTTCTCGTCATCAAATCCCTGATTTTCCATCTCACAAATAAAATTGTTAAATTATTTTGAGCGAGCAGACTATTTGGAATTTTCGACAAAATATTCTAACCTGCATCTTTCCGTCTCTAAAATACCAGCTTCTCATCTTCTTTCCATCGCAAACTTCTACGTAACGCTTGGTAAACTTGATGGTCCTTTTTACCATCCAAGTTTTCAACAGGGCACAGACACGCAATCCCGCAATCCCTTAACTGCCGTTGTTCAGGAACCTAAACATTCATAGACACCTGATCGTCGCTTTCACCTTCCTTTTACTTCTCAAAGTGTACTCCCCCATCAACCCATCAAGCTTCCCTTAATTCTTTCCCACTATGTTCCCGACCCAACGAGGAAATAATTTGCGATTTCAACCATTTGATTTTTAATTGCTATTTCCTTCTTACAGCCAACTCCTTTTTTCATTTCATTTGTGTACATCTCGTATATATATATATATATATATAATATATACATAAGTATAATTGCGTTGCTGTTATGTCTTTAATAAAAGCAAAATATAAAATATAAACGAACGTGGCAATTACGCGTATAATAAAGCGTATACACCGAATTTTCGTTCTGTCGATCCTGCTCCATGGCTCACACATTCCCCTCAGTCGAGCTGAAGCCAACGTTTTGTGCCGAGACAGGCATAATGAGCCATAGACCGTGTACCTCGTGACCATAAACAACAGCTGATTGGTCCCGTGGGCGGCGGCGTGCATGCGTTGCGCCGTGTTCTAAACGCTCGCCACTCTCCCGCGAACTGACGGAAGCGCTGTTATTACAGGAACAACAGATATTTATATATTTTTGTTTGTCTGTCTGTTTGTTTGTTTGTTCCTTTTTTCCCTTCTTCCCCCCCCCCAACCCTCGGTTTAACGATTCTGCAAACACATCATCAATTAGCGCTGCACCGACCCCTGCATTGTTATTAAATCGTATAAGCTATTTACCTACTCAAAATGTGCCCGCCGACACTCGACAAAACCTAATCACTGTGTACGGGAACACAATTTTAATTGGAATATTTGAGAATTTTAGTCCAATTTATTATACGTTTCCCGGTTGTTTATTTTTACTTTTTTTTCACGCGAATCGATTGCGCATGACACTGCGGTGGCGATGCAACCGAAAAACAACCGAAACTATGTTTGCGGAAAACGAAAAACAAAAATTAATCGCCTAACATCAGTTTAACATAGGTACCAGTGCAATTTGTACAGTGGCGGACGAGTTTGACGAAAATGCTTCAGACTAGTATTTAGCTGGACCGACGTGAGGTTGTTCAAGAAATCCACTCGGGAACGAACAGACTATGCAATTTATTTAGCTCGCAATCAGCTAGGTCGAAACCACAATAACGTCACGCGTCTGTAATCAGAACGATACACTTTACAAAAGAGTTATCTTTGGTCATGATTAAGATTTTCAAATATTTCCTTGGAATCTGCAACCAAGACACGCGCTGGTATGGAATATCAAAGTTCGTGATCAATGTTGTGAGCTTTTACTAAACTTATTTTTCGAAGAACTCGGTCTCTGGCCCTAAACGCTAATCAGTAATCGTGCGAATCGTATTCGCTAACAAAATAAGTTTACGTGCAGATGGCCGAACCGACATACCAACAATGATCATAACCAACAATTATCGGATATTGCTACTGCAATGCATCGCTATTTGCCAATCAACCAACAAGCGCCTCAAAAAACTTACGAACACCGATCGGTTAAAGCGTGGTGCGCGTCCTGTAGTATTTAAGTATCTTCGTCGAGGCGGCAACATCTGCTGCATCGCAGAGAGAGATAACGAATCACGGGCCTGTTGTCGACTTCCGCACCAGGATTCAGTAGATCTCACACGTCGCTGACAACGAGTCGCGTTTGTCCTGACGATAAACCGATTGTGCCCTCTACTACCCTTCCTCAAGTAACGTGTGTTTTGTGTGCGCGATTGTGTGAGTGTGAATCTGTGTGTATAGGGAGGTATGCTGGATATTTAAAAGGGGTAGAAAATATTTTCTACCCCCGTCGTCCTTCCCCGCACCGTTGAAACTTGTCAAGAACCGCCACCACGGAAAACCCGGCGCGCGCTTCTTCCCCGCAGTTTTCCCGCGTTGTCGCTTAGGGTGCAGCACGCGAAACCACCCCGGGTAGTACAGCTCGAGGGTGGTATAACAATATCCGTGTATAGTAATAATAATAATAATAATAATAATCATATATCGTACAGTTTTTATCGGTCGAATGGACTTGGCCGCGATAAATCACACGCCGCCGCCGGCCGATGGCCACATGTGTGTTTCACGCACAGTCGATTTGTCAACCGCGTCGAGCATGCGATATTACGCGTATACTATTATTATACCTGTACCATAAATGTAAAAAAAAAAGACAGAGAGAGAGAGAGAAATAAACAACGAAATTTGTTTCGGTACCGTGATTTCGGATGCATTATTTACGAATATTACATAAGGTATATTATACTCGATGAAAACGAACCGCGGTTATAGTAATATACGTATAAACTCGGCATTCCAATATAAACTCCAATAATATAATAATATAAAGTCGTCGGTACTCGCGACGCTATATATATAATAAAATTATATTGCATTTTTACGTGCGTATAAGTGTGTGTGTGTGTGTGTGTGTGTGTGTGTGTGTGTGTGTGTGTGTGTGTGTGTGTGTGTGTGTGTGTGTGTGTGTGTGTGTGTGTGTGTTTAATATCAATTCCTGCGGTATTTCGAATCCAATGATAATGTTTCCCGCGGACCTTTAATTCAACTCGTTCGTGCGCGAAATTGCTAAATACGTGCCAAGTAAATTGTATCGTTCGATTGAAAATTTTTCAAACTCTTGACGTACTTAAAAGTTAAAATTGATAAATTCGATTTTATTAAAATTGTAGAATACACAACAATATACTGACATAATATTATTTATAACTTATCGAGGTTCGCTAAAATAAATCGAAACCGTCGTCGGCGTACATAATAGGTATCTATGCATAGTTATACTTATATTGTATTGCTCCGTTCACTAATATTTTACATTCCGGCGCATTCGAATATTCGAGTGTACAGTGAATTATTCCTGTATAAGTCTAAATAAATCATTATAGAATATCGCACTGCGCACGGTGAAACTACTCATAGATAGCGTTAGAATTGGATTTTTCCTTTTTTTTCTTTTTTTATTCCGTCGAAATTTCAACAGGAACCCGGTTATAGTTTATCGTGAAAAAAAAAATTAAGTCCACAATAGTATTCGAATTCGCCCAAGACGTCGATTAATAAATATCGAATGTGTACGAGAAAATATATTTTTACGTCACGCGTATATTCGTGTGCGTCAAGCTTTAAACCGTAAAAGTATTTAACGATTAATATTAAACTTTCGTAGATAAACCGAAAAAACTTTTCGATGCTGTAACAACGCAGATGTGTGCTAACTGTGATATTATAACGAATGGGTGTTATTTTTATCGCGCCGTAAAATGTATTTATTTACTCTGCACACGTTGTACGCGACAGAAGCGTAGTAGTCGTATCCATATAAAATGAATTGTCTTGCGAAGCTCGCGGTGCAAGTGCGTACAAGTGTATCCACTATCCGAAAACTTTTATCTGCGCTATTTAATTTTTTTTTTTTACGATCATATGCATCGTGTAACGCGTGCTGTATAATATAATGATCGACTGTTGTTTGTTTTATTTTGTTTTTGTTTTTTTTTTCATTTTTACCGTTGAGCAATATATCGGATTAGTATCGAAGTGAAAATCTACGTCGTTCGCCTTTTGTTTTTTAACGCTATTTAATTCGGAACATTGCCAAACGCGTGTGACTAAAGTGTTTGAACGCGCTCGTACAGTGTGTACAGAACTATGTACCTTTAAATAACGTCTATATTGTTACTCGCCATTGACGAGAAGTACGAATACGTAATGTTTATAATTTATAACAAATACGGCGTCGGTGTAATCCAATAAAATGATGAAAAATATAAACAATCGAACGTCAATTATGCAATATTATGATGCCGTTCAAACTCGACGGTACTTTTGTAATCCGTACAGTGCATTTGTTTACCGATTTATTTTTTAATTTTTAAAACACATATATTTCCAACTGATCTTTTTTCTATAGTTTAATCACAATAAAAACGAAAACTGAACGTTAAGACTAATTTTGTTTTCAATTTTAAAGACCAGCTCTTTGTATACATTATGCGGTTGACCATAACAATTTGTATAATTTATTCTCCATACTCTACCTAGTCTACGTCGTTTAATGTAATTCCAAGACGCTTTGCAACGATAATAAAGCTATTACTTAAACATACCTGAGCTACCGTGTTATTTGTTAAATGTTTGTTGTTTTTTTTTCTTTTCTCAAACTCGTTCAACACGGTTCTTTATGTCGTACCGTAAATGTACATAATTGTATGGTTGTATATGGTATTGCGTGTGTTCTTAATAGGTGTGTATATTATCGCTGTCAAACGCAATTAACTCTTTCCTTTTGCTCGTACAACAATTTGATTTTGGTCTTATTAAAATAATAGCTCGGCATTTATGCTTACATATATTATTAACCTTAATGAATTATTTCCGTTACTTTTTGATTGGATCGGTTAAATATTATTTTAATAAGATGTTGTACGATAGCATTACAGACTATACATAAAATACGTTGCGTGAGAGACTATATATATAAAATATATATAATATATATATATATTGTCTACAGAGTATACAGTTAATTTAATAACTATATATTGTAATAGTTCTATAACAATAGAAGTAATAATATTAAACGTACGTATTGCAGTTGGAACAAACTCATTGTCTAAAAATATCATAATAATTTAAATCATCAAATAACAATTATTTTGTTTCGACTTGATTAATTTGTATACAATTATAAAATCAATTTCGTCAAAAGATTTTCAATTAAAAGTTTTATAAAAAAAAGTTTTTCAACATAAATAGTTGTTGAAAAACGTTAACGACTTTTAGAAAATATAGTGATATCAAGAATATTGTTCATTATAATTAAAGTAATAATAATGAACAGATGAACTTAACACTTGTGGATACTGTATATAGTTAGTCTTTTTTTATAAAGTAATAGATATTTATCTAAGAAGCAATATTTTGTTTAACCGAGCAAGAATGTAAGATTTGGCATGTTTTAAATCTTTTTTTTTTTTTATTTATACGTCAAGACCTGAGCTATAAATGTCATAATCAAGTATTCCATTGCCATAAAAAAATTAAAACAAAAGAAACAGTATATTTTAATTAAAACCTTGCTAGAGCATAATATTATAACTAAAATTATTTATCATAATTTCCAACACCACCGTTGTGTCTGATTAGTAGGACATTGTGGATGCGATTTACTGGTTTAAGGGCGACAGAGACACGATAAGAAAAACGTACGAGACAATAGAGAATAATTAATTTTTTGCTAACAAAGTTATAACTTGGATGAAGAAGGGGGACCGAGCGGGTTCTGACGACGAACAAACAGTCGTCCCTATAACAATCGTTGAATAATTCATTCGGCGCAGGAAGGCCGGCGAATTAAGAATTAATTAAGGGATTTTTTTTTCTCTTTTTTTTTATAATTTCTTTTTCCTCTGGTTGTTTCATTAATGATGAAGGAAAAATACCATAAAGAACATTAAGGTGAAGGAGAAAACATTATAGACACACCGGTGTTATGATGACGATCTTGTAAAATATTCAACCGCGCCAGTATGTTTATGTATTATTTGTCTTTTATCACAACATTCACCTAACAGCCACGAACCAACGTTTTCCAAAATTACAAAACTTTAAGTATAGTTAACAGATATTAATCGATATTTTTTGGTTTTCTCTTGAATAGGATTCGTGTGTGTATTGTAAAGTGATTTTAAAATTTGCAGTCCTCGAGATATCTTGTTCTCGTGTTGTTTGAATCGTCGTATCAAAGGGATGACGGGATAAGAGATCTTTTTGTAAAACTCATTGTATGATGTTGCGTACGTCCAAGAAAACTGTGTACCTACTGCAGTTTGAGTCCTTACATTGCGTACCGTTAAGTTGGAATCAATAAGTTTAACGAATCGGATGAAATAAAGACAGAATATCGAGTACCTGTATATCCTACACGAAGCGTTTGCGTAAGCCCAAATCAAGAGCGGATAAATCAAAGATATATTTATAGACAACATATCGTACCCGTACGTCATGTCTAAAAAAAAAAACCAAAAATTAAATCGCTCTCTGACCGGTCGACGGATACTATTCCATCGTATTTTGCTTCGAATTCGTCCGTATCTTTTATACCTGCAGCACATGGCAGTATTATATAATGCATAATATATGGTATATCCTCTAAACAGTCTAAAGGATCCAAGGACCGCGTCGCAGGTTATCAGATCAAAATCCACTGTACACACAGAACGTGAATTTTTATAGCATCCCCGAGGGACGATCGTTGTTTTAACTTTTTTTTTCCTTCGCAAACCGTTCCGAATAAACACCTACATGTGTTCGTATACGCACAGTGCACACACACATTCGAACGTCGTTTCGATGATGGACTTCGCATTTACCCGCTGCGAGTTGACCTCAAGCTTTTAAAACGGGTGCAACGCGTTCATCCAGCACACCAACGACGACGGTCTCCGAATATCTGCTAGACCTTTTTATTTAATGGAACGAAAAAAAAAAGAAAGAGTAATAAATCTATTGGATGGAAGCTCTCGATGTTAAAACGCGACGACGGAGGAATGGGGAAGGGCGTTCATATATGAGCTACGGTTATTTACGATCCCGGAACCCCGTAGGTTTCCGGAAGCGTAACCGAAAAAAAAAACGTTTTGTTTCATGGTTGTTTTACAAAAAGAAAAAAAAATTGAAAAACTTTCTTTACAAAAATATATTATAAATAACTCATATACTCGGTCGATTTTTAGGAAACACTCGGTTAAAATCGTTGACGCTAAAAGTGTGCAAAAGGAAAACTTTGATATCATATTATGAACTTGAACAGTAGATCATATTTTCTAAGTATAAGTAATTATCACAATTTTTAAACAAGTTTCATGTACATTCAATTGTACGTAATGAGAACTGAACTTGATAAAATCTTTATTTTATTTCGACTACTTTCAAGTTACCTTTAGCGTTTTCAAAGTGAAAAGGTATTTAAAAAAATATTTTATTTTCAATTCAAGATATATTTTACGGGAATTAAAATTCAATTTAATTAACTACATATTCGCTGGATCCTGTGATAAGCTCCTGTAGGCAATATTATTCGCAACAAAATGCAAAATAAAAAAAATATTCCGGTACATAAAAGATATTTTAATAAACACAGAAAAAACGTTTGGCTGAACAAATGATGTAGCTGTTTGCGTAGGTATTGTAATGAACGTTAATATTTCTTAACGCATCCAATTATAACTCACAACAATAAATTTCGAGGGTAAACACAGAAAGTGCAAGCGGTCAAAGGAAGAGAAAATAACGCCGTCCGTTCGATTCGTGTACACGCGCGCAGTGTTTTACGTAGGTACGTTTCAAATAAAACCCAAGAAAACGTCAATGATCCGGAAAACTCGAGACGCGGAAACAGCGCGTTTAATTATTCAAGTCGGAAACACGATACTGCCACCGTGTACGTTGTTCCGGCGTACAGGTTAATAATACTGTAATGGGGTACGGGCGCGGGTAAAACGGCCGCATTTATAATGCCGGCTAGATTAATAATTAATATCAACCTTGGGTAAGGCATTTATAATCTAATAGAAGTCGCTTTTTGTAATCTATCCTTGAAAATGCCGGGGCATATAATATAATATAATATAATATAGTACGTATATATGTTTGCGGTGGCGGCGCGGCGGTTGTAAACGGTTTACGCAAACCGATACAATATGACATTGCCGAATACTGCCCGACCTGCGGAGAACCGTATAGTACTATAGTAGGTTTATAACAATAATAAAACATTCAGTTTTTCGGATATAATTTTATGATAGTAAAAAAAAAAAAAAAAACAGAGAAGAAAGAAGAGGGTGAAAAACGCCGAACAACGTATCGGTGTTTTATGCGTCATCCCTCGATGCGTATTACGGTTTGCATGCCGTTTTCAAAAGTATTATTTTTGTTTTATGTAAATCGCTACATCGATGTACTTATATCACGTGCTCCCTGCAATTATGCGAGAAAAACAAGTCGAATGCGCAGGCACACGTGTAGTATCGTGTATTTAGGTGTACACGCATACAATAAATATTTATTAAAAGGCTGAAAACGTCGCGCGATCCGCCAAATTATACCACCGGGCCTTTGCGTGTAATTTATTTGTTTTGCTGTTCACCTATACACGGCCGTGCGCATCGCGAAAACGATTTTGGAAAATAGCCTCTCACTCGACGTGTAATTAATCGCCCCGCGTGTTTGCGTGGACGTCGAACTCGATCTCCACCGCTGTTGTTCAGTAATAGTATAGTAGCAATAATAATAATAATAATAATAATAATAATGATAATAATGTATAGAGTAGTTAATAATAATAATGTATCGATAATAACTATCAAATATATTATAATAATATGCGAATCGTACCATCGTCATTAACGGCGATAATAAATTTCAAATGCGCGTGAACGTCGGTGCGCCGTAAATATATAAAAGGGACCGACGGCGGCCGGGGGGTCCCCGAAGCTTTTTGAATTTAAATTATTTATTATTTTTTTTTTCCGGATAATTTACCCTGCACACTGAGCCGTTTGTTTTTAGATGTGTGTGTGTGTGTGTGTGTGTGTTTGTGTGTGTAGATATATATATGACCGAACGGCATGCCTTATGTTCCCGCTTTTTCGCCGTGTCGTAGGAACTATACATAATTTATAGGACCCATTGGACCCGTTTTATTGCGGGTTTATTTTTTTTTAGAGATTTCTTCGTAGGTAATCACTGATCACCATTCATAACTACAGAACTACGAGAGATTTTATCCTTCAGCATAAAGTCACAACGTGCTACAGATTCAACGCGTCTTGAGTCTAAACAGACAGCAATTAGATAATATTATTATGTACTCGATGTTGTATAAAAATGTCAAATTTTTTAATAATGTTTTGGTAATTTTCGCAATTTATTGCATTTTACAAAACAATATTACTCGCTGACGTTTTAGAAAATTATAATTATTATTATATTACCGAATTTTATCAGTTATTCGAAGTCGACGAAACGCGAAATAAATTCCGACGGGGCGCGTGCTTGCGGTCGACGGTACACCGAGGCGATATATTATGTTTCTCCCGCGATTGCGTGCGACATTCGGCCGCGCCGCAGTTTAGCCCTAGTACACACGAGAATTAGTGCTCTCGCGCATGTATTTAGGTATTACCTACGTGGTACGGGTTTTTTCGACGAGTCGCTCAGTCCAAGGCCGGAACAGTTAACGCGCGGATCACATTTCACGTCCGCGAGACGTCCGCCACGGAAATATGGTCTGGTAAACGTTTATGCACGTTTAATTAGTGTAACTCGGAAACGCAGTCGTAATAGCATCGCGCAAACGAGAAACGGAACAAAAAGTAAACGAAGAAAATTAATTAAATCCATGTGCCGACCAAACAAGTTCAGTACCCGTAACTGCTGGTCAGTTACGGGTACTGAAATTATAGCATACACGGTCGCGGAAAACAGAGATCGCATTATATAGCCTTATGAACATGTAAAAAAAAAAATAAACCTTTTTTTGTCCTGTATAAACTCTATAAACTCGATGACTGTTGGCTCGGTTCAAGGTCCGTTTTTTTTTTTTTTTTAACCTATAGATAATTCTTCAACTCGAAGCCTCGGTACATTTTAGTCGAATGTGTAATTGAACATATTTTGTTATCGTCGAAGTTTTGCGAAAAGAAAATTTGACAGATTGTAGTTGAACAGCTGATTCATAGGTATCGCACAGCCATTTCGAAATTACACGGCGTTCATCCGTCTTGTTTTGGTGTCCCAGAGCGTCGTGGATTTTTTTTGAATTTTTATCTCGTGGTTATTGCAGTCTCAATATTGCCAAGAAAAATTAACTAATCTTAATCATTCTCCCAATAATTATTAAACAACACTAATCTTGTATGTTGGCTGTTTATATTCATACAAGTGCATTTTTACTTCATTAGGTTTTTAATTTTCAAAAATGTAGTCAAATAATGTTTATTGATATAAATCCTCTCCCATATTACATTGTGCACACACCTTACAGCTTACACGCTCTCAGTCATATTATTTTATCGCTTATTTATATTGATGTTGTTTTAATATTCTTATAATAGTCTTGCCTTTAATTGTTTTTTTTATATAATAATCAATAAATATTGAATTCCTTGACATTTCGATAAGAAGTCGAAATCAGTAGGCACAAAAAGGCTACGATAACCGTCGCGAGACTGTTGTTTTTGAATATCTCCAATTCGCGAAGATATACTGCGTCAGTATCGCCGTAATCGACTGTTTTATGGTAAACCGCATAAAGATTTTATAACCATGGTATACGTACGACGTTGTATAAAACGCACGTAACTTTAAAATGTCCGTATGGACTTCAAAACATGTTTGGGCGATCGTATTTTTAGTTATTGCACAACCCTCTTTGTGTTGTTGGTTATATTTCTTAAACATCTAAGAAGCCGACCGTCGTCAATATGTATATACTATATATCTATCTAGATAAAATGATGTAAAACTGTGTTTTATTGGCAACGGGCAATCTCCGGAGCTACTCATTTATGAGGTTTTTTTTTAATGATCGAGTACATCGTGGAAAAGGTTTCATGCCTTATTTCAATTCTCCGAGATAATTTAGTGATTTTTTTTTTTATTATTTTTACAGGATATATACAATCTGTACCCTTAGGTACAATAAGAATATGTGCTAATAGAATATAATATGAAAATGTGAAGGAAGAAGTCACCCAGTGGTGACACTACCAGTTGATTTGTTTTATTTTAAAATTTAAGATATTTTAGCCTAGTAGATCTCTGCACCATTTTCTTTTTAAACGTCTTGGGGGATTACCAGGAATTGAAAGCGAGGATAAGTTAGATATAAGGGAGTTTGGACGTGAGTAATTATTTATAACTCATAAAATCAACTTTTATAATCTAATTTTTTTCAACGCATGTTCCAAAGTTATCTCGGAAATTAATAATTTATATACTTAAGCATCTAATCAAAAACCGAATAGTATATCATTGCAATATAATTATATTATATTGTGAATCAAAAATTATTAAAACTCATAAAACTGCTCTTTAGCTTCAAGCGAAAATGAAAATGTGTTCTATCATTTATGTCTTAACAAAGAATTACTAGGCAACTCGGGCAAAGCCGGGTAAATCAGTTATTATATATATATACTATGTTCCATAATCTGCGGATACGTATGTGAAAATTGGTTGTAGTTCATTTATGTTATTGAACGGTATAATGCGATGAATTGACGAAAAATGTTGATAACGCTAAAACAATTCACATGCTATACACAGCAACGGAAATACTTGATACATGACCAAGGGCAAGTAATTGGCGCTTCCACATTATCATTTCTTTAATTGAAGAACCATTTGCATATTACTTTAATACGTGTTGTTTCTATTATTTATTATAGTATAATATTATACTATATGTGTACCATAAGTATGAAATGTTTACGAAAACCATTCGTCACGGTGGCCTAAACAAAATTGTTTAACGATAATTATTATGCTGCTGCAACACGATTTTAGTTGAAAACTTTTTTTATTTTATATTTGAATTAATTAGACTCTATGTATACATGTATATATGATATATTCGTATAAGAGTTTTGAATGTATTTGTTGTTTGTACAAAACTTTGAGAACAATTTATTTTATTCGTAAGTTTTTAAACGGTTTTTTTATTTCTTGGAACTCAAATAATTTTACATAATTTATAGTTTATTGTAATTCACAGTAATGCGAATTTAATGTGTTTATTTTTCAGATTGAATTCCTTGTTTATTAAATAAGTTTAATTTAACTCTACACTATTATTGCTTTCGTCATTATTTTTATAACTTTTAACATTTGTCTCATCAAGAAGTTTCAAATAGTCATAAAATAGTTTTGTTAATTAATAATACTTTGATACATAAAGTGCGTAATTCAATGCGAAAGTTAGTTATAATAACGCTGTGCACGGGTTGTTCTTTACAACTCAGATAAACTGATTATTTCACAAAACGAAACCCGAAATCGAATGAAGGAAAAGCAGACATATACTTGAAACTCTTAAATGCGTCTTTACGTTCAATCCGTAGATGTTATGAGATATATATTTTTTACTATAAAAACGCATTCGCTATCCAAGTGTGTCCGCATAGGTAACTGCTACAATATTTTAATATTTTTCCATTTGTTACTTTTTTATTATTAGGTATTATTATTATCATTGTTTTTTATCCATTTGTAATAGTTGTTATTATGTGAACTGTGGTTAGGGGAAAAACCACAATAAAAATAAAGTACAAATAAAAAATGTAAAAGCCATTTTTTTGTATCTAGCTCAAAAAATGTTCGTTACATTTTTATTGAAGTGCAAATCAATAGAACCGCTCCCACTGCTCTTCTCCCCCTAACCACAAACGGGCAGTGTAAAATGGGTCAGGGTGCAAATGAAGATTTCCCAGCCCCCCCCCCCCCGCTATACTGCAGGTTCAAATCGATGGACCACTAGTGTAATATTTTTAATTACACATCGACGAATAAAATGGCATATTTTTCGAAAACATATTTCCCAGTACACTAATTAATCACGAGGTTATAGAAATTCTGACGTCACACGCGCATACGTACTATAAATCATACAGTTTTGAAAGGCTAATATGATAGGTCTGAAAGTCCTATACAAATTTAGAGATGGATTTGAGTTGTAATTATATAAAGCGATCAAAAACAACGTTTGTTGGATAAATAGAGAAAAAAAAATACTCGATATTGACATTATAGTTCATCGGAAAGTGTTGGTAAAAATCCAAATGCATTAGAAAAACGATGCGATAGGAGTAATAAAGTGTCACTTTTCGAATGGAAAAAAGTATAAAAAGCGAGCAGTAAATAACGTACAGTATAGCGATACAACTGAAATGTCAGTTCCTACAACGCGGAATACTCCGAGATTCTTTGCACGTAAACAAAAAAAAAGACTGTAAAGTGCGTTTATTCCTACCGTCATACTTTGTATTCATTAATTTGTAAAATGTTCAACATACGTCTAATAATTGTTACAATATTGTACTCCCGTCTAAATAATGTCTTACATTGCGTAACACATAATATTGCCATCGCATATTTTCAACTGTTTGCATACACAATAAATAATGGTTATTACCCATCCGCATTAGAATTGTTATTACGTTACACACTCGAACGTGGTAAGAAAACATATATCATAACGCATTTGTGATGCGCACTCATAAGTGACGCGAAGAACATTTGTATGCTTTGAAAAAACGTTAACGGCGTGCACTTACAAACGAAATAAATCCTTTGATCACTTTTCTTACGTCAACCCGTAAAGGCGTATAATTACACATTATACACTTGTGTACACTATATGTCACGGTACTTAGACGTTATTATCGTTTATGACACGACGCATTGAACGTTATTAACCGTTGCTATTGTTTTCAGGTGATGTTAAAGATGAGACGTACACGTCCGAGAAGAACAGAAATTCTGGATATGAAACGAATTTATACCTATACTCCGTAAGTGTTGTTTGATTGCTATACAATTTATATAAGATTTTTGGTTTTTTTTTTTTAACTGTCGACGAGAAACGAAAAATTATATTTCAAATGTATAGGCACATTGTAATAAATATGATATATTTTTTTCAATGTTTAAATATACAACACCGGTAGATCAGCTATTAGAAGAATTCTAAAAGTGCCAATTAACTACCTATTAAATGAGGTTTTTCTATCCAATCCGAACTAAAACGCTAAATCTTAAAAAATATACTAGTATTTTATAAATAACGTCAATAATGACAAACTAAAGAAATACAAGTTTTTTTTCCCATACATCTATACCATTTAGCGATCACCTTCCGGTTAATTTATTATTACTCCTTCTAAGTTTAAAATGCTCTAATTTTAAGTTAAAAATGACCTAGTACAGATTTTAAAAACATCTATTTATAGTATTCATGTTTTATATGATATGCCGTTTCTCACTATACGCTATTATAAATTGTCATATTCGGATACTTTGCATTATGGTGACATGTTATACAATGTGACGTGTAGAGAAGTGATTGACGAGTAAATAATAACATAGTATAAATATATATATACACTATATATTATGTGTGTGTGCGTGTTCTACGTATTTGTATAAGTTCGTATAAACGGTGAAATAAGTGAATTTGCATTTCAATCATTTTCATTAAAATTCATTTTCTTTTTGGGCATCACACGTTTTTGACGTTTTGGTTAATAACCTAATTTTATCATAATTAATCATTTCGTAATTCGAAACTGTTTATTTTTTAACAACTAGTGAAATTATTAAACGCTATGATAGTAATAATAAGTTTTATAATACTCATTTATTTATGAAATATGTCCATTGCCAAAAACTAAATAACCAAGCACTTCATATTTCAAGACTACTGGGCTGTGTATTATTCTTTTTATTATTGTCTTCATTTTGTACTTGGATTCTATTATTAAAACTTGTACGACACCTCGAATATTATATTACTATAGACTATTTTTTGAAATTGTTTATAAAACGGTTTTGTACCACAAGCAACACATATAAACGCGGGAAACATAATATTATACCTGAAACCAGTATTCTTTTAAAATCTATAAATTTTATCATGCGACAGTTATATTTTGAATCGCTACATTTAATGTTTATTTATAAGTTAAAAAAATTCAATTTTTTCCCGAACCATTTACAATAGAACCAAATACTTAAAACACACATCAATGAAGAGTAATATTAATCTAGAATAAAACTATCTGTCGCTGTTTTTAACGGATTCTATGGTTTAATTTACTGTTAATAATAACTATTACTAAAGAGCTCAGCTACAGTACCGCGAATTAAATTAATTTTGGAACTCAAAATATTCATTATATTTGTATAGTTTACATTTTGTGTAATCATCCAATTTTTTCTAATTGATGTGAGACAATAGCGAACGCGAATTTTATCGTTAGTAGAAACAATATTATTCATAGCATTCCACGCTTCGCACCGAAACGTGCTTAACATTTTAAATCTCTATATATATATTATATTAACATAGGCATAAATCTCGTATTTTCTCACATTTTAGAACGATATTATTCGAAAACATTACCGTACATAATATAATATAATATGTATATGTACAGTGTTTAATACATTAGCGCTCCGTGCTTTGTCATGTATTACTAAATTTGTTTGAGACCGTTCGGGCGGAATTAAAATCATTGTGAACAAACATTAAAATAGGTATTGTAGACTCGCGTTAAACTGTGTAGATATATACAAGGATGTGCATTGTGCAGTGTAAACGCACAATCGAGTCGAAACTTGGTCACCAGAAATATTCTCGATAACCCGAAAAACATATTATTGGGTTCTTAGCGTATTTTTGACGTGTGTGATGATAACTCGATGTTTTTTTTTACTGTCTTTTTATTTGAAATGATAGATAATCAAGTAATGGATAAAGGAAAAATACCTATAAAAGCAAAATAAAAGGACACGTTCCGTAATGGCAAAGTTTACTGTTCTCACTTCAACAATGGGACTCATCATTAATAACAATATTCGTTGAACAGTTGCAACATCATTTTTAGATTCTAAGTGAAACAAGGAGTGTATTGTTTTTACCGTGATGTGTGTGTGTGTGTGGTTTTTTCGTGTCTGTATTCACGATTTTGACCAGAAGGATTACTCCGATCGTTACAGTCATGGGAAGTTTTTAAACAGAAATTGGTGTGTAGTTGGTTAAAAGGGTAATTTTTTTTCTCAATAGTTTTTCGAATAACTGAGAAAAACTGTAAACAAAATTGCAGAACATGTATAACCGAGATCAAGTTTCCGCATGGCCAAGTATTATGTCACGCACTATAATTTATTTGTATATATAGTACTTACAATAACTTTTTATACAGGCGCTTGAGATGTTCGATAAAAAGTTAAAGCTACCTTAATAAGAAGTATGTTTCTACTACTACGAGTATATCAACGATATTTAGAAATGTAAACTGATCCACCCAACCTCTATCATTCAGAATCGTATTTTCAAGGGTAAAGGTACATTGGTTTCAAGACCGTCCAAGCAATATCATTCAACCGTCCCTGTATCTCATCCTACCGAGGATTCTCCTTAGTTTTTTTTTCTGCCTTTTTAGAATCATGGATGATAAAAACTGGATAGGCCTCGCCAATGCACAAGCGGAATAAATGAACACTTGCCGGTATGGGGAATTTTACCTTTCCCACTTCAAGAACGGGACATATCAGTTATAAACGCCGGTTGTAAACTCGTATTTTTTGCAAATGTTCGTTCCGGCAGATAAACTCTCGTGGACCATCTATTTTTTTATTATCTACTAAATTGCCCGGCTTCGCTCGGAACAGACTTGACCGGGGCATGGTTTTTTAACGGATTACTATACACCTTACATTATTTCAAACCTATTGAACTTTGAGTGGTGTTTGTTGTAATGATACATTTAGCAGTGTTATTCTTTGGTCGCAGGTAGCTGAAATTCCGTGGGCCACCGCGCAACACGGATGAATTATTAGTTAATCCACTTAAACGCAATATTTTTTAAAATCCTTTCTCATTGCACATTTAGAGTATTAGAGGAACCACTTTTCCAAATTTCAAATTCGTAGTTTTATAGTTTTTGAAAAGTAGCGATCAGTGAGTGAGTGGTATTGCCTTTTATATATACAGATAGATTTATACAAAATGTATTACAGCACCATTACCATGACAACCAAATCGTTGTTAAGGAAACGGTAAATTTCACTCGTTTGTACTTTTAACTCGATGCGTGACGTCATCATGGTAACATTCTCAGTATTCATCATGGGAACAAATGTTCGGAATGACCCCCAGACTCCGGTATCCATTGACACAATATATTTCATGTTTCATATTTCACTGAATACAATTTAGTCAAACAGTTACGAACTTTTCAAGTAAAAAATACTAATATTAATATCCATATTAATTACCTACCCCTGTACCCAACACGTCGTTGTTGGATTTTCAAGTTTCTGAGATCGCAGAAACGCACGATGAGTAAGCTTATATATACCAGAAACATACGCAAAAGTGTACTCAACAACATCCCAAAGTTTCATGTCAATCGGATGGATGAATAGTGTAGGAATTCATAAAGGACACGCAAACATATATGTTCGCTTTCATATATATATCGCTTTTATATATATATGTATTCACATAGATGGTCTGAATAGACCATATATTAGGTTTTTATTTTTTCGTTCGGTTCAATTATACTATACAGCCTCGGATTGACGGAAAACGACGATCGAATATATATCAATATATCCATAAGCAATGCTTTTTTTTTCTTTGTTCGACAAAACCTTATCTGTGATCTTTTTTACAGGAAGAAATGGAGGACCGGCCGCGCGTGCCCACCTTCCTCAATTCGATCGCCGACTACTCGAACACCATCCCGAATCTGGCGGACGCCGACACAAAGTCGACCACCGCCAAGCAAGAATCGTCCAGGATGGGCACGTTGGTCGGCGTGTACCTTCCGTGCGTGCAGAACATCTTCGGCGTTATACTGTTCATCCGGCTGTCGTGGGTAGTCGGCACGGCCGGCGTCATTTGTGGGTTCGGAATCGTGTTTACCTGTTGCTGCGTGGTAAACATCTATAGTATAATATGATATACAGTGACTACTGTAATGCGCGATAATACTGATAACGTTCACGCTCATGTTATGATAAGGTGATTAACGGCCATCTTGAGAGTATCTCAACCTCGACGGGTGTCGTCGAGGCTCGTCCGAAAAAAAAAAAAAAAAAAAAAAAATTCGACGGTAGTGTTAATTAAATCATCCCTAGTGTGAAGAAGAAAAACATTCCGAATCAAGCCATGTGCGTCGTCGTAAAGGTACCGCCGCGGAGCGCACTGTAATCATGTACCAACGGTCCGTTACATTAATGCCAACCAAACGCGCTTACTCTCGTCGAGTGTTCTATTGCAATAATAATATCTGCTCGTCTGTTTTATGTTTTTTTTTTTCTCTTTTGTAACGACTTATTTCGCTCTCCGTCACAAACCCCAGATGTCAACGACACGTGTTTTGACGGACGACTGCGGCAAAGTCGTATATCATCGCTCCGTG
Source organism: Periphyllus acericola (assembly GCA_949715065.1). NCBI lineage: Eukaryota > Metazoa > Arthropoda > Insecta > Hemiptera > Aphididae > Periphyllus > Periphyllus acericola. Next base: position 30,237,845 of record OX454268.1, read on the forward strand.
GCGGCGCGGCGTCATTAAACTTCTACGTTTCGACGAAACGCCGCTCGTAAACGCACAAACGGGGCTGATGAGAGGATAAAAAGAAAACATAACTAAGAAACAGCGGAACACGTAAAGTTTGCTTTTGACGACTACGGGCGGATTGCTTATTACTCGTTCGCCTCGCGTTATTAAAAACGCATACTGCAGGCGCACACGCCTGTGTAGATATTATAATTTCATGTAGTACAGCTGCAGGTACACGCGCGCCGAACGAGAAATAAGTTCACATACGCGCGCGTACGTATTATTATTACTATAATATATTTACGGTGCTATAATAAACTTGACACACTTTGGGATTTTCGTATTTTAATCAAAAGTTATTCTTTGTGAATAATTACGGCGTGGAACACCGTCGTTAGATGGCGTCTCTCGCATTTCAAATGTGTATTAATAATTCGTCACCGGATGCATATTTCCCATCACTTCGCACGTTATTGTGTCGCCCGTTCATACATTATAATAATATAGTACTATTGTGCATCTTTTTCGTGCTCTCCGTTTCTCTTATTTAGGATTGCGATTCTCGAGCACGAGTCCCGTGCATATATACCGTTAAGCCGTTGCTTCGGGGTTCGCAAACTATATAATACAGCAGTGACTACATCGGACCTTTTTTCTCCGGCGGGTCGCATTAGTAAAGACATTGCTTTCGTGTGGGCCTCTTATGATATATATTTAACATTTGATTACTACATTGTACGTACCTACTCGTCGTGTAACCATATGTTGTACCTGTTACCTGTACTGCAGTATACGCTACACACCATAGAACGTCTCGTTTTTATTTTGTTTCATGCCGATAATCTACGTAGAAACATCTGTACGTGAACGAGATATTTTCTCGCGTGAGCTTAACAAAATCAAATGGTAGATCGCGATTCAGTGATGTTCATCCGAACGCACTTTTAAGGATCGGTATCGCGAAAATCGAACTCGCTGACTTTGCATCATGGCCCAACAATATTTAACCACATATTTCCCATTAATTTGTGTATTTTTTAGGTTCTATTATATGGTTTTTTTTCCGCTGGCCACTTTTAAGGCTATTACGGATTGGGCATATCGCTGCTATATAGAGTTCAACTTCCTTGCTCGATGTCCACGAACAAATCTTCGTCCCTCCAGAATATACGTTGTTATTGCGGGAACGTATCTTTCATGATGAAGCATATCAACACTTTGAAAATATCCAATTTAAATACGCGGCTTTTAGAAAAAATTAAAAAATAATTCGACTCGCGTTAAGCCAACGAATCAAAACTATAAAAACGACGATTACGCATTTTGTGCACGCAATGATTTTGTTTTTTTTTTTTTAATTACAACCAATCTTAGTTGCAGGTACAATATAGTTACATTGAACCTAGCATTTGCATGTAGTATACGAGGATAATATAGGATAAGCGGAAAGTCCGACAACCTTATGATACGTGTATCAAAACGGATCGTTTTACAACATTATTCGCAACATAACTATATACACACGCGTATGTCACTCTAAATCACATTTATGGTTTAATTATCTTAATGCAATCCATTGTCCTGTACATAAATAACATATATTATACACACGTGCATGGGATGAAATATTTCCTCCGAGTCGTTCGAGCGAATATGCCGCTTGTGCGCGCGCACACGATTTTCAACGTATAAACTTTTTACGCGCTCGCCCAATTACTTAAATGCTCGTGTAGTAACGGTCGTGATTTTTAACGACACGACGAGTATACGATTTTCCGCTCGCAAAGATTGAACTTTGGTGTCAGCCCTCGACGCGATACATAGCGCGCTCACGCTATACTATAATAATAATACACGTGCGGTGGTGACGTGTAAAAACCTGCATGCTCGTCCCTGTTTGCACGCTATTCATCTTCGGCCGGTCAAAGTTCGTGTTAATATTCATTGTTTTTATTTTATTCGAAACAAACCCTCTCCGCATCAATCGGCTGGTAATCTCCTCGTTAAATTATAACAGAATGAATTACGTTAATAAACTTACGGTGGTGCGCAATAGTATTAAATTAGGTAATAATATTAAACTACAAGTGTATAGAGTTGGAGTACCCTATACATTGTTGTGTAGGCTGGCTGAAATACTGAAATCGGTTGCCTCGCGTAAGGAGTTAGGATCCCGGTTTAGTGCTACACCCGGAGATACCGGAAGCTTAGAATTTTCCGAACCGTTTAATCGGCATTCGTTTTACGTTTTATATTAATATGCTGACCTCACGTGCAGCGCATCCAGGTCTTTCGGGCATTAGGAAGCTATGAATTCGTGCATATTATATACTGATATATTAATGCTCGTCTCGTTTTTTTTCCAGACAATGTTAACCGCCATCTCGATGAGCGCCATAGCCACGAACGGTGTGGTGCCGGCCGGCGGGCCGTACTTCTTGATATCCAGGTCGCTGGGTCCCGAGTGCGGGGGAGCTGTCGGTATGCTCTTCTACACCGGTATAACTCTAGCCGCGTCCATGTACATCATCGGAGCCGTGGAAATCATACTCGTGAGTATAACGTCATGGCGTACAGCCGACGAAATTCAAAATGATCTATAGCGTTACAAAAATATACGGTTCCATCGGTGATCCGTATCGCGCGAGTTTCGAACGTAATACAATATTACCGCACGTATGTGTACACCTAGTGCTATACACCGCGGTAAAGCGGAGATAAGTGTAGACGTGTTCGCCGCGTCGGCGAGATAAGTGGCACTGCTGCTATCCGCTGGCTAGAATTTGTACTCGCTCAAAATATTGTTGTGCGACCTGTGCAAATTTGTAATCGCGTTCCGAAAATTTACACACAGCCCCCTGAACCGTGGAAAATCGGATTCTAAAAAAATTGTTCATTAAATAAAGGTTTATGTTTATTTTATAAATTTAAAATGACGACAGAAAAAAGAGTCAAAGCGAATAAATTAAAATCATAATAACCCTAGATTGCTTTGTTTCGTACACTATAATATTGATAATAATATTATGATGATATTTATTGAATTACGAGTTCATAATATTTTTTCAGGAGGAGGGGAAGTGCCCCGTCATGACCCCCCCCCCAACGGGTGGCCATGAATATTACCATAATATTGTATTATGGAATATACTCGCGCGTTGATGTCCGTACTCGACTTGCCGTGTTACGAGAAAATTTGACACGCGCGCGTATATAATCCCTTGATGTGTGCACAACAATAACAATATCCATATAACATTATTGTAACGTCAAACTTTATTGCGCGTTTCGACAGACGTACATGGCGCCGAGTCTATCGATTTTCGGCGACTTCTCCAAAGACAGCAGCATTATGTACAACAATTTCCGCGTGTACGGAACAATACTGCTGATGGTCATGAGCTCGATCGTGTACGTAGGCGTGAAGTTCGTCAACAAGTTCGCGTCCGTAGCGCTCGCGTGCGTGCTGCTGTCCATATTGTCCGTGTACGTGGGCATCTTCTACAACTTCCACGGTAGCGACAAGCTCTCGTAAGTATCCCGTTCCTATGTACGTATAGGGGTAGTATTGTCGTGATGCGCGTTTACGCGGAGCAAAACAGGGGTGAGCGCGTAAAGGGAGCACGCCCGCGTCCTCTTTTGCTGCGAGAATGTTTTCTGAAATAAGAAAAATATCGTCCTTCTTAGACGCGTATAAAATACAGCGCGTCAAACGTCGTAGTGAGATAATCGTTTACGATACAACATTTTTTTTTTTAATTCATGCGATCAAACTTTAAAATTGTCTTCCAAATGGAAAATTAACGCAGAAAAGTTTTTTCATATCCCTTTTTTCCTTAGTAAAATTAATTCGCCTAAAGTTTACTTTCGACGTGTCCGAATTCCAACAATAGCTCTAATCAAATATTTATGTATAATACTGGACCTCACCTAATGCACGCTCAATTCTAAAATCAATAACAAAAAAACTATTAATATACAAAATATCAATGCTAAAACTTTTCTGAGCTTAAGGTATTCAAGTATGGGATTGTGCTAAGCTTTTCTAAATAAAAGTCATCCAATTATTTCAGTTAATTTCCCTTAATCAACAAATATCTGCATCATGATACATATCAATCCTAAAACTCCACGACGACTTGAAAGCCGAAACAGTCTCAGTCACAGTTAAAATTTATAAAAAAAATTCTACAATAAGTTAAACAACCACGGTAATCCGCTAGTCTCTACGCCAGCTAATCTTTACCAGAAAATCTCGCTCGTCGATTAAAAAGACTGAAAAGACACTGGTGCCGGGATCTCTTGAATCCTGACTGTTGACTAACTTAAATCAACGTCACACTGTTAGGCCTCTGGCCTCGTGTACTTTCGTGTTCATTTGATATCAATATTTCATCAAACTTACTTAATGTATACATAAAAAATTACAAATCATAAATATTCTATAAATTTAAAAAAAAAAATATGAAATAAAAGGTGTACGTTATCATGCGCGTGCGGTGGTTACGCCGAGGACAGCTTTTAAACGTCTTCTAGAGAGCCTACTTAGAAAAGTAAACCTCGCCTACCGCTAAGCGTCTTCACGCCCCGGGGGTGGCAATCTGTGTGAACGACGACCGAAAGTGGCGCAAGTGGTGATATTAACACGATTACTATTATGTTTTGTTGCGTACAGCTCGTGCTCGCTGGGAAATCGGCTGCTGAAGGACGTCGACATAAGAAACTGCACCAAAGCGGTGGGCGGCTACTTGTACAACATGTACTGCGCCAACGGGACCGGACCGTGTGACAGCTACTTCGAGATGCACAACACTACGATAATAAAAGGCATTCGGGGCATCAGCAGTGGTGTTTTCTTCGGTTAGTAAACTGTACACGCAGATGAGAATACTGCAATACTCGCGTCGAATCGCCGGGCTTACCGTCGCGATTGTGTAAACCATTTTTTTTTTTCTTTTTTCGTCCTCTCCTCGTCAAATCACAACACGCGAATGGCGAATGGTAAAAAAATTGAAACGTTTGGCTCCGAGAACAGTCTCTGTGCGCCGCGGTGGTACACTCGTGTGGAATTACCTTTTTGAAAACGTCAAACCATTGTTGGGACATTGAATGGACAACAAGTCCGTCGATAACATTTGGTTACGGTGAAAATCCGTGATATTTTAATATGATTATCGAGATGTGAACAATTATTCGATCTTTACTGTTTTTATTCGAATTCATCGTTTTCGCCCTTACGTCTTGTTACGATATACGCTCTCGAGTACCGGCTTGTATCGAAAATAAATGGTAAGACCGCGTGCGAAAAAATAAAATGTACTACCGCGGTTGTTTTCGATTAAACTCGAACGTGAAAACTATCGTTTTCGGTCAGCATCGAACGTTTCACCCGAATACGATGCGACGATACGTGTCTCCAACCCCCCCCCCTCCCCCACCTATTAAAATTAAATTAAGAAAATGTTCGAAAAATAATTTGCGTGCATCTGCGCATGCTAACTGTTGTCATCGCGTGCGCAACATTAGCGAAACAGCAGACCTAAAACGCGCTGCGTTCTTTTATTTGTCGCAGAAAATGTTTTCGCCAACTTTTTGGAAAACGGACAGTACATAGCCAGAGGTCATAAGGTCGAAGACATTCAGCCGTTAAGCAAGAACACGTACAACATGGTCATGGTGGACATTACCACCTCGTTCACCATACTTATCGGCATATTCTTCCCGTCCGTAACCGGTTGGTATTCATTTCAAGCCAAACACAATGACAAAGTGGAAAGTGGCATAACCGCCCTTTTCATTCGTAACTACTTACTTAATACAATTACTGTTATCATTGTTTTCGCACAGGAATAATGGCCGGTTCTAACAGATCAGGAGATCTCGCGGATGCACAAAAATCCATTCCCATCGGTACGATATTGGCTATTTTGAGCACGTCTTCGGTTTATCTGTCCGCCGTCTTACTGTTCGGAGCCACCGTGGACAATCTACTTCTCAGAGACAAGTATACCCAATTATTATACGAACGCAATACAATTTCATAGTATAATTTATAATATAAAAAAAAAAAAGTATAGGTGATTAAGAAATATTTTTATCTCTTCATCTCGTCGACGTTCGCCTGTTTCTTTTACTTCTCAGAGACAAGTACACCCAATTATTATTCGAACGCAACGCGATATTATAAGAATATAGGGAAGATACGTGTAGTTGATTGAGAAATATTTTATTCCACCTTCTCGTCGACGTTCATCGCCCGCTCTATTTTTACCGTATCCGTCCCGCGGTGTACGTATTAAACAAAATCCTGCGTCTTTCGGTCTCGCGTACAATGTATGCACATAATTATTCCGCTCGTTCGCAATTTAAATCAATTCTCCGCGCGAGCTTTACTTTCAAGTATATATTAAAAATCGATCAAACGACTGTGCGAACTCCTGAAACCTAATTTATCGGTGTAGAGAACGGACAACGTGGAATAAATTCAATGGAATCTAATTTTAGCCGAACGCCCTAAAAGGGACGTGAAATTGTTGTTATCCCTTTTTCTTCTTACACATGCGTGTGCTGTTTTTCGCATGGTCCGGACAAAAAAAAAATATACATTTATCCGTAAAAGAATAGATGGTATATATATATATATATATATTATATAGTGTTTTCAAGTATCGCCATGCATCGCGATGTATATCCCACGTAATATATATTATACTCTGGTATAAACACAACAGCGTGTCTCGTTCGCTTTGTAGTTTATGTATCGTGTAATGGCGAATTTCCGAATCAATAATACATCGGACATTATGTGCTCGTGTACTATTATTATTATTACATCCAGCCGTCCGTGCATCGATGGAAATAATCGACCGTTATGTTTTATTACTGTACAACATTTAAAACTAAACCCGCTAAGTTTCTGACGTTTAATACTGCAATATATGATATGTGCAGAGTAAGAACATAACACAAAAGAGTCTTATCGCATCGGACGCGTACGAGAGTTTATATATTATAATACGTCGCCGGTACGATGTTTGACAACTCGTACGGTGAACGCGCACAACCTAACACGGTAAAACACTCGAGCCGTGGCGCGGGTACATACATATTATATATATGATATTATCATCGTTTCTTCGCGGACTTTGCGTGCTGTCATTTGACACGCTGTCGTGAATATATAGTCTTGTACGTTTCATTTTCAACACTTTCTGAATTTAATCAATTTCAGTATTATACAAAAAAAAAATAAAATAAGCTGTCCTGTACGTGGTCCGTCCTAAATATTGATAAAATCAGGCCAAATAATAATAATGATAATTGCTGCACGTCCCGTAGTCGCGTTCCATTCCAATTTATTCTCGTCGAGTTTAACTAATCGTTTTCTCAAGATGAAAGATATCAACGCCCTCTCATAAACGAAATGGCCAACGAGGCAGTCAACTTAGTTTATTATGGAACTCTCGAGTTTCCGTTATTTCAATACGGTTAATTTTACCCCTTGATTTCCCGAGGATTAAAGTGTGCCGTTCGTCGGTACGGGAAATCGATGAAATAATGCGATACGACTACAACGGTTCTACAACAAATCATGCATTTCGAACATTGTACTTGTATACTTAAATAAATTGTGATCGGACTTATATCGATTGACCGCGTTTCCCGACGACGATTTTCGCGCTCTTCAAATATAATATGATCGGTCAAGGTCAACCCGATTACAATACAGTACCCGTACACTACTTTGTATCATTTCGAATACGTTTTTTTCACAAGTTTAACCGTGATTCACATGAATTGTCGAACACGTTGTCGTTAATAATTATTTCTTAAGTAACTACATTATAAGGCACGTGACATTAAAACTCGTGTTTCTGATAAAGGTTCGGTCAGAGTATTGGAGGACGACTGGTCGTGGCCAACATTGCGTGGCCTAACGAATGGGTGATATTGGTCGGCGCGACACTGTCCACACTGGGAGCCGGACTCCAGAGTCTTACCGGAGCACCAAGACTGTTACAAGTAAGTCCGGCGAATTCGCATTTTCTCGTTTTGGTATATAAATATATATATGTGTGTGTTATCGTGTGGTAGCCCGACCGGCGGGTAAAGCTAAGTTTTACTAGTCAATGTATAATTTGTATAATTTTACAAATTGTTACTGTTTGTACTCGGTATACAGGTGAAAATCATCATTCAGTTCTGGATTTTATCAAAAATCGTTGAGTACACCCTATAATAATTAGTAGTAGCCGATGTTGATAATCGACAAATGAAAATCGCACTAAAAAATGTTATAATTTTAAAAACAAAAATCCGATGGCTATTATGAAAATTTACTTATTTAAAAATTCTAATTATATATTATTGAAACAAATAACCGATAGTAATTTAAATTCGGATCCGTCTAACACGTATAATCCAAAAAGGACGGGGGTACCTAATAAAACTGCATACATCGGAGCGGTAACGCAACTGTTTTACCGATCACACTTTAATATTCATTTGTCGTGTACTGATCAGCTTTTGCTAGTACGACTTATTACTCATCCTATCGGGGACGAACACAACGTTTTTAGTAAAATACCGGAAAACATGATAGTTTCCCGTTTTTACCCAGTACAACCGGTGAACTATAGCGTTGACTAGTGAAACGTCGCATTACCGAGTGGTCGGGCGCTCTTACGGCTACACGTTATATTATATAAAATTCTACACTCTCGGGGCAGAGGATTGACGAGCCCGTCGCTGCCGATTTTCGACACCGGGAGTTCGTTAAATTAATAATTATCGGTAATCTTTTTTTTTCTCTCTCTCTCTCCTTCGCTCTTCCCAGGCCATAGCTAAAGACGACATTATACCGTTCCTGCAACCGTTTGCCAAGTCATCAGCGTCCGGCGAACCCACCCGGGCACTAATCATCACCGTAGTCGTGTGCCAATGCGGTATACTGATTGGAAACATCGATAATCTCGCTCCGCTTTTGGCCATGTTTCTGCTCATGTGCTACGCGTTCGTTAACTTGGCGTGCGTACTGCAGACATTATTGCGTACACCGAACTGGAGACCTCGATTTAAATATTACCACTGGTAGGTTGTGCATAGACACGTATTGAAATATACACATGAGAATATTTGACGATTTTCCGTGTGATTGCAAATGTAAAACTGTCAAATCTTCGCATGACACACCCTATACATGAATATTATAGACGATGCCCGGGTAAAAGAGAATAAGTCTATTTTGAACGATATTTTTTTACTGTCAATTGTTTCATGGATCAAGTCAAATTGAATACCTATTGCTTAAAAAGAGTAGATTTTACTTTTACCAAGTAATTTATTGACATATTATAAGTTTTAAGTTATTCTGATATTGTAAGTTCCAATAAAACCCATGTTTGAAGAACCAGTTGATGAATAAATATTTAAAATATAGGTAAATAATCTTAACTTTTGACTGTTGTAGACGTTTTTTTTTAGTTTTCTCAAAATGATGAACTTATTCCTTTTACTTGGGCACTGTACATGTGTCATGTGTGTGTATATAAATATAATATAAACTTATAATTACGTAATTCGGTGTTGTGTGCAATTCCACAGGACTCTGTCGTTCACCGGACTCGTCTTATGCATCGCTGTCATGTTCATGTCAAGTTGGTATTTCGCACTGATAGCTCTGGGCATGGCTGGAGTGATTTATAAATACATCGAATATCGAGGGTGAGTTGATATAACGACGATGATGGCCATTGACGGGGTGCTGTATAGAAAAAACAAATTGAAATAGTATTAATTTTGTTAACGCATTGTACGGCCACGGTCATTTTATATTTTCCTCTAATCAATTGGTTCTTCTAGCTTGTGTTAGACCCAATGTATTAGCGTTGTTATAACCGTAATAACGTCGACCGCGGATACATGTTTTTTTCTCGAAATACGAAACAAAGTAGTACACCGACCAGAGATGTCCTAAGACCTAAGTATTATACTATTCCGCGACTTATAATCGCGTATGAAAACGAAAAGAATAATAAGCCTTTTTAAATTATACGAAGCCGGTTGAATTACTTAAAACAAAAAAGGCACATGTGTCCCGGTTTCAAACATTTTCAGGAAATACAACAAACATTATACGTACGGGAAAAAATAGCTTTTCTGTAATAGATGAAAATTTTAATATATTATTTCGAGTATATATCTATAAAATAGGACATCTGCCCCCTTTTCACTAATTCGTTTATTTATCGGTATTAAATTCGATAATCTAAACAAGTGATTTTTGTAAAATATTGGACGTAATTTTGACACCCACACGAAGAAGAAGCGTTGCTGAATTTTAGAAAGTTAGAAAGAAACAAACGCGATTAAGGATTATTATTTTCTTTTATTTTTTTTTACTCGTTGGCCGGATATCGTTAAATACTTTAAGCGAACATGTTTTACGATAACGCGGCCTTGTATTGCAGAGCGGAGAAAGAATGGGGAGACGGTATGCGAGGTCTGGCACTGTCAGCCGCGAGATACAGCTTACTGCGACTGGAAGACGCGCCGCCGCACACAAAGAACTGGCGTCCGCAGATACTCATGCTGGTCAATTTCAACGCGGACCTGCCCAAGTATCGCAAAATATTCTCCTTGGTGTCGCAGCTGAAGGCGGGCAAAGGACTGACGGTGAGCGCGACCGTGATCGAGGGCGACTACATCAAGAAAACCGGTCACGACGTGCAATCGACCAAAAAAGAACTGGTGCGGCTGATGGACGAGGAAAAGGTCAAAGGTTTCGCGGACGTTTTGGTCGCCAAAAACACGTCGGAGGGACTCAGCCATTTGTGAGTGCACCTATTGGATTCCGACCGGTCATAGAACCACCGTGGTCGCTATTGCCGACGGTCGCTATAATTACAAGTTACATTGATGGTTCGTCGTCCTTTGCAGGATACAAATCGCCGGACTCGGAGGATTAAAACCCAACACCGTCATTCTGGGCTGGCCGAACAGTTGGCAACAGTCAGAGAACGATCGATCGTGGCAAGTGTTCTTGCAAACCATCCGTATCGTCACTGCCGCTAAGATGGCTCTGATCGTACCCAAAGGCATCCGGTCGTTCCCAGACTCCGCGACCAAGGTACGTATTGCTAATACTATATTATTCACATGGGTATGTTTTATCGCTGGGGATCATGCTAAAACGTTGTCCGAAACGTCACGTCGGACGATGCGCCACACGCCTCGAGTGAAAAGTACAAACGAGTTAAACGCACTGCAGTTTTCTTAAACGAGATTTGCAGGTTGTCATAGTAATGAAGTCATAGTAAAATCATTGTCAACATTTTGTGTAAACATTTTAATAAAAGCAGAATCGGTTGACACTTCGATTTCGACTATGGTTTTACTCCGTTAATTTACCATGACAACCAACTCGTTGTTAGGGAAACGGTACATTTTACCAGGTCTTGGCGTTGAGCAAGTCGTAAGACATAAACATCGTGTGCGAGTTCGGCGTGACGTTTCTTTTATTCCCGGTTTTTTTTTTTTTTATCTATTTCTTACTCTTTAACATTTTCCTTCGACTGTTCCGCTCGCAGCTATCGGGCACAATCGATATTTGGTGGATCGTGCACGACGGAGGTATCCTGATGCTCATACCGTTCTTGCTGAAACAACACAGGACCTGGAAGAACTGCAAGTTGAGAATATTCACGGTGGCGCAGACCGACGACAACTCCATACAGATGAAAAAAGATCTCAAGACATTCTTGTACCAGCTCCGGATACCGGCGGAAGTCGAAGTAGTCGAAATGGTAGGCTGCAATCCGTACACCGTTACGTCACGATAACATTTGATCGTCCCGTAACGCGTGTTGCGTCTGAACTGCGGCCGAGTTACTGTATGAATTTTCTCCGCTCTGTGTTTCAGACAAATAACGACATTTCTGCGTACACGTACGAAAGAACGCTCATGATGGAACAACGAAATCAAATGTTAAGAGAACTCAGACTCAACAAGAAAGAGAGCTTCGGAATGGTAAGCTTGAATATTATAATAACACGTCTGGCCCGACGGGAACTTTATTGTAACTAATAATAAGTGGAAATATTCGACGATTATTCCTTCATTTTTACTGTCTTTAAACACGGCTTGTGGTTTGTTGTTTTCTCTTTTTTGGCTTACAAAAGATGCGTAATATCATAGATTTCAATCGAGAAACAGCGACTGGAGAGAACACACCACTGGTTTGTTTCAGTTTATATTAACTTCTAGGAACGCTTTGGAGTAATGTAGTACCTAGTGAATTTTTGAAAATTGGTAGATAAGTATCGTAGCGTTGTGTTTAGTGAATAATGAATACAGTAGTGTAAACCTACAGTCTTAGACGGTGAACAATCAATAGTTAGTACCAGTAGACAATAAATCGAATCAAATGCTTCCCCGTGCAGAAATATTTGCATTTAAGACCTAACACTAAAACTTAGTGTCCTCGCGTGTTGTTAGTGTCGTTGTTGTTGCTTTCTAGTTCAATATCAAAACAGATTCGAAAAAAACTTATTTAATGTACTTCGTTTACGATATACATTATTTAACGCTTTCGTATTATTTGAAAGACAAATTATTATAATATTATACTGTTTATAATTATTGTTTTATTGTTGTTATTGTTGACGACTGATTTTCGATCTCGCGTTGATTTTTAAAAGTCATTGGCGCCAAATAATTTAAGTTCGAGCATGACGTCTTGATAATTTACTAATTTATTTATCAATGATCCATACAATCGTCTTTATATACGTATACACATGTACCTATACTTTTAACGATTTGTAGTATAATATTAGTATTGTTGATTTTGTATTATAAAAAATTACGATGCAAGAGTAGTTAGAGCTTAATGTTATTTAATTATTTTCAAACATGTGTTGTTATTTTATTAACTTCTAATTATTTCATATACGTGTAAATGTGCATTTTAGATGGGCTTCAAACCATGAAATGTTTTTAACCGTTAAACATATTTTTATTTTTTTTTCAAACGATTATAACCTTTATATTCCAATCATATACAGGTACAATCCATAATAGACCAGCACCACAGGAAGGATGCATCTGAGGGAAGATCGGCTACTAAGGTTCGTTTCCAAGAAGAGACCAATGCGGAAGACGAAGCGAAAAAATCAAGACCGGTAAGCTTAGATTATATTACTATTGCTGACCACGAGCACCATAGCACTAACTTTACGTGCATCGAACAGGCGGATGGTGCATTTGACGCGGACGACAAGCGAACTGGCAATGGAGATAAACCGGGTGTGTTGAAGGACTCATTGCCGAGAGAGACAAAAGATTCGTCTACTTCAACGTTAAAACCGTAATTACATTTAATCAAAATGCTTACCATATATTTCAGCGTATTGTTATATTTAAAATACTTTTGCTTTTCAGGGACGAGGATAATGTGAGAAGGATGCACACAGCTGTGAAATTGAACGAAGTAATTGTCAGTAAATCAAGAGACGCTCAACTGGTTATATTCAACTTGCCGGGACCGCCTAAAGACACCAAACTAGAGAGAGAATCGAACTGTATCCTTTTTTTCACGCTCAAACAGGACAAACAATGTTATTCGATTGGTGCAAAGTTGGCATTGATTTGTTTTCCAAAATATTACACATTAAATCGGAAACGTAATCTTACCGATGAAATTTGTGAGATACCGTGTGCAAACCGGTTTCGCAGAACTTAGATAAGCTCATACGACGCGACCAACACCTCACAAGTGTTCTGGTCAACTAATATGAAATATAACATTTTTCCTTAACCCGTTTCTTTGTAGACATGGAATTCTTAGAAGTTATGACCGAAGGCCTCGACAAAGTGTTGATGGTGAGAGGCGGTGGTCGTGAAGTGATCACAATTTATTCATAAGTAACCTGAAGCTCACGTCTCGTCCATCAGGTACGAATTTTTTATACTTGTTTACACTAATTTTATGTTGGCCGGCAACTTTCTCAACACGCCAGGCGTCTATCGAATGGTTTCGTTATTAATCGTTTCAAATAATTTTGTTTTCGTTTTATTTTTAGTATTATTATTATTATTATTATTATTACGTTAAACAAATTGTTGCACATAATATAAAATTGTTCATTATATTTGATAAAAATCATTATCACTGTTTTCTAAAATATTATGGTTATTATTATTATTGTTATTATTTACTCGTACGCCCTCATATAGGCACTTAAGCTTAAAGTTATAATAATATTAATATGTGTTTACATATTATATAGGTTTATATTAAATATTGTAACCTTTAAACAACAATGCGATGCCAACAACTTTTGTCGAACTTTTTTACATTATTAATCAAAATCGGCTTTAATACTTAGTTTAATTTAGGCGGACGAATACCGAAAGAATAAAGGAAAAAGAAAAAAATGAAAAAAAAAAGAACATAAAATACGTGTAGGAATCATTACGACCTATAATACTCGTTTGGTATAATATTCATCTTCTCGATAGTATTATTAACTTTTATTATAATAGTGCGTTGGGCGTAGCATTGTTTTGTAAGGCTGTGTTTTTTTTTTTATTCGCTGTACATATTTTAAGGCAAATCGATCACTATATTATAATAATAATAATAATAATAATATAGTTTATTTACGAGCATAACATTTTATCGGCTATTGTTGAAACCATGAAATCGCATTTACACCAAAATGTTCAATTAATCGCGTATTTCTATACTTACATTTTATCGAAATCAAACGGGCCATTCTACTTAAATCATATATTCGTCGACCCAAAATATCATACGTCTAACACTATAGCGTAATATACATAATATGATAAAATAGTACACTGCCAATTTCAATTGTAACACCTGTGTGAACTGTGAACCACCATATTGTTGAGATACTTACTGAATAATTTCGTATCGCCAACTAATTATCATGTTAGTATTGTTGAAATGGTTTTTTTCTTCTTTTTTTTCACACGTGAAAAACAATCACCGGCTTATTGAATGCGCCAAATAAGTCAATAAGCGCGGGCATGCATTGCAATGGTTACTCCGGAATATTGACCGAACATAATATTATATCGTTTGTTTTCAATGTTATTGTTCTTGAATAGAGTCGTTATGAACATTTTTCATAGATTATTGCCGACATTCCTAAATAAATAGCTTTTAAATAAACACCGTTTACGTAGCTGCATTTATACCGTCGTTACGGTTGTCGATGTACAAAAAAAATTTCAACTAATTATTACAGATTTAAATAACGTTAGAGTTACAATATTTCGGCCGTAGTACACTTTATTCGGATCGTTTTGTTTTTATCAATGTATAACACCCGTTGCGCAGGTATTGTTTTCGGTTTGTTTTTTAGAATATTTTAACAATAAATTGTATTTAATATAAATATTGTTTTTGTTTTGTTATTATTACATTTATATGGATGTACAATAGTTATAAACGTTGTTGATGAACAAACATAATCAAGTGATGTTAACTTGTTAAGTAATCGATTATTTCTTACGCGATGTTAAGTAAATAATTGAATCGTGGCATTGGAAATGTGTTCTGTATTCTGTTTTTTTTTTTTTTTCTAATTAGTGGGTTAGTGTAAACTAACAACGTATTTATGTTTGAAGCGAAATTCGGCATGTTCGTTTTAATATTATTATACAGTGTAACTCTGATGATTTAACCATTGCAATAACTTCGAAAATTGTGTTTAATCTTGTTTTCGTTGGGATTGCGTTGACAAAACACAATACCATCTCGCATAAATTAATCACATACCTCTGTAGCGCATTAGCGTGTGATACCAATTTGAATTTTTCCCGATGAACCGACGCGTTTTACCTTCTATAATATATATCCTCGACCGGTCAAGCAGTCAAACGTGTACGGTATCGGTCGGCTTATGTCGACGAAATTCCAACGGAGCAGGACGGACGGATGTTCATTATTATCACGTAATTGTGTTGCAATCGATAAATCATGAAAGTTCGCGGGTTATGTGTATTTTGCTAACATTATTATAAACTATATGATTATGTTTTACGTGTATAATATTATTATCATAATAATATACTATGAAAGATTTTAGTGAAACCGTATGATATATACAACTACATTTAAACCGGGTCAGCTGTCACGGGCTTTCGTCTGTTTGTGTATATTGATGTACATACATTATTGTTGCTTAGGCTTAACTTAATTAATATTTGTTTTCGTTTTTTTTTTTCTATTGATCAAATGTTAGTGTTGAAAAAGAAAAAATATATATATACATACTAACATACATACGTTATAAATTATAATGTTATGTATATCAATACATTAGGTAGGTAAGTTCTACCTAATTGCTGTTTATACATCGATGAATACCGACAAAACTGTTTCATGTACGTATAATTACATGCGCGCGTGGTGTACATTTTACATGTCCACACACACACACACTCAAGCATTCAAACACACACACACACATACATTTATAATATTGTGTATACAGTTCTTTTTTCCTATTTAAAACCATTGATAATTGGAGAATAGTCATTAAAAAATACGTTTACTATATTATGAATAAATTCGCTACGTAGACATAGTCGTCGAAATAGTTCATATTATATTATTATATAACTGAAGAGTCTAGATTTGATTTTTAAATATTTTTTGTAAGTCAATTATTAATTTATCATAATATCTTTATATAATGTTCGTATAAATAATGGGCGACCATATATTATTAAACTTAACTTATATACCTTATTACGTTTCTCGATCGTACATAATATTATATTGTTCCAAGTCTTATACATTACAAACATTTATTATCAAATTGAAAATAATCGAGTTTCTGTTGTACATTCACGATTAAAATACATAAAAAATAAATAAAAAAAACGATTACCGCGATTTTATATCACATTGATATATTAACGCAGTGTAATAAAATATACGGAAAACGTCAGAATGGACGTTCATTTTGTTAACGATTGTACATAAAAACAAAAAAAAAAAAAAGTACCTAACCAATTATAAATGTACATAGGTATTTAGTTCCATTTTTTTAAATAGACTTTATAGTTTTAACTATTTAAAACTAAATCATTGTTAAAATTTTATAATAAATAAAACGAGTTATTAGTTACAATACTATAATATAATTTAAGGGTTAGTCGATCTGATTTAGGTTTATGACTTTCGATAAATAATATTATAATATGTGTTGGTTTATGAATTTTACATTAAAATTCCACGAACACATACTATATAAGTAGCCTATATTATTAAATTCTAAGATTTTTACTACATTTCAGTTATATAAATTCGATACTTTAATTAATTAAATAATTGACATGCCTACCAAATGTGTATTGCACCAATTCGCGACGAAGGTATGCTTTTAATTTTAATTTATCTAACCGCCTTTTTCTGTAATACCTACCTTTTCCGAACTGAAACATAGTACAAATTTTATCCGAAATAAACAAATTTAATTGACCTGTTTTAATGTTATGCGTTTTTATGCTTGAACCGTTGGACCTATGGTACAGAATAAAATGCTATAATATGCAACGTAATATTCTTGTGGCATTAAATTACGTTAAACTCCAAAAAAAAAAAAAACAACAACAATAATTTATTAAAATCGTTGAACTATATTAAATATATATCTTTTTTTGTTTTATTTAATTTCGTTTGTTTATTACTATTATTTTTGTTTTTTCTACCTCGTATCCGAACAAAAATCTAACTCTCTTTCATATATATATTATATAGCAGGGGTGGCCAAACGGTCGATCGCGATCTACCAGTCGATCTTTGGCATCTTATTAGAATTTGTACTTGCGGTATACACTGATTGTCTCTGGCGGTTTAGACTTGCAAATTATTGTTATCATTGTTCGTCATTGAAACTCTGGTCGGCGTTCAAGTCGACCATCTTAAGAAAAATGTTTCCTTAGTCGATCTCTACTTGAAAAAGTTTGGCCATCCCTGTTATATAGTATCTGTTGAACGTTTTATTATTACGGCAATTCTTATCTATTACACTTTTTGTTAACAAAATTATTATGAGTTTATTATTATAAATAAAACGAAATTGAACAATTGTGTTTGGGTTATTTTACTATATACATTAATAAAAACCCGCTCAATAATTAGATTATAATATACTTGAAATGCATTTTTCAAATAGTGATTTTTCTGTCTTAAGAATATTGGCAAAGTCCGAAACTATAAACAATATCTTTTTAAAAAAAAAAAAATGTATAATAAACGAATAGAATGTTATGGAAATTGTTACTTGTCTGCCTACTTTAATTGGAAATACAAAATTAAACGTAGGTACCTATTTTTAACATATATAATGTTTATGTGCCAACATGCTTAGAGTCGTTTTAGTACTTATTACATATACATACAAAATACATATTATTATGTTACCCCGCAAATTGGAATTCTGTAATCAATAGTACTATACTTTATATACAATATTGTATATCATACATAATAACATAATACATACCTATATACAAAGTTACGAATAATAAAATATATTATTATATATATACAAATTATACGTGTCAATGCACTTATGTTAGTAGTTGACGCACTGTTGTAAGTTGTTAAAAATTTAATATTCTGTTCCTATGTATGAATTTTTGAAAATGTAAAAACAAAAAAAAAAATGTAAAATTAGTGATTATGACTATTCGTTTGTTATTTTCAAAAAAAATGTTGTTTTTATTTTCTCTCTCACACCCACGTCATCCTACGTCCTGTCACACTATTTAATAAATGTCGACCAACGATATTATTTTCTTTTCAGAGATACCTAAAATGAAAACTTCAACGTCTACTTAAAAAAATATGAATACGTTGACGTTACGATATCGGTGTGAAATTATTTTTATTGCTGTTTTTTTTTTAGCCTATATTTTTCAATATTACAGTCCAGCGCAGCAACGTCAAGTCTCGTGACATAACTTCACAATGATGTTGAATATTTTCATAAAAATGTTAAAGTACACGCACAAAGAGTGCAACTCGATTTAAATATTTGTTTAGAATGCCAAGAGGCAAGAGTTAAGAAAATGTCGTAAATTACGATCGCGCATTCTGATTCGTAGTTATGTAAGGTAACTCGGATGCAAATATCAAACAATAACAACAATATTATATTTTGACTTTTGAGAGAGAAACTTTTATAATTTTCCGAAAAATGAACGGAGTCAAGCCTTCCGATTTGTAACTTTAAGTAAATTAATAAAAGTCAACTTGCCGTAGAACTGTGAATCCGTAAAATACTGATTTACCCCAAACGCTCGCGGGATAAAATTCAACATTATTTCGCAGTTAATTTTTCAGCGTTTCCTCCAGATCGAAAATCGAAATTAACTTCGCTAGAACACCATCAATTGTATAGGTAAGTATCTGCAAAGTAAATGCAAGACGTGTTTAGTCCAGATTTACAACCCAATATAAAGCGTAAACAGAAAAAGTATTAAAAAGAAACATGGTCTTAACTTAATGAAAGTGTAATAATTTCACTCTTAATTAAACGTTAATTGTTTGCAAAACTGTCCGAGCTGTACTTTGTTGAACTGTACTCAAAACACCGCTACATTTAACTTCAAGTAGGTAATAATTCCGTTGGCAAGACACCACCCCACTCAAGTTAACTAATTTTACAATAATTTTAGAGACGACAGTTTCGCGTGAACTAGTCACAACATAAATAAGTGGCCTATAGATTTTCTGCCGTCACTCATCTGTGGGCTTACTCTTCCGTGACGTCACAATGATCCCAGTTGTCTGCGGAATACGTGGAAAAGTGTAAACGATCGGCTTCGTCTGCAGCAATATCAACTTTGCTCGATAGACCCTGTAGCGTATTTACTGTTCATTGTAAATATATTGCGATTATAAATTCCATAAGTATTGCGGTGCACGTCAGCACCGTCATTACGATTTTTATTTTTTTACTTCCCTGTGACCCAATTTAAACATTTTATCGCAATACGTTACATTGATTTACGACTTACGAGTAATTACACGACATCAAAAACCATACATATTTATATACATATCGTCATCGTTTTATAACGTTATTCTTAATATAGCCTGAAGTGAGCTTGAAATATCGAGCTTTTAGTGATTGTAACAAAATAATTCAATTTACCGGGAACAATTAACGCTATAAAACGGTATAACGACATTATACGTCGGTACAACGTAGCGCAAAATGTTTGTATACGAAGTGCGCGATTTCAAGAAAATCTATAACGCGCTGAACTTAGGCGATAAATATTATTGTAAATCACATATTATTATTTCGAGATTAGAAAATAACCGCAATAAACCCTGTACTATCCATCATGAGCGTCGCAAAATTCAGTTCTGAGGAAAAAAATGTATACATTTTATTACTATGTACCTATATTATGTAGTACAATCAACTCATCTAAGTGGGCCAATAGAGTCGTAAACCAAAATAATATTTAAGTTTTACTACTGTAATATTACAAATTTTAACTTCAAAAATAATGTATACTTCGCGTGTCTCGATTTACGTCACTGATCTACGACGCCGGCGTATCTTTCGTCGTGTAACGATCACGCCGTACGATCGTTTCAGTTTTACATTATCAAGGCAATAAATAGTATACGTGGTTACTGGTTAGCAATCATAAACCGAGTAGTTTTTCCGAAGAGCGGGATTAGAAATCGTTTTCTCGACCACAGCCTCGATTTGGCAGATAGAGCTTCGTTTTTGGGGGCCACCATTTTTTTTTGATTTGATCCCGCAAGGACTTCACTCATCACCGGTTCGCCACCGCACCCCCTAATAAAATTATGTATTATAAAGATACTACAACTCATAAAATAACAATACATAAATGCTTTTAAAATTCACTGAAACGAAATGGTTGGTAACGCTCTGTAGTTCTCAAAAAGGTGTTGGGCCATTTTTCCTACCACCAAATAGCGAAACTAGTTGACAAAATATTTTGGTTGCAATATTTTTTTTTACAAGTTTCCCGTTCGTTTCCGTTTCTATGACAAACAAATAGCTGTTACTTTTCCATTTATCATTATATTATTTGAGTGAGGACTAAACAATTAATTGCCCCTCTCATCGTTATCCTATATACTATTTAGGTATATAATATATATATATATACCAAAGTTCTGTGTAATAAATCGACTTCCTTGAGCAACACTTTTTTAATATTTCAACCCATCAGTCGTACTCGTCCTCTTTTTGTATGCCATTATTCTACACCAACGTATATAAGTGTTAGTATACAAGTTGTAGGTATACTGGATTAATTTAAGTATAAGACGTATGAAATTCAAAATGATTGTATAATTATATGAAAACATTTTTAGTTTTTTGTAAGTTTTAATTATAAACGCTTAAAACGTTGTTTCGCAAACAAATTATTACGTCTTCTGATTTTACTGATCAGTTGTCACTTCATCATTTAAATTCATATGATTTTTCATATGAAATTCTGTTTCCGGATGTTGTTTAAAATTCACGCAAAGCACCTAAATAGTTTATTAAAGGAATTTTTTAAAAAAAAACTTCTAGTCTCCGTCTTCCGATTCCACCCACTTATAGGTCCAAAATGACTGTTGTAAGTCACTACTAAAAAGGTAAGCAAAGAGGTAAGCATTTTTGTTCGTAGAGGTTTTCAACGCTAGTACAGATTGGCGTTTTTTAGACCGCACTTCAGCATGGAAATCGTCGGAGATTAAATCGAGGGGAGCAGCTGACGGACGAGACCGAAATAGAGTCCTACAAGATGAATGATGAACGTCACAGACGATGACCGCTTGTCGACGAAGCGCACAGGTAATTTATGATGCGGCAATATTGAAATATTTGACGAATATTTACACAAAAATAAATTTCCATTATGATAGTATATTATTAATACTTTTTTATTTTCACTGTGACTTTGATTTTTCGTAGAATAATTTTAAATTTGTATTTATATTTTAGTTTTATCGTTAATGTGATATGATTTTTCTTTTATCGTAGGTACCAGGTAACCTAAATAGATACATTTCGGATCATAATTCAAATTTCACACTTCAATTCAAAATGCGTGATTTTTAAATAACAACCTCTTCTGGTTTAAACAGAAATATCTTTAAAATTGGGTCAAGTAATTTGTTTCATAAAAATAGCTATCGTTGACAAAACCAAGAATCCTGAGCATCTTATAAAACTTACAATAATAATTATGGAAAATTCAATAAAACAATGAATAGGTATGTAATGGATCAGTATCTGGGTTTCGGATGATCCGGATTTTTCAAATCACTCTCCCCACGTTTCAGTTGAAAAATTGATTTCAAACCAACATCATTTAATTGCAAATATATACTTATTATTGACACTTATAAAATTGCGTTAACTTACCTTCTAAAATGTTCATATATTCAAACATTTGATTAATGAATATGAATGTAAGATACTTTATTATACATTATGATTAAGGCTTACTGTGATACTCACTGTGGTATATTATAAATGTTTTAAAAAAAAAAAAAACCCTAAATTAATTTACCAATTCACAACAAATGTTGTTATTATAAAATAAATATTAATGATTGTACATTATTAAATATATTGGGTATATATTATTATCGTTATGGAGTAGATTATTACATGACAATTTTTACATTTTTAGTAAGATATTACAAGACACAATTTTTTTGTTCGTAGTTTTCGGTTGAACATATTTTATTCTTAAATAATTGTTCACGAAATTATTTGAAGTATCTTTTTGGTGTATTCGTATGACGCTATTCGCCTAAGTAAATCGAAAATTGTACTTAGCACCACAAATTATGTCAATACTTTATGGTGCTGAACACTTACGAGATATGTTTTTTTACACGTAGCTCCGTCAATGAAATGTTTTTGTTGTGATACTAGTAGTCTCGAAGTGCTTTAAATTTATCGAGAATTTATAAAAGTTTCGACGATTAAAGATATTTTAGACTTTAATCATATATGTGTAAATTTATGATGTAAGTTGTATTTTTTTTTTTTTTTTAAAAACAACAATATATTTACAATCTGTATGCATTTGATACAATAAGTAAATTTTATAAAACATTATTTACAAGGCATGTGGGCGTGATAGAAGGGGGCATCCAATGACACTACTTCATATACATTTTGATTTTAGTTTTTGATTAGTAAGTTATTTTTTTTTTTTGTGCTGATTATAAAAGTAAATCTCGCGACCAGTTTCGTTTAAGGCGTCGAAGAGGATAGTTGGGAATGGTGGCAGAGGAAAGATTAGAAATTAGAGGATTAGGGTTATTGTGAGTGTACGCGTGGAAATTCGAATAATATATACGGGCGAGAGTAGGAATGGTGCATATTTTTAGGTCATTATGTAAGGAAAGATTACTAACATACCACGGAGCTTTGGTTATTAGCCTAAGGTTGATTGATTGAAACGCTTGAAATTTATTGACGTCAGAATTTTTGGCTGAGCCCCAAGTTATATTTACGTTCATTTTTTTATTTTTATTGCTTACTGCAGATTTAGGTCATAGATTAAATCCTTTATAATGTTATAGATTTATATTTTTTATGGAACATAGGACAAAATTATTTTCCAAGTCGGCGAATATTGTCTAATAGACAACCAAACATTCATCACAAGAACCAAAACATAATTTCCGGTCATTATTTTCCGGCCGTCGTTTAGATTAGAACAAGAATCTCTAGCAGGATTATAAAATGGTTACAAAAATTAACAGGCGCAAGACGTATTTCGTGCGATCGGACGGAATAGACAAAAATGTACTTTTATAATAATATGAACAATACGTGAAATAATTTACGGATGAGATAACATTACAACGTTCATAAATAATAATTGACATTTCCCCAGAACACGTGCACCAAACATCAGCCGACTGCTATTTCTATATAAATATACAAAATGTATATTATATATATTATATACGATTTACACGTTATTAGATAAACATTTATTTTTGCCGATTTCAACCCTTAAAATCAAAATTATGAAAAATCCTTTCTTAGTGCTCGATGAAATTATAATATTAATCTATCCTCAACAATTATAACTCTAATAGGTTCGGCTCTGCGTTGATTATGAATCAGGAGGACACTATCGTTTATATGTTAATAGATTTGCAGACTTACTCTTTCTGCCCGTACTCAGAGCCATATTTATGCAAGGACAAATGGGACATTTGCACTGATTTTGACTTCAGCCTTATAAGATTAATTATATACCATTTTTATCATATTTTGGTAAAACACAATTTTACTTGGATATTTTTGTGGGTATAAAGTATAATGGGGATTTCGCGAAAACGATGGCTTTAATCAACATTGACGATAGCAAAATCTAATTGTCGTTATTATCGTCGTAATATTATGTAATAATATATAACTAATAATCGTAATATAATACTATTGACGTTGTCTTGCGTAGTTGTGTGGTGCATTTAGTCCCGCGATTTACGTCAACCGTATTTTTGTATATTTTTTTTTTTATTTTTTTTTATTCGTGCACAGCTTCAACTGCTAAGGTTATTAGCTTGCAACAAAGAATATTTATTACATAGAAAAAAATACGAAAATAAAAATATAAAATATTCCTTAAATTGAGTTATACAAAAATTACATAAATATTGTTTGTATTAAATTAGGTTGTACATGTCTATTTGTTTTAGGAATGTGATTATTCTGTTGGTGTTTTCATGGGTTGGGCTGAGGGCTTCGAAGAGGTTGTTGGGTATTTTTAATACTTTTCTGGTATCCGAGTGGATACGACAGTGAACAAGGAGGTGCTTATCTGTGGGGGTTCTCCGCATGTTTGGCACATTATTGTATATTTATAATTTAAAATGTCAAAAAAAATATTTAAGTGGTTCATTGAAAAGAAAATTGAAAGATAAAAGAGATCAAGAAACAAAAAAAATACATGGTAGTTTGGATAATTTTACATTTAGTACTAATTTATCTACTAGCGCATAGTCGACAGGTAATACATTTTTAATAACAATAATATAAAGTCATACTCTTATGTTAACTATTATTTTTATAATTTACCAAAAATTATTATTTTAAGAAACAGACGTTACTGAAAAATATACCAACGAAAATTAAATTACTAAAATTGAAAAATCTATTGAAGTCTGTGGTACTACTAGTACTAATAATTCCGATGAAAAATGTACCATTGATAATACTAATGTGACTGTTAGAACTCAAGGTTTATAGATAATAGAGGTTTCCTCATGTCGAAATAATTAAAATATGGTAGTGGGGAAAATCACGCTTCATTATATTATATAATTTTGTACAATAAAAATATTAATATTGTCATATTATACTAAGTGGGTTGATTTTTTTAAGAAATTTAACCTTCGCCATTATGTGTAATTTATTGAAGTATTCATCACCTTTACAATTTTGACAGTATTAAAACTCATTGTATTATAAATATATTTATGTGTGATAATATTGTATGTGTGATTGAATATTAATAGTTTATCCTTTTTTTCTAGGTTCTTTTCTTTTTCTAGGTAATATAATAATATTTTTCCCCAAATAATTTTTTTGACATCACCCAAAATGCATTTCCTGAGGGAGTCCTAGACCGTTTTAAAAAAATTTAATTTTAAAAGCTTTAAATAGTTCAGCCTCCTCTTTAATATAAAATAAACGATAACACTCTTAAAATGAAGTCCCTTTAATATTAATACATTCAATATACTTCCCAATTCTCCGTGACACTTGAACACAGAAGACTGTTTAGAGCGTTTTTAATCCGATCTCAAAACGTTTTTTCGCCATTACTCGGTGGCAATTAAACTTAGAGTGCTGGAAATGATGGTCTCAAACGAACCGCAAGGTAATTCTACGTTGATTTGACTATATTTAGATGCATTTAGTTGCAATTCGAACGATTTAGATTTGTATGTTTAAGGATTCCTGTTTAGAAACTTATCATTTCGGTATTTATTATAATTATAAACATTTAAACTGATCCTACCGACTTATTTCACTCAGAGCAGTATTTTCGAGAGCAATAAAGTACATTGGATCCAAATTTAAAATACTAATACAGCAGTTTAATTTAAACTACTGTGTCTCACCAGGTCTAGGAGTCTCACCCCATATGTACTTTCAGGATATTGCGAAAACTTTATTGTAATGATGGTGATTGTAATAATAATACCGTGTACCAATACCAATACCAATACCAATACCAATACCCACACCTATACCAAGACCAATACCAATACCCACACCAATAACAATACAAATACCCCCACCAATACCAATACTTACAGCATACCAATACTTACACCATACCAATATTTACGCCGATACCAATACTTACGCCGATTCCAATACTTGCGCCGATCCCAATACTTACCGCCACAACCACCCACCCTACCACCACAACCACCCACCTAACCTCCCCAGCCAACCCACTTACCTCCCCAGCCCACCCCGCAACTCCCAGCTCACCACGCACCTCCCCAACTCACTCCGCACCACCCCAACTCACCCCGCACCTCCCCAACCCACCCACACCCCACAACTCACCCTGCACCTCCAAGCCCACCCACCTACCTCCCCAGCCCACCCCGCACCTCCCCAACCCACCCCTACACAACCACCCTGCACCTCCCCAACTCACCCCGCACCTCCCAAATCCACCCCAACACATACCCCCCCACCCGCACCTTACCAGCCCACTCCTACACAACCACCCACCTACCTACACGCCCACCCACCTACCTACACCTACAAACCCACCCCTACACAACCACCCACCCCTACCGCTACAACCTCCCTCCCTACCGCCACAACCACCCACCTACCTACACACCCACACACCTACCTACACGCCCACCCACCTACCTACACACCCATCCACCTACCTACACGCCCACCATACACCCCCCAAAAACTTTGTTAAATTTAATTAAATTTTATAGAATGACATAAATTGGTTTGAATTCGAATGAAATTTTACAAGAACAATGTTTATGATAAATAGGACATTATGATGAATTTTTATTAGATTTTTATTTAAAACACCCAAAATGCATTACCTGACCTAGTTCTAGACCCCTGTTCTAGACATGACTATGGTTATGTTCTAAATGTCTTTTTAATTTATTTGGTACCATTGACTCAGGGGCGTATATATGGGGGGCCGATGGGGCCCGGCCCCCCCCCCGAAATGAAAAATCGCTTATGCGATAAGATAATAAAAATTGTATAGCCTGTAGTCTGTGTAGTCGGATAGAAATAGATAGATAGGAATTATCGGTATTTGTAAAATTAGCTAATAATAATAGATAATAGATAATAATAGATAGTATATTCTATTAATATTTGATTTGGCCATCAGTTGTGTGCGGTATCTCCGAGACTCAAGTTCGAGGCTTTCGTGCTTTAGACACGTGTATTTTCGTGTTTCCGAGTATTTATATCGTATCACAGTTTGTCGTTTAGCCATATGCTTTAAAGTTTTGTGGGTACGACAGCTTCGTCATAATGAAGAGACAAATGTCGATTCAAAACCTCGTATTCAAAATGTATAATATTCGTTTATTCTTGTAAGAAAATATGTACTTAATTAATTTTGAGTGACTGTAGTAAAAAAATTGTTTACTGCAATGAAGAGTTTTTATACATTTTTTACATTACATTTCATAAAAAATAAAAAAATGAGTTTATTTTTTCTCTGGTGAAGTAATGATGACAGTCCAAATAGTCCAAAGGTCTTTTAGCGTTTAAGCAATATTTGTCATTGTGCCTCCTCCGTCATTTCTCCCTAAACTCTAAATACATAATCGGCCCCCTCCGAAATTAAATCCTATATACGCCACTGCATTGACTCGTTAGATAAAGTTACACCACACACAATACACTGAGGTATTTGATTATTTTCATCACCAGTAAATTGAAGAACATAAGTCACTAAAATCTAGAATTGAGCAACTTGAGTCTAAACTATTGTCAGTTGAACAATCTCAAACCAATCACTCTATCAATCAAGAAAATTTGTTCTCTGAATTTATGGACCGACAATCCAGAGCTTGTAACATTATATTATTTAATGTACCAGATCAACAAAATGTTTTTATTGACTTTTATTGACGAAATGTTTAATATCATCGGCGTTCCTACCAAACCTCTGTATATTCATCGATTGGGAAAGCATGAAATGTAATATTCTACTTTTACCTCACACTTCATATGAACCATTATTATCATATTTAAATATTGATACTCTTCAAGTCAGAAGGGTAAAACATGACGTTTGTTTTATATATAAATTACTAAATGGTTATATTTACTGTCAAGATCGTTTGTCAAATTTATCTTTTTTAGTTCCTGGTCATACGACTAGACAGAAAGACACATTTTATGTGCCATTCCAGCATACTCTATATGGTAAGAACGTTCCTTTAAATAGATCAATGCAACATGTAAATAATTTTAATATTGATATTTTTATTTGTAATTCTGTTATTTCTTTTAATTTTTATCTTAGTAATTTAATAATTTAACTAATTGTACCTCCAAATCAACTATAATTTATGTGTATATTTGTGTGTTCCACATTTATATTGTAATTGGGCTCGCCCGTTTAATTCATAATAAATAAATAAATATTGAATTTTTATTAGATTTTTATTTAAAACACCCAAAATGCATTTCCAACCTATCCCTAGACCCCTTTTAATATTTTTCCTTTATTTGAATGTCTTCCCTATCATAAACATTTTTATTCTTCAGTTCAGTTAATAAGATATTGATTTAAGTATTGTTAAATTATATTTTACATTGAAGTGAATGTAGAATTACTAAAATCTTTCCAAATTACATTTAATATTTTTTACGAGAGAAATAGGTCAATTAAAAGAATAAAATATAACAAAAAAGTGTTAATGATAAAAAGAGCTTTACAAAGAAGTTTTATTAGATTTTCTTTGGATTTAAGATTATTAAATGGTAACTGATTGAAGTGATTTTATTATTTATTTTACATTAAAGTGAACGCTGCGTTTATATGATCTTTAAAAATTACATTTTATATATTTTATTTAAGAAATTATTGAAAATATTATATAAATATTTATCAACAAAATTGTGTAATAAATGGGATTTTTAAAATACGAAATTATTAAAAATTGAACATTTAAATTGTTAAAAAGAATTGATTTTGTGCCTGTTTGGCTGCTGTCCTCCTACCAGTCCCTTTTAATCGCCTCTTACGAAAGGTTAGGGACACCCGATGGTATATTCTTATCCCGACCACCAGGGATACGGTACTAAAAAAAGAAATCCCACAGCCTTGCACCTTCATAAAAGACACTTTTGTGAAATTTCTCAAACAGATGACCCTCAATCGTAAAGTATATATTCCCGAACGATTAATCGGTGTCTAGTAATGCATTGAAATCCTGGCCCTAAT
The DNA here is from genome assembly GCA_949715065.1 of Periphyllus acericola. Classification (NCBI taxonomy): domain Eukaryota; kingdom Metazoa; phylum Arthropoda; class Insecta; order Hemiptera; family Aphididae; genus Periphyllus; species Periphyllus acericola. The sequence continues at coordinate 30,267,384 of OX454268.1, forward strand.
GATAATTTATTTTTATTTTAGAAAATATAAAATTAAATTAAATTAAAAAACTTACTCCTTGGTCAATGCGCAGACTGGTCCAGCTGAAGTTACCTACAAATCTAAAATCGTGGCTCGATACGAATAAAAAGTTCTGTGGATAAAGGGACATTATAAAAATAATAGATATCCGGCGATTCGCGTACCGGCATTTATTATGCAAGACAATAATAATGCGTTTTATTGCAAACTAATAATATAGAATATACAACACTCCGTTATTGTTTAAATTTAAAATTAAATGAAGAAAATAATGCACTAATGCGCATGATGGTCACCAGGGTTAACTATGCTAATTAAACTTGAGTGGCGGCCGACCAAGAATGGGTGCAGATAAAATGGGTATAGGGAGAAGTGATATTTCGCTGTACATTTATAACAATTTAAAATATTATTTTACAAACTAAATAACGCAAAAGCTTAATAGGACCTATATCACAACCGGAAATATATTTACAACCTACATGCCTGTCGGTTATTTTATTTACACTACGTAATACACAAATCTCATACCCGATATATACTTTCTATGATCACGTATTATGATCAAGGTAGTAAACGTGTTTGCTTCTCATCGCGATTCTCTGCAATTTACAGGATCGGAGTCTCGAAAACGGCCGTTCATTGATCACTGTTAGGAACTTTATAAATTATAAAAAAAACACTGTAAAAATATTTGAAGTTGTAAGTTACACACTTTATATAATGAGCAAAAATTGAATGATTTATTTTCGGTACGAATGGAAATGGCTAATAAAATAAAATACATAGAATAACCGGATAGAATGGTAATATTATAGACAGTGGACATAGAATATACATCCGTCTCATTTGGTCAACGGGTGATTTATTGAAAATCAAGGACATTAAAAATAACAATACTTTTTTTTCTCTATCGATTCGGTTTTGGAATAAATAAATATTAACTAAAATTTTGGTAAACGGTTTTTATGTCTATCTGAATAATTATTAAACTTAATTTCACCCAAACCTAAACCATGAACTACTAAAAACTTTTTAAATTAAATTTTATTTGTTATAAGTAAGAAAATATTGGAATTTAAGAATGAAAAAAAAATTAAAGCCAGAGGTTTTAATGTTTTTACATATTTATATATTTATTACAATTTGATATTGATTAAGGATATTTTTGAAAGAGATTTATTAATTTTTAAATGTTTTATAAATATTTTCATAAAAAAAATTGAAGTCGTTTATTACGGTATTATTTAGATTATTTATTATTTACAATTAAATTTTAATCGAAAATAAGTTGTGGAACCAAGAAAAAAAGGATAAAATATTAATATTCAATAACATATACTATTAGCACACATAAATATATTTACTATATAACGAGTATTAATATTGTCAACATTTTAAAAGGGATGAATATTTCAATCACATATTATGGCGAAGGGTAAATGCCTCAAAAAGAATCAATCAACTTTACCATTCTTTTATATTTGGATCCTGAACAAAAACTGAATATAATTCAATTGAAGGAAACTAGTCTTAAATGTTTTATTATATAAGTACACATATATTAAATTTTGTGTATGTCAAAATGAGAAAAATTGACAACTACATAATAAAAGACTACGCGTTTTTACTGACAAACATATTAAATAAACTCGAAAACATATGAACATATACATTAATTCGGTGACAGAATCTGATGTCAAGAGGTATTGACCAGACGTGGAAACCCAGGTTCTAACAATAGCCGAAATATTGGTGGAGAACCATGCTCGCAAAATATCGACACACCTATTCGACAAATAGCGCCTCCCCCTTCTCTAGAGAAAGCTAACACTGAATTATCACAAAACAGAAGGAAGAACATTTTAAATATAAAAAGAGGATTAAGTTAGTTACAAATAATAATCACTGAAACATTGAGATAAAGATATGGAAATTAAGTATTTTAATACTAATCTAATTGAACGTAAAACCCCCAAATGTATTACAATTTCTCGTGATAGTGCTATCATAGACATCCGATCCATGAAGAACATTTAAAACTGCCTATTGCGTAAATCTACTCTAAAACCACGTAAATCCGAAATGAAAATTTTTCCCGCCAACCAAAAGACTACCAACCAGTAAAACACCCAATTAACTATTGTAAAATACCTCAAATAGATTTCCGAACTTTAGGAATTTTTATAACCTAACGACTAGCAAACTGTTACCACCAACGCGGTCCATGATGGAAACAAAACTCCCCTTGCGAGGTTTCCCACTATGGCCCCGAATGTAGAGTTACTGACCTTTCACAATACAGGAATTCTTAAGAAACAATGAAATATATAAAACTGTCGGATATTAAAGACGGAATAAAAATAGGTAACTGCCTATTGCGTAAAACTAATCTAAATACACGTTAAATCTAAATGAATATAGTTTTATTCGGAAAGTATCTGTTGCTTGAATCCATTTACCCATGTACTTGGAAAGCATTGTTAGGTCATTTTATTGGTTTTAACCATCGTTTTACTATTTATACTTGGGAATCATGACTTAATGTAATTTTTGAGTTTCAAGCCAAAAATGTATGTAGCTATTGTTGTTATAATATTAGCATGACGCTAAATCAGATGACTATATTTTTCCAGTATCGAAAATAAATTCAATGATTTCTTATCGTAAGAATTGGTTGGATGGTCGGTATTTTCATCGTTCGAACACTTATTCTTCCAGCATACTGAAATGAAGTATCTGACGCGAACGCGGGGAACATCACTGATGTGGTGTCATTTTTCGTGTCTTTTATGTTTTTATTTACCGATGTAGTATTAGTTTATATGCAAAATAGTTTTAATTTTTTTTAAAGGTATTTTATTTTTAATAAAATCTAAAAAAAATGTTAATTCATTTTTGTTTTATTGAAATATTTCAAGGTAAATCCTCATTATATTTTCAGGTCCTTTCAAACCGTTATTTTTATATTCAAACCTTTATCTTCTAGTCATTTTTGCAATTTCCTTAAAGTTTTCTAGGATTACTTTGGTCATCACTCATCAACTTCCGATTTATTAAAATGCAGTTTACATTAAAATATTATTATTGTTTACTACCAAACATGGCAACAAATAGTCAATTGTCGGAAGTGAAGGTATGTTAACATTATGCTATGCTATTATGTAGTCTACCAATAACTTTTATTAGTTTTTAGAGTTAAAATATCAATTTTTTTTTGTTTTAAATTTTTGGTCTATCATATTTAAGCAAGTGGTAGAGAATTATAAATTTTAATATATTAATTTACAATTTAAAATAATAATAGTAATATTACAAATATGTAAGTTTTCTATGTTAAGTATAAATTCATAATTTTTCTTTTATTTCTGTTTTCACCGTCCAAGTACAAGTATAATATTTTTGTACAGATTTTAAATCTCAATATTCATACTCCCAGATCCGTTTGGTCAGTCAAATAATTTTTATAAAAATTCTCAAATCGATTTAGCAATGAATATTCATTTCAAATGTTTCATATAATATAATATATTATAAATTTCAATACAATAATTTCCAATATAAATAATACAATCAGTGGTATAATATATAATATAAATCAAACAGTGGCGTCATTTTCTGAGAGGGACAAGGTGAGCATATGCCCTCGTCTAGTTTTCAAATCTGCTCGATGGATTGTTCAGTATTGAGCTTATCCAATGTTTTATACATTTTTGAGGAATCATAATACGGTGCCTTGTTAGGACAATTATCTGTTGTAATAGCTAAATAGAATATTATCCTAACCTCAACACCACTCCCTCTAAAAATGACTCCACTGAAATCTTCCACAACACAATTTAGGTACATGCAGTATCAGATTTAAAATTTAATTTAATTTAAATGGTTATAAATTAATAAACTTGTTAAAAAATTGATAAACAAATTTAATCGAATCAACCCATGGTTGTTTCTAAGACAAACAACAATATAAACGTCATATTTTATCTGATTAAAATGTTGAGCACAATATTGCAATGCTGATGAGTAGCATATTGGTTTACATAGTAAAAATAGCATATAATATGTAATAATTTAAAAAGTAACATGATGACTGTTATATATCAATTTTAGCAATAGCTTTCTCAAGCTGTTGTGAATTAGTATTTATTCGGTAATTTCTATGTTTCTCTTGTAGTGTAGTAAAATGATTTAACATTGTATTTGTATCAAATACTTTTTTAAAGTCTATCTCGACTTTTTCACTGTTCGACCTATAAACAAATTAACATTGAATTAATTATTGCTATGTTAGAATTAGGAATAGTGCCAACGAAAAATTAGGAATACTCGTTAAATTAAATAAACAGTTATTGTAACTGCTACAAACACCTTATAAATAATCATTGTTATTGAATAAACCGATATACCGAAAAGAGTAAGAAATATAATAATTAACAAATAGAACCTACATTTCTGATCCAAATCTTAAATTAGGAACACATTTTAATCTGTGTCGCAGTAACTGAAATGCATCTGATTGAGGCATTATCATAAGGAGTCCATAGAGTGCTTTAATCAAATACTGATTTACTGGTTCTTCTAGAAGCTCCATTCTCAAATCTTGAAATTATAACACCCAAAATCAATAACAATAGGTCATTATAGTTTACGCCAGAGTACTTACATATAAATATTGGTGATTCCAATAATTGAATTAATTTATCGACTTCAACGAGTAAATCAACAGTTACATCCATGGATGCACTATCAGAATAATCACTAAGGAAAATTTCTACAAAGCGTACAATAAATAGTGTTGTAGTTTATGGAGTAATGCAAAATGTAAATCTAAATTAATACAAAATTTAATTTCATTGAAAAAGGATACAATGTTTGTAACAGCTTACAAACGAGAAAATAATTTTGAGTAAGCAAACACAGTGCAACTGCAGCAACTGGATTATGACACCATGTTCGAAATAAACATAGAAACATTTCTCGGTTTTCCTGAAACAAAAAATGTTTTGTAAACAATTTATAAAAATCAAAAATTAAATTAATTTTACTATTTATTAGTTACAAATTAAAATTTACTAAATATTTATGAAAGAATGTAAATAATTTATAACCAATAACAGAATATACTCCAATGTTATTTCTGACAAAATTCTACATTAATTTTACAACTATATGTTAAAAATTTTAAATATTATTACTTGTTTTTCAACAGCTCGCAATTGCGTACGAAGATCATACAATTCAGGTGATGTCAACAATATTGTGTTTAATGTTCCTACCATCACAGATGCAAATTTCATATTCTCCTCCTCCAACAGGAATGTGGACAGTGTACGGTAAATGTCATTTGAGTTTAATAAACCACATATTTGCCTAAAAAAATATATTTTAAATTATATTAGTAATCAATTATTATTTAAAACGGTTCAAAAATGCATTATCTGCTATTTTGGTAATGTCTGTAAATATTTACAGTTTTTACTATACGATTTTAATCGATAAATACAATATAGATTAACATAAACCTTATGATAAACTGTCCACGTTCTTTCAGAAGCATCCTATCACAGCTAAATTGTTTCAACAGACTTATGATAAAACTGTCGAAATAATGTTTATTATTTGTTTGAGCGGCTGATGGAGAAATCATTTTTGCAATAACTTTCAAATCATTTTGTACAACTTCTTCATTAGGATACGATAATGTTGACAACAATAAAGGAAATATTGATTCCATATGCACAATCATCTATTTAAATAAACAGAGTAAACGATAATAACACAGTTAAGTAGTTTATATGTAACCTCATATCTTACCTACTTACTCTATTAGGTAAATTAATAAACAAATGATAAATCCATTTCAATACGGTTATTTTAGTCTCAATGGTTGAACCACCTAATTCTTTAGTAAGAACAGTGATGACCGACACAAGGTCTAGATTTTCACCCTAGAGTACAATATTTCAATTAAAAATATGTTAATTTTCCATCTATATATATTGTATTACTTCAGTATTTTCATTTGAATCATCGGTAATGTCTTTTATACCAATAATAAGCTCTATTAATGTTGAATTGACTAATTTACCAGTTTGTTTGATACCTAGTAAATAAAATAACACAATTTGTTAGATTAATGTTCAATTTAAAATCAATAAAACAAATAGTAAATACGAAGCAAGTCTTAGAAAAAAGAACATTGAAAACTAGAAAGCTATAACAAAGTAGTAAAAGTATAAAATCCTAATGAAATAAAATTTAAAAAAAAAACATTTTGGATACTTTTAAATTAGTTATTCCTAGAAAAAATAAATAAAAATAAATGAAAACTTTTTCTGTCAAGATATTAAACTAAAATTTCAAATAAACTATTCAGTATGTTGTAGTAAAATTATTAATTATAATTCCAACTACATCAATATTTTAATTTTTTTAAATGTTAACACTAAATATTTGACATAAATAAAATATTATAGTAACTTATCAAATTAAATTTATCTAAATATGTTATTGGGTACTATTTTAAAAATATTTACGAATTTGGGATTCATTATCGTGGTTTGAATTGGATGCCATTGAAGCTTTTAATATACTAGATGTAAATGGTAAGATTTTTGAACCATATATGTCAATGAATTCCTTTATCCAACACATTGCAGTGAACTAAAACAACAACCAATTAATATTATACATATCTTTTATGTAATTGAGTAAAAAATCAACTTTTATTTACCTGGACAAATTCATCTGAAGAATATGAATATATAACTAAAGTATTTATCATATCTGTATATTCAACTTTTTCAGGACTTTGATGTAAATCCTGTAAAAATTTCTTCAAGACAGCATCACACCTAAAAAAAAAAATGCATTTTTAAGTTATAGAAATTGGAAAAAAAAATCAATTAAATCTTATAATTGTTAAAATAAGCAATAAGTTAATAAATTGTTCACCAACTAAAAGGTATTTAATTAAGTTTAAGATGCATTTGTAATGAATGTTAACATATGTTATAAATGTAGACTTTACATTTTTTTAATTTCAAATGTCGGATCGGACAACATTTTAAATAATCCATCTAAAATTTCTGGTAAATAAATCACGAAATCAATTGATGGGACATCATCTAAAACCGTAATCCATGAAATTATGAACTGCTTTGCAAATGTATTGTCCGTATAAATGCGCTCTCGTAACAATGGTATAAATCCAATAAGATCAAAAATGTTTGAATTGTCAGTCACAATATCCTACAAAAGTTATCAAAAAAATGAAAAAAAAAATGATAATAAATAACATGTGATTAAGTAGGTTCCCAAGAATTAAATTTTGTACTTACCTTCATTAAACGATCAAGGAGCTCTGAGGCATTTTTGACATTTTGATCAGGATCCGTGGCTAATTTACTTAACGATTTAAATATATCAGGAAAATGTTTTAATACAGCACTGCGAGCTACTTTAGAAACATTATACAGTGATTCACTGGCATAGTATCGTACTTTTAAATCCGAGTCATTAAAATTTACCAATATAGGTATAATTAAATCGTCGATATAATTCACAGAGTCCTAAGATAAAAAAAAAATGAATGATATGTTAAGATTATTGAGACAGATAAACATAAAATATTTATATAAATGTATACTTTTCCCAGTCCAACAGCCATAGCAGCTAGTCCTATCAAACCTCCTTTTTTGGCATTAGGATTTTTAGACATTGCAAAATCTTGTCCCAATACCTTTAATAACCGTCGTATTTGCATGGAATTGTTTACAGCAGCGAATTCTTTAACCATCCTAGATGACAAAAGTGATTCAATAAATCAATCGCATAAAAACAAATAGTCATACAATTACTTTTCGATTTCTAGAGCTGCAACTTTTCTCTTATCGTATATTTTATCGTTCAGTGCTCGGACACACGCTGCACTGAGTGGAGCGTAATCGCGTTCCATGCTCATGATTTTAGTTAGTCAATATAAGTTTCAATAGTAACGTATTGGTAAAAGATTGAGTCCACCAAGTGGTAGTCACTCTAAAGGAGCTGCTCGTAGATACGATTAAAATAAAAACAACATAAAGACCATTGTATTAAGTATCAATTTCAACTACTCACATACAATGCCGATACATATCATAACATTATGTACTGGTATAAAATAAAATGCGACATGATTATTACTGAAATGATTTCACGGCATTTAATTGAAAACTGAAAACAACGATTGCTGCGGACGGAAGTAAATAATAATGGCTAAAACACTTTGATAAGAATTATCGATAAAAAAGATAACACGAATGACAACACGGTGACAGGTGTGCTTACTGCTTACGTGTCTCCCACTGACTCGCAGACCGACTTCGACCTTAGTCCGATGTTCGAACGAGGCGTAATGTTTTAATATTTAAATAAGAATAGGTCGTCTGTACTCTGAAGGCTGTGAATCGTGAAATATTACCTCTGAACGGTCTAAACTAAACGTGTCACGCGTTCACTATTATTACAGCCCGAGACACGAACGTATAGTGGTTATAACTTATATAGTGGTTAAATGAGAAACTGTATGCGCATTATGAATAGGTACGCAGAATTTAAAAAAGTCATTTTTTCCACACTAATTTTGAATGGTATTTGTGATTGGCCTATTGTGCACTATACTTTCAGTAGGTTTTACCGTTCACCAATATGGCAATATTGAATATCCAAAGACTGGATTTGTACGTAAATGACGCACATAGGAAAGTATATTTTTGCAGTCCCCTAGACAACTTTGGTGTTGTTTTTTATCAGGCATTTAATTAAATAAACAAATAAAAATATTATCAAACGGATAAACAGTCAAGAACAAACGGTTGACTTGGTAAAAAAACTAGTTTTTGAGACAAATTTGGCGTCTCCAAAAAATATGCCGTCTAATACCGTCTAAACTAAGTCTCATTGTGGTTGAGGGGGGGGGGGGACTTGGGTGTCTCTACACGTTATTAGCTACCTATTTATCTAAAAAAGCTGATTTGTTTGTTATTCTATAAATATTAATCATAACGATTCGGTACACTTACTGTGTATATTATTAGCATTTAATAAGCATTTCATAATTTTCGAATTATTTTTTTATTTGCAAAAGTTAGCAGATTAAAAGTTTAATCCACCTCACTAAGAAATTTTGTTCCACTACTATATCGACCATCTTTAGAAATATAATCTGATCCACTTGACCTCTTTCACTCAGAATTGATTTTTCGAGAGCACTGCAGAGCAATGAACAATAATAAATTGCAGGTTTCAAGTTTAAAAGACCAATTTAGCAATATCAATTATCATTCACACGCTCATATAAAATATAAGTAATCGTTGCTAATATAAGCGCCCAAGAATGGATCATTTTCTATTTTTTATTTTTAATCGTACAAAAAAATGTAAATACATAATAGATTTGCAATGTTTTTATCTTATTTTAAAGAGTGCCACTTAAAATGACGCACTTTTTTTCAATTTTAGAACAAATAGAAAACAAAGAGAAAGTTATTAAATTTTATATTAACCATGAGTATTTAAATTTTGTATACAAATATTGGAAGGTAACAAAAAATAAAATACATACATTTCGACGAAAAAATCATTAAAAACGTTACGATAAGATGTGTATAGAAATAATGAAAATCCTTATTAAAACTATTCAATTCGCTTAAATGTTTACTTGGCCAGTTGTAAGCTTATAACTCGATATAAGTAATCCATATAAGCTAAATGTATTGATAATTTTAAATTATTTTTTAATAAAATGTTTATATTAAATTGTTTTTTAAATGTATTGTTCACAACTTGTTCTATAACACATATGCAATAAATAATGCGTACCTATTATATAAGAACGTAATTTTTAGTTACACTCTAAAATTATAAGAATTGGGAAAATTTGTGTTATTCCAATTAAATAACGTCATATATTCATGTATTATCCATCGATATTTAATTTTGTCTTGACATTTTTCTGACAACGATTGGAACAGCTCGGTAATGACAAGTTTAGTACCTTAACCAATTTACTGACAAGATACTTATCGTTTTGAACAATCTCCAAGTCTTTTTTCATGTTTGCCAACTCTTTAAACATATCATCGATCCGCTTGTCCTTTAACATAATACATAATTTTTAGTTTGAAACTGTCGAAAGGTTTATCTTTATACAGGCCATATCCATATAGTTTCAGAAAAACATTTACCAAATCACTTTTACCAGGAAATTTAATCTCGCCTTCGTTTTCGATATATGGACACTATAATATTATAAAACAAAACTTTTTACTTATAATATATATATCAATAGCATTGATTATTAATTAAAATGTGTTACAGTGCATCTGCATTGTGTTTATACGTGTACTGGTATACATGGGTTATGATATATTTTAAATGCATTTTAAAATCATGCATGTTATAGTTTAAATAATTTAACAACATTATAAGACTGTAATATCTTAACCGTTAAATACAATAATAAAAACGTAATAGACTATATTAGGGCAGTTTCATCTAATATACTCGTATTATAGAAGTTTTCAAGTATAGACAATAGTCAATACCTACATAATATTTATTCTTTAAATATAAGAGTATAAGGTTCCGAAGACAATTTGAAATAGAAGAATTAATAAATAACGTATATTGTAAATTGTTATTAATTAATGCGCGGTATGCCGGTATGTATCATTTCCCCTAACAATGACCACCAAATCGTTATTAGGGAAACTGTTAATTTTGCTCGTTTGTGTTGTGTATATAACTATGTAACTATGTAAGGGTCTTGTACTCTTGTCAATCCGAACAAGATTGAGGAAATGGGTCGTTCGGAATACCTATGACTTTATTAAAACCAGTTTTCTTCAAAAATTAATTCATCAGTATGATAAAAAAGTAAATATAAATGATCTCAATTGATGCAAAGAATACCGTTTGTAAAATTATTATTACATTAAATTACATAATCATTCAAAATATTCCGTTATTATTATTTTTTGATTCTGAATATATTATGCTGATCAAATGTTTTATCCCACAATCGTACGCGTGCAATATACTACCACGCGATCATTTTAATTAATTTTCAAATTCATCATTTTAATTTTCATTTTAATTATTGTGTGGGTCTACGAGAAAATATGTCAAAATAAAAATTTTTTTTTAATTTTTTCTTTCTTAGTGTAGTGATGTGAGAACTCTAATAATGATTAGTTCGTTCGGATAACTACGTCTTTCGAGAACCCACTGAATAAATAATATTATATTTCAAACATTTCTACAAAATTAAATATCTCATATACCTATTGGCTATATTATGTTGTACCTGAATATCTGATAAATGATAATATTATACTTACAGTTAGACATTCTTCCAAAAACAAGTTGGCTTGCATCTATAATTTATGAAATTTATATATTTGATATTTTAATGTGAAAATCATGAGTAACTTTATTGAATACGAACTGATTTATTGAGATCGTTTTGGAGTTGACCGTTAAGATTTAATAAACGGTCTACTTGCTGCCTATTATCCTCCAATTGCAGTTTCATGGTTTCCATTACACCAATGCTTTTCGCAGTAGAATATATTGAACTATGGCTATTCGATTGGTCGGTTCTAAAATTGTATTAGCATATGAGCTGATTATAATACAATATATTTTAGTCCTATTACAAAGTATAATATTTATATAGTCCGTACTCTACGTCTATAATACAGTGGCGGTTATCCTATGGTGCATGTGTTGCTTGAGCAACACATACAACATTTGGTGGGTGGGTGGGTTCCTGGGTAGGTGGTTGGATGGATGTTGGGTACTTGGGTAATTTTTATAATTATATGACTTATAATTAAATCAAAACAATACTAAATAAAAGTTCTGGAATAAATTGGACAATAATAAATGCTATAAAACTGCATCGGACTGTTATAGCTTGTATTATTAAATATATTTTCTGATTAGGTACGTATTTATCAGATAGTAGAGTAAATTATTACGCATGTTGATAACAATGATAACACCCAAAAATTGGAAAAATTTGTAAACCAGTACACACTTATTGAATATTGGTAATTTGTATTTGCTAATAAATATTTGAAGGTGGGTGGGTCCTCAGAAATATTTTCAGCAACACATATTATTTTGAAGATAGCCGCCACTGCTATAATATATAGATTATTATAATTAATTGTTATGACCTATAGGTGATTACTGATTTTAAAGTCTTGTTAAAGCGATATTGTCAGATAACATATTCAAAATTAGGTGTAAATAATTGTATCGGTCTGTCAAAAAAGTAGGTGCATGGATAAATTTAAATTATAATGTGTACAATCTTTATGTATCCAATATATCTAATATCTATATATATATATATATAATTATATAAATCGGTGTTAGTATATTTGTGATTCATAGACTCAAAAACTACTGATCAGATTTTTACGCGATTTGTTGCGAAATGGTCCGCGTTGTTCGGAATAGGATAAAAGTTATTGAAATCCTTCAATAACCTCACTATACCACCCCCAAAAACTCGTTTTTAGTTATTTTTGTATCAGGGATGAAAAAAAAACCGTCATTCATTATCGTCACAGTTATTTTGTGGGCATATGTCAAATTTCGCAAGGTTATATTTTTTAACCAAAAAATCATAAGACAATTTGGTTACCTGCGGCGTCAAAAAAAAAAAAATTAAAATGGTCACCGTGTTAATAATATCCACTCACGTTATGCTAAATGTCGCCTTTAATTTAAATTATTTAAGATTGGTTCAATTATGTAGCAAATTAGCGAATGAAATAGTCGAAATTATTGTTCATTCAAGAATGTAGTGTATACATGAGAATTACATAGTTCAGATCATCAATTTTTTTGTATACAGGAGTAAATAAATACACAAAGGCAGAACCATAATATACAATGAAATCTAGCAATATAGCAAAGCATCGTCAGATCAGCTAGTATACGTATACGAATATATACGAAGGTTGAAGGTATCAAAAATTTGCTTAGGAGATACCGAGAATAATAATCGCTTTCGCTGCAATTGCTGTTTTCGCTGTCATCGTCTGAAAACTCGTTGGAAATACAATCTTGCAAGAGTGACAAGTAAATCTGTATAAATAACAAATATACAAATATAAAATTACTATAATATACATATGTGTAGGAGTACTGTATAACTATTAATGTATACAAAAATATGATTTTTCCACTATCCGCATTGCGTGTATTATATATTCACATATGAGTATAGCCTAGTAGTTACACGTAAAATGTATAGCTGCATTGCGGTAGAAAAATATGTTACGTTCGGTGCGGCCGCCTTTTCCCCAGACGATAAAAGATATTTTCCCAAACGCGATACCTTTGACGAGGTACTTCGTATATATTATGTATAAACGTATAGACATTATTTTTTTTAAATCTATTTAGATTACGCTCATATGAAGATGATATTGTTATAATGGGCAGTGTACGACGTTTTAGTGTCGAGAACTGGAGATTTAATTGTAGCGTTTAAACCTGGAAATTGGCCTGGAAATAAATCAGGATATAACGGAATATTTAGTAATATTTCTATAAGTGACGACTCGGATGTTAGGAAATATTATAGTATTATAGGGCGTTTCAGGGTTCAAACCACCCCCGAAATTTTTTTTCTTAAAGTCTTATTATGGTTTGTTAAGTTGCACAAATTTCATTTAAATAACAATTTTTATTATTGAAATTATTAAATCAAAAATTATTATATCAATTTTATATCAAACAGATTTTTTAGAGATTTTTTTCGTCATAATACATCTTTATAATTTAATACCCCCCCCCCCTAAAAAAAAAATTTTATGCTTGCTACGGTCTTGCGTGTAGGTACTGCGTGCGGTTGCGAACGTGTAAAGTTAGCTAGAGCGCGGCCATAGGTGGAGACGCAATTTGAGAAAAGCTGTCGTTTCCGATTTTCTTTGATCTATTTGTTAATGAGGCCCCCGCGCCCAAGGCCATTGTACAGCTACCCCACATGTGGGTTTTTCGATGCGATCGATTTTGGTTGGTTGGTGGAACACGTCGGGTTCGATTTTATGAGGGAGTGGTAGCGGTTTGTTCTCTTGAGACGGTCATCCCGCCCGGAAAGCGAAACCGCTGGTGCCCCCGTTCGAACCGTCACGTCGATCCGATTTACATACATATTTCAAATGATTCTTACCGATTTATTGTCTGCCATGGTTCTTGCCTTATGTTTAAAATAGGTAATTTGTTTATTATGACTGTTTATCTGATACGAAATGTATTATGTTACTTATGTTGTCATAGTTGTGAGTTGTACATGTTATATAATAGGTCGCCGTTGTCATAGTAAATCGGAATTACAAAAAAAATACCGAATACTTGTTTGAAATTGTTCTCATATGTTTCGGTTATCTATGAACTCTAATATAATACACGCCTACTGTAGATTCTCGAAACTTCAAAATTCACGGGACCTAGTTGAAAATTTGATACAAAGAGGTTTTCGATTTATTCGAGGATTCGAATTATCAGGGGGCGAAAGGAATAATTCGAATTGAAGAAAGTTGAATATTTTAATTACAATTCGTATTTAGAATTTAATTTATTATTTAGCGGGTATACTAGGTACATATTAGTATATATATTACAAACATTTATTCCTTAACAGTCATAAATATATTTAATTTAAAAATCTGTTATTTTCTTTATTGAGATACATTTTTGACCACAGCGTCCATAGCGAGTAGCGACAACTTATTGCTGAGACGTGTACTGGTGATAAATGATAGAATATACGATTGGAGTCGATTACTGCGATTTAGGAAATTATGAAATAAAAATATAAGAACAGAGAGATACGATAAGATATCCAAAAAATAATATACACAATCGCAGTCATTATTTTTTCCATGCTAAAATTACATAATATGTTCTTGCTGATTACGAGTACGTATATGTTGAACCACACTCTTAGTTAAATTTATTAGAGCAATTTAAAAACATTGAATTATTAAGGCCATCAGTTTACAAATTATACCCAGAGTGTTTAGGTACCGCCGTCTCACACTTGATTGTTTTCGACTTGCCGGGGGAATCGAAAAATGCATAGGGTTATTCGAAACATAGAGGTGTGTTCTCAGGGGACCAAGCATTTAGTTCGATTCATTGAGGTTTTCTAACCATCTAGGTTCGTATTTTCGCGAGTCTACTGTGAATGTATATCGTCTATATTCGCGCAAGATACCTGGGAAAGCGTTTTTGTTTTTTTTTTTATTCAAATTATTTGTGTTAACGACCGTTGTTATATATTAAATAATATTACGTCCCGGTTGTTTTCGAATAGCCCGCCGTTGTAGGTTGGCCACACTGTAGGAACGGAACGATTCACCCACTGTGTTTACTTTTGACTTTTTTTTTTCCCCCTAATCTGTTTGCAACTTTGCGAGACAGTCGATGAGCGTCGACTCCTTCCGCCGACGCGATCCGACATCCCGATTGTCGGCTTCCTCTGCGTTGGCCGCAGGTCGATAATATTGCACATTTGCTAAATGTCCCGTTGAACTCCGACCGTGTTGTGTCTTCACCGCATAGTTTGCCGACCGTTGATATTGGATGTCTCGTCCGTTTTCATTATCTTTATAAATGTAAGTAACGATTTATGTGTACTAATCGTATTCTGAAAGATATCTTTTAGCTTTTCATTTGTTATTATTATTTATTTTTTTCTCTATTACATAGTTAGCCGAAGTATTTTAATTTCGATTTTGATTATTTCCTACGTTAGCTTGCTTGTATTTCATCCGTAGTAGAGCGTGTTGTTTAGGAGTTTTTTTTTTTTTTTCGTTTTTTACGGGGCAATCCCCAATGGCGGGTGATGGTGTTTGTTCGGTGGGTCCTGGTGTACAGTTAATATAAATCGTAGGGGTAGGGTTTTTGCGAGTTACAAAAAGAAACCAGTTATGTTTTTTTTTTTGTGCTAGCTTGTGTAGAAAACATGCAGAACCAAGAGCATTTGCTACAAGAGATAGAGGGCATTGATGATTACTGGGGCCCGACGTTCCGGGCCATTTACGATCAGGACGATGACAGCCGCAAATTCATCGATACTTTGGACAACCGCGTCAAACAGTACGACAAAGAAATTGAACGTATGTGCAATTTCTATTACCAAGGTTTCATAGACTCTATCAGAGAATTACAGCAAGTAGAAAATCAAGCGTCTAAATTGAAAAATCAAGTTGTCCAGTTGAATTTAAATGTACAGACTACTGTTGCCGAGGTCACAGATGCCGGTGAAGAGTTAGTGAAAGCTAGGCAGGTTGAGAATAATATTCAAATGGCTATTGATAGTTTATCTTTATGTTTGCCTGCACTTTCTTCTTACAGTAAATTGCAAAAACAAATGGCTGACAAACGCTACTACCCTGCGTTAAAAACACTAGAACAACTTGAACAATTATATTTGCCTCAAGTATCTCATTATAAATTTTTTAGACAAATGATAGAAAAAATTCCCAAACTCAGAGAAAACATTAAAGAATCTTCTATGTCAGATTTAAATAGCTTTTTAGAAACTATTAGAAAATTTTCATCTAAAGTAGGAGAAGCTGCAATGAAACATAGTGTTGAACAACAAAACTACGATTTTGGTTTGACTAAATTGAAGAAGAAAAAAGATTCACCTGATGATAATTCTGATGATGAAGACTCATTAAGTGCACAAGACCTCATTGATTTCTCTCCTGTTTACCGTTGTCTTCATATTTGTACTGTATTATCTTCAAGAGATACATTTGATGCCTATTACAGACAACAAAGAAGAGAACAAGCCCTTTTAACTCTTCACCCCCCTAACAACATGCATGAGTCTATTGTGAGTTATTGTAATTATTTACAAAGCATCGTAGGATTTTTTGTTGTAGAAGATCATGTCTTAAATACTGGAAATGGATTGTTAACTAGACCTTATTTAGAAGACTTATGGAAAATGGCTTCTGACAAGGTAGTTAGCATAATGAGAACAAATACAGCATACTGTACTGATGCAAATTTACTCTTAAGAATCAAAGATTTAATTATGGTATTTTGCTTAACTCTTAGAAGTTATGGGTATCCTGTTAAAAACTATTTAGAGTTATTACATGAAATACAAGAACATTACAATGAAATTCTAATGCAAAAATGGGTTCAAGTGTTCAGGGATATTTTATACAGAGAAACATTTTGTCATCTCGAGGTTGAGAATCAAGAACAATACGATAATGTTGTACGTACATTTCCGTATCAAGATGAACAATTGGAGTCGTCACCATTTCCTAGAAAATTTCCATTTTCTTCAATGGTTCCCAGTGTTTATGATCAAGTAAAACAGTTTATATATGCTTGTCTGAAGTTTTCAAATGACTTAAATTTCAGTGAAGGAGAAGTTGATGAGATGGTTCAAAAATCTACAAAGTTACTGTTGTCTAGAACTTTTAGCGGTTGTTTGTCATCTGCTTTTCATCAACCACGACTTGGTCTTTTACAAGTAATTCAGATTATTGTTGATACTGGATACTTAGAAAAATCTTCAAAATCAATTCAACAGTTCGTATCTGAAGCTACTGGATCTACCGGTGGAACTGTTGGTGATGATGCAGGGATCACATTGGGTGTGGCCAGAAATGATGCTGAACATCATATGTATGATAAAATGAAATTAAAATTAAATGAATTTTTAGATTTAGAAGACTATGATTGGATGTTAGTTGAACCAACCGGTCAAGCTTCATCATTTGTTACTGATTTAATAAACTTTTTACGAGTAGTATTTAACGCATTGAGAAATCTTACTGAAGAAGTGTCTGTTCATGTTTATCAAGTTGCATTTGAACACATTTCTAAATCTATATTAAATTTATTACTCAGTGATGATATCAAACAATTATCGATGGGTGCTTTAAATCAATTAAATTTGGATGTTATTCAATGTGAACTATTTGCTGCATCCGAGCCTTTTGGGAATACTGAAGATCCAGATTTTTCACAACATTTTGCTCCATTAAGACAACTTTTAGACTTACTCCTTAGTTGGGATTGGTCGACATATTTTCATGACTATGGTCAGGAAACATCAAAATATTCACATGTTAAACCAACTACAGCAATTATTGTCTTAGAAAAACTGAAAGAAGCGGATAAAAAAAGTGTATTTTCAGTATTGAAAAAAAGTGAGAGAGATAAAAAGAAATTATTAGAAACTGTTCTTAAACAATTAAAACAACTAGCAATTACTGTTCAACAATAGTGATTTAGTTTTAATATAATTTTAATTGCTACCAAATACTTTTTAAATCCACTATCTTATATGAGAGTAGTACCTATGTCAACTAAATTCTTAAAGGCACTTACAATAGCTACTTAGTTAATACTAATATACCAATATTCATATTTATATACCATATTATTACGTTTAGGTATCCTTTATGTTTGTATTATTATTTACTATTTATAAATTATAATTTTACCTTATTTAATAAAAGTTATAAAGTGTGTTTTTTATTTTTTCTTTGAACATATGAAGCTGTTAGTTAAAAGATAGTTATTAATTATATTATATAATATATTGTTATGAAGAACCTAGTCATTTTGAACTTATGCAATTGATACTTTTGTTCATTGTTTTTTTTTCCAAACAATAATTTTAGTTCAGAATGGCTGATATTTTACAGTTGTGTGTTTAAGAACAAAGACAAATTGTATTTAATTAATTGTGTTATTGGGTACAACTAAACACCATTATTCATTCTTCAATAAATTATTTTACCTAAATCAGTTTTTTGTTTTATTCAATTAATGTGATGGTTTAATATTTGAATAAGTATTTACATAGAACACTATGAAATCATCAAATATATGTTTGGTATAAATAAAACTTTCCTAAATAAATTAACATTTCAAATCTTATGTTAGGAAATTATATGATTTACGTTTATTGATTAGGTAAATTATATAATCATCCCTTAGTAGTCTTTAAAAAAAATGTATAAAGTGGAAAGTATAATTGTATGCAATTGACATAGATTAGTTTTTTCCACATTATAATTTTGTTAAAGGTCATGATGTCAAGTAACGAAGACTATATTACTCCAGATGAAATCAAAAACGCACTGGAATTGCTGGACAAAGATGAAATTGCTTCAAAAAAACGTTTGGCAGTATTTTCCAATCAATGGCACACTGTTATTAGTGAAGTTGATTCGGTTACAAAACAGTTTAGCTCTTTAAACTCACTTAAAGAAAACCTTTCTCAAGTTCAAACTAGAATTCTTGATTCTTCTAAACTTGCTGAGGACATATCGTCTAAAGTTCGACAGTTAGATAAAATACGAGGACGTGTATCAGAGTGTCAAAAACGAGTTCAAGATTTATTGGACCTGCAATTATGTAGCGAAGGTGTTCAGATCGCGATGAAAAACGATGAGTTGGAACAAGCTGCTGCTCACGTACATCGGTATCTGTCAATTGACCAAACTAAATTGCAACGCACAGCAGACGATATGGCCCAAGATTGTTCGATGATTACAAGTGCTCTGAAACACTTACAGGATGCTACAGAGCTTCTTCAAGAAACCGTCTCAAAAAGGTTTGAACATGCATCTTTAGTTCAAGATTCGAGGTCTATAGAAAGGTATTTCAAAATTTTTCCACTTCTCGGAATGCATGACGTAGGTTTGGAAAAGTTCGTTGACTATCTAGGACGCGTATTGAAAGCTTCAGCCGATAAAAGTTTGAAAAATGTCATGGACACGTCATTATCGAGCAATCGCGCTAGTATAGTTTTCGCTGACGGGTTGACATTTGTTTTCGAAGAAGTGGCTAAAACAATAGAGGTTCAACAACCGTTAATAGAAACCCACTACGGTCCCGAGTACATTTTTAAGTTCTTGTCTCATTTACAAACCCACTGCGACACTTTCAGTAACAGTCTGTTGCAAGCGTTTCTGAAAACGCGCAGAATAAGAGAACTGTTGAAAACTATGCGCGACGAGTGTGAAGTAAACGTGGAGAAACCAGATTCCAAGGATATCGACCTGCTGGTCGAAGAAATCGTGTTGATTTTGGCGCGTTACGATCTGTACTCGAAGTTTGTGTGCAAACGCATCAACGCCGACCTGGAGTCAAAGACTTCCAGCGCCAAGTCGATACTCGACAACAGCAACCTGTGCTGTTCGGTGCAAGAGTTGATGGGCAAGTATCTGGAATTCGAGAGGTACTACATGGAGGAAAGCATCAAAAAGGCGGTGATGATGGACACTATCGAGGGGGACGACGACGCGCTCACGTCGAGCCTGGTGGATGACGTGTTCTTTATCGTGCGCAAGTGCGTGATGCGTTCGCTGAGGTCGGGCAGCCTAGACGTGCTCTGCGCGGTCATCAACAACGCGGTGAACGCGCTGGAGGCGGACATGTGCACGTTCTTCGGGCAAACGCTGGGCGCCGGGTACCCGGGCTCTGGTTACTTCAACCGGTTCACTCCGGACCTGGAGAAGGTCCGGCAGTCGTTTCTAGCGTCGTTGAACAACACCGAGGTGGCCGTCGAGTACTCCAAATCGCTGTCCCAGGCGTTCCGGGAGGAGATACCGCTGAAGCTGCGCGGCTGCAACACCGAGAAGCTGGACAGTTGCCTGCACGATTTCTCGCGCGTGAACGCGTCGCTGGTGGCCTCCAACAAGAACGGCTTCAGGCAATTGCAGGGCTCGCTGGTCGAGCCCAAGTTGCTGGCGTGGATGGAACCGTTCTACGAGCAGAACTACAAGATGACCGATTCCGAGTTCGCGCAAGCCGAGGCGGAAAACCCGTTCGTGCAGACGCTCGTGCTGAACATTGACACCACGTTTAGGGAGTTCAAGACGAAGCTGACGGCCAATAACTACGACATGCTGGTGGTGGCCGTGGCTTCGGAGTCTGCGGTGCAGCTAGAGAAGGCCGTGATGAAGACAGAGTTCAACCGGCTGGGCAGCATGGCGTTGGACAAGGTGGTCCGCACGCTCATCAATTACTTCAGCGGCGCCAGCGCATGGCCAATCAGGGAGAAGTTCGCGCGGCTGGTCCAGGTCACGACCGTCTTGAACTTGGAACGTGTGTCCGACTTGAACGAGTTCTTAAACCCCGACAGCGGCATGCGATTTTCGTGGAAGTTGACGCCCGACACCATTAGACAGATATTGAAGTTACGTGTCGACTTCAGGGAAGACGACATAAGAAAAATTAAATTGTAGACTTGTACGTGATGTTGTTGCAGTAATGTGTGGCAGTATTTCACGAGTGAGTATTATTATAAACGTAGTACATGAATTTTTTTTAATTTTTTCTGTTATAAATTTATAATACCCGTCAGGATTTTCCATTATTGGTCCACACGAGGCGCTAAAGAATACTGTGCAGACCCAATATATTTAAAAATATTTATTTGTTTTAAGTTTGTATTTATTTATTTATTTATTATTATACTTATATTATATTGTTATATTTCTGTGTTTAAAATGTGATTATTTTATTGATTTAAAAATAAAACGTAAATACAACTGTTATTTTGTTGTTACAATTCATACTTTCCACCATTTTTATTACGTTAATATAAATACCTTGTAATAAATGAATATTAATGTCCTAGTATAAAATTAAAAAATAAATATTTGTCTTAGGTCCGTAATATTAATCCAAAATGCGTGTAAAAAAAACATAGTATGGCTATAAGAAAGTATTTTAAAAACTGAAAACCCTGAATTTAACATACCTATATGGATTCAATTACACTAATTAACTTATAAATACTTTCTATATTTAGAGTTTTTATTTAGGTGCTAGTTGAATGTTTATGTCAGTTAAAAAATTGATTAAGTGTATTGTTATCACAAACATGACATTAATTTTTTTTCCATTAAAAGAAATTATATTTAATAGAAGCCAGATAGAAATTAATTAAATAATAAATGTATGTACAGTCAGTCTAAATATAAAAGGTATCTAAATGGTGACAATTGGATTTCAAATACCATCATTTTAGATTTAACAAATCCTTTTGAAATGATATTACAATAACAAGTATTTATTCATATTTGAATAAATGAGATTCGTCGAGAAACACAACAACGTGTATTTTTTGTTGCTGTATTACGTAGGTCGTAGATATTATTTTATAGACGACATATTATTATCGCTATCTATTAAATGCAGGTATGTCTATTTGTATTCTCCCCAGAGAAATTTATTATTCAAAAAGTACGGTCGTTGAACCAACAACCCCTTTTGTTCATACACTTTTTTTTTTCGCGTTCAAGTGAAATGCAACGTTCCATTAGTCAAAGTTTACCTTTACACCTAGTATCATCATACCTCTTCTCGTGTGCGCAACAAAACCGTTCGCTCGTCAGTCGTATCATAACCGCCTAGCGAAAAACGGCTGCCGTTAGTAGGTCACTACAAAATAGATTTTCAATCTATTCTGCGTGCATTTACGTCGACTGTGTAAGCATATTTAATTATTTTATTATAGCTCGTTATTTCACGTAAAAAAATAGGTTTTTTGGGTGCCTTTAAGTTCGTTAGCACCACAAGCATGCGGTGACAGGACTCGCCTAGACAACGCGTGACCCATTGGTTTGATTTTTTTTGTTTTTCCTTATTAATAGCTTTATTTTCTCGCATGAAGTATGTTGTCCATGTTGTATTTTGGAAGGTTTTTTATTTCTATATCATTGAAAACGAAGTGTATTAGAATACTGGACGAGGTGTGATGTAATAGGTGGTATACCAAGTGCCTGAACAGTGATGCAGCGGGGCCCAGCCCAATTGAGTTCCGTGTCAGACCTGTACGTTAGCGACGAAATATCGGTGCTGCTGGAAGAGATTCACGATTTGGAACCAAAAGGCAACATCGCTCCCATAGACGACGAACAAGAGTTTGAGATCAACGGCAGTCAAACGGGAGGTTCGTGGTTGGAAGTAACCAATAGCATGGCTGGCACCCCAGGGTCGTGGGACTCGCACGCCAACTACAAACACCAGGAAGCGTCCAGAGCTAGGTACAACGGAGTAGTCCTGCACTACGATAAGAGGCCGATGAAAACGCCTTCGGGTGTGATTCGGGTCTTGTTGCTCGTGAGTTTTGTCGAACTGTGCACGCCTCGTTGGATTTATGACTAACTGTAATAATCCGTTTCAGGTGACTTGTGTCCTGTGCATGTTGTGCCTGTGCTTTGCTGGCACTTCACGGTTAGCCTTATTTATGCTGCCAATGTTAAATCGCATAAGATTTATCATATTCGTCACACTGTTCAATTTTCTAGTCACCGGAGCTATACTTTTTCTTGATGTCACTCACACTGTATACCTGTTTCCGTTCAACTGGGGTAAATTGGTGAGTAAAGTGATTGACACCGCTGTGACAAAATATGTATAACTGACGGTTTTTATATTTTATTTTTTACCAGAATGTACTGTTTTATGTCATGATGACCATTTTGTGCCTCACGAGCTCTTCACTAGTTCTTCATCAAGTATATTCATTCCACGAGTCTTACACATGGGTACCACGTGCCACACGCCATCAGTTACTTGTGGCTGCAGTAAGTAAAAAGCAATCTGACCATGGATCATGTAAAATACATCTTGTGGTTTTTTCAGGCTTTGGGTTATTTGTGTGCACTTGAGACGCTGTTACTGGCCTTGTTAAGCCGCTGTGATGGTTTGGGCGGCTTACACTATCGCCATGTCAAAGATGACATGACTAGTCCACCGAATACATTAGCATTGCGCCAACGAGTTCCACCACCACCTACCGTAGTGTATTCACCATCACCTTCTCCATCATTTTGCTTAAGATCTATCAACCCCAAGTCATAATCAAGTATTCAACATATTGGCTACATATAAAATAAATATTTTACCATACATCATACAGAAGTTGAAACTATAAATTACTGTACTTACCATAAGGGTATTATGTGCATATATTCATTTATATATATATATTTTTTTTTTTTGTGTGGAATTACGACCAATTTAAAGTATTATTAATTTATAAGATACTCCCAGAATTCTTCATATATATTTTTGTACTGATGCAATGTCTTTTGCTATTAGATTTTGCTTAAAATATGAATGTAATTTCAGATTTTACATTTTTTTAATCATACATATTTATTATAAACAAAATTCTCTTAAGATTTTCAATCAGCATTATTTCTGCCATAAGAAATAATTTATAGACATTTGGTTTTTCGTAAAATGAGTGTATTTGTGTTTTCTATTTAAACATTGTTTTGTTGTTTGCTTTCCTTATATTCTTGTTTAAAATATATTTATTTAAATTTTGAAAGTATACATTTTCATTATTGGCCGTCCACTTTCAATAGATAATTTTGCGCTTTACACAGCTACTTACTGCTGTGGTGCTTAACGTATTTTCTGGTTAATCTTCTATTTTCTATTTCTATACTTAAATTATAACTGAAAATTAAAAAAAAATTTAAAACTTCTCATTTATTATTATTTACATTCTAACACATAGTTTTGCATGGATGAAAATAATGAAACAAGATTAATATTCTATAAGATAATGTAAACAATCTTTGTTCTTAGCTAAAATGGTCTTTAGCTGACAAGCTTGTATGTTCTTTTTAATATTTAAAACGTTGACATCAGTTAATCAGTTAGAACAAAAGTCGTAAATTTGTTATGGAAAATAATAAACATGATTCATTGAATTCTTGTTACTTTTTAGAAACCAAAGTTCCCGAAATTTTGTCATATCATTGTATACCTAATAACTGTGGTCTCAAATATTCTAGTCGAGACAAATAGGTCTTACTATAATATGTAAGTTTCATTACACATTTTTATTTTTATTGTCACTGTAACTGTATAATTATTAACATTACTGATACTTAATTGTTTTTAAATGTTTATCTATTTACTAATAGTATGATTTAATGATTTATAGGAAAAAATTTAGTCGGTGCTTACAATCTTATTCTACTATTGGTTCATTATTGTCACTTTACACTTTTGCTCAGCATATCGTTGTAACCAATACTGTGGCATGAACATAGATTGTGTTTGTTGTATGTGTTTTATGTATTCCTGTATTATTTATAATCGTTATTCTACCGTATTAGGTTTTAAAGTACAAAATTAAATTATGTTTACACCTTAGTTATATCAGCAATATAATAGCCTTGTTTACAATGCATTCAAAGCGCCAATTAAAATGGTTAAAATATAAAATGTAATCTTTTAATTGTAATTATTAGAACACATTATAATACCGAACATAATGTTAATTATACCTCTGAAATGTACCAATTTAACTGGCAAGCAATTTCAACATGATACACATTGTAAGCAATGCCCTTGTTGCATATGAATGATCTATTAGAAATTAATCAATTTTTTTCTTATAATAATTGTAATCATATTTTTATAACTTTTTCTTTGCAACACATATTGAATATAATTGAAAATTATTTACTTTTCAATAACTGAATAGCTACTCGAAACAATTTTTTTCAATTTTAATTTTTAACAATAGGTTAATTTTGTTGGTATACACTATACATTATAATACCACCGTCGTCCTTAGTATTAATTGTATAATAATAATAATAATAATAATAATGATATTGTATTTATCTGTGTATTTTTATAATATTATTAAAGGTACAATATATAATTGTTTACCCTAAATACAAGTGATGGTTGGTTGTGAAAATAATTTTATGTCGAAGGGGTAATAATTAATTGGCTTAATTTATAAAAATATTAAATGTAATTGTCGTTTAGTTAAAATAAAATATGTTTAAGACATAGTTTAACATACATTATAAAAAAAAATAGTAATATTCTGAACAATTATGTACGTCCAGTGTTAAATAGCTTACTAATTTTAAGTTGCAGTACTACTATGTTTACCATTTAATAATTGCAATTACTGTCTTGTTAATTTTGCAAGTAATTTTTTTTTCACATAATTAGACATTTAGTTGTGTACCTTGATGACATTTTTTTTTTATTGTACTAATACAATTCTTACCATATATATTTTTTATATTATATTATCAACGCTAAATACTTACATAAGAGATCTAAAATATGAGTTTATTGTATATAATATATAATAAAAAGGACATCACAGATTTGAATAATTATAAAAAATTGGTGATATATTTATAAACAATTTATACACTTCTAATAACATAATCTTAATGTTTATAATTTATATACATATTATGTGTAGCTTTATTAACAGCTTAAATTTAACAATTTAAAAATACAAATATATCTGCTATTTAATGGTTTTTGCTTTTATTCCGACTAGCTTTGAACCTACTTGTGGGTCTTGCGCTTATGATCTCTTCTTCATCATCATCATCAGTTTTATTTTCGAGGCATGTATCAGAAATTCTCTCAACTATATCATTAATTTGGGTTACAAGTATCTAAAAATATACACATAACATTATAATTTATTTATTTTTGAAATATAATAATTTAATTAAATTGACATATAAGCTTATCAAGGTCTTCTATAAATACATTCAAAACTGTAAAGGGCTCTGAACATATTTTTACTGTCAAAAATGTTAATTTATATGCTACATTATGTAGTATATAGTATGCAATATATTTCTGCATCTTTCAGTTATGATTTTAACCTACTATCATTCTGAATTAGGAAACATAATGTCAATTTGTGATAAAATAGTTTTTCTATGCCATGTTTATGTAATTTATCTAAGCATATAAGGGCACTAGAATGCGAAAAACATTTAATATGATTTTTACATACTTTAGGGTTTTCATTTTCATTAATAGTTTCTTCTCTTCTACGTATGAAATGTTCTTCAGGTCTTGATTCAAATTCTTTAATTTGAACATCATTATTAAATGACACCCTTTTTTTAATTTTTTTCTTGAAATTTCCTGTGGTTTCTGGCACATCATTAGTAAAAACTATTTCTATTTTACTATCATCATCATCATCATCGTCGTCTTCTTCAATAAAATCTTCATCTTCATCGTCATCATCACTACCTATGTTTTCATCAGAATCATCATCATCATCATCATCCCTTTAAAATAAAAAATTATTAAATGAAAATTGCATATAAAATATATAAAGATAAAAGCATAAATACTCTGGAGAATATTTTGAGATGTCACATAGGTTCCATAATTCTTCATAATTCATGTTCTTTGTAATTTTTTCTTTATTTTTTTCTTCTGCTAATTGTTGCTTATATTCTTTTACTTTTTGCCTATGTAATTCTGAAATATAAAATTGTTTAATGCTGAATAATATTTATTTTTTTTCAGAAAATAATTTTTATGGTCTTTAATTTGATGGACTATCAGAAACCAGCCATTGATTGAAAAATTTGTTGTCTTTCTCGTATATATTAATTCAGAAACATACAAAATAGTTATTTACCTTTCCACTCTATTTCTTTTTCTTCATCATATGGTTCAACTATTTCTGTCACCTGATCTGATTGTGAGTCAGAAATAATTTCTTGTCTGGCACTACAGTTTTTACTTAAAAATTGTTTTTCTTTTTCTAGATTTACAATCATATCATCACACCCTAATAAAAATAAACAATTTGTATGAAGACAATATTTTTAAAGTTAACAAACTATTCATACTTTTAATATGTCTTTCACAAACACCTTTAGCCTCATGGGCTGTCTGTTTAGTGAAAATATCGTCATATCTAATGAACACTTCATTTGTATTACATAATTGTGCGCGTATAAACACTTTACTTCCAAGTGGCATCATTATTTGTGCTGATAATTCTTTTGGAAATTTTTCCAAGCATGTATGTAATTCTTCGTATTCTCGTTTATGGCCTTTCCATTTTTGCTCCAATGAATAGTTACATTGCAAAGCCTAAACATGAGATAATACATTCAGTTAATAATATTAATTGTATTACTTTTAATTTTGTAGTCAAATGATGTATATTACTTAAAATTTAAAAAAAAATATATTTCACAAATATAATATAAATTGGTTCATATTAAAAACTAATATATAATATTGATGTAAACACAAATTGAATATAAACTATTTTGATGTTGAACTTTGTTCAACTTAATACAAAATGTTAATTAAAAATTACTTGTTGTTATAATGAACCATAGCATGCAAAGTTCATCTAGTTAATAGGTACCTATTTATTTATAACTATTATTTTTATCATAGGAGAAGGCTGGTTGTTTACGAGATGGATTTTCGAATGGACACTTAATAGGTTTCTGTTTAGCCAAGAGGACATGGTGACACATCAGGCTAGTTATAATATAATTTAAGATTTTGCGCAGAAGCTCAAATTTCACTAATTTTAAACATTTAAAATTGAATTATATTTCTGTAATTTATATACACATTTATAAAAATTAAATAGATCTCTATTTATTTATAAATTATGTGTTTGCTCTGAAATGATGCAATAGCCTACAAGCATATAGTATAATATATATAGGTTACCAGGTTCTGAACCATTTCATGAGCATTAGTTAAAATAACACAGTAAATCAATTTTAAAAAATAGTAGATCAGAGAGAACTTTTAAATTTATTTAAATAATAGTTAAATAATTTATGTTTATATTTTTGATCTTTCAGAGTGAATCTATCGATAAACATTTAAACGATCATTTTTAAGAACTTTAAGGAGGATAAAAATGTATGTGTTAATATGAAGCAATAATAATCTAGGCATGAAACAGTTGTTGCATAGCACTATAAATAGAAATGGGCATATAGATTTGATAGAAAACAGCTATTTTTAATTTTTACATACAAAATCAAAACTAGTACGGTAACCTTGTAATCATTTTAGAATATCGAACTCGGACTCCACCACGATCTCATTACAGTATAGTAAATGTCAACGGCAATAAGGGTTGAGAGGAAAAAGTGTCGCGTTCACAAAACCCAAATGATTTGCAACCATAAAACCGTTTAACAGCCCTCATCCCCGAAAACATTGGTGGCCACACCACAGCCTAGCTTGCGCAATAACCTGTGCTTTCACCGAGGATTGTTGCACAACGGTATCGATAGGGGGGGGGGGGAGACGGACGATCAACGGCGCTAGCTCGGTGCGAGCGGGGAGGGTCGTGAAACGGATGACTCACCTCAAAGTTGATTTTCTGCACCAAGTCCGAAGTTTGCGTGTCGTCCATGATGACGATTCGGCCTCGTGGACGGGCGAGCGGCGACAGAACGACGGTCACGCTGCGCGGACGTAGACTGAGGTGACGGCGATCTCGGCGTGATGCTGCAGACCTCCGTGTACCTCTTGCTGGCCTTGCGGTGCGCTCGGTACGCGGCGTGGACACATGTGGTGCGCAACGCGACTGATGGCGATAATGCGGGGAGGAGCGAGCGTCGCGATCCGGATAAAGGAGGGAAACGGTTGGCCGACCAGGGACAGCTGTTGCGGATCACAAAACCGAAAATCCGCGACCCGCGAGACACTGAAATAAACGCACGGTGAACGCAATAAATAATAATGTCAATCGTTATCGGTTAATCACTTCACGCGGGCGCTGTGGTAGATTATAATATTATTTAATCCACGTGTTCCGCGCATCGTGAATGTTTACGTCACGTCGTGTTGTTATTGTTACGGCGCCATCGACGTAGTACGACTGTCGTGACGCGAGCCATTTGGTTTTAGGATAAATTCCACGGAAATTTGAATAGACTAGTTTACCATGATCACTGATCAACAGCAACATTAAATTGTAACTATTCGACTATGGAACGAATTGTGTAGAAATCTTTTGAACAGAACAACACACGTTCGTCAACAGTAATGAAATAATGAAATCGTCCGGCCAGCATGTCGCAAACAGTGTACAGCGGTAATCACTAAGTTTACATGCGTGCAGGCGTCGTCGGAATAAAAAAAAAAATTATAAATAATCCGCGGTCTATTTTCTACGGCGCGGCGTGCGTCCGTTCACGCGTTCGATCGTGACGATGTGAGACATCACTAACTCTTACTTCTTAGGTTTGTCGTGTTATTATTCAACGGTGTTTAATCTGTTGTTATTTACTCTGCTGTTATTACGTCGGACAATCGATCGACAGAGCGACGTATAAAACAATTGTCCCGTACATATTTGGTACTATCGGCAGGCGGCAGGTACTACTGTACGTGATAACCTAATCGCCTGCCGATGTTGTTGTCGGCTCATTAAAATTACAATTTAATTCCCCCCGCAGGCCACGGCACGATCATGTTCGCCCGGGCAGGTGCCACCGTCGCGCTGATTGGAGGTAAGCACGTCCGAGGCCGTTGTGCTCATGGAGAAATCGACGACCCCGCGAACAACGTGACCCTTTTTCTGAAGAGTACGAAAACCGCGGATCCTCGGGGTCGCACGAGGACACCCGTGCGTCGTCATTCGATATTTTACCAACGCGCGTAACACACTATTTTGCCGGTGTCGATTTCGTTTTTTTTTTCTGTTTTTTCTTCGCTCTACCTCCGCTCGCCGCGCCCCCTCCCCGCCACGCCGGACCGCATTGCCGCCGTGAATCGTGATACCGCGCGCACACGACACATACACGTTGTCGTCTCGTACCTACTCGCGTTG
This sequence comes from Periphyllus acericola, assembly GCA_949715065.1. Lineage (NCBI taxonomy): Eukaryota > Metazoa > Arthropoda > Insecta > Hemiptera > Aphididae > Periphyllus > Periphyllus acericola. Next base: position 30,298,099 of record OX454268.1, read on the forward strand.
CGAATTCGCCGTACAGTTCGGCCGTTTCGAAGTTTGAAGTTTTGAACACGCCGTCGCGGTTTTCCCGGCACCGTCAATTCGTGTGCGCGCGTCCATTTGCGTAAGTTTATTACTTGTCGTCTCATCCCCGTCCGTCGAACTCGGTTTCTAGGTTTTCCGGTCGCTCGGGGGACAGAAACGAACGCCACCGATTGTGAATAACAGTACGCGGACCATCATCGATCGCGCAACGCCGTCAGCGTGTTCCGCGTTAATTATAATTTTTTAATAATCCGCTTTACCCGCGGGCGGGTGTGCAACACAGAAGCCGTACGAAGCCGTTTGGTAGCATTCCGAGGCGCGGCGACGACTTCTACGACGACGATCGACACTGCTACGAAAATGGTGCGACAGAACAACAGGCTGCTCATGTTGTGCGGGCCCTCCGGCTCCGGCAAGTCCACGCTGCTGCGAAAACTGTTCGACGAGTACCCGGACAAGTTCGGGTTCTCGGTGTCCCACACGACCCGGTCCCCCAGACGTTTCGAAGTGAACGGCCAGCACTACCACTTCACCACCAAGGAGTTGATGCAGGAGGCCATCGACCGCGGCGAATTCCTCGAGCACGCCGTTTTCTCCAACAATATGTATGGCACCAGGTACAGCGTTTGTTAATGATCAATACTTGCAGTCGTGGAGGATTGCTAGTGGTTGTGTATGACGTGTTATTTTTCCCTTTTCATTATCGGTTTGTTTTATGAATTTATGTATATTAGCTTGGAAGCTGTACAAAAGGTTCAAAAGTCTGGCAAGATATGTGTGCTCGACATCGACATGCAAGGAGTGATTCAAATAAAAAAAGTGCCTTCTCTGAAACCAATTGGCATTTTCATCAAACCTCCCAGTATTGGTGAGTTAGAAGTTCGATTGCGCAGGCGAGCTTCTGAATCTGAAGATAATCTCCGTGCTAGATTGAATGCAGCCCAACAGGAAATTAATTATGGTAAGCATACTCCACAATGATCAATGAACTTTATTTAATGAACACTAAATACATAATATTTTTTAGGAGAAACGCCTGGAAACTTTGATTGTATTATCGTAAATGAGTCCTTAGATAAAGCGTACAATGCATTAAAAGAATTTGTTCTAAAATCTTTTGAAGATGTAGATAATTAAAGTAAAATAGTTATGTACTATAAATTTTCAGTATTCACAACAAAGTCAGTAAGTCTTAGTATCTATTTTTAAGTGGTTATGTTTAATAGAATATTTTTAAAGAACATTTTAGATTAATATTATATTTAGGTAGTTTATAAAATTATTTTCATTATCTAATTAACATTGAGATATGCAAAATAATTTAAGTTAGTTGGTCACTAAATAATGTGAGTTTATTAAGCATACTTCTATAAAATGTACTAATTTTAAGATTAACTTAAACTGTAGTAGTTACTAGTTATAATTTCCATATTATTATTAACAATTATTTCAAATGCTTAATCGATAATGGTAATGCATAAGATCTAATTTAAAATTTAAATATTTATTACTTGATCATCCGATGTCTTTACTAATTTTTTTTTTGAGAATACCTTTTAAGTTATTATTTTTTTTTTAAAACTTACTTTTGTTTTGTTTTACACTGACTATAATTTAAATTTATATACTTTTTATTTTTTGCGACATTTTTTTCATTTAAAAAATAAACATTTCTTTGTTATAAATGTTATAATTTTTCGAGAACCTAAATATTCAGCTGCTGTAATGTTTAAAGGTCTGACTTTATAAGGAATTTTAAAAACAATTTTTCATTTTCCAATTACATATCACTTGTATTTTTACGTTCCTGCTTTATCATTTTTAACTTTGTACATTTCATTACTATGTTATCTGTTTCATGAATGTGTTTAACACATTTCAAGTTTCAGTTTACTAGATAATAAAAATATAATATAATTGATAGTTGCTTATCCACCACGTTTTGAGTTGCCTAAAAATCTATTAGTATATAAATTGTATGTCATATACAATAAAGTAATGATGTGGTTTTTATAATTTATATTTATGTTTTTTGGTAAACTGAAAAATTAGGAAACAAGTTCAGCAATTAAAAATGTAATTTTTATTGGGTAGCTTTTTTTGTTGCTGTAAAATATTTTCAGTATCCTGAAAAACCAAGAATATTTTAAAAGTACAATTTTAAGTTAAGGATGAGCACATTTAAGTCTTTAAGGTCTTAAATTTTCTCACCATGGTTATCATTAAAATATCCAAGTAAACACTGACATTAGACAATATTACACCATGTTTAAAATATTTTCAGTGGACCATGAAAATTATTTTATTTAATTATTTAATTTACTGAATATTTAAAAACCCTTATTGCTGTGATTTTAAATAGCTATTATTTATTTTGATATTTATCAAATTTATTTGCTTTTAAAAGTAGCTGAGCTTAAGAAATAAATTGGTATTAAGTTTCATCTGATAATCTAGGCTCTTTTACATTGTGTCTGGTTAGTAACAATGTCGTGCCAAATGTATGAGATACAATAATTCTCATACCATATTTTCATATTATATTACTTAATTAAATTAAGTATTTCATTTGATTATTAATATTTAAAAAAACACCTTGCCTTTAAAAAAAAAATAACTATAATTAGATAATGAATAATAATTATTATATAATAATATGTTTATGGATAATAATTATTATATAATTATTATTACAGGTTTCAAATAGAAATAAAAGTTTTAATATTTATTATGTGAGTTGATTGTGTCAAATTTTAAATTGAGAGTGGTATAATATTATATATTTTTATATAATAGGTGATAATAGTATGATAATCAATTTTGTTATTATTTCTTGTGGTGATAAATAAAATTAATTAGTTCTATTTGAGACCAAATTAACAAATGATAATGACATTTATACTTGTGATTTTTCATTATATTGTGGTTACCTAAATATGGAGCAATCTTCAAAATGTTCGAATATATTTCTATTTTAATAATCTATACATACTGTTGACTGCTTTTCTTACTTATTTTAAATATATTAAATTTATATACATTATGTTAAAAACTATAATGGATAGTTGTTTTTAAAGTACCTTTTAATAATTGCACTTGTAAAAATGACCATACAGTGAAGATTATATGTTTAAGTAGAACAGATTGTTTTTTTTTTTTAACGTCCTGGGGCTTTTGTTTAAGCAACCCAAAAGTCTCTATTAATATGTTTAACAGATTGTATAACATACATTAAAATTAATTTAATTAAATTAATATTAAAAAAAAAATGTGCACCCTAAAAATTGTATACCATACTAATAATTTATGTTAGACTTAATTATTTTATTTAATTTATGATTTTTTACCTCTATACTGATATGTTTAATCTAGCTTAATTATTTATTTTTGGGGAAAATACAATTTTTTTGTTGTATTTCTTAGTTTGGTTTAATGTATTTTGTTTATATACCGACTTTTAAACTGTGTGATCTTTTAGGTTACTGATTATTATACAATTTGAAATTTTAATGAAGTATAAACTATATAAATTGAAGTTGAGTAGTAACATTTATTTTATTCTAAATAATAAATAAATTGTTGTAATAATATAATACAACTAGTCAAAATTATATAAGATTTTAGATTATTGTTATGAGTCTATATTTGAAAGAACTAAATTAATTTGTGAATCCTACATTTTACATGCATTGTATACCAGTGAAACTGAATAAATATAAAAAACAATTTAGTACTAGAACATTATGACATTGTGTAGGTAATTTTATTCACTTGACATAAAAAAGTACTATTATATTAGTATCCTACACCTGTAATATGGATTCTGGTTTTTATTTAAATTTGTCTTGGATGAATTTCCATAGCAGTGCGTTAATTGTCATAATTTTAAAGATATAAATGAAAAAACATAAATATACATAAATTATTAAAAAAAAAACTATTTTTTAAATGTATGTGGGATTTATAGAAATGCTTCATCTGCTGATAATAAAACTACTTACTACAGCGATTTCACTAAGTGTATGCGACTTGTATATGTACGATGTACCTGCCAAAAGTTTCTGTAATGTGTTACCATAACTTTTTCATTAGATATATTTTATTAATTTTGAAAAATGAAAACTTGGAATTTATTCGTGGTGTTACATGTAATTACTATTAACGAGTTATGTTCTTAAAATATGAATTAGAAATATTCAAATATATTATTTTATTTTCTGACTCATTTTCTAAATTGCTTATAGAAAATCCTTTAAAAATCATTAATATTGTGTACTCTACAGATACTCTTTGTCGATAGTAAAAATAAATTGAATATAATTATTTTGTTTTTAAATACATAAAACATATGTAAATAATAAATATTTTATAAATCCTTCGTACATTTCATATTTATTTATAATATTAATTTGGTTAGTCTGTAAACAAATTATGCAATGAGAGTTGAGTACAGGTAGGTAGATCAAGTTTTTTGTTTTTACACTTAAACTATGTAGAAATAAGTCAATTGGTCATAGGGGTTACCAGACAGTCGTTGCTGGGGGGGAAGCAAATATTTTAATTTAACCATTTTAACCCGTTGCGGTGATGGGGGAGGGGGGCAGCTGCATACTCTGTCGACAATAGGTCACCTGACGGAAGTCCGATGGTGCGTTTGATTTATTTTAGAAACACCCTGAAGATATTAGGTTTATGAAATTTTTTATATTATAATTGACGCAGATCCATGATTAGTACGCGTTATCTTCGTAAGTTATGTACGTGGTCCGCTTGTAGGTGGGTTTTTTCCCGAACGTCTTGGCCTGGCCAGTGGCCTTAGGCATATGGTACGCATTGGGAGGTGGCGTTATATCGTTCGTTATCTCCGGGTTTCGCCGGGGTATAGCGAGCGTGTTTGTCATCCGTTTGTATTTGTACGCGTCCGGTGTGGGCAAAGTATACGAATTCGGAGCTGGTCCGTTTTCAGACGTCCACGGAAAACGCCTGTTGCGGGCAGAGAAAAAGCGAAATTGCCAATGAGGAAATACGCCTCAGTACCGGCACGTGAGTACCTACGCGACGAGAATAATAGTGCAGGGATGTGACTTTCGAGATTTTCTGTGGAGGCAAATTCAGGGTCTTCTTTTATACAAGTGCGTCAAATATTCTTACACATTATACAATTTTAAATAGGTAATCCTGACATTAGTGTAATGTGTAGTAGTTGGTTAATAATAGTATTAACGTGATCATTTTCGGTGAACAAATTGTTGGTAATTACAATTAAAAACGTCGTCATTAACTTGAATTTGATGCCGTCAGGGAAGTGAGCTATTGCTATATACAAGGTGATTTTTTAGATGTGCTAACCTCCTTTTTTGGTTGTAAAAATTCTTTAATTTGAATTTTTTTTTCTTTGTTCAAATTAACATAAAACTATGTTTTTTATGCCACCTTAAGTATGTCTAGTGGCGATACAAAGTTTTGTTTTTCAAATGGGAACACCCCATTTTCCCTGCGATATTTCTTAGCGGTAATTTTTGATGTACCGAAATCAAAATTGGAACGAGTAGTTATTGAATTATTCTGATCTAAATATTAAGGAAAATAGCATTATAATACCTAACACTATGATGTAATTTGTAATTAGTAATTGCATATTATCGCTAATTGCTACTAATACAATATACCTCGAATTTTCACTTTTCATACGCAATTTTAAATTTGAATAACTCCGAAAGTATTGGTCCGAATTTTGACTACGTCACATCAACAATCAAGGGGGGGATCTAACGGACTTAAGCCCCCCCTCCAAAAAAGTTGGCACCTACAATGTTGATAAATTTATTAGGTATCTGGTATCGACTTTAAACTATGATATAAAAAATTATCAGATATCGACATACGTATACAAAAAAATTAGTGATCATGAAAAAATTAATTTTATTGAAAAAATGTGGGTTCCTGATAATAGTTATATTTTAAAATCTCAACAAATAAGTTCACAAAACAGAAAATTTAATCGATTTTGGTTAACAAAATACTAATTATGAATGGTTGGCATATTCTAAATTAGAAAATAGTGCGTATTGTAAGTCGTGGGTTATATTTGGCCTTTCAAATGCTGGTCACTGATATAATAATTGATAATAAGACAAGATATAATCACTGCCGTACCTGGGGGGAGTTTTGGGGGTTCGAAACCCCCCCCCCGCAAAATAGTCCATCGCGTACTGCCGGATAAATTTTGGTCGAAGACTCATTGTTCATAATTTATGAATCATAAAAAAATATCTGCGGATTTCAGACATGTAATATTATAAGACCGCCGAAGTCTCCCATACGGCCATACTGCACGTCTGCACATCATTCGGTCGATTGTAGGAGGAGGTATCCAATGACATGTAGGATAGGACTGGTATGGAAGAGGCAGAATGTAATTTTTTTTTTATTTTTAATTTTACAGACCGTCTGCTCGGCTGTCACCTGCAGATATTGTTGATCGAATCTCTGCGTCTTGGACGCAATTAGTCGTTTTGGTTTTGAATTAACGTTGGGTAATGTGAATTATTTATTCAAAACTATTCGAATTATCAAGACGATGCGGTTCTTAGGATTCTTTTATTTTTTAGGACCCCCGGCCGCCCTTTGCTTCGCCGAAAAGACTTCAGTAGCGCGTGTAGCGGATACGTTAAAATATATATAATTATGAATGACGTGTGGCCGTACGGTGCGAAAGTTTTTTCCGTCGTCGGCTTCGCTCGTTGTATAGCCACTGGCTTCAGCGTGTACGTGTTCGGGCTCGGGTAACAATTTTCAACGCGTCCGAACTTCGTGCGACCTTGAAACGATGCCTGCGGCGCTTTAGGTCGCACCGAGTCCATTTTCGGATCGTAACTGTTCGGAGCCGGTACACCTTCTTTAAAACGAATACGGGGTACGCGTTATACATAGGTTTATAAATACACGCACGCGCTTCACGCTTACGTATAAATAGATAACACGATGCATTAAACACTATGGATATTTATAGTGAACCGTATTATGTTGTGTGGTGGGTCTGGTCTTAGAACTGTGGTTCAATTTAGGTGCGAATGGCGAGTACGATTTTTTAAACAAACCGTCAAATAAGTCAGGAAATATTTTTGCACATTTTCTACTCGCGTAATTGTAAACCTTTCTTTGTGTTTGTCTCTTTTTCGTAATAACTCCCATCACTGTTTTTGTTCCATTCGGCCGAGCCGTTTCATTTTCGTGATTATTTCCCTATAACGTGTTCTAAATATTTTCTTCTTCTTCTCCACTATTTCGTTCCAATCGCCCATGGTGATTCGATTTTCTTCACCTTTAATTGTTTCTATTGCTTTTTTCCATTTGTTCATATACTCTTCCATGTACCCATGGCTTGAAGTCGGCATAAGTTATCATAACTGTCTCTTCTTTAGGTTTGGATTGGATGTTAGTTCTTTCGCTATATTGCGCGTAAACCTTAATTTTATTTCCAATGTCTTTCTAGCATTTACTTCTCCCATTCCAGGATCTTGTTCCGTTATGCTTATATGGCTGCATGTTTACATAAATCTGTACCATCCGCTCTTGATGATTTTGGCCGTCTTACTTTTGATACTCCAAGAATATAAATGTTCATTCTTGCCATTTCTATCTTAAGATTATTGAGTTTACCACATGGTAATAGGAATCTCACATATTCCAGATTCTTATTCGTCTATCTCCCTTAATCACCCATCCCTTCTCTCTGGTGATCCCAACCCGCAGAACGTACATCCTAATGGAGGATTATAGACTATATTTTACTTAAAAGAACTTCATGTTCATTGCTATTACTATTGTTAGGTACCAACTGTAGAAAATGCTGATGCACTGATGCGGTGGCTTACCTTCGCCATATTCGCATACCCGTGAAACCAGTAATTACGTACCATAAGTATTAGTGCATGTGGACAATTTTTATGAATATTTCTTACTATTATTATTTTAAAGGATCTTTGCGACCGGTATGATTACATTGAATCATATGAAAACTGCTAAAGATAAATTAAAATGTATTAATGTGTGTAAATATGTGTCATTTATAAACTAGACTATTCACCAGTTGTTCATTTGATAATTGAAGAAATTAATTATTTTTTAAACTAAAAGCATAAAAAATCGATTTATAGAATTATACATCTAATATTCTTGATTGGGTAAAAATGATGAAAAAAACTTTTAGTTCTCTATTAATCTATATATACATTGTAGTGTGCTTGCGTATATACTCGTTACAGAATGATAATCGGTAATGAACATACGTTATTGAATGAAACAGTATAATATTTGATTTAGTCGTACGTTTTAACGTGTACTTTTTGTCGGTGTTTCGGAGGAAAAACTCAGTTTCCATACGTGAAAACGCTGAAAACTATGTTCTTGATGACTAGATTCATTTTTACCCAGTGGAATTTCAACAACGCTTACCCGTGTCGATTAATAATAATAATAATAATAATTAATAAAAAAAAACAGACGTGTGATCAGAGTCGTGCTTTTTTCCGGACCGTCACTATAGTGTTAAAAGCCCAGCCCCGCTGCGGCTATATCGTGAACGGTGCAGCGCAGTTACCTGAGGCCGTCGGTTTCCTGTAGCTGAAATGGTAGCTGGGACGGTGCGTTCTGCCGAAACGCGTCAGGTCCCTGAGGTCGTGCGGCAGCCCGTGGCCGATCAACGCGGTGCCCGTGTCCAGTTTCAGCCCGATCGTCACCGCCGGCTCACGTCGTCTGGTCAACGTGTGTCCTCCGAAACCTATTGCCGCGGGTAGACCGTAGGCGTTCGGTGCCGGTCCTGCCGCGGCGGACGTGCGACAAATGAATATCGTTTTACGCGTTTTATCGAAATAACGGACGTTAGGTACACTCGCGCCAGCATAGGTAGTGTATAGATAGTGACACGTCACGGTAAGATCAGTGGCGGTTATAAGGGTGGCATAGGTGGATCGCCCCCCCCCCACCGGTCCGTATTTTTCTTTATAATTTATTTAATTAATTTAATACCTATTGGCTCTTTTTAATTTTTACCTAATCAGCAATTTGCTGTTGTCTGTACGCTTATTTTATTTTGGTTCTTATACCGTGTGTATTTACGTGTATTATTCGGGATGTCGTTATTTATGGCTATTATCCGTTATCGAATGGGTTTCCTATTGCGAAAGCAAGATAATCTGAAAATATTATAAATTCCGTATATTGAATAGTAAGTGTTATGTATTTTTGTCAGTCTGCCGCCGGTCACTTAAAGTCGTATGTACACCAATATTGTTATATGTATATTCAACATTATTAACCCTATGATTTTTTTTTTGTAGTTTTCGCCCCCCCCCCCCCTTAAAATTCAATTATAACCGCCACTGGGTACGATGTTAACTTCGCGTAACATATTTGCACATTTTTTAAACGCATGAAGGGTAAATGTGTAAAAGGAAAAAATATGCACTAGGCTTAATTTAATTATAAAGTTATTATTATTTCATGTTTTATGATAAAATAATATTTATGAGTACGTATGTTTATTAATAAAAAAATAAAGCATAGGTACATACTTAAGTTCAATTCGATTTGATGGGAAATAAATGGTCAGCTTGGCTTGTTTATAATTACGCCGTCTTTGCACAATTTCGTTTGTAAGTTCATTTGCCAAAGTTAGTTAGCGTATTATTGTATAATGTATAATCATAATGTATATATGTAAACTCACTCTTACCACATGTACTGATGTACTTATTGTGCCTCTTAGGTATAGATTGTGTATTCAAAAAAAAGAAAAAAAAAATTTGTCAAAGTTACAGTAGAAGAGAAAATATTACTGCTTCCTAGTTCCTACCGCTATTGACTTATGAACATTTTTTGTCGTTATCATATCTAATCGTCCCATAACGACTTGAATGACCGAGTTTATTATCGTTGTCTTATAGTGAGAGCGCATTTTTTTTCTCTTCGTTATGTTAGTTAAGATTAAAATAGGTGACCGCTATTCGGGAGTTTTCCTATTAAAAAGTAATGAAAATGTTCTCAACAAATCGTCCGGGAGGGGTCCGTAACGGAAGGTTTCACTGAATAACTGTGTAGGTACCTATATCAAGTAAATGTACCAATAAATATAATATTTACTTATAACTATATAAATATGGAATGTGCATATTAATTAGTATAAAGACCGGTTCAAAAATGTCTGTCAGAAATGTAATAATAAACTTACTAGTTACTTAGGTACCTATATAGTATATTTATATATAGACGGTATAATCACAGCAATACGACTGACATGTGTGTATATGTTTGTCTGCTTCTTTTTTTATATCGTATAATTATGGACAGTTAAAACTTGGGTTCTTTTATAATTTCGATTTATAACAATAAACTCCTTTTAATCAAAAAATAAAAATCAATTGAAACGAGTTAAGCCATCAAATTCACGATGTTGTAGCAACTTATATAATGTTATAATATGACATGTTTTGCTCCCGTAAACATTCCTTGCATGTAAAGGTTACTCACTATCAATACAACTATGTGAACATTGACCATGTCGACTGGCTGAGGTGCACACTGCACAGTGTAATTATTGTTGACATGGGTCAATAAATGTCTCTTGAATTGATAAAAATTGTGAAAATTGTCGTCTTTTCGTGCTACAGTTATTAGGTATGTGTGAAGTATGATAGAGACTTATTATTTATGTTATTTCTGGTGGTCGGCGGACGGCGGTCCATTAATAAATTAAGTGTCTACGACGAGCAACAGTTTGCTAGTCGCGAAAGTTGTAAATTCTAAAATGCGAGCCGATACCATAAGACGATCTTGGGAACCCTTAGGTTAGAGACATTAAAGTACTGACAGGGTCACGCATAATAATTATTAATCGGCGTGTGTGGAAATAATATATGCACTTATAATAGTATTATGAGTTATGTCGATTGACAAGAGTATATTATCATGATTACCTCCTTCCATAACGTTTTCTGTAAAGTAAATAGTATTATTCGAAACGTAGACGAGTGGCGAATACGTATTCTGCACCGTTATTCTTATATACGTTTAAAATACGACTGTACGAGAATGTATAATATAAAAGCTGCGGTGTCTAATCAACCATGCGATGGTGTATTGGTGTCATGGTATTCGCCAAAATTATAAATCATATTCATTTATTCCGCACTCGCATAAATATAGCCAGTCAATTAAAAAATATTAATCATGGTGTATCGCATATGTGTTTTTAATTTACTGCACTACACTATGATGTACTGTATACATTTCAGGCAATGTTGAATTTGCATTAACCATATTGACGTCAATGCTAAAAAAATTTAACTCTATTTGAATACCATAACTGTGGATGGAATCTTGGATACATTATTTATGCATCGTATCATAAAACTATTTTATTGAAGTTATTAGCTATTATATGATTAAAACTGACTAGATAATATTAATTTATTATTTTTTATTTTAATTAATAATAAAAGATTACTGGGCCTCACTGAGAAAAACTCGTGTGGAGGCCCAGGGTTATTTTAGATTACAAATTATTCTTATTGTTGTAGGTACAAATTACATTTTTTTTTTTTTTAACAAATAAGTTTTTCATAAATAAATCACATAAATAATTTCAATAATATTACGAGCATTAATTAGTATGTTACATACAATTTTAAGTTTTACACACATACTCGTATTCATATCGGAGCAAGTGGTTAATTTTTTTTTTGAAGATGGGTAGCGGTAAATTAACCATATCAGTGGGCATCAAGTTAAATATCTGTGTTCCCAAAAAATAGTAAACTTTTCGGCAACTAGTTTTAGAGGGCCAATCTAAGGAAAATGTACTAGCTGCATATCTGGTGTTGACCCCATGGTTTATAGCAGGAGTCGGCAAGTAATTTCTATTGGAGTCCTAAAGATTAAAAAAATAAATAAATAAGGTCCAGTGAAAAAAATCTTTGTCAAATCTTTATACTTTTAAAATAGCAGTATATGAAAAAAAAATGTATCTAGTTGAAATAATTAATTTATATTAAAAAATTACAATGTTAGGTAAATAATAATTGTATCGAGTAGTAATAATAATAATTTACCAAGTTATTCAATGCGAAAATTGCATTTATTTTCCGTAGCCAGTTATTTTGAAATTGGGAACTCAAGAAGGAACAGCTTATTCGTATACAGGTGAGAGTCTGTTAATTTTTTCCAATAATTTTTTTTCAAAAAATTAATTTTTGAAAATTATGCCTCACAAATGTACGTTTAACCAAAACATCGTATAACATGATCAAGTACAATGTTTGTTGACGGGGTCCAGGGTTATAGAATCCAACTGATTATGTTTTTTCAGATATATAGTATTGATTTAGGTATAAGAGTTCGATATTGAGGACATTAAAGTCTACGAATAATTTTTCGGTTTGATATTTCCAATTTTTTTTTATTTTGAGTATAATGTTTTGGCATTTTTTCAGTGGTAGAAGGGCATTGTTATAAGCACCACCCCATCCGATATTATTGACTCGAATAATATTAGTTATATAGTTCTGATGCCTTTGAAATGTAATATTTCACGTATATAATGGTACTTATATGGTAGGAATTGTAGTTTTTTTGTTGGTCGCAAGTTTCCCAATTGTTACGTCCGTTTCAAAAAACGTATAGGTACTAGGTAGGTACGATGTACCAACATCCGTGTTTCCTCCAAAGCATAATTATTGATACTTCACAACTCGACCTGAAATGCCAAGACTAATAATTTATATCAGTTTTTCGTATTACCTGCCTCACTTTCATTAATCTATACGTCCCAGCCTTTTAAGTATAATCTGATGTGCCATACAGTCAGACAGTCTTCAATACAGCTGCTACAGTTACACGTAGCGTGGACCATACTAATTACTGCACATGTCAATTATAATTTATATAGTACATCATATTCAAGTTGGTTGCCGGTGTACACGCGTACAGCTGGTATATAGGTGTAGCGTACAACCCTTCATTAGGTAGGTCGGGTCTATCAGATCCCAGCATTTTAAATATCGATAAGAAAGTTATGTTAGTCATACTGAATTTCTTGATATCTTCAATAGCTGTAGTCAATATACATATTACAATCATTTGTTATCATAGTTAGTATTTATTTTTCAATATCAGTATAATTTAATTCAGCCGGAAAACGAAATGGGTCTGTGAGACCCAACCTATTCACTCACGTAATAAAAAAAAAAACAAATTCCTGTGAGACGAATTTTTCCGGATTCCATCGAATGTAACTATTTTATAAAGCGCATTTTGACATAATTCTTTATCTATAATATAAAAATGAATCGCAAAATGTGTTGGTAAACGCATAACTCAACAACGCCTGGACCAATTTGGCCAAATCTTTTTTTCAAATGTTCGTTGAAGTTCAAGGATGGTTTTTACGGCGAGAAAAATTAGAATTATTGCTGGAAAAACCCTAAAAATAGCCCTTTTCTTTTTCTAATACAAATGATTTGTAACTAAACCGTAGTCAATTTGAGCTTTATTGCTATGGTGATGATTTCGCACAAACATTGCTATATTCTGAAATGCCAAAATATTATACCTGGAATCAATCCTCAAGGAGATTTATACGACGGAAACAAGGAAAACCAGTTCCAGGATATACAGATGTATATTCCACCGATGCGATTGGCCGGATTTATTCAGTACATCCAAGCAATGATGAATGTTTTTATTTACGACTGCTATTAGTCAATGTACGTGGCCCAACATCATTCCAACAGTTACGAACTGTTGATGGTGAATTGTGTGGATCATACAGAGAAGCCTGTCAACGTTTGCAATTGCTTGAAAATGACGCTCATTGGGATCAAACTCTCAATGATGCTGTAATATCATCACACGCTCATCAAATACGAACATTGTTTTCTATAATCATATCTACATGCTTCCCATCAAACCCAATTGATTTGTGGATCAAGTACAAAGATTATATGTGTGATGATATTTTGTGTCAAATACAGAATAGAATGGGAAATCCAAATATACAAATCAGTGAAGAAATTTACAATGAAGCATTGATTTCAATTGAGGACATGTGCTTGATAATGTCAAACAAACTATTAATTCAATTAGGCCTGACCGCGCCCAATCGTCCAATGCATGACGCTTTTAACCAAGAGTTGCATCGAGAAAGACTGTATGATCTCAACGCTTTGAAAGAATTAATTCAAACAAATCTTCCACTGTTAAATGAACAACAGAAGTATGTATTTGAAACTCTTATGAAAGTAACAAATGATGAAACTGGAGGGATTTACTTCTTAGATGCACCTGGTGGTACAGGAAAAACTTTTTTGATTTCATTAATATTAGCAACAATTCGCTCACAAAATAAAATTGCACTTGCACTCGCTTCGTCGGGAATCGCAGCAACTTTGCTTGAAGGTGGTCGAACAGCCCATTCAGCACTAAAATTGCCATTAAATATGCAAAGCAATGAAACTCCAACCTGCAACGTTTCGAAGAACTCTGCAATGGCAAAGGTTTTGCAGCAATGTAAATTGATTGTTTGGGATGAATGCACAATGGCACATAAAAAATCTTTGGAGGCTTTGGACAGAACCTTAAAAGATCTACGGAGCAATAATAACCGATTTGGTGGTGCAATGATTTTATTAGCAGGAGATTTTCGTCAAACATTGCCGGTGATTCCACGATCAACGCCAGCTGATGAACTCAATGCATGTCTAAAGTCCTCCAGTTTGTGGAAACATGTCAAAGTACTTCATTTAAGCAAGAATATGCGTGTCGAGTTGCAAAATGACCAATCTGGAAACATATTCTCTAAACAACTCATTGACATTGGTAATGGAAAATTTCCTATAGACATGTTGACTGGCTGCATTAACTTTCCTCAAAGTTTTTGTCAGTTAACTCGATCAAAAGATGAACTTATTCAGAAGGTGTTTCCAGATGTTTCTCAAAATTACAGAAACCATGATTGGTTGAGCGAACGAGCTATACTGGCTGCAAAAAACATAGATGTAAATGAATTAAATTTCAAAATTCAAGAACAAATTACAGGCGAATTGAGGATATATAAATCAGTTGATTCGGCTACTAATCAAGATGATGTAGTCAACTATCCACCGGAATTTTTAAACTCGCTGGATTTGCCAGGATTGCCACCTCACAATCTTCAATTAAAGGTTGGATCGGTGGTTATAATGTTGCGAAATATCAACCAACCGCGTCTTTGCAACGGTACACGGTTAGCGATAAAAAAATTACTAAACAATGTGATAGAAGCAACTATACTCAAAGGAAAGTATAAAGGAGAAGATGTTCTCATACCGCGCATCCCAATGATTCCGACTGATGTGCCATTTGAGTTTAAACGACTACAGTTTCCAGTGCGTCTTGCTTTTGCTATGACTATAAACAAGTCCCAGGGGCAATCATTAAGTGTTTGTGGTATTAATCTAGAAAACCCATGTTTCTCCCATGGTCAATTGTATGTTGCCTGTTCCCGTGTTGGAAAACCATCAGATTTGTTTATCTATGCGCCAGGTAATCAAACAAAAAACATCGTATACCACAAAGCACTACAATGATAATAATAATAATTATGATTCACATGATTAACAATAAAGCGATTACTTACTTTTAAATGCTTATATATGTTTTATTTAATTATTTTTTATTCACAACGCCCTATCACCAGGGTGACGGTTCTGTTCAGGAGAATTTTTTAAAATACGTAGGCACAAAAACTGCCACATCACAAATCTTTTTGACAGGACGAAGTCTGTCGGGTCAGCTAGTTACATTAAATAAATTTAATTTAATTAAATAATTTACGGGTAAAGACCGAAAAACTAAATGGAAAAAACAAAAATCAAATATTCAAGAACTCGTTCACATAACATTATAACGCACCTACCCGGCGTAAAACCGATTGCGAAAAATGCGCTAAGTGAATTAGAAACAGGGTCATTACTCATTGTTTATAAATAATGATATATTAGAACACATTGTTACTTGTACTAATATATTTATAAATAAAGTTGCTGGTAATTACAGTAATATGTTTCGTAATTGTTACAATATATTTCTAAGTGTGTCTATGTAATTGTTATTCATATTTGAAGAAATAAAGTTTTACCATAAGAGTAAAATTGATTTATTGATATGGGTCTATCAGACCCATGATACCTATTAACGTAACATTCATTCACCTAACCAAGGGTTAAGTAAAATCGAACACGCGCGCAATGTAAATCACTTGAAAAATATGTTTTTTCCTCTCCACACCGCATGCGTACTGAACGGTATACGACAGCGACAGATCTACGGATCCAAACCGAGATAATGGGGGTGGAGAATTTTAAAACTCGCAGGGCACACATTTTAGATAACACGGTGCCCGATTTCTACCTAGGCTCAAAATTTGATTGCACACGTTTAAGACCGTGGATGGTACGTCTACGACTATAAAATATCGAAAAAGCCCCAAGTTCAACGTCGTACGATTTATTACATAACTACATAAGCCCAGGGCCGTCCTTAGGATTTGCGAGGCCCAGGGCGAAAATACTTAAAACACTTTTTAGATATTAAATCATCTATGTATAAGCATATTATAATGACATAATAATATATTATAATGACATTAATAATTCTTATCACACGAAAAATTTGGTAGGTACCTCAGACACTATCAGAACTCAACACATCAGAAAATAAAACCAATTTTACTACTTTTTTCAAACGCGAGTCCCTAAATTTAAGCAAAAAGCGCGAGGCCCTGCTCCCCCCCCACCAAGGACGGCCCTGCATAAGCCCGCAAATATAGTCGAACAACGTGTACGTATCATAATATTTGCATCATGATCATGTATTTAATGTGTTCGATGGGTGCACAAACAACTATTATCATTATCTACACGCGTGAACGAGTCAATAGTGGCGGAACAAGTGGAACGACGGTCCTGGAAATCACGCGTTTTCGCGAAGGTCTCTGGCAAGTTTTACTGCAGCTGCAATGACGGCGCGTCAAGCATCACAAACACGATGTTATATGCTGCACACACGTTCGTGGATATTATCGGCTGCAGTCGTATGCTCACGGGAAAAAGTGAATTCACGCGCACATATAGATATTGCGAGTATTGTGCAACAACCTGTACGGTTGTGTACACTCGCGATCATTTTTCGCGGACCTCCGCCGAAGGATTTCCCGGGGACGCGCCAAACATGGTTCGTTTTATTATTATTACGTACGGTCGAATATAAGCGTCCGATGTCCGTACCCGGTAACATCGTGTGCGCATTGGTCATCGGTTTCCCAAAGTCCTATTTAGGTAACGCGCACACGCCCCGCGCCTTATAGTGTCGTAGTTCGCGTAATCGCGTTCACTGTAATATAGTATCATTAATATTAGTAATTATCATACTATTCTGTGCACGATACCTGTTGAACAGGAAGAGCTTTGAATCAATCGAGTATGTTTGGTACAACGAATACAAAAACCTAGCCCCCTCAGGATTTAAAAAAAAAAAAATCTTAAATAGTAAAACCCTACCGCATATTATGTAGTCTTCGGGTGCATATAGCGTACATAAATATATTTGTACACACATCGCTCATGTATATAAGGTATTAGCTAACCCGGAATACAGTGTTTTCCCATAACATCGTTTTATAAATCATACTATTGTAGCGGTGCAAAAAATAATTTAAAAACGATTATTGCGAGTTAATAATACCCTCCACATTTTAACCAGTCTAGTGTACTGACCTTCAAGCATTTTAGTGAAAGCTGAAATTCATAATATTTTATTCGGGCTTTTACTACAAACGTTGTGTTTTGTGATTATTCGTTTAAACTTTAAATCTTAGGGTGTACGAATTCAATTGGTAAAAGCTGAATACGCGACTAATGAAAATAACACAAATAATAATAATAATAATAAACTGTCGAAGTAATTTTTCTTAATTATGAATGCATTTTGTTTGTTTGATAAAATACAATAATAAAAGACAGTATCAAATTAGCGTCTAGGCTATATTATATCCAGCAATATTTACCTGTATGTACTAAAATAATAAATACATTGCATTCTTTTACTTAGTGACTGCAACTGTCGTAGTCATTTCGCACGTTCAAGTTTTTTAAGAAGATACATACAATCATCGCCTTCAATTTTCATGTTCAATCCATTACGTTGGAAAGGGACCGCGGTTGTAGACCGTCAAGCTTTTAGAACCGACCCACTCCAAGCTAACTGATGTTTTGAAAATATTTAATTATTTTTAAATGTATTAATCTTCTATTTAAAAAAAAAGAAATAAATACGTTATAAATAATAAAATAAAAGTTTTTTGTTTGGTGTTGTTAACTAATAATAAAGAACTATGTACACTATAAAATAATAAAATGGTAAGATAACAATTCTTATACATCTTCAATTTCAAAACCTCCATACATCCAATATCCAAACAATTTTGGCCGCAGTTCCGAAGCACATCTCATACTTTGCACCGTTGTGAAAATAGGTCGACGTCTTGACGACCCCTGCATTACGATGATGTATATTTTTATTTATCAGTACGAAGCATATAGGTACGATGTTTTTAAGCAATACGTTTTACCGAAGCTAATTAATAATGTACTACGGTTACTAGTGTTGAATACTGGTAAACGATCCCCGATTGTGCCAATAAGTTAATAGGGTTACCAGATTATATTTTTCCGAACCCGGGACATTTTGAATGGATAAATATTATATATATATATATCGCCATATGAAAGAAAAAAAAATCAATATATAAAATAATATTTACTTTTTTTGATCATTATATGTATATATTTTTTTTAATGAATTATGAATACAAGCAATATAATAATAATTCATATTCTTAGTCTTCGGAACTTTTGGAGACCGGGGTTTCTTCTGTTGATTTTGCTACATATTTGGCTGATCCATGAACTTGTTTCCCAAAATTCGGTCGTAGAATTCTTCACAAAATGTATTATTAAAGCACGTTTTTATATTAAGAAAAGATTCTACCGTTTTTATATCAAGTTTGTTTCTTGAATGATTGATTCATGACTGACGGAAAATGAACTCGAACAAATTGTGCAGTACACATAATAATCGTTATCGTTACAAATTTTTTTCAAAAACGTGAATTAACTTTGCAATTTTTCTGTAAATCTACATAACCGTTTACCACTCCGCGTAGGTGTCGTCACGAGAAAAATAGCTCACACCAATTAATTTAACCAAAACTAAGTAAATATTTTAGTTATTTTATACGAACGGAAATCGGAAATTTATAGTTGACAGCCAGGCGGCGATACGGCATGAACTAAGAACTATAAAAAAAATAGTATATTTAACGTGTACAACGACACTGAACATTAAACTACATTATTACCGTTGTGATGTAGCGGTTATAATAAAGTCTGAAAATAAAATACCTATGATTATCGCGCGTATAATCTTGGCATTTTGTAATGTGTAGGAAGATAATGTTTTCTCATAATTGAAAATTGGTATTTTATCAAGTAAAATGTTGAAACCGGGACAAATCGCTGTCCCGAAACTCTTTCTCGGGACACCGGGACACTTGGTTAAAAACCGGTAGTGTCCCGGCAAAACCGGGACATATGGCAACCCTAAATAAGTACCCTACTATAATATAGCCTTAGCTTGAGTTTATAAATATGGAAATGTCACAGAAAATTCGTATAAAAATGACTTGAAAAAATAACAAATTTTAAACGGCCTACCCTGAAAGAAATGCGCTCATTCGCCTCGTCCGACGTGTACCTTGGTAACGCGCTGAAAATTATTTAGGTAGTTTCTTTAGTTTCGCTTTCGCTGGAAAATTTCATTTACTTACGCACGTGGAAATCGTTCTTCTTGTAGCGATAAAATTAGTCTACTATTATAGTAATATACCCAAGTCATAGTTGCCTATTTATCATTGATTTTATAATATTTTAATACAATCAACACTGGATACAACTGCTAGAGCATCGATTGCCGATTTCATTATTTATTATTCCCTGAAATCATGATTAATAATTAATTTTAAACTATTTAGGCGATTATTTCAATGGATTTCAATGGATTCGACGGCAGTAGCTTAAATCGAATAGGTACATAATATTATATAACGAGTAAGATTGTCTGAAGGACGCGGTTTAACAAATTCTACAGACAGGATCGCGTACAGCTTGAAAAATTAAACTAAACCAAACTATTCGCGGTTACTATATGACACAATTACGTAATTCCGAGATACTTTTTCACGGATATACCTTTGCGGTTGAGCCAATATTATACCCAAGTAGTCAGAATTAAACTATTAATGTCCAATAATGGACGTTTCTTGGAATTCCTCTATAGTCATCACGTGTATTGTGTATACTTTTGTTGCCGAATGTTATCTTTCGTCATTAGTCATTAGTCATTACTCATTACTATAAATCTAAACTCGATAACGTAATTTAATTTTGAGTTGTTATTAGACAATAGACATTAGTTGTGTTTTATCCTCGTTTCTGTATCGATTGATTACGTTTACTGAAAAAATTTAAAAAAGGGCCTCTTTAAGTCTACTTCGCCCACGTATAAATTTTACCTCGCCACGCCACTGAATACTTAAAAAATAATAAGGTCCTATACTCGCACTCTCTTCTCTCGCATATTACAATCTCACTATCTCCATCCTTAAATCATACCGTGTATTTTGTATTCTTCTAGTACAGTAGTTCTCAACCTTTTTTGATTCATGTCACCTTTAGCCACTAGAATCAAACACTGCGTCACCCTAACATCAAAATAATAAAAATCTTAGCTGTATATTTTAAAATTAAAAAATTAAAAACCTGTTAATGTTAAGTCGTAGGTATCGGTATCGCACGACAAATTACTAGGTACACGTGTTTATCGGACCAAAATATTAAATATAAATAATACAAACTATTATAAAGATACAAACTTTGAGGTATGTTATGTACATGACAGTGGTGGTATTGGTGTATAATATATTTATTATAAGAAATAATATGATTGTTTTCGAAAAAATTAATTTTTTAAATTTTTTTCTTTTCTTGTTAAAATTCTGCATCACCCCTAAGCTAGGTCCATGTCACCCCGGTTGAGAACTACTGTTCTAGTATGACATACAATTTTAAACGAATCTTAAATAAGTACCTAGAGTAAGGAGTAAACCATTATTTTTAAATAGAAAGTTTATTTTAACCCTCCCCTCAATGTTGCCCCTTTCTCGGGATCATGCCATTTGACACCACTTCTTATAACATCGATTGCGTACAACACTAAACACAATAACAATCAACAGGTATTATCGGAATCAGGAATGACGTGGTTATAATATTACATTATACATGTTTAGTAGGTAAGTAGGTTTTGCAATACATTATTTGTAAATTTTAAGTGCGCGGGACAGAGATATAACAGAGATACACACGCACGTTGGACGCGATGCAATAACAAAGACGAGATTAATATAAAAGATACATTTTACTATATATAAATATATAATGATAATAATATTATACACACAACATATTATATAGACATTAGACGTGTATACAGCACGTTATCATTAACGGTTTTTTTTAGTTTCCAAACTTTGGCGTTCACCTTACGTACAAAAATTAGGATAATTTTTCTACCGATACATAAATATGATGATATATTAAATAAATGTTGATCCATATAGGATTTTAACAGCAAATATAAGTTAAAATTAATTAAAACTAAACGTTAAAATATATTTTTATAATAATACATTATACCATATATCTTATAGAATTTTATTTCAAGGGCCCCGGCGGTCCTTGCTTTATACTCGCGCTATTGACCGTCAATGATTTACAGTCTACACGCATTCTAGTTATTTTAAACGCGGCAAATTAACTAGTGACGATAACGTCACAAATCACAATATGTCAATGTTTCCTGGAACAACAAATTCGAATTACGAACACGTATGAAATATCAACAATTTTTATTCGACAACATTTACGATTGACACGCACTGAAATCATGAGCTACAACAAAAAACGTCGGGTTTGTTATATTAATAATTACTTTACGTTGTTTACGAAACGCAAGTGCGACTAAGTAATATCAAGTGCTTCTCGATTGCACCAAAGTAACCTTTTCCGATGATTGTGTAAAACATGAGAATTCGTTTTTGTTTTCATTTTACAACGAAAGCGCGTGTTCAAAACATCCGTCATAAATTACGTTCTCAAACTTAAAAACAACAAATAGGAAATCATCTGAATCTGTGCCACAGCTGTGGCGTATTAATTGTTAGTATAGACTAATGATACAACAATGAAACCACCAGTTATACAATTGTAAATTCTAATATAAAAAACTATGTTAAAATTTATTAATAAACTTTTGTTAACTTATTTAGCTTATTATATTACCTTTAAACCAAATATTTAAGTATTTGCACCAAAACACGGATACAGATATATTAAAAAATAATTTGACATGTTTCATTACATGAAATTATTTGATCGATTGTAAAAAGAAAAAAAAAGTGCAACGAATCTTCTTATCCATGTAGTTTAATATAATTATATAACCCTAAAAATAACAAGTATGAAGTCATATAGATTTAAGATTATAGATCAATAGTGAACAATTTAAACACATAATTATAAATACATTGATATATACTAAATTTCACATTAAATATTTTGTTTTAGAATTTCTCTATTTTTTCTAAAGACAATTTCAGTGGTGCCGAAATAGACTCAGACAAATAAAAAATCTATCACACAATCAAAATGATTAAAGAAAAATAATTTAAATGAAAGGTCATGTTCACTTTCTGAGCTCTCTTCTTTTTTATCTTTCACAAAAGTCATTAGTAAATAGTAAGTATCAAAAACAACAATAAACATAGAGTTAAATTAACCAACTATACAATTATATCAATACCATATTAATTATTATAGATTAAAGATCTGCAGTCATTAACTGCCTACATTTCAAAACAAGGGAAAAATAAAATAAAACATTGAATTTACTTATAGCCGCTTTAAGGATAAGTTTACAGATAATGGGATGAACAAGAAAAAGCTAAGAACTAGGTCAACAGAAATTATGTTATTATTAATATATATTTTTTAGTAGTTGTTTATTATATCAAATGTACATAGTTAACGCATCAAAATTGGGAGTAAGCAAAAAAAAATATATATATATATATATCAAATATATGAAGTCTACCATGTATAAGTGACAGCAGGATATAAGAACAATGTCAACAATTGCTTTTTCAATTTTTAAGATCACATGCAAAGAGAGACCATTGCCCACAACAGAGCATTAAACCAAATATCTTAAGTTACTTTGTCTAATGCAGACAAATGTTCGTTCATATTAATTATATCTGGTTTAAAATATTGTTTAATTTGTTGTAAATGCCTAGCAGTCATTTGGTTTCACGATTCACCATTGCCACTATCAGTAGCATCATCCTGATACTCATCCTCAGAATTTGCATCGGATTCTACATCTAAATCGTAATCTTCCACATAAAAATCACTGTCCATTGCAGCAGCCGAAGTCGAAGAACGAGCAGTGGAACTCACTTTGCAATAGTCTTCTAGTGTAAGTGGAACCACGACGCCATCTCTTTCAGCCTCTAATCGACCACTAACCACTTGTTTCCTGAAATAACATAAACAAATTGTCAAATATAAAATATTCAATACATTTTTTATAAATATTGACAACGTCAATGACTTACTTGATAATATTTTCATATTCTTTATCTTTGCCTTTTGAATCTTTCCACCGTCTGTACATGATGGAAGCATCTACATTAGCAGGACTGAATGTATTTGGTTCATTCAGAAGTGAAATCACAGAAAGTAATACGGTCCTGTTGGTAAAGAAAATCATAAGATGTTAATATATTATTTAATAATACATTTAAAGATATTAAAGATATTATTTATTTAAAATAGAATAGGTAAATAATATAAGAATAATTTTTAAACTATATTTTATAGTACATTATCATTTATCACATAACAAAATATTAAAATTGCAAAACTTTGGAAAAGTGGTACCTTAAGACTTTACGATATAAAATATTTTCATTAGTTACCTGACACTTTGGGTTGGATTCCACCTTTCACATGGTAACTCTCCAGATTGTGGATCATCTATTGGTGGGTGAAGAATTGAAATACATAAATCACCATTCTAGAAACAAAAATTCACACGAAATGATAGAATCAAATTTCTTACTGAATGAGTAAACAAAAATAATAGACCTTGACCTAGAAAAATAATAATTATCTATACTTATCTAACAATTAGGCAATAAAGTTACTTCATATAGGTATAAACATTTTTTTTTTTTACTGAAGATGAAATTGAACATATAAATAGATCTAGAATAAATAGAAATAGCAGTACTCGAATGGTAAATTTTCTAGTTGTTAAATTTTGTTTTCAAAGAAAGTTT
The DNA here is from genome assembly GCA_949715065.1 of Periphyllus acericola. Taxonomy (NCBI): domain Eukaryota; kingdom Metazoa; phylum Arthropoda; class Insecta; order Hemiptera; family Aphididae; genus Periphyllus; species Periphyllus acericola. The sequence continues at coordinate 30,322,673 of OX454268.1, forward strand.
TTAATTTTACACTTTCATCAAGAATCAATTTTTATTTATTGAGTGTTATTTTTATTGGTATGCTCAGTTTAATTCTATGGGTGCCATTATAATATAATATAAAATAGTTTAACTTCAGGTAAGACTATAATAAAATAATATGATGGATTATTGATCAAGATAGTAGAACCTATGATGATGTAGTAACTGATAAAACAACGTAAAAACATACATTTTTATTTATTTTATATAATTATTACAATTAACCTTCTATTTATATAATAATAATAATCAAGATCTATAGAGACATAAAAATTTAAATGGGTATTTCTTGGCAAACAAATGACCTTCTTTACAAACGAATAAATATTGAACTCTTTCGGGGCCACAAACAAAATTCTACTTATCATTTTAATATGATCACCTTGATGTTACAACTAAACAGGTATTCTCATAGCACAGAATAGGATCTTAAGTAGTAATAGGCTCAATACAACTGATTTGTTCTTTAAAAGGAAAGAACTTGGCAGTGACCTCCTAGGTTTGTGACTTTCCTTACATTTGTCCCTGACATGTAGAGCAACAAAATAACTTTATTACATTAAAAAAGTACTTTAACAATTATCAGTTATTTTGATTGAAAAAATAATTTTATAAATACTTACTTAGTACAATGTTAAACTTAAATATTAATATAATAATTCATTATTTTGATATAAAATGATTATTTGACATCAAGATTTACTTAAAAAAAAAAAAAAGGTAAAATGCTTTTAATATTAATGATATGAATATTATTTCCACATTTTTCTTTTAAATTAAAAAAACATTCTTATAATTTTTTTACTAAATTGTATACTTATATATACTGAAATATTAGGTTCCCTTGTGTTATTATAAGATATCACTCAGTTAATATGATACCTCTGATAAACATATAAATTATTTCCAGTCTAGTAAACATGAAAATTAATATTCCGTCAGACATGTTGGTTTTTTTCTTTGAAATTAGTTTGTTATCCCAAAAACAAACATTATTTATAATTTTACTAAGCATAATGTTTTGGTACAGAAACCTAATACTAAGAAAAAATATTTGTAATTATTAAAATAATTAGTAAACTATAAATCAACAAGTCAAAAATCATCTTATATATTATAAATAAAATAAAGTAAAAAAAATAATTTGGGTTCTAAAAATTGTTAATAATTAGAAGTTAAAGAATCTATTAAGACAACCGAATGAACTAAAACATACTAAACATCCCAAAAAATATATATTTTCAATATTAATCAAAAATTCAGCAATTTAAATTAATTTCAGTAATTATAATAGGTTTAAATATTCTTAAAATTTAATATGTAACAAAAAATAAAACATCAAATTTCTGTAACCGACATCATGTCATAAGTGCAATCAACAAATTAACATTTTGTATAATCAATACAGTTTTGTACTAGTTACTTAACATCAAATTGACCTTTACAAAAAATTATAACTGAGAACATTTTCAATCTGAATATCAAATGCCATATCTACCGCACTTTAATATCTATCTCAAATTATTTGTTTAAGGCAGCCATACTCAACCTGCGGCCCGCCAATGGTTTATATGTGACCCAAACAGAACTCATTGAATTAATAAAACAATATAAAAATGTATTTTTAGTTTTTTTTCCGTTCCGTTCATTTAGACTTGCGGCCCGCGTAATATTTCAAAATATTTTATGTGGCCCAAATGAAAAAAAGGTTGAGTATTGCTGGTTTAAGGCAATGAGTGCTAAATTTATATATATACTGACAAATACCATGGTTAAAATTAAAAAAAAACAACTTTATTTTGCACTAACTATAAATAATTATATTTTTAGATCTAAAAATTAAAAAAATTAGGTTTAGTGTGTAGTGATGCAGTCTCATATTAAGTATTAAATAATATACATACCTCATATACATTAGGATGCCATACTTTTGTCAGAAATCTAATTGTTGGTGGGGAATATGGATAATCTGCTGGAAACTTCATATACGCCTGAAAAATAATGAATTACCTTATAATTTACTGAATATTATAAATATATTATCTACAATATTTTTGTAGTCAGATTCCAGAATTGGAAAGTTTGAATTAAAATACTTTATTTTCAATGGAAGATACAACAAAATTAAATTATAAATAATAAATAAGTAAATAGATAGATATTGTTTTGTATATTCTAGGTATGAAATTCCTATCTGCATAAACATAATTATATTTAAATGTAATATGTTAATACAATTTCTTGTAAAATGTATTAAAGTTTTTACAATTTTAACATTTTATTACTATTTAAACACACACACAGGATTGTTAGCAGAAACTACCTATAATTAGCTTAACACATAATATGATAGATGAGAAACTATAAAATGGAGAATATTGATACAAATACACTTAAAATTAATGGAGATATTTTATAAAAAGTATTTTCCAATAAGTTTAATTTAATTAAGCTCGTTTCTGATTCTTTAGGTTTTAAAGCATTTAATTTAAAACACTTTCAACTATACATACATATACACTCATGGATATTTATAGTACTTTTAAAAAATAAGTTGAATGCTAATTGACTGATCTTTTGCGCATATTAATTTTGAAGAGCATAATATAGAAACAGTATGTACATTATTCATAATTATGATTGATGTCATTAAAACGTTGTACTTTGTAAAATTTTTTTTAAGGATAATGTGTTTATATCCATACTCTGTAAATGGCACATGAATGCCACTTGTTTTTCAGATGTATAATATGCATTTAATCAATGGATTTGAAAATATTCAGGCTGTTTAAATTATATTTATTAAGAAAAAATATTTTTTTATTGTTTACTACACTTTTTAATAATATTAAATTTTTTCCTACAGATCTATATACAACTATTTAAAATTAAAATAGTCGACACATAAACATTTTCATCTTCTTAATAAATAAATTTACCTATTTAAAGAAATCATAATGAACCAATTGAAATTATAACTTTCCAAAAAGGGTAGGTATCAGACAAATATTAAACTACAAATCAGGGTTAATGTTTCATATTATTTTGAATTTTTTTTCAATGTATTAACAATAAAGTAATATAATGCATTTAATTAATAAAGACAATTAAAGGAAATCAAGAGTCGAGAAAATTAATTTTTAATTCTAGAGAAATACCTACCTATGTAAGTGTTGGTTATAACTTAAAACCAATACCTTAAGAGAAAAATAAATATTTGAACAGTTATTACACATAGATTTAATTTATGCATATTAAACATTTGTCACCAGGAATGTAATAATTGGCAAACCATCAAAATCACAAACACCAAGAAAGTGAATTAATTATTTAAATAAGTACCTAAACGGAATAAAGCTTTAGAAAAAGATTGATTCCTAAAGGGAAAACAGACGCCAGTGACCCACATAAAAAAGAACAAATAGGTAGGAACCCAAAGACGGATATAATCAGTGGTCACAGATATGTGTGCCGAAGACAGCAGGCTCATCGAATATGAACCCCATGCAAGTTCTTACAACAATTACCTTGAAATATCCTCCTTGGTAAAGGGTTTCTGGTGGCCCGAATATTGCCACTTCCCATTCTCTGAGATTGTCCTCGATTAGCTTTACCCTGAAGCCCTCGACGGGTTCTTCTTGCAGACTTTTGTACTCGTGAGCGAGTGCTCTGTGGGCGCTTGTCGACAGGTTCTGATTGTTAGCCATCAATGTGTTTGCGCGAACTACGTACACTGTCGTCTAGTGGACGACCACCGCGTTATGCCGAATGTAGGTACGTGTGGCAGGTGTAGTAATGCGTTACATAAAATATATATATATATATATATATATTATGTAGAATAACAAAATACGATTCACAAAAACACGAACATAACGATTCAACCGACGATTAACACACTGCGCATTATTATCGAAATACGTTATTAAGTTATTACTATTACGATTGTAATTATTGAAGAAATCCACTGTAACCGTTCACGGGGTATCGTGTCGGGAAAACAATGTAAAATTTTTTTCTTATTTATAAATTGCTGTCGTCATAAACGTACGGTACGCTCGTGCACTGTGCCACATATGTGTGGTGTGCGCGATGGTATTTTTTTTTTCTTTCAGCTGATAGTAATGACACGACAGTCTCCGAAATTTGTGACTATGCGAGTTTTATTTATAATTTATACGATAAAACCGATTCGCGAGCGTTCCACACCGCACACGCGCACTCGCTCGCAGTTCGCACACACTGACAGCGCTCGTGCGCGTAGTGCGTACACACACACACACACCCGTACGAGCGTCTTTGGGAAAGCGGTGGTACGCGGAAGAAAACGGCGAACGGGGAAGATTCGGAGAAAAACGAAAAACCCGACCGACACAACAATATGGAACGACGATCGCGATAACGGAGACTTCACCTGTTCTCGATGCGTTTTGTATAAAATTACTTTGTAATTTATTATGATTTTATTTTCGGTATATTGTGTTAAACTCGTCGGCGGCGGAGCGTAGCTGTTGTCGGAGGCGGCCGTAACTGCAGTGTAGTCGTGGTCGCGTGTCTCGAATCCGGACGGATTGATAGTGTCGTCGTAGTTGTGAGTTTGCGGAGACGGGAAAACGGCATCGAGAGACTGCGACGGAGAATAAGAAAGAGATGGAAAAATTCGTCGTCCGCGTGTACACGCTCACACACACACACACACACACACACGCACGCACACGCTTACACGAACGCACTTGCACGCGAACAATGTAACATACGAGTGGGCCAAGTGGGTAATACAATATATATACACGGACGTATGTACAAAGCGTGCTTACAGGATGGACTTCAGTGCAACGCGTGTATATCTATTTGCGTATATAATAATAATAATAATGATGATGATAATATATTAATATGTTGTGTGTGCGCGTGTGTTTTTACGCACGCACGTAAATACGAGAAACGTGCGATACGGCGGGGGAGAAGGTCGCGGGGGCTCCCTGCCCCGTAGTGTCTGGCCATGGTGCGGGGAGAGGTAGTGGCGGCTGTTCTACGGTGGAACGAGGTTGCCAGCCGATCGGCGGCGGACGGAACGAACAGCTGCGACGTCATCGTCGGCCGCGGTGGACCACGCACACGTAAACGCGGTACCGGTGCGCGCGACGAGTCCGCGGAAACCAGGTCGAACGGCGGGAGTGCGGCACCGTCCGAAACTCCGAACCGCAGAAGGCAGAACAAAATACGATACGAACGCGCCAGCTGCTGCGGTCTGCGCTTCTGCACCTGCGCGCGCGGCCATCGGGCTACATTCGATCGTTCCCGTTTCCTGGAGTCGCTTCGTTCCGTCATCGCGTTCGATTTGCCAATCGCTGGTGTTGTTCTGACGCTAGTACTCGATGTGCCTCAACCGGAAAGTTTCATTAATCTGCCAATCACGCTATGAACATCGTTGTCATCACATGGCAGACACTTATTGTTGTACTTTTACGGCAACAGATAGTGTATTACGAAATATAAACTGACGATAGCGATAATCAATATCAATAACAACACGCACGTGGCGCATGCATAACAATGATAGAAATGTAGAATTATATTATGTATATTTATATCTAAGGGCACGTGTGACGGAACAATGAACATACGTCTCAATAATTTTCGATCTAAAATTAATCGATACAAATATGTGTTTTCTGAGTACGTCTTTTTACGAAACGGAATAAAATTGTTATGTTTAACAATACCGCGCAATTATTTTGGTATGCTACGCAGATAAATGATTCGGTTGCGAAAACGTTTGCATATCAGGTATTTTTCAAATCGGGACAAAGAGCAACACCGGTGCCTATCGGCAAAGTTCGTAAATTCTGTTTTTGTAAACAGTGTAAACTGTAATCTGTACACCTATTTGAATTTGTTATTGAAGCGATGAAAACCTCCTCTACTTCACTACGACCTACGTTTTGAAAACTGAACTTTTTTCAACTAATATTTTAGTTGTATTATATTATAATGATTTTTAATGCATAAATATCGATAGTGAATTGATATGTTTCAATTACACTTACAGACTACAGTACAAATAATTTAAAAAAAACAGCTCCCGGACCTTTTTAGAGTATAGAACATTTAAAACAAGTTGTAATGAATTTTATTAGAAATCTTCAATTTTATTGACACACAGGGTACAGCTTGAAATTTATTTTAGTAAAATTTGTTCTTTATGTCAAAGTATCTTCGTTGAACTTTGGCAGTGTAATATTTTTTTTTTTTTCTTTTAAAAAAAAAAAGGAGCTTTTATTCAATATTAAGCTCAACAATTAAATTATAGTACAATTTTAGAATATTTACATACATAATACATTAACATAAACGATACACCAATACAATTAAGCAGCTAGAATATAAACAACAACAACAATCGAAAGCGACATACGTTTTTTTTTTTAATAATTAAAAATTTTTATACAATATTGACAACTAGCAGTGTAATATATATTACAGTTTTTTTATATTTTACATCAAAGTATAGTAACGAATTCAAGTACGTTTTAGTTTAGTACCATTGTTAATATTACATCGGTGCTATTTCTCAATTTCTGATTAATACTTTAAAACGCTATAACATAGTCATGTGATTATATAAAAAATTATAAATATCAGCCATCCCACGCATTCATTAAAAAGTTCCACATTTCGACCATTTTTATTATTGGTTTTGAGCTACTTAATTAATACTTATTAATTTTAACACTTGGTACCTAGTTAAGACCTGATTTTACAACTAATATTTGACATAGAATTCGTGAATTCGTATTTCATTAATTTATAAATAGTGTGAACATAAAATATTATTGTATATTGAAAAGAATGTTTATTAGCAATTTATTTAAAATTTAATAAAATGGATTCTAGATTACTGATAACAGTAATACGCGGGAAATAATTTCATTTCAGTGTCTATAATCTACCATTATTTTGTGTTATCTTATAACAACCCGATCCATACCATCTTGGTCATATCACAAAATAGATAACAGCTATTGATAAAAATGAAAAATCCGGGGAAGTTATAACAAGTAGGTATTGTAGATACTATGCTATTGAAATTAATTTTTTAGTAATTTAAAAATATTTTCACGTTATTAAATACGTATGATAATAGACAATCTTTTAATTTTCATATGCGTAATTTTTTTTATTCATATTATTTTTAAACCAACACTTGAAACACTGACTTAATATGAACAATGACTTTCAATTATTGATGAAATTGGTATATTTTCAAAACTATTACTTCTAACATAATTCGGTCTGTGTAGAAATTACTCATGAGTACATAATATAGAATCACTTTTGGATCTTTGTATCAATGAAGATTTAATATCAAATGATAAGAGGCTATTTGTATTTTAAACAAGTTGGTATATTTTACTATACTTAGTATTTAGTAACAAAAACCTGATACTTAATCAAAATCCAAAATAAGAAAACATAAATTATAAATGCTGCCATGATGGTGGTCACGTGTAAAAGTATAAACCTAATTTACAAAAGAGATTTTATTTATTTTTAGTTAACATCCATGAATTCCAACCAAAACAAAGTGGCATTATTTCAAGAAATCAGAGGGAACGGTTGAACCCAGGTCGGATAAACCTACAAGCAAAATAGGCCATTGAAAAATTTGGCCCATAAAATGTCTAGTATAAAATATAATTCATGATTACGTCTGATTTTAATCTGGTTTTTGGGTTGAATCTACCCCTAAACATTTTAAGTCTTGAGTAAGTTTGTTCCTAAATACTATAAACTCTAGAATTCAACAATTTAATTATTATTATATTAAATTGTATATCACAAAAATAAATGTATTGCATTGTTAGTGCTGAAGACTGAAGGCTAATTGACAAAAGCGAAATATCTTATCCAGACATTAATTCATTTTCATGATTTTTTAAACCTCAAAAATTACATTGTGCAACTTTCTTAAAAAAATATAAATCTAATAGGCAAGAATCTAATTGTTTTATAGAAATGTTTTAAGCGGTTTCTTCTATTTATTTTTCTACCTTTGATACAATATATGTTTATTAGAGTTATATAAGGCGTTAGGTGACTAATAAGTACATTCCATTTTAAAGTTTATTTTAGTTTATTTATTTTATTTTAGTTTATTTTATTAGTTTTTCTTATTTTGCTGTCAAAGAGCAATTTTGGTAATTGTTCATAGAATTTTTATGTTATTGCAATTTAATTAATGAAAGGCACTATGCAGCACCTGATAAAAATAATTTTATTTTTTAAGTAGCAATCCTATTTTTATGGCTTAAAATTATTTTCTAATTTTTTGTAAATAAAAGCTTAATTAACTGTCCTATTTTTTATTTTCTATTTTTAGTCATCCTAGATTAGTGAAAAAATAATAACATACCTAGTTAAAATGTTAATAATGTATCTAAGGATACTACTTTTGAAGAAATTTAATTAAAAATAAAACTGATAGGTATGTTTTTCTAGGATAAAATAAAAGAATAATATGAAATTATTTTATAATAATTATCAGTTACTAGATTAAATTGTTAATTTTGATTTGTTCATTTTTTTGTTAATATTGATTCTGCGATTCTAATAAAAAAATATTGTTTAAAATTTTGTTTTAGATATTTGGAGAATGTTGAATACTGAGTGGATATTGTGTGAATTAGCCAGATCACTTATGAGATTAAGATTGTGATGATATTGGGAGTTGATTTAAAAGTAATTTGAACTAAAATAAAGACATTTTACAATTATATTTCTGTTAGTTAACCTTTATAACTAATAAATTATACTTGTGGTATTTATTTTTAATATTTTTAGAATATTTTTCTTATTAAATTGTAAATTTATGCTTATTTTTTTTTTTGATTTCTACATTTTATATTTACTAAAAATGTATATCTATTATATATAGGTTAAACATTTAAGATTTTTTATGAAGTTTACAACACTATAGTTCTATGAGTTGTACCTTTCCATTGGAATTATGTTGTTGGCTTTTGCTTTAAACTTTTTAACAACACTTAATTACTTACAATTTAATGCTGGAAAGTAGATGATGTAACACCTAGGATGTTTTGGCATTTTTGATCTGTTTAAATTGTTTGTAAGTTAAGGTAGTTTAAAGATAAGTGTAGTAATACTTCTGAAAATATATACATATTATTGTATTACTAATGTTTTGAAAATTTGAAGTATAGGAAAAAATAATGTTATAAATAAATATGCAATAGTATAATATTTTTTAATGTTCAAATAGGAGATTAATTTAAATTTAAACCTCCTTATTTAAATTTTGATCACTACTCCATAATCTAACTATAAGTTATAACTAAATATTTTATAGTAATCGTTGATTTAATTTTTTAGGTGCTGCTCGTGTAATTAATCATTCAAGTTCAATGCATTGGTTTGAGAAGTGTAAATGTATTGGTCACTTTACTTGGCAAATAACGTCTTGTGGTTTAATAATTTAACTTTACCCAGAGCTTTCATTGTCAAGTTCAACCGGCTACGCATAGGTCCTCTTACCTTTTCACGCCTTTAAACTTAACCTTAATGATTCTCCTCTCTGTACGCTGCATTCAAAGGAAAGCATTTGTGACCTTTCACATCTACTTTTTGACTGTCCCTCACTCGCCTCACAACATATTGATTTATTTTCCTCTTAATTCTTTAAAAATTAATCTTAATCTCTTCTTTGGTATATCATTTTTCTTGCTTATTTATTGTATTGTATTGCTTATTTATATTCTTGTTATCTTTTATTATGTTGTTAAGTGTAAATGTAATTTTATTACATTGTGTCTATACTACTAGATACTAATTATATTCCATATATTAGATTAAGAGTGTATAATATGTAATTGTCGAGCTAATTATACTATATAAGCTCTTTATAAAATAAAAATAAAAAATACTTGGCAAAATAAATTAAATATCAAGCATTTTATTTTACAATCTGAAAATCATAGAATATATTACCTACAAAATATTGAATATAGTGTACATTATTAATTGCTGTTTTCACCAAATGGCAAGCTATAAAAAGCTATATAGCACATAATGAGTGCATCCACTGGTCAAAAATATGAAAGAGGAAGCTTTCGAGTTTTGGTTGCTGCTGACTTTTGCCTGTATGCTCCTATATTGCATTGAAGGTGTAATCGGAATAATAGCATATGCCACATCTTAAGTTGTATATTTTATGGTAATTAATTATAAATAATATATATTTATACACGAAAATCAAAAGCCTTAAAAATCCAATTTTATTACTAATTTATATATTTATTTGTAGTGTACAAAAATTTATAATATCAGAATTACGGAAAATATTTAGAATTAAGAAGAACTTCAAAGTATATGCTGCCAAATCGATCTATTATTTATGGATGCAAGACAGGAAATATTAAAGTTTAAGTTTAATATAGTATCATCAAATCTGAGTTTTCATAAAAAAGCAACTTGTAGTTCATTTAAATTTTATTTGTAGTTAGAGCCATAATTGTACTCCAGGTGCCACTTATTTTTAAGTATCCTATTTTTTCTTAAACTCAATTTATTATTTGTTTTATTTAGGTAGTCACAATAAATATTATAAAGTCACAGGCAAACTATATAAAACTAACATTTGACAAGTTGAACATATTTATAATAATTTATATTAGATGATTGGGGTTTTAATTCTTTTTTTTATGTACTTATAATTTGATTACTATTTAAATAAAAATATTATATGGTTATTAGAATCATATTTTATAAATTTAAATTAGTTTTCAAGGATTTTAGCATCATCTTCATCAAACATTAAAATAATTATTTGTATGTACCTGCTAAGGTTGAATGTCAATACTAAATGTTATACTGCCATACAATATAATATGCAAAAAGATAATGCATATTCATCAAGTACCAAATATTTATCAATATATTAAGTTTTTCCTATTATTTTATAATATAAATGTCCAGAAATCAATTTAAACTTAATACATTTGAAGCAAATACATTATTAAAAATTAATTTAATTAGTTTATTTTTGTAGAACATAAGACAAATATATTGTTAATCCTTAGAAAAAATATATTAAACCTTTTTTTGTACAGTCATTTTGATGTATCAATATGGTTCTAAATTCAATATTATACATTTTTAAAACTTATTATTATGCATAAAACCAGTCATAATTATTTATTATTGGTTCCTTTTTGAATATTTGTTGGTAATTTTTTTTTATACATGTTATAAAATGTCTATGTTTTTAATTATCCGTCAAAAATGTCTGAGTAAACTTTGAGCAATTTAACTGAGCAAACTTTGAACAATTTATTTAATTCTCGTATAATTATAAAATAACTGTTGTAATCAATTTTTAATAAATAATTGTATAACCTTATTGTGTCATTCTTTTTTATAATTCAGAAAAAAAATTACCCGAATTTCTTCAAAAAGGAACCAATACTAAATTATTATTAATAGCTTAATGTATTTTAATGAATTGTAAAGAAATATTAAAGTATTAAATTTAAAATAGCTTATTCAGTCAATTTTGAATTTAGAACCCATAGTCGATAAATCAAAATTAGCTACTTTAAAAAAATAGGCCTACCTATCCGAGTGTGGTATTCAAAATAGGTGTTGCTATTTAAAACACTTGTTTTATTGCGCATTATGCATACCAAAATGATTGAAATGTTCCTATAAATGTGTATTTATTTACCACGAGCTTGTAATTACAATTTTGATTTATTCCAATGTAAAGCGGCCGAGAAATTTTGTGTTCCCTAATTTGGTGAACACTGTGTACAAAATAATTCAAACTAGAACTAGTAGAACTTAATCTTTGGTATATTAAACACTACATGAACCGACTTTGAAAATCCCAAGTATTATCTTATGTGTAAGCCAGCGGCGTATCCATGGGGGGGTTTTGGGGTCAGACCCCCCTTATGAATCCGAGATAGTAAATTAACTTTTATATGAAACAGTTTTTTCTTTAAAATTTTTATATTTTTAGAATTTTGACTTGGAAATTATATTAAAAGATTGTATAATCGTATTATACACCGCTACACACGCTACACGCATGTTATACGCAAATATAAGTCAAAATGTTATGATCGTATCTTCTATAATCTATACTATATTTTGATAATTTTTTTTTTTTTTGATCTTTAAAAACATCAACAACAAAGGTTATTAGTTTTTTTTTTGGTTGAATTTCATGGTGTTGGTTAAAATATTTCAGTATTTATATTTGTATGGTGTTTGTTATGTTGTGTTGTTATATGTATTTGCTATTTATGTTACAATTTTCTTTGACGGTAGGTTTAAATTTTGTTGTATAAATCTGATTTTTTGAGGAATTCTAGCATGTTTAATGTATTTTCGATATTTGGTCCTAGGGCTTCGTATAAGTTGGGTGAAATGTTGTAATTTTTTAGATCTTGTGAATATTGATAGCACTCAGTTATTATATGTTTCACTGTTAGAGTGACTCCACAGACTGTGCATTGAGCGGGTTCTTCTTTGGCCATTAGGTGTTTGTGAGTCAGTCTTGTGTGGCCTATTCGGAGACGATTTATAATAATTTTTTCTCTTCTGCTGAGAGTTGGATTTTGCCAGTTCAGAATTGTGTTTTTTATTTCATTGAGTTTAGACCGTTGTTTGAGCCAGTGCGTTTGCCATTTAATTAGTGATTCGTTTTGATAATTTTTGCTTGGAAACGAATTCGGCTTTTCTACGACGTGCAACGGTCTATTTTAAATCGGTTCGTTGAATCCTTTGTGTAATACATATATCTATGGTTGAATCGGTCGTCTGGTCCCGATAACGGCGATATCTGTACGATTGTACCTATAATATTCATAGTAATTATTTAATATTTTAGTTGCCTAGTGTGCGTTGGATGAAAGTATTGTGACAACTGTTCTCGCCTGATCCTCGGTTCAAACAGAAAAAAAAAGGTACCTATAATAAAAAACCTAGTGTGCGTACGCAGCTCGCCGCTCATTTAACACAAACATATTATAATTGTGTACAACTTAAAAACTGTAGTTACTATATAGTTGGTGTCTCACTGTTTTAGTTCATTTAATATCGTTTATAATTTATATTATTTATACCTTAACTTTTTTAATTTTATATCATCCCAACAAGACAAGTTATAAACAGACTGTACACGTCCAAATATTCCATCATGGTAAGATATTTTAAAAATTAAATTTTTGTGATTGCCGATTGGACAGAAAATGTTCTTATTGTTCTAATCAGGTAGTTATTTATTATTCATATTAGATTAACTCTGACAATTCGAATATAATATATAATATATATTATAGAATATGTATTATTTATTAATAATTTTGTTAATAATTTGTTATTATCATAATAAGCCATATGGTAGGTAGAGTTAGAAACTGTGTCTTTTAAGCAAAATTAAAGTAGTACCTATTTTTTATTTGATATTAAACATTTAAATACCTACTGGCTTGTTGACTGTAGATATTTTATCTTCTAACTTAGCTATATCTTGTTTATATAAAACTAATCCAATAGATAGTATAAAATTATTTATTTATAGTTGTTGTTGTTTATACTGTAACGTATAAACTGTCAATAAACTATTTGATAACTAAAAAAAAAAAACCAATAAAGTTCTACTATTGCTTATTAGTTATTACTTATTAGCAACAATTTTATACAGTTAAGTTGAATGTTTTAGTATTTATAACAATACTGTATGATATAAAGGATTTTGTTTAAAATAATAATATTATACACGTCCATATCAAATTTAAGATTTATCATTAAAATAAAATCAGATCATGCATGTTTAGTCTATTTTTTAGGAATGGTAACCGGTAAATATATTTACATTCATATTATTTACAAAATAAAATGTTTCGAAAGCACGCTCACTATTCCCACGTCCATGTGTGTTTATAATTTTGCATACAGTTTTACAATTATTTTATTTTTACATTTCAGAAGAATAATTATATACTGGTATGCTACTAATTATCGTATCAACTAATTAAAACTTCTAAATGTGTTCACATTCATTGTATAAATAATAACACAATTGGTGCGTACCGCGTAGAGGGCTTACTGCTTAATCTACCATGTCGGTCCAGGGAAGATAAACATCTCTTCGTCGAATCAAATTTCACTAGTATTAAAACAAAACCATTTCTGGTATATAATTGGATCTATGTGAAATATTGCTCAAAATGTTACACATTTATAAGAAGGTTGTACTCCTAACCAACATTTTTGGAGTCCTACACAGGGCATTAACGCGTGGCTAATATTACATAGTATTATAAAGGCCAACTAAATAAATGAAAAAAATCGCCTACGTGATAATCAGTGGCGTATTTACTACGGGGAAGGGTTCCCGGGTTCGAATCCCCTCCCCAGAATATAAACCAACATTTTCGGGCTATCAATCTCATTCGAATAATTTATAGTAAAATTATAAAATATAAACACAGTTTTATAGGGCTACACCCCGGAAAATATTGAAAATATGACGATGCCCACGATTTTAATTTTTATGTATACGAGTATATGATGGATCCAAGCAGGCCCGTCCATTAAATTTGCGGGGCCCGGGGTACAACACATTTAGCGGGGCCTCCTCATCATAACATATATCAGGGAAGGCTGAACTTTTTCAAGTAGAGATTGACCAAGAAAACATTTCTTTTAGGATGGTCTACTTGAGCAGAGAATGCCGACCAGAGTTTCAATGATGAACAATGATTTGAGAGTCTAAACCACCAGAGACGATCAGTGTATACTGCAAATACAAATTCTAATAAAATGCCAAAGATTGACTTTTATTAAATCGTACGTGATCGACCGTTTGACCCCTGACATATATGATATAATATTATAACCCGCAATACTATGAAATTAATGAGCTCATCAGTCGTTTCCGAGAACATAACTTTTATTAGGATTATTTTGGACATTGTCATTGCGCGTCGACTTTAAAATGAATTTTTTTTGTGTTTTTAAAATTATGTTTTTATTCTTACATGTGCACTACCTCAAAAAAAAAACCACGAGCAGCCATTGTGGGAGCCCCCAACGACAAGTCTAAGGCTCGGGGTCCGGGGCATGGGCAAAACTTAGGACGGGGCTGGATCCAAATTACTTTCAACTTATACGAGCATAATGTAACTGTATAATATTATCGATTGACTTTAATGAACCCATTGATTTTATAATATATAAAATATAAATATAAGCTACCTAGTGGCTGGTTTGCATAATATAGGTAAACACTTATTCAATTTTGGTTGAACACATCAAAATGTATTTCACTACTTAAATTATACAGTTGTAATATTATAATAGTATTATAGTTTCTACATAAAGTATATGGTACTCATACATCAATAACACCTGTATGAAAATTGAATCCATGTCATTAGAATTATTTAAGGGGGCGAGAGAATTTTTAAGATCGGTAGATAAAATTATGATAAGATACTACGCCATTAATTATTTTCGTTTTGTCGTAGAACAGAATAAACTCAAATTCCTTTGTACACCGGATGCTAAGCATATGTAGATCGACTAGTTTTTACTTATAGCTTATTCGTGGTCTCGCGGACAGGAGTCACGCTGAAGCCTTTCTGGAAAAGAACCCGACTACCCGAGGGCAACCAGCCAACAACGAATCGATCATGAAAAACATACAGACCGTTATACACATCTACAGCGGCGTGTCGAGGACTTCTCAAGCGGTCTGCTGTAACCCTTGTCCCTAACAGACGAAGCTGGTAAGTATTGGTTTAATACTATATATGCGTATTAACATAATGGTAGTCTACACGTAATGACTTCTACTTCTCGTAAGCAGGTATAGTTTATTCATGTCTTTTACCACACACATATTTCGTTGATTGTAAAATATTAGAGCAGCATTAATGTTATTATTATTATTGTTATTTTTTTTATGAATATATTTCGTATTATATCGCACATAAAATATACGTTTACAATTATGTACATATATAGACACCGCGCACAGTGAAGAAACAGCTTCGTAAACAGCGACCCACGCGCACGTGTGAAGAAATAAAAAAATCGGAAGTGACTGATTCCGAATAATATCCTGTGCCCTCGAATACGTCGTATAGGTTCATATTAATATAATGTCTTGGACAATATTACAGAATATAATACTTTACGTTCTATACGTGTTTAACTAGAGAGGCACAAACACGCGCGCGCTCGTTTACACAGTATAATACTGTACTTTCGATACGAAAATATGCTCTGGTTTCTTAAATAATTCAATAGCATGCGTGCGTGAATATTATTATACGTAATGTTGTAATTCAAAACACAGACTGCCGCAAACGGGTTTCGAATATTTTAGAGGAAAAGCGGTATTGGACACGTATAGGTGATTTTAAATAGCTCAT
The DNA here is from genome assembly GCA_949715065.1 of Periphyllus acericola. NCBI lineage: Eukaryota > Metazoa > Arthropoda > Insecta > Hemiptera > Aphididae > Periphyllus > Periphyllus acericola. Next base: position 30,339,160 of record OX454268.1, read on the forward strand.
TTATCAGTCGATCCCGTTTATTATAAGCTATAGTACACGTATTGGTTTCCGAACGCCGCGAAGACCGATTTATACGGTACACATAAGTTATCGAAGTCAGTGGGACGATGGTACCTATACTTTATAGTTTTTCATACATGGTATAATAATAATGACAATCGAGTGGGTACGATATTGCGGAAAGTGCGCGGTATGAAAAATACGTGAACGAAGCTATACAATATTATAAATGTAATAATAATAATAATAATAACACAATATGATATAATAAAATAAATAATAATACAACGTAGTATTTTCACTCGTGGTATCTGAAAAATATATCGACCTACTTACATGTTTTCAAAAGATACATTCTAAAAATGTTATTACGTACATAGGTGTCTTAATATCTTATTTCCGCGCCCGGAAAATTTTGGTTATTTGAAATGACGCTCTATAAAGACGTTGAAAATATAGTAAAAATAGGAGAAACTAGTATAGCATGTGTTGTAGTGTGAGTACTGTATAGTGGTTATGCATTATGCGAGGGCAGTGTTCGTTTTGCCAAAATGACTCGTTTTCGTTTCGGCTTCAATAAAAAAATGAGACAATTTCATGTGATTGACCAATGTATCATTTAAGATTTTAAAAGTAAAATATAATTAGCCGAATTCGAAAATCACTGAGTTTTGATTCAACACAATTAGTAATTTCGAAAAACGATCCTATCGGATTTAGTCGAAGCGAGTATAATAAGATTTGAAAAAGTGTAAGCGAGTTGTAATTATAATTTACTTCCGGAAATTGATGATTTTGAATGGGGATGTCGATGTGTACACCGCGGTACAAGATGATAATAATCAATAGGTATACGCAAATGTATCGATCACACGTCCATATATATCTCGTAAATGAAGACCCCACCTTTGACTACCCCTGAATTATCTCTAACCAGGGGTCTCCTGCTTGTTTTCAATTATTATTTATTACTATCTGCTGTTATTGTCACTCAGTTTTTTGACTTGGGCCTGTGCTGTTATTGAAATAAAATATATACCCATTGCTTGTTTGAGTAGACACCACAAATTATAACGTTGCATTAGAATAAGAAAAATAACAAAACGTATTTTTCGATGACCCACGATGAACATCAAGCGAGCAGTCTCGTCATGTGCGCCGTCCCGCTGCAGCAGAATCCCGTGAAACGGTTCTCGAACAACGGTCACCGGTCGGCAGGTATACTAGGTAGGCGACGGACAATCGCCTCAAATTTCGATTTCGAATCAGACCCGCCGACTGGCAGCGATGTCGCCTGAAACGATAAGTGCACGCATGCACTAGCCGGCTGCAGTGCCTGTGCGTGCAGTGCGTTCAGCCGATCGCTGCGGTTCGTTATTATTATTTCGCCAATGACAAAACCGCCATATATGGTCAATCGCTCGTGGAAGCGTTGATCGGATTTTATACGTTTATAATAAGCGCGCGTGATGCCAACGTAATATTATCATCGCGATAATGGGTACGATGTATACGATCTCCTTCGATTTCCATTTTGGGTATGTCTCAATATCCGCGGCGAGCGCTCGCCGGATAAACCGGCTGCCCACGTCCGTCGTCCTACGGTACGTGGAAGGCTGCATCATCGGTTGTGCAGCGTGCGCGCGCGAAGGATCGAGTGGGAGTGCCTTAAATGGTCCGGCCGGTCGGGGAAGGAAATCGTAACACGCGACCGGTTCGCGTTGCGAAGCGAAAAAAAAAAACGTATGCACGCGTACGCGACGAGGGCGAAACAACAACGGCGTATTATTATTATTACACTTATCGTACGGCGAAAAAGCACGCAATCGTATCGACTTGATGAAAACTGGAGCCAATATAATGCGAAACACTCGTGTTATTCTTATCGCCCGCACGACGTGTCACATTATAACAATAGTTTTTAGCGGCGAGCGAACCGTACACGGGACGAAATGAATGTTGTGTAATTTTTTCACCCGAATGTTTTCGGTGACGAAAAACGTGTCAACTATTCGGGGGGGGGGGGAACAAAACGTACCTAATGATCGGTGACTTTCATTCGTTATTCCGATATCGTTCATCTGCAGGTAGGTACACTGCATTCGATCGCAAGCAAGATATTGAATTGTGTGTCCGATGTCGAACGATGTCGGGGGGACAGATAAATCTGCGAGGGCGCGTTCGCATCTATAAGGGTGAAGGCGATAAGGGAGTGCGAAAGTATCCACAATCGAGAAGACTAATTAAACAATTTAAAATATCGTATTTTATTCCCGTGAAAATTATATACGGAGACAATGAGTGTATTGTAATGGCTGGTATAGCGTATGGTACGGGAAACCGGGGGCGATATATGCCCCCCTTTCGCCACCGTCATGACAGACGACCACGAATCCGTGTACCCATTGATAAATAAATTAAATTTCCTTATACCAACGCGTTGTATTATATAACGCGCCGTTCGTGTTTTGTCGGTAGAAATTTCTCGAGAACCTGGTTTTTATCTATATTACTACTAGAATACAGAATGCGTGTATTTATATTACATTTGCGGGGGAGCGACATATCCTAGCGGCATTAAATGCATAAATTCCCTGATAATAAGAAGTAGGCATAGCCGCAGGGGTGGTAGGACATAATATTTCAAGCCCAACCTGCAAGGGCCTAAGATTGTGCATAAACTGTGTACCTATAGTGCAAAAAGTATCGCGTGCACTTGCATTACGAAATTTGAAAGTGTGTAATAAAATATCATTGGTCGGAGACCGGAGTCACAAAAACAGTTGCTTTAACATAAACAAATATCGTGGGATCGGTTCGTATGCTAAACACAGTAAAAATTACATCATATCTATGATAAATTTAAATAAATTATCAGAAGGTATACAGGCAGGCCCATTAGTCATCTTCGATTGCAGATTACACATCCCAGACTACAAACATTTGCTTAAAATTTGGTGCGTAATACGGAAATTTGCAAATTTTAGGCAATTTTAGGTACAATTTCAGCCAACAACATAATAATTCTTTACCTTAAGTGATTGTAGAATTATTTAAATATCTGGTATCACTTAAAAATTATCCAACTTCATAGTTAGATCACTTCTTTCAAGATGAAAATAATTCTATTCATAACGTTTTAAACAGTACTACTTTCAATGTCTTAATCATATTATTGTAAAAGTTATAAGAAAAAAAAATTATTTGGGCTCTCTCCAGGATTATTGTGGATAAAACTGTTGACTCCTCGAAATCGAAATGTGTATGCGCGTACGCGCCCTTATCTTACCGATATTTTATGATCTTAAATGTAAAGTTTCGAGAAATATTTGAATACCTACCGAATACTGGTTATATATATGTTTATGTTTAATGATAGCCATTGTATTCGATAAAGATAAAATAAATGCGTTTTGATTTCAAAGTTAGATAAAAAAAAAAAATATTCTACCTTATTGCTATTCCATTTTAGGTCATGCAAAATATGTAAATTCAATATTTAAAAAAACAGAGATTTATGGACGGATTTATTTATTTGTAAATGCTTCTGTAAACAAGTATGGTAAAAAAAAAAAATACGTAGAACTATCTACTAATATAGTAAAAGTTTGATTTTTTTTTTACTCAGGTTAAGGCTTCACCAAAAAAGCTCATTAGCCTTCGTTCGGTACAATATCTTGGTTATAGCTGTATTTAAAACATTGTGAAAAATAAGTCTATTATATTTTATACAATTTATTGAGCATATTTATCATCGTTCTTATTTTGATGTTTTGCGTGCCGACAAACATAATCAGTTGGAGTAATTGTTTAGATTAAGACATAGTTTTCACGATTAACGATGATTTAATTATACCGTGTTCTACGATACGTATACGTATGTAGTTAATTTAACACATTTCTAAAACAACATTTTTCAAGCAGTGGTGTGAAATGGAATGTGGAAGCAGTGCACTGTGTCGCAATTTCGCGTTCTACACAGCTATGAAAATTTGTCTAAGATAATGCGACGTAGTCAGGATTCTTAAAAATGCGGAGGGGACAGTAAACTATATTATTAGTTATTAGTTATTACTTATTAGTTATTACTTATTACTAATCTCAAATTGTTTTCGCAATCAATTTTAAATGTGTTAGACGTAAAACCACATACACTGCTACATAGTATCACGTGTTATCGGTTTGAAAGAATACACCAACAACACATACAAATTATACAATTAGGTGTATATGCACTACTGTATCTCCGCCGTTTTCAGATAATAATTTAATAATTTATTATTAAGTCCATATAGTTCTCGTTATTATTTTATACGTTTGATAAACCGATTTGATTACGTAAGCTTAAAAATTATGCGGCCGATGATAGACTGTAGAGGCGATCATAGAGGAGATCTATGGCTATACTTACCAGTAGTATCCGCTCCAGGCTCTCGACAATTCGCAATGCTCCAAATTATACTAATGAGATAACATATTATTATTATTATTATTATTATTGCTCGTTATGTTTCTTATAATTGCATAGAACTGTATTGTGTTCAGCGTTGAATTTATCACCGAGACTAGCGTACAGATCGATAATAATAATTCGCAGTGCGGTCCTACATTCAGAGAAATTATACTATCACGACGGTAATTATTCTAAAAATGTACCCAGCTAATATTCAGAGAACGTAATACAGACGGCCGGCACAAATAGGTACCGAAAATACCGTAATTTATTGTTCCCGGACTACGTGTGCGTTTCTCATCGAGGAACCTTGGCCTTTTCGGTATTTGTACAGGCATTAACTCGTAGGCCAAAGGGGGGCGCATGCAGATTATTGCCAAATCAAAAACCGTTGTAACCGGTGAAGTTCGCAATCGGCGGAATTGACACGTTACAAGCCTACCCTAAAATCGACTAACCTACATGAAAATCGGTGGAATTTACAATAGCCCGCGCGTACGAACCCGTAATCCCCGTACTCGAGACGGTGCAGACCATTTACCGTTCCATTTACGGCTGGTGTGTTCGCATTTTGATTTGTTTTACTCGTACACCTTCGCGAATCTCGGAATTATGTCTTCATCCGCCGACGAACCGATCGCGATTTATCGTACATTAAATTACCGCATTGAAATTCTCAACACCTATACCGGCAGTACACGCTACGTAGGCCTCGAAGTTGTTCTAAGAAAACAATGATCTAACCACCGACCACCGTATACGTTGTACGCACACCACATAGTACATATTGTAGAGTAACCGTCTCTCTCATCGCCATCAAATTTATTACTAAATACGGCCAAACGGATACGAGTCACGTAACGCCTTTCATTGCCAGCGACTCGCGATTTTTTAAGAAATCGAACTAGATCTATATGTCACTAGAAAAGTGTGCGTTTTTTTTTTATACGGACGATTGTCGAATGACGAATTGACGACAGCTGGTAATTTTATTCTTGTCCCGTGTCGTACGCATTTTGTGGTAAAACAATGTTAGTTCTATGGAAATTGATCGTTAACGAACGCAACGTCCTCTGGTTTAGACGAGCGAGAGTATACCTATAATATTATAGCGTATGTAGCGGATGTCGTTTTCAATGTCAAATGGGCTAGTATAGTGCATAATCTATACAAACGTTAAAGTAGAAAAACAGCAAGTGTTAAATATTAACTACACGAATTAGGTACACGCCTACGCAGTTTTTTTTTTAATTCAACAATACATTATACTCGACTGTTCAACTATATACATCAATATAAAATATGTTGTCTTTAATTGGTTTATAAATGTTTGTGTGCAACCCGTACGTACTAAGCTATAGTTATACCGATGGTTGTTTAGCGAATACTATTTGAACTGAAAGTAGGTAGGAGTGGTTTCAAAAAATTTTCCGAGATAACAGAGTGTAAAATTCATACTGAAAAAATAATAATAACCTGTGATTAATCGATCAATTTGTCGGTAAACAAGGTCAAAATAATGTTTCTAAATTCTGACCTCCTCCTAATCATAAATATATTTTTTAGTTTTTAAAGGATTTATTTTGATTCAAATGATCTACTTGTATATTATTTATCACAATGTTGATTAGTGGTTATACTAATTAGTACGTATTCTGTTTTGTCTTAACGATTGATAAGTTAACTAATAATAAATTGATGAATTTATTGTTTTTCATTTCTACACAATCATATATTATATAAATTGCCCATTAAATTATTCAACATTTGAAAATTTCGCCTAAAAAATGTATTTTATTTTTTTATTATAAAACGTAGGTTTAAAGTTGTTAAAAATTGTAATAAAATATTACTGAAATGTAATAATAACTCCGTAAATAAGTCGATATTAACATTTGATGGGTAAACATATAATATACGAGACTCGGGAGTACCTAAACCGGATTGAAAATTGAAAAGATATACCCATAATTATACGTGTTTTTTAACGCGGAATATGTAAAACTATACAAGTACTACGAAAGCACCGAACGCGGTAAAGCTAATAACCACTGCAGGGCACTATAGCTGTGTTGGTAGTAGATGCGCATCACTACATGGGGTACCTAAATATATATACACGGATGTTTAATAATAATTAATAATAAACGTTTTCATGAATTCTCGATTAATCAATTTGGAATTCTTATGTGATTCGGATACACGTTTCACTTTTTGAACTTAAGGATGATGTAGTGCAGTGTATTATACACATAACGATCTAAGCAATTTAAATATTCTCCGCAGCGAAATTATTAATTGACACCATCAATAAACGCGCGAAAAAATGTAATATCGGGTAGGTACCTATTATAATGAACGTTGGAAAATCGTCGGCGTACCGTTTATGCGACGGCGACGCGTATTTTGTGCGCGCATAATTGATTGTGAATACTTATAAATAATATATTTCAAACGTGAGATTTATTGTTTTCAAAATATTTTTACTGTATGTACACGGTACACTCGGCTTCGTCGTCGGCGATAAAACCAACCGTGGGTACCAGCTGTTAATAAATCCGTATAATATGAAATGTGTTTGACGAAGAAATACGTATAAATATGCATCCGCGATGAGTAAGACTAAAAATTGTCATAGTCCGCGTAGGTCGAAACTGGTTTAAGAGAGTTGCATTATATTAGTGCCGCGGAGGCTTGTGAAGGCGTATGGGGGGACCACCTCTTCAATTCACGGAGCTAGCGTTCGACGAGGTTCTCCTATGCCCGCAGTAGTCAAATAACACTGTACCCATTCGTTCTGTTGTTACTAGTTGTTGTTGTTTTTTTTTTTTCGTTTTCTTTTTTCAAATGTGCGATCGTTAACGTGCGCCGGTATTTATTTATTTTTTTCGTTGTTCGTGCAATACAACCTATATTTATTAATTTCCTTTTTTTTTCTTTTCTTAATAAGTAACTAAAAATTGAACAAAATGTTCAAGTCCACAAAAAAGACTAAAGACCCCACAAAAAAACGAACTGTCGACGAGACTGCTAAGGTAAGTGATAAGACTATTATTAAGGACGGCCGCGGCAGTGGTTCGATGGAAGTCCCGAAACAGATGTTCAGCAGCAAAGTCGCAAACGAACAGCCGTCGAATACGAGCGGTAAAGGTCGCAGTTCCACTCCGCAGACATCGAAAAGGACGCTAGTCAAAGGCGTTGTTACCAAACAAGCGGCCGAAGCCGTTTCCTCTTCTTCTATTTCGAAATCGTTGAGCTCGTCGTCCATAACCAAAACCACTACTGGCAAAAGCGTGAGGACAATCACTACCGTCGACCAAGACGGCAACGTGCACACGACCGTGGAGACGGTAGACGATGTCCCGCAGTCGACCACGGAGACTTCTGTCGAAGAATCGAACACCGCCGATTCTTCCGCCGGGTACGCCGAGTACGTGGACAGGTCGTCCTACGACGTCACCTCAGAATCGCGCGGAGCATTGAATTCTCCGTCGAACATTTTAACTTCGTCGCGGAACGCGTACACGGACGAGATAGACACGTCGTCGACGGTCAATCAATCGGTGTCCACCGAATCCAAGTACAATGTCGTCACTTCGCAGAGCAGTTCCGAGTCAAGACAGGTACTGGACACGAGGGACACGGCTGAGCGCGAGAACACCGTGAAGTTGGTGCAGGGAAAATTGGTCAAATCGATAAACGACGGAACGCGGGACATCACGAATCGTCCGTCTCAGCACAGCCGTGGCGGAAAAGATAATTTCAGAGGTGACGAAGTACGAAGTACTAGCACTAGTGACCTGCAGCATCAAATCGATAGCGAGTCTACTGACGTTGACCGTTCGTCAAGCACTGTGACGCAAACAAATGACTTTGAGACGAAATCGTCCAATACGCGGGACCACCACGGACATAATATCAATTCGAGAGAAAATGTCGACGGTCAGGAAACAAGTTCGGGCTTAACGGTTAAAATGGTCGGTGGTAAATTGATAAGGCAATTTAATACGCCGTCGAACGCTAAACAATCGTTCGATGGTGTTTCGAGTACTAGGCAAGACGCCGATTTTATTAATAACCAACACCAATATAATGATAATATTGTAAAAAGTTCATTCGAGTCAAACATAATCGACCGGAGCGCGGCGTCTGCTGGTGATTCAAACGATTACAGTTCCGAAATGTTCATAACGCAAAAATACATTCCGATATTTTCACGGTCGAACCAAGAGGTCGATAAAATCACACTGTCGGGTTATGAAAACTCGACGCGGGACTTTGACGAATCAAAAAATATCGTAGACAAAAGACAACAACAAAACACCGTGTACAATACGACGAATAAGGAAAACGTTGAAAACGAAGGATCGACGGTACGTATGGTCGGTGGAAAATTGATAAGATCGTTCAAAGAACCAATCACGTCCAAGACAAACGAGTACGATGTTTCTTCTTCGAGTAATATTTTAACAAGTGATAGTTCGTCCGCGGATTATTCTAATACGACATCGTTTGTGTCGAATGAACAAACTTCGTTCTCCAGTTCATTAGAAGAAACAAATAGATCGAATTTAAATACGTCAAATACGTTTCATCAAAACACAAATCAAGGAAACAAACAAAAAAATAAAAACCAACTTAATTACAATAAAGATACGTCCACGTCTAAAACAACCGCCGACGAAGATGGGTCGTCTGTGCGCATGGTTGGTGGAAAATTAATTAAATCGTTTAAAGAACCGTCATCTCAGAAAATTGTTTACGACGTTTCTGATTCCCGTAATCTATCAACTAATGATAATTCATCGAATGATATCACAACGTCTACGTCATTCATTACTAATGAACAAACTTCGTACTCGAATTTAATGGAAGGAACGGATCAATCGAATTCAAAAACGTCAAACACGCACAAGTCTGACTATCGAATTACAGATCAACCTGATAAACTTATAACCACGAAAAGTCGGGAAACCAAGAAGGATACGTTTAAAAATCAAACTACTACAGGCGATGTTGATGAGGAAGGACTTTCTGTACGCATGGTCGGTGGAAAATTGATAAAATCATTTAAAGAACCGACACCAACGAAAAGGAGTCAAGTTGACCTTTTGAAATCGAATAAGATAACAAGCGACATTTCGTCAAGTGATATTTCATCAAGTGATGTGACAGCTTCGTCATCTTTCATTACAAATGAACAGACGTCATTCTCAAGTTCATTTGGAGAAACGGATCACTTGAATTCGAAAACATCAAATACTTCCAATATTGTTCACTCAACATCAGGTCAATCAAACGAATCGAATAACACAAAACAATTAGATGGCAAAAAAAATCAATCTAATTCCCAAACAAAATTCGGTAACGTTGACGAAGAAGGCCTCTCCGTACGTATGGTGGGTGGAAAACTAATAAAATCATTCAAAGAGCCAACTCCGACCAAGAAAAATCAATTAGACATTTCGAAGTCAAGTGATATAACAACAGGTGATATTTCGTCGAGTGATTTTACAACTTCAACATCATATACTACAAATGAACAAACTTTGTTTTCAAACTCATTTGGAGAGACGGACAAATCAAACTCAAAAACTTCAAATGCTGTACATCGTACCAGAGATCAACCTGACGACCAAACTAATAAGTTTAAAACCCGAACAACTATTGATAATGTAGTCGACGAAGAAGGCCTTTCCGTCCGTGTGGTGGGCGGAAAATTAATAAAATCGTTCAACGAACCAAGTCCAACAAAGAAAAATCAAATCGACGTTTCGCAGTTAAGTAACATAATCAGTGATATTTCGTCAAGTGATACTCAAGCTACATCATCATATACAACGAATAAACAAACATCGTTTTCGACATCGTTCGAAGATAGAGATGAATCGAATTCGAAAACTTCAAATAATTCCAATACTGTTTATAGAACTACAAAGCGATCAGACGAACTCAAAAATAAAAATCAACCTGATGGCAAAAAGTTTGAATCAAAGACTTCTAAAAAGATAGGTACTGTTGACGAAGAAGGTCTGTCTGTACGTATGGTAGGTGGAAAATTACTAAAATCATTCAAAGAACCTACCCCAACAAAGAAAAATAATGTTGACATTTCCAGATCAAGTAACATAACATCTAGTGATATTTCATCAAGCGATGTGAACACTTCATCGTCGTTTACTACCAATGAACAGACATCATTTTCGAGTTCTCTCGGAGAAGTAGATCAATCGAATACCAAAACGTCGAAAACATCAAACGTTGTTACTAAAATTACAGATCGACCAGATGAAACGAAAAACAAGAGACAGCCGGACGGTAAAAAGAACAAGCCCAGTAACCAGACAACTGTAAAAAACGTTGACGAAGAAGGTCTGTCTGTACGTATGGTGGGCGGGAAATTAATAAAATCGTTTAAGGAGCCAACTCCTACAAAGAAAAATCAAATTGACGTTTCGGAGTTAAGTAATATAATCAGTGATATTTCGTCAAGTGATATTCAAACTTCATTTACAACGAATGAACAAACATCGTTTTCGAGTTCATTTGGTGATAGAGACGAGTCGAATTCAAAAACGTATAATAATTCCAATATTATTTATAAAACTACATACGGACCAGATGAACCGAAAAACAAAAAACAACCGGATGGCAAAAGAGATGAGCCGAAAACTTCTAAAAACGTGGACGAAGAAGGCCTTTCCGTGCGTATGGTAGGTGGAAAATTACTAAAATCCTTTAAAGAACCTACTCCAACGAAGAAAAATAATATAGACATTTCGAGGTCAAGTAATATAACGTCCAGTGATGTTTCATCGACTGATGTGAACACTTCATCGTCGTTTACTACAAACGAACAAACTTCATTTTCGAGTTCTTTCGGAGAAACGGACAATTTGAATTCAAAAACGTCAAATACTGTACAAAAAGTTACGGATCGACCAGATCAAACGAAAAATAATAAACAGCCAGACGGTAATAAAAACAAACCATATAGCCAAACAACCGTTGAAACTGTTGACGAAGAAGGCCTCTCTGTTCGTATGGTGGGTGGAAAATTACTAAAATCCTTTAAAGAACCTACTCCAACGAAGAAAAATAATATCGACATTTCGAGGTCAAGTAATATAACGTCCAGTGATGTTTTATCGACTGATGTGAACACTTCATCGTCGTTTACTACAAACGAACAAACTTCATTTTCGAGTTCTTTCGGAGAAACGGACAATTTGGATTCAAAGATGTCAAACACTGTACATAAAGTTACGGATCGACCAGATCAAACGAAAAATAAGAAACAGCCAGACGGTAATAAAAACAAACCATATAGCCAAACAACCGTTGAAACTGTTGACGAAGAAGGTCTCTCTGTTCGTATGGTGGGTGGAAAATTACTAAAATCCTTTAAAGAACCTACTCCAACGAAGAAAAATAATATCGACATTTCGAGGTCAAGTAATATAACGTCCAGTGATGTTTTATCGACTGATGTGAACACTTCATCGTCGTTTACTACAAACGAACAAACTTCATTTTCGAGTTCTTTCGGAGAAACGGACAATTTGGATTCAAAGATGTCAAACACTGTACATAAAGTTACGGATCGACCAGATCAAACGAAAAATAAGAAACAGCCAGACGGTAATAAAAACAAACCATATAGCCAAACAACCGTTGAAACTGTTGACGAAGAAGGCCTCTCTGTTCGTATGGTGGGTGGAAAATTAATAAAATCTTTCAAAGAACCAACTCCAACAAAGAAAAATCAAATAGACGTATCACAGTTAAGCAATATAATCAGTGATATTTCGTCAAGTGATGTTAGAACTTCATCATCATTTACTGCGAATGAACAGAATTCGTTTTCAAGCTCACTCGGCGAAACGGATAAGTCTAATGCGAAAACGTCAAAAACAATCAAGACGGTTCATAAAATCACAGATCGTCCAGACGAAACAAAAAATAAGAGACAGCCCGATGACAAGAAAATCAAGCCGCATAGCCAAACAAATGTTGAAACCGTTGACGAAGAAGGCCTCTCTGTCCGTATGGTGGGTGGAAAATTAATAAAATCTTTTAAAGAACCGACTCCTACTAAAAAAAATAGAATAGATGTTACGAAGTCGAGTAATGTAAACGATATTTCATCGAGTGATGTTACGACCTCAACATCGTTTACTACAAATGAACAAATTTCACACTCGAGTTCATTAGGGGAAACAAATCAGTCAAACTCAAAAACGTACCAAGCCACTAACACTGTTCACAGAGTTACAGACCGTCCAGATGAGCCAAAAAACAAAAAAATGACGGAAGGAAAAAAACACGAGATAAAGACTTCTAAAAAAGTTGATAATGTTGACGAAGAAGGTCTGTCTGTACGCATGGTGGGCGGAAAATTACTAAAAACATTCAAAGAGCCAACTCCTACGAAGAAAAATGTTATTGACGTTTCAAAGTCAAGCAACGTAATGACAAGTGATATTTCTTCAAACGACATTACTAGTTCTACTTCGTATGTAACGAACGAACAAACTTCATATTCCAATTCATTTGGAGAAACTGACCAGTTGAAAACAAACACTTCAAATGCTTCTAGCACGGTTTTTAAAATCACTGAGCGACCCGACAAACCAAAAAACAAAAAACAACCAGACAGCAAAAAAGACGAGCCGAAAAACAATAAACTGCCGGATGGCAAAAAAGATGAACCAAAAAGTTCTAAAAAAGTTGATAATGTCGACGAAGAAGGATTATCTGTACGCATGGTGGGTGGAAAATTACTTAAAACGTTCAAAGAACCAACTTCTACTAAGAAAAATATTACTGACGTTTCCAAGTTGAGTAATGTTACGACTAGTGATATTTCATCGAGTGATATTACAACCTCAACATCGTTTACTACAAATGAACAAACTTCATACTCCAATTCATTTGGAGAAACTGACCAATTGAATGCAAAAACTTCAAATGTCTCTAGCACTGTTTTTCAAACAACTGATCGACCTGATGAACCAAAAAACAAAAACCAGCCAGACGGCAAAAAAGACGAGCCAAAAAACAAAAAACTGCCGGATAGCAAAAAAGATGAGCCAAAAAGTTCTAAAAAAGTTGATAATGTCGACGAAGAAGGTTTATCTGTACGTATGGTGGGTGGAAAATTACTTAAAACATTCAAAGAGCCAACTCCTACAAAGAAAAATATTACTGACGTTTCCAAGTCGAGTAATGTTACGACTAGTGATATTTCATCGAATGATATTATAACCTCAACATCGTTTATTACAAATGAACAAACTTCATACTCCAATTCATTTGGAGAAACTGACCAATTGAATACAAAAACTTCAAATGTCTCTAGCACTGTTTTTCAAACAACTGATCGACCTGATGAACCAAAAAACAAAAAACAGCCAGACGGCAAAAAAGACGAGCCAAAAAACAAAAAACTGCCGGATAGCAAAAAAGATGAGCGAAAAAGTTCTAAAAAAGATGATAATGTCGACGAAGAAGGTTTATCTGTACGTATGGTGGGTGGAAAATTACTTAAAACGTTCAAAGAGCCAACTCCTACAAAGAAAAATATTACTGACGTTTCCAAGTCAAGTAATGTTACGACTAGTGATATTTCATCGAGTGATATTACAACCTCAACATCGTTTACTACGAATGAACAAATTTCGTATTCGAGTTCTTTCGGAGAAACAGATCAGTCGAACTCAAAAACGTCAAAAACCAGTAACACTGTTCACAGAGTCACAGACCGTCCGGATGAACCGAAAAATAAGAAACAACCAGACGGCAAGCAAAATAAGCCCAAAACACTAACGAATGTTGATAATGTTGACGAAGAAGGCCTCTCCGTACGCATGGTCGGCGGAAAGTTAATTAAAACTTTCAAAGAGCCATCTCAGAAGATTACAAAAAGTACATCGAAAACCAACGCTGTGACAACTACTTCGAATACAGACCGTACAAGTATAAATGATGATACCACCTCGGACATTTTAAACAGAACTTACACCGTTGACGACTCTTATCAATCGTCAGATAACAGAGTTATTAAGTCCGTCGAGACCAAAAAGGATAACAGCGTGACAATGGTCGGTGGGAAATTAATCAAAAATTTCAAAGAACCCGAGAGAAAACCGCGTAAGCCAAAAACGGACGTCTTGAACAGAACCACCTCAGATGTTACGAAGTTTGACAATGATTACAGCACTACTTCGGTGAACGATTCAAAAACAACACATGAAGTATTTTACGACGTGTCCGAAGAATCGTACATAGAATCCCGTGAGTTTTCGGAACAATCTGTCGTGCAAGGCTTTCAAGTGACGTCGAACACATCCGAGTATTATCCCGAAAGGCCGTCCAGAACTAGGGACGTTAAAAACTCAAGTGTTGTTCAGGACTTTACTGACTTTGTGTCCGTCTCGAACCACGCAGAAGTGACGGAAAATAGAACCTTCAACGAAGCTGTGTTCGAAAGGTCGGTCGTCAAAGGAATAACCGAAAATTACGAAAATCGTGTGTCTTCGTCGAAAAAAGTCCAAGAAACAAATATTGACAAAAAGACGAAAAAGCAGCTGAAGGAGCCTACCCAAACCAACAAGGAACAATGCATTTGCGAAATTTGTACTTGTGGGTGAGTTTGAAATAGCAGTTAATTTAATAATATTATGTAGAATGTAATCTATATAGTTTGGTTAAAAATAATAATGTCTAACTCGAAGTATGAATTGGAAAAAATGGTTTAAAAAATAAAAAAATGATAGTATCAACAAATAAAACAGTATATTCAAAATCTTATAGTTAATAAGATTTTAATTTATTGTAAAAACTAGTATGTATACGTATTTTTAACATTAACAAAAAATTAATGTGATAAAATTATTTTCATGACACAAATTGCACTTTTATTAGTAATTTGTAATTGCCATATTATAGGTACCTATAATATTTTAATACGTTTTCTCAGTCATTGAGAAATACTTACTTACCATTGGACGTGTTTCAATTTAATAATAATAATTTGGGTAATAAAATAATAAATAATTACCCTTTATAAACCTAATGGAATAGAGCCAACATCGTAATTACTCGAACAAGTTTTCTTTAGTTTAATAATGTTAGAAATGGATGAATATTAAAACAAGTACATTTATTTTAATATTTCAGACTTATTGCGCTAACCTACATCATACATGGTAAATAAATGGTATACACGTATATTTATTTGTTGACATAATATAAGAACTACAATAGGCGCTAACCTGAAACAAAACAAAAATAAAAGAATTCGGTTGACTTGAATAATTCATAATATTTTGTGTACATTGTTCAACATTGAAAAAATTAACATTTACGCTTTGAATACCAATGAAGTTATAGAATAAAGGAAAAAATATAAATTTTGTTTAATTCAAATCGGCAATCATAAGGTTATTACATTTTCGTGAACAAATATTTAATATTACGTTATTGTATTTTCTAATGCATTTGGAGGGAATATTTTTTATT
Source organism: Periphyllus acericola (assembly GCA_949715065.1). Lineage (NCBI taxonomy): Eukaryota > Metazoa > Arthropoda > Insecta > Hemiptera > Aphididae > Periphyllus > Periphyllus acericola. The sequence continues at coordinate 30,355,136 of OX454268.1, forward strand.
CAACATTCGTCAGGTGAGTTTGGCCCATCTCGTCGCGTTCTCGGCTTATTCATTAGATAGGTCTACAATAAACCATACTCTCTATAATGAACGAGTATTTTTTGGTTTTTGGTCGCATACGCGCACACACGTGGTAAAATGTTTCGTGTAAAACAAATTGTATATTTACGATATGCTTACTGCGGGGCACTGGCACCGGCTACCATCACGATCTCGAAATAGTAGTAGAGGCTTTAAATTGATATTAGTCATTAGCGTATGTTAACTTGGGACAATTAAGACATTTGACGAAGCGACATGTGTGCCCGTGAACTAATGGCTTTTTTAATTTAATTTTCTGTTTATTATTTTCGGCACCTTTTAATTATTTTACGTATGCATTTAGTTTTGCCCGAAACCAGTGAAATAAAAAGAACAGCGCGCAGGGTCCTTGAAAACAATCACTATTGTAAATTGTTTCACGTTTGTTAGTGACTAAGCGACCATTTGGTACATTCTATAGAACCGAGAAATGCTATTTTCGTAATCCCCTCGAGTGCTGACGCGCGGATTTTCAAGTCTCACGGGACTGAGATAAATAAGATCGAAAAAACTTAGGCTACTCGCTATATATTATACGATAAAACAATTCTATTTCAACAGCACTTTTGTTAACGTCACAATGGACAGTATTGTTTTTGAAGTATTCGCTCTTTTCTATTTTTTATAATAAAAAATGCATTTTATTTATTTTCGACGCAGAACAAACGCGAATATAAAATATATAGTATAAAGACATTATTAGTGGTTTAATTCCAAATGCAAGGCATTCGAAATTTTCCAGCTATTATTAGTTTTTTGTTTGCACAAAGTTTCGTTTATGAAACGAAACAATCAAGTTACTGTAAATCGAGTTGACATTATATTTTCATATCAGACATGAGGTGGCAATCTCCAGCAGCCACATTTATTCGTGATAGGTTTGTGTTGTATGTACATTGAGTATTGATACATTTTTTACCCGTCGCCTCGCGTAAATTCAATCCGCGTTCGTCACGTGACCGGAGCAAATATTTTACCCTCCGTCCGTTAATTCGGAAACGTACACAGTACGTAAATATCTGAGCACTATTGATGGGTGCACAATGGGAGAAATTGGAGCGCCGCGGTAAAACATTTTTATGATTATTAAAATATTTATGCCACATAGAGAACCGACCGCGACGCGTGCACGATGATTTATACGGGACGGACGTTGCGGTGGGATCACGAAAAAACGTGTTCGTATACGTTTGACGCGCAATCGCGTAAGATGATCTACATAATATACAAATCGTTTGTATATACTTCTCCGCTCACACTTCAGGAAATTCTATAACCGCCTTCACTAGGTCTTTCAATCGGCGGCCAACACGACTGTTGTTACCTACATATTGTATCATTCAAATGTGCATTGCTCCGCCTGCAGACTTGCTGTTTGGCCCTTCCGCGCCGCTACGTATTACGCGTACCCGTCCTCGGGCATCCCGTGTAACCGTCGTCGAACTGCGTTATATAGTTTATATTTAAATTAGTGACGCGTTCATAATAGCACGGTAATTATACGCGGGCCGTTCGCTATGCGCTAGCCCTCTTCCGGCCGCACATATGTAATATCGTAGGATTTGCCGCATTGTGTGTGCGCGTGTGTGTATATTGTGTTTTTGTGTACACTTACCGTAATACCTGTTATCCGCACGGATAGTACCTATGTACACCTATATACGCAGTGGCAACGAACGGCGTTACGGGTGAGGTCGGGTATACTTATACACGTCCGTCGATCGAAATCTTTATTAGGATGGAAAAAAAAAATGATAATCACAATAAAAAATGAAAAACAATGGCCAAACGAATTCGCGTTGACGACGTTTCGTGTACGGCGCGTGCAGGTATTACAGGCGGTATAGTTTTTATTATAATGTTATGTGTACAATACAAATACGGTCTTATACGGTTACCACGTAAATAGTTACGTCATAGCGTGTGTGCGTGCTCGTTCGCGCACGAAAGAAAGTCGACGGGCACCGTTCGTCGAACAGAGTCGCCTTCGCCACCCCCCCGTGGTTCGTTAGTTAATTTCTCGTGCCTCACACAACACGTCGATTCGGCGTTGTCGATCCCTCGGACGTCTAGCGCATAATTAAGCGACGATTAAGTTGCAGACGACCACGACGATGTTTCGGGGATAGGAACGCGACGACGACGACGACGAGGATATTTTCACGTCGGACGCGGACCAGTTTGACAACATCGGAGCCGCCGCTTGTGCGCTTGGTCGGGACGTTAAACTATTTTTTTTACTGCACACGATAATAATAATAATAATAATACTTATCCGGTCTGATGCTATACACAAACAGAATATACTCTGTTAGAGTGTTACAAATTCACAATAACAATGAGTTTGGGTTCGTAAATCCAATGTTTTCGCGCTCGTGTCGGCTGGTACTATCGATAACGCCAAAACCGAACGAGACCGTGTTCTGTACAATAATATAATACCGGTTTGAATCACACACACACACACACACACACGTTGTATATCAATGCGTTTGCACGTTTTTACAACCTATTATTATTATTGCTGAGACCAAACGGGCGGATGTAAGCGTTTTCGTAACGAGATAGGTTATTACTTGTTACAGTGTTTATTACAACATGTATAATCATAACCGCTGAAACTATCGATTAGCCCGAGCCGAGCCGGTGTCTGGACTGCAGAAGAAACAGTTTTCGGTGTACACCAGTTCAGGTTGCACGGGCCAGACGTCATGCGCTTCTCTCTTCCCGGTGCTCTCGTGTGTAATGCCCCGAGGAACTATAAACTATTTTAAAAGAATACCTGCGCCGGCGAGCGTGTGTCGACTATTATATTTTTAGCACGTTCCTACGTAATTCCAACGCTGTGTGCACTGTGGTACTGTTCCACACGTACAACACGAACTTATCAATATAAACGCGAGTATGTGTTATTAAAAAATACTTCAGACGAAACACGTAAATTATTGTCAACAGTATAATGTGCGGCAACGTTGCGTATCACGAGGAATGTCTATAACAAGTTTACAATGATTTAATTTAACTCTCGTTCGGATGCCACTAGGTCAACCCAATAAACTTACCCACCGAAAAAGTGTGTATACACTATACATATACAGCCGAGTAAGTGTAATAAAACGTACCGATTGAATAATTCGTTTACAATCGAAAATTTAACGGCGTGTAAAAATGTGTTTTGATATTATTCGAATGACCTTGATTGTTATAGGTGACCGAAAATTAAATTTTCCTTTGCAGGTGTACTCGTAGTGTACACATACGTTTTGTACGATAAAAACCCTACATTGAAATCGTCCGTTCAATAACGTTGTTTTCACTGCGGTAAACAATTTGTTTTTTTTTCTTTTATTATTCCTAATAAAACCCTACATCAGCTGAAAATTATAGCGTGTTGCAATTAGGAGTTGCTTCACGTGAACAGGACGTGTGTACAGTGGTATACACCGTTTGGCGTGCAATACGTGTGTTCGTGCTGCATCATAGTTCGTATGATTATCGATTTTGAAACAATCGTATGTGCTGTTTAGTCGAAAAATATACCGCCCATATTGTAATGTTTTTTTTTCGTACAGCGCCGACATGTGTCAACCGCGTGACCGGTCAAGTGACTGCGCTTGTTCCCGTCGCGTCGCGTTCCTCCTTCGGCGTTTGCGCAGGACATTATCCTGTTCGCGGAAAACGCGCCGTAAGCCGCGTACAATCGCGAAACTCTCTGTATACGTGTACAATGTATACGTACACGGTGGTGGTGACACGGGTATAATATATTATCGTACCTACGTCGTGTATTACTGGAAACGGTCTGTTTTCGATCGATTACCGGCGCCACGCGTTACGATAAAATGTACTGTCGAAGGTGTAGTCATCGCATGTATAAATATACGTACGCGAGAAACCGGCCTCCGAGTATCTACATATAGTTCCTTTTATGGTTCGCACAATTGACTCGCAGTCCGAGGTCAACCCTTTCTGCTGGGTGTTTGTACACGCGTACCTATCTATCGTTTATTTGTCGTTCCCACTTATGTGTGCGTGCGCTGGCAGCGCAGCGATGGCGAAGACTCCGCCGTCGGACGGGGGCAAGAGGAACCTCCTATATATGTGCACAGGGAACTGCTTTCTAACTTTTTTTTTTTTTTTTCTTTCTTCACCGCCGCAATAAAAGAATATCTCGTCGATTTTTTCGACTCCGTGCCGTCAGCCGCGTACGGATACTTTCAGTTCGCTATATACATACACATAATGATAATAATAAGCGCTTTCACGTGATATTATGTGTTCTCTTTATTTAAAATACAATTTGTTTCCGCTCGCCGTTCAGGTCGGCTTTTATCCGTACATATATAGCTGTTAGGTATACGTTTGACTTTCATGTAGATATCCTACATTGGATATTTCCTGTTGCACAACAGTTTCTTACGATACATTATTAACACGGCCACGTATATATTATACATTTACAACGGTACCGTGTGGGTTTTACAACAATGATACGGTTGCAGACGACGACTCGCTGTAGACTATAAATACCATCATCATGATCATACACTTAATGAAAACGATCCTTACACGGGGAGCATTAACGCGCGTTTCAACGACAATATACGCTTGCATACGGTCCAAATATTTAGGTGTTCATATAGTTCTGTCGTACACTGTTGAATACTTCTTCCGCGCCGTTTAAGAACAATAATATTGTTAGAACAAGAATGTGTCACTAACTTTATAACACTAATTTTCTGGTATCAAATGCAGTTCGGCACAAACATGAAATATTTCATGCAACTATTTATACGCGTGTAATTTTCGAAGGGTTAGAATATTTCATAACGTTCCTTTGGTTGAACGGAGATTTAACACAGTTTGGATGTATATACTTAGGTTCCATGGAGAAATACGTTCAAAACGGAGAACGTGCTATTTAAAATAAATAAAATACACGAGATAATGCTGATAGTTCAAGATTGCTGTTTTTTCATTACTATTTTTTATTTTTTATGATCGATAAACCCATTCAGTATGAAAACGGTAGGTATACGTAAAATCATGCAGACGATATAAAACCCACCCAGAGGCTAAATGAATAAATCAAGAGTTGCTATATTCGCATGTTATGTTGCAAAAAGAGTAGGGGCAGAGACAAATTGTGTTTGTGAGCTGTAAAAAAGTTATTTAATTTTTTCATTGCAGATTTGATAAATTATGTACACGTTTCTTTGCGACCTATATGAATATTTCATTATTGAAAAACTAATTTGTTGAAAACACAACGCGCGCATTTGGTAAAATATATTGTAGTTTTGCGATTAGCACGCGAAAATCGTATTACACGTAATTATCGTCGTATAAATACAGAGTTTAATATTTTCATAAAGAAAAAAGTAAAGATTGATTTAAAATAATTGCGTTCGTCGTATATGACGTACACTTCACAATGCACTTTGCCAATTTATTTATTTGTTTATCCGTACGACCGTACACACCTCGTCACCACGTCGCGGCTGTATTGTTATTAAACTATTATTATACGCGTGCTAAAATTGATGACCCTTTCTTTCTCTTATGAAAACATCCGCAGCGCATTCTTTTAAACGCACACGCCCAGCGAGAATGTGAACTTACAGTCTTATTATACATCATTATTGCACCGCATAAGATTATTACGTTTAGGTTCGTACGGACCGAGACATATTTTCGCACCGCACAGAAACTATATGCGATTGCAGTGACGGACTGCGCTTTTTTTTCTCTCTGGTATTTCCGCGAGACGTAAAACTAAAAAAATACGCTTACAACGTTTTAAAACTCGGTACGCGTAAAATATTTGTTTTAGTTTTTTTCGCGTTTGTTATTTTCCTTACGGTCACATTGGCGCGTACATCATTATATTTTACTCTTGTTCGCTATATACCGTCGTGTACACGCCACCGCATTCGAAGGAATCATAATGTGTACAACATATTATAGTGATTTGTTGCGTGGAACAATAATATTCGGCCCAATTCTAATTGTTCTTCGGTGCATTTTTGATTTCATTGTTATATAAAAAACAAAAAATGCAATGTCCTAAGTTTACTAATAGTGCCCACAGTGTGCCCTTGATGGTGTGTTGACTGCAGTGTGTTGGTCACGGACAATTAAGTTACAAACTGAAATGCGTTATGTACAATATAATACGTACATAGTATAATGCGTGTGTAGAGGTACCACTCCGATCGTACGAATAACAATGCACGTATTATGCGCGTAGCACACACCGTATAGTGTTATCGAAAAATCAGCCTCGAGTTCTTGATACATTTTTTGTCGGCATCAGACCACCTTACGCAACGATAGCCGGCCAAGGTACATAAATATGCTGTTATTGTTACAGGCAATAATACCGAGAACTGTCGCTGTCACGTGTAATAATTGTACACCGAGGATTATCAATAAATATTCCGTGTACTCGACGGTGGCTAAATATTAAATTATAATATAATATAAAATTACAACGTTAATCGGTGGGACACTATATGTATTTTTGCAATTATTTTCATAGCGATACGAGCGCGCGTTTTTCATTGACGTTTAACACGATCGCGCACGATTCGGAATGCGGCGTTGTCGACTATTCTCCAACAACTCAATCCCGCGATGCTTAAGCCTACACGCTCTCAACACCCGGGGTCTCGGTAACAATATTATTGCGTTTGAAGCAAGTTAAAAATCGATTTCGCACTTTTTTTTCTCTCGCCAATAACCTTAGATTACCGACACTAACGGTAAATGTTGTTTGCAAACTGTACAATGCGTAATATTATAATGTAATAATTATAAATCAATTGACAATGTACACATCCTGCGGAAAGAATATTATCGTAAATTCATAACAGTCGTGCGGAATCGTTTTAGATAAATCTGAAAACTCATATGATATTATGTTTCATCAACTCGGCGAATCGTGTAAGACTTACATCGTAAAGTGAATCGTGCGAAATCCCCGAACAGCCGTATAATGATTCCGGGGGGGTTATTCGAGCATTCTTAACGGGCGTTTATCGAACCGTGTTCCGATTTATAGATAAATATACTATGTAAATTATGAACGTATATTTATTGTTTAAATGACCGGCGTAAATAATAATGAAAAAATAAAAAACAAAAAATACAGAAAGAAATTATTAAGCCGGCATAATTATATATACGTGTCGTAATTTTTACCGCGTGACAAATTATTATAGTCATCACAAAAGGAATTAAATGTATGTCAGTGCGAACGAGAATGTTTGCCGTCGTCGAGTGCCCGGTTATTTAATAAATTTCTTGACATATTTATCATGGCGATATGAAATCATACTTGATGACTATGTACAGGTTCCGCGATCGAGGTTTTACCTAACTGTACAACTGGAAACCGATTTATTAGTATTCATTTGTCGTTTTGTACTCGTAAAACATATCGAACGTTCGTGCAAACGGCGTACGCCTACCTTTTTTTAATTTCTAATCGCGGCACACGCAGATGTTCGACTTGTACGCGCGTAAAAATTAAAAATAACACGCCGCGATAGAGAGAGAGAGAGAGAGAGAATGTTAATTGTACGAGCAAACGTGTTTTTGTTTTATTATACGTATAGGTACACACATAATATTATGATGGTACAATAATATTTATATTATATACGCGCGGCACGGTGTACGTATATAATACCTCCTATGTGACGCGCGAATAAACGTCGTGAATCCATTAAACTTGCGCATGAGCGATTTGAATATTAAATCGTTAACACCTATATAACCTAACCGACAAAGAAAATATTGCGATGCGCATGTCTTCACAACGGTACGGTAAAATACTTCTTTTTAAAATTTAATGTTTGCGATTTGTTTGAATATAAACACGGTTGACAAATCGAAATCGTTTTGCGCGGTTATCGGGATGTCGGAGCACGCCGTATATTTTGTATGTCTTTCGACCAATAAGAGAAAGATTAGTTTTCAAGTGCCTACCGATGTCCGATTTCGATTTTGAGTGTACGAATTAACTCATCGTTTCCTGTTCTAGGTTATGCGGGAAAAACTTTTTAAAATAATAACCAAATCCTTTTAAATATACAGTCCTGTACGAGTAGCTTATTACAAATTATTAACCGTTTCTAAAATAATGTCGATATGAATAAAACATAAAACAAATTTTTGAATATTCAACACAAGTTCCCGATTGTCATCGTTCACGTTAAACGTATCACGTCGTTAAGACTCCATAAAACAATCCGTGAGTACGCGTATGTATACCGACGGTGTGTAGCGAAATTTTTGTTTTGAACTTTTAAGATCCGACCGGTCGATAGCTGGCAGCAGTTGTCATTAGTTTTCTTCCGCTCCGATGCATATCTAACTCGATAATGTTATAATACGTTTCGCACTACGATGATTAAGTCGAGATCACCGTCGTGTATTATCATTCGCGTTCGGCCGTCCGGAGTGCGGTGGAAGTTCTTACATGGCATTGTCCCTTTCACTCACTATATGCATACGGCTGTGCGGAAGAAAACGGTCATCATCATTATTCATTTATCGGAGTGAAACCCCGTTCGCTCGTAATTTTATTTTTCCCGTTACCGCAGTTAGTATACCATATGCGACTCCACCCGTGCGGGAGTTAAATTCAATTATGGAAATATACCTCGTCGCCGCCGCAGTTGTAGGTACAGAACGGACGCGATCGGCAGTACGTTATTACGTATTATATCATCATCATCGTTTTGAACAGCGATTCCGAACCGCCACGATCTCGAGTCACGTTCTAATGAGTTCAACGGCACAAATATTATGCATCCGAGAATTGGTCGAATGCGAAAATAAAATACACCGCGACTCGCGGGCTCCGTTAAGAATACACGCGAAAATCCGATTTAAAGTGAATCGAGTGTACACCTACGGCGAGTAAATTATTATACACGTAAAACTACGAGAGTAAAATACGCGTACACGTTTTTATGTTCTTAACACAATAACCGTATTGTTACGCGTAGGTCGCCGAGAAGTAATATACTATACGTGGGCAGTAAATATCGCAGTCCATTATACTATCATCATTATTATCATTATTATGCGTCGATGGGTATACGATTATTTTACTTTTCGTCTCACAACATGATAAATATTAATACAATGGTGGGCACGTAACACACTCGCGTTGGCCGTAATCATTTTTTCGTATTATATTATTTTTCAATATGCAGTTGACAATGTTTCCACAGTGCGCACCCATGTAGTACTCCAATTTTATAAGGTAGCGTTTTTGGTTTTTTTTTTTTTCATTTTCCAAATCATGTATTATATGTTATTTTTCATTATATTTTTGTTACGGCGATGTTATGTAGCTGCAGCCGAACAGCGCTGTAACGTAACACGGTGTTTTAAACACAAACACAATCATCTCGCAAGGTCTAGAACGTGTCAGTGCGATTATGTTTGAGAATAAAAATATTAAAATGACTTGTTCAGCCATATAGCGGCTTCGTGCCGGCTATTGTTTCGCCAAGGCTAAACTAATAACGTTATACTCGCACCGCCTCGCCCACAGTCTTTTTTATTTATTTTTTTAGTTTTTTTATTTATTTTTTTTTTTTATTTTCTCACTCTGGAAACCATCGCGGGTGTCGTTTAGGCGCTACGAACACCGGGACATTTTTCAACTCGCAACAAAAGCGCGTGATCTCCGCTCGTAAAGGCGGTGACCCTAGCAAAATACTATGGTTACACTTATTGCGTGCGTTTGCCGCACTCGAAGTACAACGGTTGTACAGCACCGTATACCTACAGTTGCATTATGCCGTTTTGATCGCGAACAAACGCGATGTTTTCGTTGCGGCCGTCACCTAACAGCATCGGCAAATGTGAGATGTAACACGCGAATCATACATATATATATATACGTATTTAAGTAATATATTCTAATGACTAATGAGTAGCACACGTCGTGTTTGTTGTGCTGCACATCGCCTATTATGGATTTATTGGTATTTTACGTGATGACTGTACGGACAAAAAATTTAACAAAATCATCAATAAATGCGACAATCTATATATGGGTTAAGACTGCAGGTACCTAACGTTTTCAATGCGATATCGTAACAGTAGTTCGCGAGTGACCGTTTAGTTTTGTGTTTTATCGAATGACGTTGAACGTTATTCATCCGCAAGGTTCTAAAATGTCGTGAAGAAATTAATTGTTTTGAAATATTTCGTTTTCACCAAAAATAAATAAAAGATAACATTTTTAATTTAAAACTATAGTAAAAAGTAAAGTTAACACTTACTTATTCAAGTGAATAATGTAATAGTCATAGTATATTATACAAATTATATAATATTTTATAATTACAAACTAGATGTATTTATAACCGGAGGCACTATTATAGATTTATATAACCTTTGTATAATTGCTAGTATTGATATTTGAATTCAAATAAAATACAAATTTTAAATTTTTATAAAAGAATAATTTTTACCATAATTTATAAATTATAGCCTACGTATTACATTTATATATTATTAAAATAATAGTATTATCATAATAATTTATAATTAATAATCGTCAAAGGAAAACCAAAGAATATTTTGAAACAAAATACCTAATGCTTATTTTGTTTAAGTAGATATTTAATACATATTATAACAGTACACTTATACTTCAAAGTTAAAGCTTATAGAATATAACGTAAATAATAGTGATGAGTGATGACTTTGTGAAACATATACCAAAAAATACAAAATTTAGGAAAACATTTTTTTTTTTTTATATTTCAAGGAAGGATGAAAGTTTCAAGTTTCAAGTATTTGAATGTAAAAATTCCACTTGAAATATTTCTTACCCATGAGTCATGACTCATGACCATATGCTTCACCGTTAGTCAATTTTTCTTTTTTCTTTTAAATAACGCAACGTGATTTTATAATATAAAACGTTTAACGAGCCATCGACTGGCATTAATTGCACGACACGTATAGTTATCATTATTAAACCGATATCCGATTTCTGTATAGTATCTGTTAGTAGAGTTTCAGTTTTCAAGTGCAATAATGCGTCGACGTGTTATCGGGGCGACTGATTGTGTTGTTAGTCGTACGTCTTATTATTATGATTTGTGTAACGAGATCCTTCACGGTTAACGAGAACTCCTGAGCAGAACAAATATGTGTAGGGAAACAATACAAGTAGATTTATGGAAACGATTTTGTTCAACCGCGTTAGCGTAATGTATTGGACGTCTGGAGAGCCCATGTCAATCGAAAGCAAACGCATCATGCGGCGACGCACAGCTGTTGTAGTAGATATTGTTACTTCAATCGTAAAACGTTAAAATCGGTCAGTATATTAACTCAGCCAGCGGGACGTATACGCGGACATTGCGCTACTATAAGTAATCAAAGTATCATAATCATGCGAATTCAGAGAATTTAATACCGTAGCGTTTTCCACTTTTGGCGTGACTTGATATTATTTTGATGTGGATATATGTGCATGAAACGCGCGATGAAGGTCTTCGGGTACTTACCAGTTTTTTTGCACGACCGCTTAGTAATGTGTAAACATCATACTGAAAGCCACTCAGTACTTCAAAGGCCATAATCATTCATCATTATGCTTTCAGACATTTAAAATCTTCCAACTTTCGAATTTGATAATTCCTTGTTCAATTAATAATTAGCATCGTTTGTTACGTAAACGATATGGATCGATTTAATTTTGTATTATTATTTCTGTTTTCGTTTCATTCGCATCATTGTAATGAAATAATCGTGTTGAATTAGTTATTTTTACTATTATATAAATTGCTGTTAGCGTAAAGCAGTAAGCACTTCCCCACACAATATGTTACATGTAAGCATATTTTATACATTTTTATTGCTCATTCGATTTTATTATTATTTGATAAATAAAAATAAAAAGGGCAGTGTAGCGTATTAAAAATGGACGTTCCATGGAAAATCAATACCATACATAGTATGTCCAACATATTTAATAATAAATAACGCAAAAAGTGGTGTGGGTGAAATTGGATTTCCCGAGGGGACGAACGGCTTTGATACGGGTTTTTTTTGTAGCTGTAAATAAAAGTATATTACTAATGTGCACCTACAGTTAAATCCAACGGATAAAATAAGAGCAAACGATTCGTTACCGTTATATTAATGATGCGCAACAGCACTATAATTATAATAATGAAGATTTATGTTTTTAAAATAAAAATAGAATCGACTGAATAAAAAATGATCATGTACTATTTTCGTGAATAAAAATTAGATTTTCTTTGTGACCATTAATAACGCTGTGAAACTTTTCGGTTTGATATTGAATTTAATAGTTTTCTATTGATAATAAAAAAAAAAACTCGCAGTAAACACCGGTGTTTGCCTATATTATATAGCGCGTACAATGGGTGCAAGTGGTTCAGTGCCCTATTGATTAGTCCGAATGCAAATCCGAAAACGCATTGCCACGTTTTACACTACGGTGCCAAGAATGTTCACGTATAGTTTACGAATACGCACGCAACTTGAAATATATTTCATTCTTACTTCGAGTTACCTAGCGTTATTTCTTTCGTTGGAAATTAATGCAAACTTTTTTCTACGTTGATCTGTAGTGTAATATAAAATTATTAAAGGTTTTTTTTTTATTTTTACATTTAAAGTCGCCATCGATGTACGCATACGCCTGGAACAGATGGGTCTCCACTAGTTTATGAGCCTACTTCATCTGTACCGAGTATATCGAGGACTAAAGAAGAATATCAGCCTATACCTTTTGATCGCGTCGAGAGGCCAAGTTTGCAGAGACTTAACACGGAACTAACTCTTAACGAAGGAACAATTGAAGGTATTACGGCTTATAGATCTGAGTTCGAGGAGAAACATGCAGAACGCCAAGTCCGGTAAGAATAATTAATTAATAACTATTTTAAACTTTCAACGAAATTAAAATGAATTCTAAATTTAAAATTTAAAATTTAAATGAATGAAATAAAACTCTTAATATTATTTTATGTTTTTAAATAGATATAAAATGGTTGATCAACTTCATTTGGAGGGTGAATATACTCCACAGAGAAAACAAGAATATGCTGGACTTCCTGGCGATCGATATTCGCCACGTAAGCCACAGGATAACTTAAGACCAGAAGGCGATTTCGAAAGACCTACCCGCGAAAAAGTGATGCCAGCGGAACGGCCAAAAGCGATAAAGCCGAGTGATAACTTGAAACCAGAAGGAGATTTCGAAAGGCCGACACCTTCGAAATATGGACCTGGTGAGAGAGCACCGATAGTGAAACATCCTGACAATTTGAAACCGGAGGGCGATTTTGATAGGCCAACAAAATCGAAAGCAGAACCGGGTGAGCGTCCTAAGCCATTTAAGCCTAGTGACAATTTACGACCAGAAGGAGATTTTGAAAGGCCGGCACCTTCGAAATATGGACCGGGCGAGAGAGCACCAATAGTAAAACATCCTGAAAATTTAAAACCTGAGGGCGATTTCGAAAGGCCAACACCTTCGAAATACGGTCCGGGCGAGAGAGCACCGATAGTAAAACATCCTGACAATTTGAAACCGGAGGGCGATTTTGATAGACCGATTAAATCGAAAGCAGAACCAGGTGAGCGTCCAAAACCGTTCAAGCCTAGTGACAATTTAAAACCAGAGGGAGATTTTGAAAGGCCGACACCATCGAAATATGGACCGGGTGAGAGAGCACCGATAGTAAAACATCCTGACAATTTAAAACCTGAGGGCGATTTTGAAAGGCCGACTCCCACAAAAGTACAGCCATCGGATCGCCCAAAACCAATAAAACCAAAGGATAATTTACGACCAGAGGGTGAGTTTGACCGACCTGTACAATCTCAATATGGACCAGGCGACCGCGCGCCAATAGTAAAACATCCTGACAATTTAAAACCCGAAGGCGATTTTGATAGACCCAAACCTAATAAATATGCACCTGGTGATCGTGCTCCAATAGTAAAACATCCTGACAATTTAAGACCTGAAGGAGATTTTGAAAGACCAGAACAGCCTAAAGCACCGAAAAGAGGAGATCGTGCACCTATTAAGAAGCCTGATGATAATTTACGACCCGAGGGCGAATTCTACGGGGAACGAACAGTAACCAAAGTTGTAAAAGGAGAAAGAGCTGAAATCCGAAGGCACGAAGACCAACTAGTTATAGGTGGAGAATTTACAGGTAAATTTATTTATTTTATACATTTGCCTCTAGCATGTTAAATAATTACAGTTTAATAAAAAAAATAACTTGTTAGATGTTTTAAACCTATTATAAATCTAAAACATAATTTCCAATAAATATCATAATAATTTATATGATAAATATTTATACATATAATTTATTCAGTACTATTTCAACTACAAATATCTGAATTTATAAATCAACTACTTCAGAAAATTAAACATGATGTTACTTTTAAAATATTATTTATGTTCAAATAAAAATATACTACTAATTTAAAATAACTTTATTTTTACAATAAAAGAAATATCTTTAATATATTTCAAATTAATGAAAAGGAAATAATTTTAAATGTCATTTTATAGAAATCGCCTTTAAATTTGTTTCCTAGTCATTTGTACGTAATTTGTATTATGCTATATAATTTGAAATTCATAATGTGTTGGACATATTTTACATAATATTTTCCATTATTTTAAGATATTTTTGTAAATAATTAAGGTTTGATTTAATTTGTCAATTTATTGTTGTATAAGCAGTATTAAGAGATAATTCTTAAATAAAATAATAAAGTGCATACAAAGTTATTGTTTCTACACTCACTTCATAGTCTGACAGTATTATAATTATTGTTAATATGGTTATAAAAGCAAGAAAATATTAAACTAAAACACTTAATTTAAATTGTATTACGTAAGATAAGGAACGATTGATTAAAAGGAAATATATTAATAAAAATTTAAAACTCATAATAAATAATTATTTTTTTATTTTCAACTTATACTTTAATTTAATAACTGTGTGATAATGATGAGAAAGTTATGGGAAATAAAGGTTAAAGTTTTCGTAAAACAAAGAAAAATACATCTGTATATATCTATTAAACGGCATATAATTAATTGGTTAACTAAATGTATCTATTATTTTCAGATATCACCACACAAAAAATGGAATTTACAGGAGAGACATCTGAACGTCCAAGAATGATACGCAGAAACACGTGGACCAAACTAGAAGGAGACATATTGGTAATTTAACACTACAAATTAATTTTATTTCTTAATATAAACCATTTAAATGTGTTGGTTTAAATAGGTGGTACCGAAAAACAAAGAAGATTATCCAGATCGTCCAGTTGTGCGGACAGAAAAAGGTAAAAAAAAAACAGATACATTAAATATAACAACAGGGGAGTTTTACTCCAACACTTCGTCTCATGAGGCATATCAACGGCATGATGTTAAAAAAACTGAAATCACAAAAAAACGAACGGATAATTTAATATGCGAGGGAGAAATGACATTTGAAACGTCTCGCATGAGTGATTATACAGCGAAAACAACAGAATTAGAAAAGCCTGTGAGGCGGCGCACATGGACTAAACAAGATGGTGAAATATATTTCGAAACAACATCGTCAGAAGTTTTCAAAAAACATAATGAAACCAATGTCAGACAAACGATTACAAGACATTCTGATAATTTAACAGTTGAAGGTAAATTTGATGATAGAACTCATTCCCAGGAACAGTATAAACATTTGAAAACAGACAGACCTAAACAAATAAAACCGACTGATAATCTGAAACCAGAAGGAAAGTTTGAACGACCGAAACAGAACGAATACAAAACTGCGGAAAGGCCCAAGCAAATAAAACCACAAGACAATCTCAAGCCAGAGGGAGAATTTGAAAGGCCAACCCAAGAGAAGTTTAAGCCTAGTGAAAGACCGTCCCCAATTAAGCCATCAGACAACTTGAAATCAGAAGGAGACTTTGAAAAACGTGTACCACAAAAAGTAGGTCCGGGAGACCGAGCACCGATTGTGAAACCAAAAGATAATTTGAAACCAGAAGGTGAATTCCAACGACATAAGCCAGATGAATTCAAACCAGCAGAAAGACCAAAACAAATTAAACCACAAGACAATTTGTATCCTGAAGGTAAATTTGAACGGCCAGAATCTGCCGAGTATTCGCCATCTGAAAGACCAAAACAAGTAAAACCACAGGACAACTTATTCCCTGAAGGTGATTTTGAACGACCAGAATACCCAGAGTATTCAAAAGCTGATAGACCAAAGCAATTTAAACCTACAGATAATCTTAAGCCTGAGGGAGAATTTGACCGACCTGTACATGAAAAATTCAGACCAAGTGAACGGCCTACCGCATTTAAGCCTACTGATAATTTAAAGCCAGAAGGAGAATTTGAAAAGCGAGTTCCCAAAAAAGTTGGACCAGGCGATCGAGCACCAATCGTGAAACCAAAGGATAATCTATACCCAGAAGGAGAATTCCAACGTCATAAACCAGATGAGTTCCAACCTTCTGAAAGGCCGAAGCAAATCAAACCACAGGATAATTTGTACCCAGAGGGTAAATTTGAAAGGCCAGAACATCCAGAGTATTCTAAAGCCGAAAGACCAAAGCAGTTTAAACCTACTGATAATCTTAAGCCCGAAGGTGAATTCGAGCGACCAGTATCCGAAAAGTTCAAACCTAGTGAACGGCCTATTCCATTTAAGCCATCTGATAATTTGAAGCCAGAAGGAGAATTCGAAAAGCGAGTTCCCACTAAAGTTGGTCCTGGTGATCGAGCGCCAATAGTTAAACCCAAAGATAATTTATATCCTGAGGGAGATTTCCAACGTCCAATACCAGATGAATTTCAACCATCGGAGAGACCAAAA
Organism: Periphyllus acericola; assembly: GCA_949715065.1. Classification (NCBI taxonomy): domain Eukaryota; kingdom Metazoa; phylum Arthropoda; class Insecta; order Hemiptera; family Aphididae; genus Periphyllus; species Periphyllus acericola. Next base: position 30,372,148 of record OX454268.1, read on the forward strand.
CAAATTAAACCACAAGATAATTTGTATCCTGAAGGTGAGTTTGAAAGGCCAGAGCATCCCGAGTACTCTAAATCTGAAAGACCAAAGCAGTATAAACCTACGGATAATCTTAAACCTGAAGGTGAATTTGAGCGACCCGTATCTGAAAAGTTTAAACCTAGCGAACGGCCTACTCCATTTAAGCCATCTGATAATTTAAAACCCGAGGGTGAATTTGAAAAACGAGTACCTCAAAAAGTCGGTCCTGGTGAACGTGCACCTGTGGTTAAGCCAAAAGATAATTTATACCCAGAAGGAGAATTTCAACGACATAAACCAGACGAATTCCGACCTTCTGAAAGACCCAAGCAAATTAAGCCGCAAGATAATTTATACCCTGAAGGCGAATTTGAACGACCAGAATATCCCGAGTACTCTAAATCTGAAAGACCAAAACAATTTAAACCCACAGATAATCTTAAGCCCGAGGGTGATTTCGAACGACCGGTCACTGAAAAGTTCAAACCTAGTGAACGTCCGTCTCCATTTAAACCATCAGACAATTTGAAACCGGAAGGAGAATTCGAGAAGCGAACTCCACAAAAGATTGGTCCTGGTGATCGAGCACCTGTTGTTAAACCAAAGGATAATCTTTATCCTGAAGGGGAATTTGAAAGACCAGAACATCCAGAGTATTCTCCATCGGAGAGACCAAAACAATTCAAACCTACCGATAATCTAAAACCAGAAGGTGAATTTGAACGACCTGTTTCTGAGAAGTTCAAACCTAGTGAACGACCAGCTGCATTTAAACCATCTGATAATTTGAAACCCGAAGGGGAATTTGAAAAACGAGTGCCACAAAAAGTGGGACCTGGTGATCGAGCACCTGTTGTTAAACCAAAAGATAATCTTTATCCTGAAGGGAATTTTGAAAGACCGGAACATCCAGAATATTCACCCTCAGAAAGACCAAAACAATTCAAACCTACGGATAACCTTAAACCAGAAGGAGAATTCGAAAGACCGGTCACCGAAAAGTTCAAACCTAGTGAACGTCCGTCTCCATTTAAACCATCAGACAATTTGAAACCGGAAGGAGAATTCGAGAAGCGAACTCCACAAAAGGTTGGTCCTGGTGATCGAGCACCTGTTGTTAAACCAAAGGATAATCTTTATCCTGAAGGGGAATTTGAAAGACCAGAATATCCAGAGTATTCTCCATCGGAGAGACCAAAACAATTCAAACCTACCGATAATCTAAAACCGGAGGGTGAATTTGAACGACCTGTTTCTGAGAAGTTCAAACCTAGTGAACGACCAGCTGCATTTAAACCATCTGATAATTTAAAACCCGAAGGTGAATTTGAAAAACGGGTGCCACAAAAAGTGGGACCTGGTGATCGAGCACCTGTTGTTAAACCAAAAGATAATCTTTATCCGGAAGGGAAATTTGAAAGACCAGAACATCCAGAGTATTCTCCTTCGGAGAGACCAAAACAATTCAAACCTACAGATAATCTAAAACCAGAAGGTGAATTTGAACGACCCGTTTATGATAAATTTAAACCAAGTGAACGTCCAGCTGCATATAAACCAACTGACAATTTAAGGCCTGAAGGTGAATTTGAAAGAAGGAAGCCGGATGAATTCCAACCCTCAGAAAGACCTAAACAGATTATACCTAAGGATAATTTATACCCAGAGGGTGATTTTCAACGACCAGAGTATCCAGAATACTCTCCAGTTGATCGACCAAAACAATTCAAACCTACTGATAATCTTAAACCAGAAGGAGAATTTGAACGACCGGTTCAACAAAAAACTGTTGGCCCGGGAGACCGTGCACCCGTTGTTAAACCGAAAGACAATTTATATCCCGAAGGAGAATTTCATCGGAAAACACCAGAAGAGTTCCAACCAGGAGAGAGACCGAAGCAAATTAAACCACAAGATAACCTGTATCCTGAAGGTGACTTTGAACGACCTGAGCATCCGGAATATTCTAATGTTGAGAGACCGAAACAATTTAAGCCAACGGATAATCTTAAGCCTGAAGGTGAATTTGAACGCCCCGTATATGAAAAGTTCGAACCTAACGAGCGTCCAACACCATTTAGGCCGACTGATAATTTGAAACCAGAAGGTGACTTTGAAAAACGTTTACCACAAAAGGTTGGTCCAGGTGATCGAGCACCGATCGTTAAACCGAAAGATAATTTATACCCGGAAGGAGAATTCCAGCGACATAAACCAGATGAATTTCAACCTTCTGAAAGGCCGAAGCAAATCAAACCACAGGATAATCTATACCCTGAAGGTGAGTTTGAACGACCGGAATATCCAGAGTATTCAAAAAGCGATAGACCAAAACAATTTAGGCCAACAGACAATCTCAAACCTGAGGGTGAATTCGACCGCCCAGTATATGAGAAGTTCAAGCCTAGTGAACGTCCCACTCCTTTCAAACCATCTGATAATTTGAAACCCGAAGGAGAATTTGAAAAACGAGTGCCACAAAAAGTTGGTCCCGGTGATCGTGCACCAATTGTAAAACCAAAGGACAATTTATACCCGGAAGGAGAATTCCAACGACATAAACCAGATGAATTTCAACCCTCTGAAAGGCCTAAGCAAATTAAACCTCATGATAATCTATATCCGGAAGGTGAATTTGAACGACCTGAATATCCAGAGTACTCTAAAGCGGAAAGACCAAAACAATTTAGACCTACCGATAACCTTAAGCCAGAAGGAGAATTCGAACGACCCGTTTCCGAAAAGTTTAAGCCTAGTGAACGTCCAACTCCTTTCAAACCATCCGATAATTTGAAACCCGAGGGAGAATTTGAAAAACGTGAACCTCAAAAAGTTGGTCCCGGTGACCGTGCTCCAATTGTAAAACCAAAGGATAACTTATATCCAGAAGGGGAATTCCAACGACATAAACCAGATGAATTCCAACCTTCTGAAAGACCGAAACAAATAAAACCACAAGATAATTTGCATCCCGAAGGTAAATTTGAAAGGCCAGAACACCCCGAGTATTCACCATCTGAAAGACCCAAACAATTCAAACCCACAGATAATCTAAAACCCGAGGGAGAATTTGAACGACCTGTTTCTGAAAAATTCAAGCCGAGTGAACGCCCAGCTGCATTCAAGCCGACAGATAATTTGAAGCCCGAAGGTGAGTTTGAAAGGAGAAAGCCAGATGAATTCCAACCCTCCGCAAGACCAAAACAAATTATACCAAAGGATAATTTATATCCAGAGGGTGATTTCCAACGACCTGAATATCCAGAATATTCTAAAGCTGAAATACCAAAACAATTTAGACCCACGGATAATCTTAAACCTGAAGGAGAATTTGAACGTCCTGTTTCTGAAAAATTCAAGCCGAGTGAACGCCCAGCTGCATTCAAGCCGACAGATAATTTGAAGCCCGAAGGTGAGTTTGAAAGGAGAAAGCCAGATGAATTCCAACCCTCCGCAAGACCAAAACAAATTATACCAAAGGATAATTTATATCCAGAGGGTGATTTCCAACGACCTGAATATCCAGAATATTCTAAAGCTGAAATACCAAAACAATTCAAACCCACAGATAATCTAAAACCCGAGGGAGAATTTGAACGACCTGTTTCTGAAAAATTCAAGCCGAGTGAACGCCCAGCTGCATTCAAGCCGACAGATAATTTGAAGCCCGAAGGTGAGTTTGAAAGGAGAAAGCCAGATGAATTCCAACCCTCCGCAAGACCAAAACAAATTATACCAAAGGATAATTTATATCCAGAGGGTGATTTCCAACGACCTGAATATCCAGAATATTCTAAAGCTGAAATACCAAAACAATTTAGACCCACGGATAATCTTAAACCTGAAGGAGAATTTGAACGTCCTGTTTCTGAAAAATTCAAGCCGAGTGAACGCCCAGCTGCATTCAAGCCGACAGATAATTTGAAGCCCGAAGGTGAGTTTGAAAGGAGAAAGCCAGATGAATTCCAACCCTCCGCAAGACCAAAACAAATTTTACCAAAGGATAATTTGTATCCTGAAGGTAAATTTGAAAGACCGGAACATCCCGAGTATTCTCCATCTGAAAGGCCAAAACAATTTAGACCTACGGATAATCTTAAGCCAGAAGGAGAATTTGAAAGACCAGTTTCCGAAAAGTTCAAGCCCAATGAGCGACCAACGCCTTTTAAGCCTACTGATAATCTGAAGCCAGAAGGAGAATTCGAAAAGCGAGTTCCCACAAAAGTTGGTCCTGGGGACCGAGCGCCAATTGTGAAACCAAAAGATAACTTATACCCAGAAGGTGAATTCCAACGTCCAAAACCAGAAGAATTCAAACCATCAGAAAGACCGAAACAATTCAAACCTCAGGACAATTTGCACCCAGAAGGCGACTTTGAAAGACCAGAGTACCCTGAATATTCTAAAGCCGAACGACCAAAACAAATAAGACCTACAGATAATCTTAAGCCCGAAGGTGAATTTGAACGACCAGTTTCTGAAAAATTCAAACCAAATGAGAGACCAACGCCTTTTAAGCCTACTGATAATCTGAAGCCAGAAGGAGAATTCGAAAAGCGAGTTCCCACAACAGTTGGTCCAGGTGATCGAGCGCCTATTGTTAAGCCAAAAGATAATTTATACCCAGAAGGTGAATTCCAACGTCCTAAACCAGATGAGTTCCAACCTTCTGAAAGACCAAAACAAGTAAAACCTCAGGATAATTTGTATCCAGAAGGAGATTTTGAACGACCTGAATATCCAGAATATTCTAAAGCAGAAAGACCGAAACAGTTTAGACCTACCGATAACCTCAAGCCGGAGGGTGATTTCGATAGACCTGTTTATGAAAAATTCAAATCAAGTGAACGTCCTTCACCATTTAAGCCATCGGATAATTTGAAACCGGAGGGCGAGTTTGAAAAGCGAGTTCCTGAAAAGGTTGGTCCAGGTGATCGAGCCCCAGTTGTGAAACCAAAGGACAATTTGTTCCCCGAAGGTGAATTTCAAAGGCATAAGCCCGACGAATTTCAGCCTGCTGAACGACCCAAACCGATCAAACCTCATGATAATTTGTTCCCTGAAGGAGATTTTGAACGCCCAGATCATTCTGAGTATTTACCATCTGAGAGACCGAAACAATTTAGACCAAGTGATAATCTGAAGCCAGAAGGTGAATTTGAACGCCCGGTTTCCGAGAAATTCAAACCGAGTGAACGCCCTTCACCATTTAAGCCATCAGATAATTTGAAACCAGAAGGCGAGTTTGAAAAGCGTGTTCCTGAAAAGGTTGGCCCAGGTGATCGAGCCCCAGTTGTTAAACCTAAAGACAATTTGTTCCCTGAAGGTGATTTTCAAAGGCATAAGCCTGACGAATTTCAGTCCGCTGAACGACCGAAACCGATCAAACCTCATGATAACTTGTTCCCTGAAGGTGATTTTGAACGCCCAGATCATTCTGAGTATTTACCATCTGAGAGACCGAAACAGTTTAGACCAAGTGATAATCTGAAGCCAGAAGGTGAATTTGAGCGTCCGGTCTCCGAGAAATTCAAACCAAGTGAACGACCAACACCATTTAAGCCATCTGATAATTTGAAACCGGAAGGTGAATTCGAGAAACGTGTTCGGCAGACGACTGGACCTGGAGATCGAGCGCCAGTTGTAAAGCCTAAAGATAATTTATACCCTGAAGGTGAATTGGACACATCATATACTAAAAATATATCTGAAGTTCGCGTTGGAGAACGAGCTTTAATACATGTCCATGAAGACAATTTGAAGATGACCGGGGAACATAATATTTATAGAAAAGATGACTATACTCAAAAAACAGCCGTACGTTCTGAAATTATTAAACATCAAGATAACCTTAAAGTTGAAGGAGAATTCGAAAAACGAGTTCATCACAAAGTTGGTCCAGGTGACAGGGCTGCTATTGTTAAACCGAAAGATAATTTATACCCTGAAGGTGAATTAGACACATCGTATACTAAAAATATATCTGAAGTTCGCGTTGGAGAACGAGCAGTAATGCATGTGCATGAAGACAATTTGAAGATGACTGGAGAACATAATATTTATAAGAAAGACGACTATACCCAAAAAACAGCTGTACGTTCTGAAATTATTAAACAACAAGATAACCTTAAAGTTGAAGGAGAATTTGTGGATGGTTTCAAAAGAACAGATTATTCATCGACCCGAGGCGAACGCTCTGAAATTATTCACAGAGAAGACAATCTAAGAATGGAAGGTGAATTTATTGATATGCGCTCAAGGAATGATTATAGTAAACATACTGTTCAGAAAATATCATCAATTACGAGGCACGAAGACAATTTGAAGATGGAAGGTGAGTTTGTGAAGCGTGAAGATACGACTTATGTTTCTGCTGATAGACCAAATCAGATAAGACATCCTGATAATTTAAAACCAGAGGGTGAATTTGAAAGACCATCTCCTGATAAGTACAGACCCGGTGAGCGTCCTAAACAAATTAGGCATCCAGATAATTTAAAAACAGAAGGAGAATTCGAAAAACGTAAACCTCAAAAAGTTGGTCCTGGTGACCGAGCACCAATTGTTAAACCTAAAGATAATTTGAAACCAGAAGGCGAATTTGACAGACCTGCTGCAGATAGGTATAGGCCTGGTGAACGACCAAAACAAGTGAGGCACCCAGATAATTTAATAACCGAAGGCGAGTTTGAAAAGCGCACGTCTCAAAAAGTTGGCCCTGGTGACAGAGCTCCCATTGTGAAACCTAAGGATAATCTTCGACCTGAAGGTGAATTCGATAGACCATCTCCAGATAGTTATAAACCTGGCGAACGTCCCAAACAAGTAAGACATCCAGACAATTTAAGACCTGAGGGTGAATTTGACAGACCATCTCCAGATAATTATAGACCTGGCGAACGTCCCAAACAAGTAAGACATCCAGACAATTTAAGACCTGAGGGTGAATTCGACAGACCATCTCCAGATAGTTATAGACCTGGTGAACGACCCAAACAAGTAAGACATCCAGACAATTTAAGACCTGAGGGTGAGTTCGAAAAACGCACTCCACAAAAAGCTGGACCTGGCGATAGAGCACCTATTGTAAAACCTAAAGATAATCTAAGACCTGAGGGTGACTTTAACAGACCATCTCCTGATATTTATAAACCAGGTGAACGACCACAACAAATTAGACAGCCGGACAACCTAAGAACAGAAGGCGAATTTGACAGACCGTCTCCTGATAGTTATAGACCGGGCGAACGTCCAAAACAAGTAAGACATCCAGACAACCTAAGACCTGAGGGCGACTTTAACAGACCATCTCCTGATGGTTATAAACCAGGTGAACGACCACAACAAATTAGACACCCGGACAACCTAAGAACAGAAGGCGAATTTGACAGACCGTCTCCTGATAGTTATAGACCTGGCGAACGGCCTAAACAAGTAAGACATCCAGATAATCTAAGACCTGAAGGTGAGTTCGAAAAACGAACTCCACAAAAAGTTGGACCTGGTGATAGAGCACATATTGTTAAGCCAAGAGATAACCTTCATCCAGAAGGTGAATTCGACAAACGGTCTCCTGATAGTTATAAACCCGGTGAACGTCCAAAACAAATAAGACATGCGGATAACTTAAAAACAGAAGGCGAGTTTGAAAAGCGTGTTACACAAAAAGTAACTGTTGGTGAGCGTTCGGTTGCTTATAAGCCCACTGATAATTTAAGAATGGAAGGTGAATTTGAAAGAAGGGATCAAACATATACGATTCAAAAGGTTGAACAAGCTGTTGTACGAAAACATGCTGATAACTTGAAAGTCGAAGGAGAAATGCACTTTATCAACAAAAATATACACTCCGATCAAAATTCATCAGATATCAGACGCTCTCAGAATAGTGAAACGATCAATGAACAAAGACATGCTAGCCAAAGAACAAATACTCGTTCGACGAGAACAGAAAATTATTCTTCAGTACAAAAACATCATCAGAACATATCGAACAATACCAACAATAGAAAGCACGTTGAATCACAAATTTCTTTGGGAGACTATACAAACGACTCAAATAAAAACGAAAAGATAAGTGTTAAATACGGGCAGTCACAATTCGAAGGGGAGCTAAGACAATCAGCTGAATCTCAAAATATAGAAAACCGCGTGGTGAAGCAATCTTCGGATTCGTCTTTCCAAAGAAGCATGAGATCCGAAGAACATGTGGGCAAAATAGAAAGAAAGAAATGGGAGAACACCGCTCAGAAGAGAGATTACTTGAAAGGTTCGGTTACAGATTTGAGTACTACCAAACATTTGTCTTCATCGAAACAGCACTTGAACCAGATAAATGATCAGAGATATTCGGACAACAATGCACGCCACCAGTCCTCTAACCAGCACACGTCGTCGCAAAACATCAGTAATTCAAGTCAGAGGATTTCGAATGAACAGCACTCTTACTCCTCTCGGCATTCTCAAGAATCTAGAGAGCAAGTGAACAGAAGTGAAAGATTGCACAGCAACGTTCAACACTCATCGGGAAGTATTGTGGACCGGGAACAGACGAATCAGCAGAGACACGGTCATCTGGGCGGTGGCGAGAGCCGTAATTATTCGTCGCAGCAACATTCGCTGCACAACCAGCAGTCCGGCCAACAGCACGGCAACGAAAGACGAGAAACTAACGGCCGACAGGGCGCGACCAATACGCACGCAGCGGGAGGCGATCGGAACCGACGTTCGGAGAGTTTCGAGGTAAACTTGTCCGATACGAAGTCTACGAGCAACAACCGGAACGTGTCGTCCCTGGGGCGACGGTCCGAGCAGTATTCGAGCAGTCAAACGCTCAGCAACGCGGACGTGATTGGAAGGCGATCGTTGGGCGGCGGCGCAAGCGAGCAGAATTCGAGGAGCCGAGATTATTTGGCGGCGGGCACGCGTTCCAATCAGTTTTCAGCGTCCAACGATCAGCTGAACAGGACCTACAGCCGTGGCGAACACGGCGGCAAGAACCAATACGACCAGAACCAGTCGCGGTCGTCCGCCACCGACTCGTCGACCAATCACCGTTCGGTGACCGGTGAAGTGAAAAGCTACAGCACGGCCACGTACAGGAAGTCGTTGAACAGCACCAGCTCGAACGTGTTGAACATCGATCACTCGTCCACAGCGGACCGGAAGACCGGCGGTGGTGACCAATCGCATCACCGCAAGTCGGTCATCAGCTCGAACACGGACCTCAGCAACTCGGTGCTGCACCGCAAGGGAGACGTGACGCACGTGGAAGCGCCGCACACCAGCTCGTCGGCGGCCGCGGCCCAGAGGAGGAGCATCAACACGTTGGACTCGACGTTCGTGGTGTCCGCGCAGGACAACCGGAACACGCTGAGCGCGATGCACCGCCAGGAACGAGTGACGCGATCGTCAAACCGGTCGCACATCAGCCTGGGCGAGTCGTCGTCCGAGTCCAGCTCCAGCCACTACCGGAACGAGTACAAGCCGAGGGTGACGTGCCCGTGCCCCGTGCCGCTGATCGAGAGGAACCAAGCGCCGTTCCGGCACACCAGGGACACGAAAACGCACAAGTTCTACAAACCGACCGGTTCGGACGCGGACCGTAGATGACCACCTGTAAGTACCCACCCAAGTATTACGATCATAATATGTTATCGAATCATTAGCTCGGGGGAAAATTATTTCAACGTGACCCGCCCACACGTGTCCTCTTCGTGGTATAGTTACCTCCGGCGCTACGACCGATTAGGATTAACACGCGAGTAGTCCGCTCATCGGGAAAAGCTTATAGTCGTAAAGTAATCGGCCGGAAACCGAGATATTGTTGAGTTTGGTTGCCACGGGGTTTTAATCTAAGAGACTTATATCCGAGAAGTTCACGATCGATAGCTATAAGTTTCGGACATTAGATTTCAATTTTCGTGACTGTCATCAAACGCGTGCGGACCTTGTACGAAAAGAGTTTCAGGCACCTTTCGTATTTTCTTCCCCTCCCTCGCCGTTTGCTGGACGAATCAATGCGTGTACCAATTAAATACATCCAGCGAGCGAATCCGTTAGCTTTTGAGATTGTAAAACTATATTTTGTTCCTATGAATTTGATTACAATTAATTTAGAGTGACTTTTTTTCCCTCATTTATCTTTATTACAGCTGAACTATATTAATTTACATGTAAATCGATAATTATATTAAAATTAACATACTAAGCAAAATGAAAATATTACATACGTCTATCGCAGAGTCCAAATCCCAAAACCCTTTCGACCCTTAAAAATGCGAAATTCTTATTGCCACTATATATAGTTGATAATATGTGCATCCCCTCATATTTTCAAATGAGTGATACTTGAATTTCATGTATTCATTTGTAGTTACTGTTTTGCATTAGCTTATCATTTAAACAACCAATGTATTATACCGTAGTTGTAATTATTATATTAGTATATATACTAATGATTGTACTGTTTCGCTGCGATAAGAACCTGATATTGTACTAATATGTATCTACAGTTGACGAGTCAATATTTTTAGTAAAACAGTACCGTTTTTTCTAAACAGTAATATATAATACGGTTGTTTTATAATTTTTTTTTTTTTTGCAGGAAAGAAACGTAACGGATGCCGAGCTTATAATAAATACTCAAATTTTAATATTAAGGAACACCTAAGCTATGTTTTACTAAACGTTTAATTAAAAATGTAGGCTATATATTATACTATACTTAATACTACTATAAAAAAAAAAAAACTTTTTGATTTTATATTAAGTTAAGGAACTGTATCTCTTTTATAGTAGTGTAATAAATATTATAAACTAAAAAAAATATATTTTGTAAAAGCGCATGGTCATTTTTTTTTGTCTCGAATCGCAAAAAAAAACGGAAAACGTTTCACGAATCGGTTGAACGTTGTTGGCGGAATGAACTGAAAAAAAAAATAACAAAATGGTAAAAATAAGTGTAAATAATTAACTTTATTATGGTGAATCGTATAGTTCGGTGATTAACTTTGTTCGCCACCGAGAAACGCTAAAAGATCGTAATGGTCGAGGCGACCAAGTACAATATAGACCGCTCGCATTCGGACGGTACGGTGAAGATAGCTCGTGATGCTTACTAAAAAAAAAAACCGAAAAAAAGCAATGCTATTTCACGTGAAAAATATCAATGTTAACGATCCGAATGCGATGGTTGACCCGTGGGGGGGGGGGGCAGGGGAATTAATACAACGCACGTGAATCGGTTTGCCATTATTCCACACGTTTTGTGCCATTCGTTTTAATCATTTGCGCCGATACGGAAAACTTGACCAGTGTGCTATATATAGCTTATAACTATAATATTACTATATTATATAACCATCGTTATTTTGACTAACACCAAGTCGCGTCTGTAAAACACGCATATTGTTAAGACCGTACCGTCCACGCGATTGGTACAACAAGCTTTTGAATAACCATGTTTTATTGTTTTTTTTTTTTGTTTTTACCCAAGACTAATATTTAAATAATACATATTTATATATTACACTATATTGTTATTTTGATTATTATTTATTTTATGTGTTGAAAATTGTATTTGATGATCTGTGATAGTCATAAGTTTTTAAAAAAAACCGATTCCAATCGTTGATTGTAATAATTTTACGCGAACAAACCGTACCCACTCATCGTTAAGATATATACTATTATTATTTCATGTTATTTCATGTTATTTTTTTTTTTTTTTTATATTCTAATTAATTTGTGTTGGAAAAAAATATATATGAAATCAAACTAACAAATAAAATTTTTTTTTTATCATGGGCTTATAAAGGTATAAATGAATAATAATAATTTTTCAATTGTATTTATTATTCAAGTGTTTCGTAACGAAGATGTACAATAAAACATTTACAAATATATTTTTTTACATGCATATAAAAAAACAATTCGAAAAAAATGACGAAATACAAAGTCAAAAACGTTATTCGGACAAAAACGCGGTCTATTTATAATAATAATTAAAAACAAAATCACCGATGCTTTACAATATGGTACCACAAATTAAATAATAAATGTTAATTTTAGTCTTGTCTAAAATAATACAGTATTATACACTCGCACGATATTTTTGTACGACGTAAGTACGTGTGTCTGTGTGTGTGTGTGTGTGTGTGTGTGTGTGTGTGTGTGTGTGTGTGTGTGTGTTTGTTTGTTTTCATATAAATATTTCAATATTGTAATCAACATTCAACAAATTACACAAATAACGGATGTACACAGAGTGGTGTAAATAGTTCATATTGTATAAATAGCTTTCGGCGTCGTTCGACATTCAACACGGTAAAAAAATACTTATATTTTAAGCTATAAAAACAAGTTCAAATTTCAACGTAAAAAATAGTTAAATCGTAATTTGAAATTCAACTATTTAACGTCTAAGGGTTAATGAAATTAAAAAAAAAATAAATAAATAAATACATTAAAAGATTGTCTGGTACCGAAATATTATAATAATATGCTTAAAAACTATGTCTAATATTTTCTTCGACAGTAATAATGTATATTATTGACGTTTAAATGATTTATCTGAATTAGATTTCAAACTGTTGACTTTATAAACGAAAGCATTTTTACCTTCAAGCGCTTCTGTCTAGAAATCATAGTTACATTACTATTCGAGTATAAGTGATAGATGAACAAAAATATAACTCTTACGTACTAGAAATGCAATCTAAATTAATATTTAACAACAGACTTTTTACAGAAAGTAATATATCAACAAATAAAATAAACATAACTATATTATAACTTTGTACAATATATTTTTAAAAATCTATTCATATAAACTAGCTTAATAAAAATGCGTTTTTGATAAATATAAAAAATAAAACTATGTTTTCAACAATTTAACGAGTGACAATGCGTTTATTTTCGTGTTAGAATTTTTCTTTTTTTTTTCAAAGGGAACAGAGGCATCCAGACCGAACTTTTGTGAACCTATTATCCGATTCGATTGGCAGTTGTCAGGTTGTCATTGTTGTTCAGAAAGAGAACGCGGGTTGTGCAATTTTTTATTCGCGAACAAAATATCGTTAATAATATATTACATCAACAGACACTTGAAAAACGGTTTTCATTCATTTGGCTTGGGTGGTTAATAAATAATAATACTCATCATAATGTAGCCCTTAGAAAATAAAGTGTTAAGATATAGAACATTTAACACATATCGCTTATGTTAATTGTTGTCTTATTGCATTTGATGAAAGTGTCGTGAGGTTCGGATGATAATATTAATGTCCTCACGAATAAAAATTAAAAATTATGAAACATCAACTCTGAAAAGGTCGTAATTTTAACCCAAAAATTAGAAAAATTGGTTTTTTAATATTTCCAAAATGTAACTCTTTACTTATAGCAAAGCTTCTGAGAAAATACTTGATTAAAATCAATAAATCATTAATCGTTTAAAAATGTTAAATTCATAAATGTACGTTACCCGGGACGTAAGAATGTCCATAACCTCAGTGTCTAATTAACCACCTCAATTACGTTAAACATTCGGTTTCGATGGATGCGTGTTTCGTAATCAAAATAAAAAAAAAGTATACATATAAATATATACGATTTCCTTATTTTGTTTTATAAATATTATTATTATTTCATATAACAGTTTTTAGTTTACACGATTTCAATAAAAAAAAAGAAATGATTATTTAAGTTTTAATATTTTATATATATATAAAAAAAAAAATAAAATAAAATAAAAACGAACAAACAAAAGCTCCTAACATAATATGTATAGTATATTAATATAATAAATAAATAATTTTATCAAATGGTTTATTACAAAAAAAGTACGTAATTGATTTAAAAGTATATTATTGATCTTAAAAACGATAATAATAATTGTCGATGGCATTATGTTTTATATAGTATAATTATTAACGAAATTCGAACAAAATAATAAATCAATAAAAAAAAACGAACGATCAAAGTTTACAGTTTCGGGAAATAAATATCATATAATATTATATATGGCTTAGAATGTAATTCGTTCAACGTTTTTTTTTTTTCTTATTTACACGGTTAATTGGACATCAGTTCAAAGCAAACGATATATTTTGTTCTCTTACGAATTTCATACGCGCAGTGTCTATTAATAATAATAATAATATTGAATACGTTCTCGTTAGTAGTACCGTAGGTGTACGTTAGCGGCGAACGTGACAGAAATTCAAATTGTTCACTCTTTTAATAACAAATTATGTTTTGATAAATATACATACAAATAACACGGCATATAAATGATTTAATAAAATTGATCAAACTATGGCAAAAATTTGGCACAGTCTAACGTATAATAATATATTATTATATTTACAAAATCACTTTTAAAGGTCGTTAAAAAATATTAAAGCCAAAAAAGATGTATACGAATTTTTAAAATTTGGCATTTAAACGGAACGCCATAATTGTTCGAAAGTTTATTAAAATAATCAATTCATAATAAAATATTGATCAACAACTAATATTTTTATTTAGAGATCGTTATGTCTAATAAGTTAAAACACACGGGAAGTTATATAGGGCAATGGAACACAATTTGGGGAAGACACATAGCTTAATATTCTACTTTGAATTTTGTTGAGATGGAAAACATTTTTTTTTTTTGAGTGGAAGACCATTGTCTTGACAACTCGGGAATAAAATTTAGTTAATAGTTTTGCAAATTTTACGCGTTTGCATTGCTAAAAAAAAAAAGAAACAAAAAATAAAATGTTTTATTCGTCGGACGCGGCTGTTAAACGTTGGAGGCATAGATGTCCAATGAAAAGGAAATCGCTATAAAACACGTCTATTTGACTGAGGATGATTTTTTTAATTTTCTTAAGTGGGTACTTGAAAGCTGAACGATATCGAAATCCATGTAATAATATTATTATTGTACAGTCAATGTTATGATTTCTATGTACATAAATAAATATCAAAACAAACCGATAGTGATACTCAACATGAGCAATAATATATTATTAGGTTGAGCCCGTTCGTAAAAGATAAAATCCCATATAGTGAACACCGTCTTGTATTACTCGTATAAATATTCGTATTTATACAGCCGATGTCCCATGGATCTTTCTTATAACTGTGTGTCCTATAGTAAATTATTATATTGCCTGATTGTCTATAAGCTTAAGATTGTGCTTAAGTTTAATTACATTTTAATTAGTGATGTTTTATAGCAACGATTAGAAAAAAAAAATTAAATTAAATCAAAAGTGTATTGAAAATTATTCGTATAATAAACATTATGTATATATAATATATTGCTTTTCGCTCAGGACATGAGCATAATAGAACGCGTCATTTCGTAATACATACTTAATATACAGTCTAGGAAATTACATATATATTATATAAAGAGTTATTATTCCGTCCACCGGGCCGTGTGTCCCGTCCGATCTTGTGTTCTATTTTTTTTTTTTGTTTGTTCTTTCGACATGACCCCACGAGACACACACGAGTGACGACATATAATTTTCATATCATATAATAATCGTTCGGGTACTCGTCGAGTAAAGGCTGCGTCCCGAATGAACGGAAGAGTTCTTCGACAAAAATCGTTGTCGTTCGAAAAATATTATTCAATAACGCGGTAAGTCGATGAGAATCTTAAAAGATAAACATGTCGTCGTCGTCGTCGTCGTCGTCGTCGTCACTCAGCTAGGGGTATAATTATATACGGGCATGATATTATACCGTTGCGCAGCTTCGGCGATCGATCGTGCGGCGGAGCGACTGTCTGCAGGCGCGGTGCCGATGACGTGGACGGTGGCGATGACGAGAAAACAATTAAACAAGTACAACGTGTAAATATTATTGTATTATACTACTTTTATTTGTTGAGCGAAACTTATCCGGTAACTTTAGTAATCCAAATACCGGAAGCAATTTTCCTGTAGTATATTGGTTTTGCGGGGATTGGAAGCCAAGTAAATAGTCTGTGGGCTTTGTGCTCGCTTACGTAGCACGGGCTCAGAAGAGCAGGAATGACACGCGGGTGCGGCGGCCATCCCCTTTGCTCCTCCGCCCCATCCCGAACTGTCACATGGATCCATCCGAGCCTGATCCACCACTCATTTTGCCACCTTCGCCTCCGGAACCGGCACCGCTACCGTCTTCGCCGCGATCTCCGAAACCACCGCTCCTGGTCGACAGCCCTTGGAAGTCCAAGTTGTACTGAAAGCATTTGCAACGTTATACGGATAGCTCGACAAATAGAACAGTATAAAATATGCAAGAAACAAAAAAATAAAATTAAAATAACACAGTTATAAATCAAAAAAAAAAACCCTGTACGTGTCATTTATTTCAAGAACATTTGAAAAGGTAAATTACTCGAAAAGGATAACACCCAACGACAAAGTTTGCACTAAGGATTTGCACCCGAACAATTTATTCGAGTTTTTTGTTCAGGGCGTTCATGAATCATGTCATTCGGGGGTTTAAACACAGTTGTAAAGTACATTTACAAAAAAAAAAATCATTTGTTTGTTCAAAGTCATTATGAGTAAAGTTATTTTAGGAAACGGTATAATATAAAAGTACAGATGGCATTCAAATAAAATTAATTGAGTTCGTTATTGATGAGGCGATGAACCGCGATAAGAAGGATTCAATCAAAATATTTATAAATCACTAACCATGGGCACATACGTGCGATTCATAAATACAAATTGTTATTGGAATAAGCGCGTTGGTATTGTTGAAATAAATTAAAACTACTTTCGTTTACGGATGACAAAACAGGACTTTAAATAAATAATTGTGATATGAAATTTGAATGGTATATTCAATGTTTATGTAGAAATCAGAGTGATTTGTCAAACGAATGAATTAAAGTCCAAAGTTCTGTATCCAAACATTGAAAATTATAATAAATAAGTCCTTAACCTTTTTATATGTACCCTTCCTTCTTTTGTATGAGATATCATTCAAACGAAAATAGAATACCATTCAGAGACATGTTATTGAAATAACATAAAATAATATTTTTAAACCACTTCATTCGTGTTTAACGTTACTAACTATATTGAATACTGACGCAATCGGATCAATTTTTGATTCAAGATTTTCAAATATTTTACCCGCAGTATTGTGTGGCTATTTTTTTCTAACTGTGTACAATAATCATTTACGAAACCAATGGATGGATAAAATACGTTTTTGTATAAGTAATCATATAAAATTTAAAAAAAAAAATCAGTGTGTACGATCCAGATAATAACATCTAATTCACAAAGACTTACTTTTGTAGCACAGACGAAACAAGTTGTGACTACTTTTGATATAACATTCATTAACGTTTTAGTCTCGTTAATAACGCTGTCGACTTTTGAAAACGTAGCGGATTTGCCCACGGTAGGCATTTTCACTGTAAACTGCAATTGTTGCACGTACGTCGGGACTTGATCCAATTGCTCCAGAAGTTCTTTTTTATTTGCTCCCATAGGCACCTGAAATCAAAAAGTTTAAATTAAAAAAAAAAAAAAACAATAAACTTGTCAAAATTCCCGAGATCCACCAAAGAAATACAAGAGGATGTTTTAAGTATAGACGAGGACTAATAAGTAATCAAATGACAATTGTGTACGTAAATTACACATTATTTTAAAACCCATCAATTTATAGAACGATATAGATTCGTTGTTGGTTATTACTTAAATTCTACATACACATGTTGTACCATTGAGTATTGCTGAGAACAAATAATTAATTGATAAGTCATATAAATATTTATCAATATATGACATGTATAGGTAAGTATTGTTTAGCTAAAGCGATAGGTTTAAAATCTCAAATTGATTAGAATAACATAAAATTGTATTTATGTGTTCCGACATATTTTTACAACAAGCAATCGATGAGCGAACAAAACAGATGTAAAAGTACCGACAGTTGTATTTTTTATTACATTATTACAATGTTGTTGGTAAAATGTAATCATTTAGCGTTGTACCTTATAATCTATTGATAAATGTTATAACGTTATGCACCAGAGTGTTTTATTGTTTCACAAGTCGGAATAATACCGCCGGTTTTAAGGCGTTGTATATAAGTCATTAAAGGAGATATAAGATCACAGTTGAAATAGATATCGAAATAATTTACAAGAGGTTACATATCAGTACATTAACTGTTAATGATAAGCACTAAGAGGTAAACGACTGGTGTGAATTTCACACTGTGAACCAATAATACAGTATCATACTGTTCGATAAAAATTGTCATGTTTTTTTTTTTATCTTTTTATCTATAATATTCATCGTTAATCCTTCAAGTCGACTATCCCGGTGTTTTTTCAACGAATTATTTTGTATGTACACATTTAAACACACTCGCTTGCCGCGTTTCGACGGGACCGAATGTAAAAAGCAGAATATCCCAAGTCGAACACCTCGGAGAATCGAGTCATATAGAGCCAAACGAGTTATCACGCGGGGATATAATAATAATAATATGCGTAAATAAAACTGCGCAAGACTCGAAAAATCCTCCGCGAACGCTTATTATTATAATTATTATTATATTGTAATTGGCGACTTTCGACGATCTAGTATACCTGATACGAGAACTGTCTGACTAGTTTGTACAGCCTATTCGCCTCCTCGGCCAGGTACTCGGCTTGCGTGAACAGATCCTGTGTGGTCCTGAGCGACGACCCGCCGTCGCCCTTGGTGAACTCGTACATGCTCAACGCCATGCCGGACATGTTCTTCGCCCTGCGCACGATGTCGTTGTCCTCGTGCGCCTTGGCCACGTTGCCCCGTTCGTCCACGCTGGCGCCTTCTTCGTTGGTCGCGTCGTCCTCCTCGCCCGCGCCCCACCGGTCCGCCTCGGCTTCCACTTCGCTCGACGCCAGTTTCATTTCCAAACCGGCTTTGGCGATTTGATCTTGCTCCTGGAACGCGAAAACGCGTCGAGATCGACGACAATTCCTTGTTAATATTATATTTTTCGCGGTCCACCACACGGGTATGTTTACGGTGTATACTTACCGACAAATCGAGTCGGACGGACTTTAGCGGTTTCGTCGTCGTACCGTGTTTCTGCAACACATAATATAATACATGCAAACAACAGTTGGACTACGTAGCGTTTTCAAAAAGGAAACGTCCAACAACACTATTATATTAATTTGGTACTGGGAAAAACCTCGTTTTCACCGAAATACTCACGCCTGGCCTGGGCAGCGACATGTACGTTTGTTTCTCCGGAAGTTGTTTCTCCATGATTTCTTTGCACACCGTAGACACATCTTGAGTTAACGCTTGCCACATGTCCGCGAACACTAAGGAAACACGCACAAAACACGGGCGTTACACAAAACGTTTTTCCAAGTATATACACTCGACAAGACTTAGGACATTCTATAATGATGAGAACGTCATATACCTTCCAGATTTTCTTTTATGATTTTCGAACAAGGATAGTGGGCTAACGCTTGAGCGGCTGTAACGATTTGAGGCGCGTACACTCGTAAATTAACTTCGGCGTGTTTCGCGGAAACCTGAAGTGCCTCTGTAGTCGCTATGTGCCTCAGTACTTTACAAATCTAGTCAAGATAAGATAATTTAATGTCTATGCTTTTTTTTTACATATTTTTCTTTTAATCAAACAACACGTACTTCTCCAATTTGGTCGATGACCTCCACGAATTGATCACCGTATTTGTTGAGACTGTCGACGTCGCCGTCGGAAGACGTGGTCTGTATACACGTCACGAGGTCGTATCCCGTTCTAATTATCAAAGGCAGGTCATGGGATTGTTCTTTGCACGTGGCTATCAACTGTACTCGGAGTTCTTTGGTAGCGTCAAGACACTGGTTGACAGCGACTTCCAGCGATTTCGTAGGTGAGTATTCGTCGCACTGTTCCTGGAAAAAAATAAATAAATAAAAAAAAATATTCGTAAAAATTGAAAAAAAAAAGACTCTATATTATTTATCCATCACACGTACAATTATACGGATCAATCATACGTATAATACGATCCTCTGCACTTGTTGCGGGATCACGATGTTTATAAGTATTATTGAATAACGGTTTCAAAAAGCAATTAGAATTAGTACGGCGGCGCCGTAGATTTGAAACATATACGGATTTGATCCAATTATTTATTATTCATGGGACGAACGCTTCGTCCAACCATGCATCAAAATAAAATCTAACGAATTACAAGGGTTTCGCTGAAATATAACTGGCGCGTGTGTGTATATAATTCGTTTAGCCGTTTGCGGACATTCAACATTGAACAACAAGACTTGAGAAGCGTAGAACTGGCGGGCTAGGTAGTAAATATAGTTACTGTAGTACTATAAAATGCAATGATAAAGTTTTTTTTTATGATTATTACAGCAGTCGTAATATAGTACACTCGGGGAGTTTTAAAAATTTAATTATTCACCAAATCACTTCATTATTAATCCAGTTTGTTTACTTTCCCCCCCCCCCCCCGAAATTCGACATCCAACACAAAAGTGGGAATTATACAGCCGTAAACGTATAATATTATTATGTAACACAACAGATATTTACATGAACTTTACACGAATTTTATTCATTTATACCATAATAGTGTACGAGTAACTTTATATACAATAGTACAAATATTTTAATGAGAATTCATATCGTTTCATTGTAGTTGGACAAAGTACGATTTAAAATCACCTTTAGCAGAACAAAATATTATTCTAAAAATAATGAATTATTTATAATATAATCAATATTATGTACCGAATACGTTATAATATTATAATACGTATTATATATCGTTTCGTAAAAATACAATTTTGGGCTACCATCTATCATCCACATGGAAGTATACTTATTATGCGAAACTACCTACACCTTTTCCGACAATCGTTTTTCTTTGTGGCAAAAATGAAATAAGACATTTTAAGACCTTATACTCTCACCTATATGCTTATCAATTTTATCATTAAACCATATATCTAATCATTTCTAAACTGAAATTAATAAACTGAAATAATACGTAGGGCAAGTGATTCGTTCAGTCTCATAATAAAAAAAAAAAGTTAAAAAATCGTTCAGGGATACATACTTTTTAACATTACACACAAAACACAAACGTATACGGATTAAACAAATCAATGTGATCATGCTTTGTATCTATAACATTATTAGATTATAACCGATGCAGCAGTATGTTTATTCCTGCAAGACACTCGTACGCTTTGCATAATATTATGCGAGACAAAGTTGTACGTGTATTGTGCGTATAAATTGTGTGCGGGTGACGAATTGAATGACTCTAAGGGTTTACAATTCAGTTTGGTGTGCACGTGAAACTGTTTTAAGAACCGTCTTGAAATAATATTACTACTAAATTGTGCGAACGTTTCTGATCAGATCCATACGTTTATTATTTGTTTAATGTCACGGTGTACGGCAAGGTTTTCAAGTGAGATTAGACGGAATAATGTACGGGACCCGGTGGCGGACGGGAATAATGATCAGACCTAATTAATGGCTAGGGTTTTTAATAAATCGTCGGTGACGACAGTGATGGGAAAAACATACAGCGGTCTTGAAAAAATATAACACTCGACCGATAATAATATTTCATACAAATGCCAACTTGGACCGTGCATTACGTTTTGAACGGAGATAAATGTAATGATATATCTAAAAAAAAAAAAATCTAATATCTTTATGCGTACATATGAATAATATTATTTATAGCACGCGTATACAATACACGCATGTATCTACAGAGTCAATATCTTATCCAGTTAAATCGTTACAGTTTTTTTTTTTTATTATTATTTATTTGACCGAATTCTGCGCCCTGACATGTAAACTGTTTACGCACTATACACTATATATATAATTTTAATATATTATCGATTTATTATCCAGCGAACATCGGACACGATACGTTGTGGGTTTTTATTATTATTTTTGTTTTGATTAATGAATGGAAAAATACAGTTTTAATCATTTAAAACGTTTAACGGCCAAAAATGATTTATTATTATTATCATCATCATCGCTGTACGCAACTATACGCCGCTGTCTTGCCCCTTTGAACAAACGTCGATAGACGCATACCTATCTATAGTGCATACTACATAGGTACTTGTTGCCCGCCCCGCGTTGAATAAACATTTTTTCTGGGCGCACTACAACTAACACTCGACCATTTCATCTTTACACACCGCCCTGCCGCGCTACGACCACGGTTACCATCCCTTGTGCCGCCTAACATAAGAAGTAAACGACGTGATGAAATGTCATATAAGATGTAATACGAATGCATGTACAGTGTACAGAGCCGTATGCCGTAATTCTCCGAGTGGTAACGACGAAGATTAGAAACGGGCACAAGTGAAGTACACCTATAACATATATAGGTCCCGTACTATTATTATTCCGTAAACGTGGAAAATGGTATTAAAAACACGCGTAAAACAATTTTTGGTGTTCACCGAAATGCTTTTTTAGCGAGCTACTTTAAAAATATTCGAAATATTATGATGTATAACGCGTGTGTTGGTCTAAACCCTTGGAAGAATTTTATAAGCGCGTCATAAATTTGGCCTCACAGCATAAAACAAAAATGTAAAATAAACTTATTGTAGGACTACGTTTTATAAACCGTCAAAACCAAACGAGACGCATAAAACATTTTTATAGTTTTGTTTTTTTTTTTTTTATGAGGGACCGTGGAAGTTGTTTGGAATATTCGACTTTTCGTGTTCAATACGTGCATGCATTTTTAATACCGTTCTAAGTTTAATTAGGTTTGCTGTACGTAGAGATATTTAAAAAAAAAATTGTAAACGCCTATTACTTGCTAGTTGCTACGCGAAGGTTGTACGATATTTTTTTCACTATTTAAAGCCAGCTTAATGTATGTTTGTACCACTACTATTATTTTTATTTTTTTTCTAAACCACGTTTTAATATCGAACCAACAATTATTTTTTTATTTATATTTTGAATGCGTGATAAAAATTCATATTTAAAATTTTTCTTGACTAGTGCAAAATTTAAAATTGTGTATTTTCTTATAAAGAACCATACATAAACATATATAGGTCTTATACTCCGGTTAAGACTTTCCATTGGGGAAGGAAAAATATTTAGTTTTCTTAAAGACTAGGTAGAGGCAGTGCAAAACAAAACATGAAAAAAAGAAATACATAAAAGCCTCCATTATAAAGGTAAATGTGCTATGCGTGTACCTACCGAACATTAATACTGAACTTTTCTAACCATTAGACTGTATTTACGAAAATTGAATAACTCGATTATAACCTAACAGTAAATGGCGAGGTAGTGAAAACGTAATGCAATCATTATTCTCGAGTGGGCAGGGCAAGTGTGACGAGTAACACGGTGAAAACGGTAATGACCCGAAGACAGATAGGAAAAGATCAAGGAGAAGACTCCGCCGTAGTTGGTTTATTGGTCAGTGTCCAGAGGAAATGCCGGAGGAAATGTTCCCGGAAAAAGCGATGGACTGGGACGTAGCGCGTAATTGGGATGTATGCAGAAGGAAATACTTTTGGTGGCGAACGTTCTAAATGGTCCGACAAGGAGTAATAATAATTAAAATAATAATAATAATTCGTAATAAAGGCTTTTTGTTCTTCCGTTTAAATGGAAAACATAACTCAAAAAATCGCATGCTCGAATTATATATTGCGTTACGAACACGGTCTTATAACATTTTATCAAAACAATTGTTATTCATAAATTATTCAAAAACCAAAAAAACATAGCAACAGTAAGCACCTACATCCCACACGTTATTGTGGAGTACGGTGTAACCAAAAAACACCGTATTTTAATATGAAATGTTTAAATTATTAAAATACAAAATAACGAGGATTAATTAAATTTTGTTGAATTATATTATTTGTTGAAATGTATGAAATGTCTAGAGGTTCGCAATGACAGAATATATAATTAAATTACTGACGTATGCCTGAATACAATTATGACTGGTTAATGCAATAACCAATAAGTTATATCTTCGTATACACCTGTACGGCTGTACAGAATTAAAATTTACAATAATTGCACATACAATAATTTAAACATTTGTATTGAATTACAGTTAACAATCTAAAGTTTGAACCATTTAGCTGTTACATCAAAATAAACAAATGATATATTATTTTCATATTACATAACTATAGGTAATGAAGATATAAAATGTTTTGCTACTTTATGATGTATTTTGTTCCCAACGTGTACACTATCTGATCCAAAACTTTATGAGCAACCAACGTATCCATTTAAAAAGCCAGTAAACTTTTCTCTTAAAAAGAACTTTTTAAAAGCTTCGAACTACTTGAATGAAAAACGGATATTATTTTATTATACAAGAGAAAACCGATTTGTAGAACTATTTTCCATTGGAATATTTTTTATAGTGATACTTTAAAAGGATTACAATAACTTTTTAATCCTGAATTAAAATAAAAGTTTCTACTTTAATTAGATTTACGAAAAATAAATCAATAGAAACCGAATAGTAACAATAGTAATTATACATTGATACGAGTACATTATACATTTTATTTACAATATTTTATTATTTTTGTAAAAATAATTTGACAATTTTTGTCTACTGTATTTAAGTTTTAATCAATTTATACTTCATTTTGAAAGTATAAATCTTAAGGTTTAAAAATATTTCTAAATACAATTATGGATTTTATTATAATAAATTGAATACCGTATTCATATTTTTATAAGAAGTTTGTTTTGCAGAATCAAAAAAAAGTAATTGAATTTAAATTTATCTAAAAAGAATCAAAAGTGTATTTACTTTCTGCAAACATTTGAAAACTATCGCATTACAATAAATATTAAACTATAAATAATTAAAACCATCCGAGTACTATTATATATCACGATAATACCTTGGTGCTTACGCTTGCGCATATTGTCTGCGTGCGTGTACATATGACATTTGGAAATATAGAATTGATTTTACATACTAAATTTACCAGAAGTTCAAAATATAAATCAATCAATTATGAGATAAAAATTTAAATAGTTTTTCCAAAGCTCATGTTCTACGCCATTTAATATGGTTTTATTATGGTTTTTATCTAAGCTTTCAGTTTCTAAAAGTTATGTATTATTATCTTTACGTATTTTTATCAAACGCCATTTATATGACTTAAATATTCAGCAATGATAAGTAATATTTGTCTTTTTCTCATTTAATATAATTATGTTCTAAATTACCACTTCCACTCACGAGTTAATTTATTTTGTGTATTACAGAGTGTTTTACTCGTAGTTCTAGTTTATATTTTAATTTATAAAGTATTCCATACAGAAGTTCAAATCACGTGAAAAGTTATTTACATTTACATGGAGTATACATTTCGTGTTGACGTGACGCTCAAAGTGATTTGAAAAGTGTTCGTTAGCGTGTTCCAAATTGTCTATTTGATATACTTCATAGTCTGTTTCACTCTATACATTTTTATGCATTTTATAGGTACCTACCTACTATACTTTTGTTTGTTAAATAAAAATTAAACTTGCTTAAACAAAACTTTTTAGTTATACTTAGTCATGTAACTATAATAGCTAAACTCTGAAAATTAATTTCTACTCTTATTTCAGGCTGTTGTTGTATTGTACTAATTATTAACGTAGTCGTACTCATATTATTCATAAATAACGTACAAGGAGAAATGTTATTGACAATAGTCTTAGTATAATAAGAACTTAAGAAAGATTAAGATACAGTATCAGTTTGGTAAAAATACCTTTGTATGAATATTATATTATCGAAATCACATTTACTGTTTGGATGTTGCCTACATTTTTATATGATGAGTGAGCTACAATAATTGTACTCTTAATTAATAATAATAATAATAATAATAATAATAAAAGTTGTCTATAATCTCATTTATGAGTACTTCAGGGCACAGTTCACTAATTAGTATTTTAGTATGGCTTGGGTTCAAACACGTGTAACTATTCAAGAACTTACCAGTCTAGCTCCGGCTCTGATTAACTGATCCAGATGCGTTTTGACACGGTCGCACAGCGTCAGTATATTTTCACGGTGCTCGTGCCTAGTATACGCGCTGTCCGTGAAGTCTTGCGTGCGTTCCATGATGACGTCCATGGTGCGCAGGAGCGTTTCCTTTTCGCTCAAGACGAGTGTCAGCCTGTGGACAAGGGCACGAAACCGTTAACTACACGCAGCGATACAGTGGCACGGGCGAGGGATTCACTCGGGGAGGAGAGGACGGACAAATCGTATTTTAATGAGCTCCGCTCTGCGTAATAATATAATACATGACACCTCGGAACGATATAGTTTGACAGTTTCCCATCTGTATGAGCGGTAGATGTTTACATTAAAAAAGAAAAATACAAATTTCCACGGCTTTAAGACGCGTCAAGGGCATGGGGTTGGCGAAAGACAAATGAGTTGGAAATCGAATTGAAATGGTCTCCCCCTTTATGCGATGATGATGTGCGTATATATAAAAAAAAAAAAATAAAGTTGAAATCGAGTCCTCGTCTATCGTCATTAAAACGCGCTTGTGAAGTCAAATTTTAAGCGCGCTGAGCAAATGCATAAAATATACGTTATAAACTATAACTTTACAAGTTTCAGCGTCGCGGTTTCCTCTAAAATATATACACAATATCATAAACAATTCAATTTCGGTTAAATTTGCGTTTACCACGCGGGTACACCGTGTAAAACTGTATCACAAAAACATTATTGTGTTACACGGTACTGTTAAACAGAAGTCTGGAATAGCATTGTACAGGTGTGGAAATTAGCCGCGTAGTGGTGCGGTTTTAGCTATCCCGAGTAGAACACAACGATAACTCGGCCGCCGTATCAAATTATCCCTTGATGTCAGGCGAAATTAGTGGATTAGAAACCTTGAAATTAGGACCAGAAACTTCACTAGTTGTTCTAGCAACAGTAATAAGGATTGTTTCATTTAATAAATGTCGCTGTGCGTTACCTAATATATTTGTTGGGTCGGCAAGAAAGCAACGTTGTCGTTTATTCGGGACAAAAATCCCATTTCCAATTATATTCCAACGTAACGCTTCATTAAATGGAGAGCAGTAGAACGTTTAAGCGATTAAATAAATATTAATAATAAAAACCGTGACCTTAAGTCTCTATTATATAATTTAAAACAAATTTTCCTAATTGATAAACTAAACGGATACGAGACATTTTTTTTCCCGGATAATATTTTAATAAAACAAAAAAATCATCGTTATAAGACTGTATTTTTTTTTAATTAGCTTTAATTCGGTGACTATAACAGCTCGACAAATTTTTTAGTTAAACAAAATTATGACAATGATAAGAAAGAAAAAATAAAAACAAATTACAATTGTCAAATGACGAAACCAGCTTCCAATATTCAGTAATTATCTTTTTGATGATCACTTCAGATTTAATGTTCAGCGTAGAGAAGATGTTAGGGGGGGGGGAATGTTAAGAGATTTCAGATAACTGAGTAAGATTATACGTTTGGTATGTAAGGAGGGACGGTCTAAATCTAATCTAAGAGTAGATGTGAGAGATCGCCGACGCTTTCGGTTAAGTGTAGTGTGCAAAGAAGACAGTAATTTAAACCAAGTTTATAGGCGTGCTCGGGTAGAGGCGAATGATCCACGGCAAGTCGGTTAAAATGGACAATAGTAGATCTTGGTAAATCTATAGGTTGTACCGATATTTTAAATATTGAACCAAGATTTTTTTATTAAAAATATTGGGAATAATAGTCTTGTAAAAGGTTGCTACGTTGGCCGGCAGATTTTTCCAGTAGTTGGACCAAAGATGACCTAAGGTGTGACGACGAAAGATTGGAGTAAAATTGGTCCAAAGAACTAAGGAAGGTAAAATTGTGTTGGATGTAGATTTGGCTGGACTGTTTGTTACTTCGTCACCATACATGCTGATGTGGCTATAGGGACCCACATAAGTTGAATTAAACGATTTGACTTATTGAGGTAATTAATAAATGATTTTATATGAAAAACGGGAGAGAATAATTTAGGATTATATTCTAGGGATTGTGAACAAGGCATAGAATCGGAGGCTATAAAATAATTATCAGGAGCTAAATTTGAGATAAAAAAGGACTTTGTTTTCGTTTTTTCATTTTATATATTACTTCATTATCTAAAAAAATTTGAAAAGAAATGTTTTGTTCGGAAATAAAAAACCGTATGATGTGCATTCATGGTTAGTATGGGTACAACTCGGAACATAAAGGTTACATACTTATACTTTGTTTATATGGAATATTGGGTAAATAATTTACATTGTATTAACGTAGAATTTCAATTACTTTTTTTCTTACACAAAAAATATGCATTCGATCATACGATTGGTGTATGATGACCTACAGACAAAAATTGAAACACAATAAACTAAAAAGTGCAATAAATATTACTCGTACATAGAACACTGATAATAAGTCAGAAATAAGATACAGAATTAAGATATTCAAAAAAAATTGATTTATTAAAAAAGGTTTCGAAAAATTATTATTGTATATAATTTATCAAACGTTAGAGTTATCATTTGTTTTTCGTTAGAAGAATACCGTACCTCCCGTTTATAATAAAGTGATAAAGCGATAAATAAATAAAAATGTTACGAAGAACATATTATTAGCACTGACTAAGTGTAAATCAATGTGTGTAACATACAAGCTACGTACAATACGTAGGTACCATGGTTAAAATCAATATTTTGTACTAGCTCGTATATAATACAAATATATACTATTTTTATTTCTATTGATATGAATAAAACTGTACGAATTCCCATTAAACATAGGACGACGCCCATAATCCCACAAAGATAGGCAAAACCGCTAACTGTTTCGATTTTGACCCATATATCACTAATTTTACACCAATGCCACACATATTCACGTTTTTATGATAAATATCAGACTTGAAGTTAAAACATTTTTATTATTAAACTATAAAAATCGTTTTCTTACGTCTTAACAACATTTTGCTTGATAGAATATATTTATTTTAGAACTAGAGGAAAAATTATTAATACTACTACTCTGAATGTTATTATGATGTATATACGACTAGGATGAAAAGAAATTCGCAATATTTATACGAACTCTCATTCCGATTATTTTTAAAATAAAGAAAACCGGAACGCAAGTCGATAGTGCACAGCAAATGCTATTTACTATTGTTGAATAAGTTGGCTTCGTTCTGACAATTGTATTGTACTATATCAAATGGACAATCGCACGACGTACATACAAGACGAATTTCATATCTATACACATTGAGTACGATTCACGTTTTAATGGACAATGTCCAGTGATGGAAACCGCTCCGAATAAAAATATATAATAATAAATTATAGTTTGATTATTCTTAAGTTAAATGTTTAAACGCTGCTATATTATGAGCCGAATTAATACTACAATTTTGAATTTAATTTATGGACAGTTCATTATTTCAATGCCAAAAAAAATAATATACAAAAAGTCAAAAGTACGACAACTTGTAAAAACTTCAACTATCACTTGACGTTTATTCCCTGATGAACTTTATTCAAGCTTAACGTTGTATGTATAAATTTAAATGTTTTGTTTTTTTTTTAACGTTTTTGTAGAGACAAATAATTATAATTATTGCTTTCGTGCAAATCGAAATGTCTGCCGGAGGAATATATATTTTTAGGAAATGAGCCGTTTAAACGCGTCCGGAGACGTGACGTAGATATCGTTACATAAGTATATCGCGTACATTCGAAATTCGGGCACGTTTAAAACGTTTGAAACGTATAATTTGTTTTTGTTCGGCTATAACGACAAAAAGCATACGGACTCGTTAACAGGCGGTCAACGTAATGTCGTGCGCGTACGACGAAAACCACCCCGCGTGTGCTGTGGCATCGGTGCGGTGAGTATTGCATATTGTCTACAGCAGTGGTTCCCAACCGGGGGGGAATTCCCCCCTAGGGGGGAATTTATGTGTTGCTTGGGGGGAATTTAGTGATGATAAAATAACAAGAAATATTTTATTTATAAAATTGAAAACAATAAATTAGTTTTCGGATGGTAGCCTATTGATAACAATTTTACGAGTATTTTATAATGATTGACCTATGCAGGAAATGTAATATTAAAAGGTATATACAATATTACAAATGGGATTAATGCACGTAGAGCTTTTTCTGTCACTTTTGGATAAGAGTTGATCATTAATGGCCAAAATTCCATTAAAAATTTAAGCAACGCTGCCGTAGAGTAATATTAGAGTAAATTACTCTATGGGCTATTCTTATTATGGATTATGGATTTGGTGAGGAAAAAACAATCTCAAAATTCTCATTAAATTTTTTCTAGCTTTCTCCAAAATTGTAATCAAAAATTTAAAAATAATATTATTAAGACATTAAGATTAGGTTTATTTATATTTTATTTTTAGAATGATGAAAAAATATATGTCATTATTTAATAAAAAATAATTATTTCGTATCATTAAAATAAAATATTATTAAGATTAAGTTGATTTATATTTTATTTTTAGAACGATGAAAAAATATATATCATTAGTTAATAAAAAATAATTATTTCGTATCATTAAAACAAAAAAAAGGTCTTTTTAATTCTAATTTAAAGGGGGGGCATGGGATTTTTGAAAATTTACAAGGGGTGCGTAGAATTAAAAAGGTTGGGGACCACTGGTCTACAGGGTGTCCGGCGCGAGGACCGACCGACTGCAAATAACTAATAAATAACCAATGACGATGCAATATCATGAATCTAGTTTCGTTCTATTCCTATGGAATGCTCTTCGAACGGTTAGGGATCGGTCGGAAAATCTTCGGAAGCTTTTATCGCGGCGGCACGTGGAAACTCGGCGGGTATCGGCGCGCGCGCACTCGCTGAAGTCCCCCGTGCGGTATTTATACGCACACCGTGAGTGTAATGATTTGGGTTCGGGACTTATTGCACACTAATTGTAGGAAATATGCATGCACATATGCACTTAAAATAACCGAAATGTGCGCAAAAATTTGAAACTAAATATTTTTTAAAATACAATTAAAAAATTTGATTTATTCATTTAAATTTAAACAATTTTTTGTAATTAGTTATTTTTTGACAACAATAACACTATTATTATATTCTTATTTTTCCTTTTACATATTATTATCTTAAATGATTTACGATAAAGGATAGTATACGCAGGAATAATTAGGTATTTTATTATCTAGTTGCCAAATCCAAATGTAATTATCACATCTTTATTAATAAACCGAGCTATACGGAGAAACTGATTAGGTATATTGAACAACGCACGAAAGTAAAAAGAAAGTAAAATTATAAAAAAAATAATTAAAATGTTTAAAATAAATGTACTTAACAGAAAACAAAAACCGTGTAAATAAGCTATAAAAAACATTTAAACTGCCAAAATTGGTCAATATGCATTTTGCTCAGAAAACGGCAAAATATGCGAAAATATGCGATTAAAATGTTCGTATTTCAATCGGTTATGAATTAAAACAAATGTAAATCTTACTTAGACTATTCTGCAGTCATTATTAAGCAATATGCAAATGCAACAAGTCCCGTACCCTAGTAATAATATATTCGTGCAAGTTATTTATATCGTCAAAACGTAATATTACAACAATATATTATGATACCTCGTCATGTCGACAAACGAGTCCAGAACATTGAGCGCGTGGCCAAGTGTGTCGCCACCGTCTTGTTCCGAGACGTACGGTGTCAGGGCCATGGAC
The DNA here is from genome assembly GCA_949715065.1 of Periphyllus acericola. Lineage (NCBI taxonomy): Eukaryota > Metazoa > Arthropoda > Insecta > Hemiptera > Aphididae > Periphyllus > Periphyllus acericola. The sequence continues at coordinate 30,404,000 of OX454268.1, forward strand.
TCGCCGCCGCTCTCCTTCACGCCATCTTTGACCACGTAATGGATCAGGTCCATGGCCCTGCGCATCTGGCAGAACACCGTGTCTCGGTTTTGGCTGGCCTCCGAGCTGTCCGGGTGCCTCAGGCACGCCTGTAACACATATATCATACATACATACATATACGAGTATATATAACACGGTCGACGTGAGCGCAACGTCAAAGTGCGCACCGTATGATATTATATAACACCGTGTAGAGATATTAAAGAACCGTGGGGGGGTCGTGCTTACCTTCTCGTGGTCCCCCCCCCTTTCTAGTAGTTAATACGGTAAAATTAAAGCTCCTGAGCAAGTAAGATTTTCCTCAATATGTTAACAACACGAATCCAAACAGCACAAACCAGGTGGCCGAACGTCGATAGACCTCCCGGCCTTTTTAGTGAAAACAGCACTTTTCAGAGCTACTCATCTGACAGACGTGCCAAACACGCGACACAATTTTTAATCAAAAATAAAAATACAAAAAAAAAAGAACGGATTGGTCGCATTCGAGCTTATGATTGTACGAGACCAAACGGTTTTAATTACACAGGAGTTCTGGTGTTGGACAGATAATAGGCCGTCCGCTAGAACGAGAGGTACTGATGGAAACGCAGGGTCTTTCTCTCTTGCTTCTCACATGTTCACCTCTTTTTAGACCGTAAAAACGCTTCGATTAGAATTTTTTTTTTAATGTTCGAGTTAACATAAAAATTATGTTATTCACTATTTTTTTTTTCACGCCACCTTAAGTAGGTATGTCCTGTGGCGTTACAAACTATTATTTTTCAAATGAAAACTCCCTTTGAAAACCGTGGTACATATTTTATTGAGGGCATTTTTCTGCGAATTCAGATGTATTGAAATCCAAATTCGAACGAGTAGTTTTTGAATTATTCTAATTGAAGTATTAAAGAAAATAATCTTATTAATGCCTAGTAAGTAAGACTACGATATAATTTGGAATCATATTTTATCGCTATTTGCTACTAATTCGAGATAACGTGAATTTTACACTTTTCATACGCAATTTATAAATTTGAATAACTCCGGAAGTATTGATCCGAATTTTGACTATGTTACATAGAAAATTCGAGAAAAATGAACCGAATAATATTTTGCATAACGAATATGGTGTTTCCGTTTGAATAAAAAAGTTTGTGTTGCCTCAGGACATACTGAAGGTGGCATGAAAAAATAATGTAGAGAAAAACATAGTTTTTATGGTAACATGAACATTGAAGAAAAATTCAAATTTAAGCATTTTCACGGCCATAAATGTGGTGAACATGTCTAAGAAATCACCCTGTATGTACAGCCATGGTTCCTGTCCGTAATTTAATATCTGTGCAGCGTATATTACGTATATTGTGTTGATATTACACGCGCACGTGAATATAGAAGGTAAACCGCGGATCGTCGACTATTAGGTATAATTTTCCATGTGGTGGGCACGGGGCGTCTGGCGGAGAATATTACGTGCAGAGAAACATAACATATCGTTTCCGTCTCCGAAAATAAAACTATCTACTCGTGAAAAATAATAATATACTCCGCGGCGCGTGCAGTTATCGGCATGATAGCCCTGCGGATATCTGTTTCTGAATAAAACCTTAAATCATAAGCGTAGATACTCGTCACGATCGAGTGATTTGCCGACCCTCAAAAACAGCGTGTTACACGTGAGCACATATATAAGTAAGTACAACACGCAGACCGATTTCGGTTAGGTAAAAACTTACAAGTTCTCAAAAGTCTGCAGAGCATCGAACACTGCTCGAACGCAGCATACAGGAGCGCGACGGTGCTTAAGGTTTAAAGAAATTCGCACAATTTACAACGGTTTTTTCGATATTTACCGTGATCTTACCGTGCAATAAAGCGCACACGGGTATATTGTTTGCAATGCGTATGAAATAATTAGTATATGCAGTTCTCCGGTCAGATGCCGGTTGACTTTATCTCTACAAGAACCCTACAAGTATTTTCGTTACAATAAACTGTTCGGTTTTACTCACGAACAAAAAGATAAGCGCGTTTGACCAGTCCCCTTTTGCCGCCTTTAAATGCATGCTGAGTACTATAATCTTTATAATATGCTGTAAAAAGTTTACACCCCATCCGTGTGTTTATTTTAAGACGGCAGCGACCGTAAAATTCTAGACCCGTGAGCTTTATATTGTAGGTGCACGCTATCGTTCGCCCCTCGACGAACCTTTAATAACGTTGTTCGCCATCGCGTTTCCAACAGTAACTTCACAAGTTGACGATTGTCGATTGTCGATTGCCAAGCCGTTCATCTATATTACCATGAAACAGGACTACCCGCAGTTCTAATTCTAAACACGGTGTGCCGGGGGAGTGTTTTATTGTTATTGTTGGACATCGCACGCCGTTGCAGTGTTACACTCGGTGCTAAAATTGGGAAAATGGCGGTAATCATACTAAGGGCGGAAGCTGGTTTCGTGTGTATATACCAGTGTAGGATTATCAACGTTTCATAACCCGTAAAATGTACGATCGACCCATGGGGCCCTTTGTCTCCCCACCCCCATCTTGCCCCTAAAATGCGATAATTCATTTGTCGTGCGTCAAAAATATCTGATAAATAATCTGGAGTTAAGTACATATTTATACAACATCACACATTTTATTAACTATACCTTTTGTTGAACTCTCATCGATATTCATTCGCTTTCGTAAAATATGATTCTAAACGACTACAGCAGATTATGTGCGCTTTATGAATGTAATTATAGATTTACACTTCTACTATTTCGGAACAATATTGAAATCCGCAATGTCAAACGGTATATGTAACATATAATATATTATTCGATTCACGTTTCGTATTTAGGTTTGATTTCGAAAATTGATATAAATTTAATAATAACAATAATGCTTTTCAAGTGTTTGGCAGTGGTTGATATATCTATAGATTACATACCATGAAACAAAAACCCCTAACAGTTTTCAATCGCTTTTTATCTTCGTCGGAATGAAATTATCGTAAAAAATATTCACTATTTCATCATTTTAAAGTATACTACGTTTTCAATTAAGAACCAATATATCCTCAGTTAAATTGAATTAGATGACATGATCTGACTTGTTATACAAACGATAAGATGAGAACTCCGTCCCTCTTGGTTTGTAAACCGATTTCGCATGCTTACTGCTCGTGCAGTTATAACCACATAGGTATTCGAGAATCGCGATACGTTCTATCGATATTGTCTGAGTAGATATAAGAAATTCAATGACCTTTCGAAAATAAATCATTTTTTGCGGATGATATCGAAATTCGGATAAAACAGAAACAACGCCGTGTACCCAACATGCGCGACTCACTCGGAGGTGATATATCGTTATAAGGACTTAATATCGCATTGATTTGCACCAATGTTATGCACCAAGGTATGGTACTCCATTGTTTTGACGGCATCACAGCCTACACTATATGTAAAAATAATTATTACGGTCTATTAAAATGTACACATTTTGTGCACTTCTCGCGGCGTTTTGGCGTTTTGACGACGACGAAACTCACCTTAGACGAAGTTAACAACAACATGGTGGACCGCTCGAGCACCTGCCGGGCCGCGGCAATCTGAGACCGCCGCCGTTCGTCTTTCAGGTCATTTTGCCGTTCGCCCGTCAGGTGCGCCAGCTCTACCATTTCGGTGCCAAAGTGACTGAACGCTTTGACGAACTCCGTGAAGTTGTTGACACCTTCAAGGCGGCCCAAACTTCGTGACACCTGAAATCGAGCGTACATAGATTAAAACGTAATACAAAAGCAATTTATTAGTCATGTGAAAAATGTTGAATATAAGCGAACAAGTTGTCAAATTATTATTTCGGTAAACTCTGTTGTAGTACATTTGGCGATATCTAATTGCGCAGTACCGACTATTCATAGAAATGTTTCAACTATATAAAATTATTGTTACGAGCATATTATCATGTTAATGACATGAGATCAGTCAAGACACATTACACAGAAAGTGCTCCCGGTGATGGAAATTCAGAGTAGACTACATGAATAGGAGTCTTTAAATATAAAAGCAATGGCAATATTACAATGCAGTCAAAAAGGAGTTTAGTTTATTACAAGTACAAATATCGAGTTTTCATAAGAAATCATTTGTCTGGACACGAGAAAAATGCAATATTATAATATGCAATTAGACTATGATAAATAATATGAGCCCTACGAAAAGTTTCATATTTCATCAAAGTTTAAAAGAAACTCAACATTTTTTTATTCGGTTTCTTTATACATTGAAAAACTTGTAAAATCACAAAAATGAGTTGATTTTTTTTACCTAAATAATTGTTGGATAATACTTATATTCTAATGTATTTTTACTGACATGAACAGTGTACGTGAACTGTGCACAGAGGACGACCAAATACCGTATTATAATTTATAATTAATACATATCTCGCGCCGTTCAAAATGTAAAATTAATTGTATGCACACGATAATGAAACAGTATTTTAAATTTATTTCCATGTGTGTTTTCTATTATAAAAAAATGACCATTGTTCACAATTGACATAAATATTAAATCACGAACACAATGGAATAATATAATTACACTTCGGGCTTAAAATATGGCGAGTGTAATACATTTTACACAGGGCCGAGTAATTATGCAGTGCTATTTTTTTTTAAAATTTATCATCACCGTTATTTAATTCAGAAACGAAAAAAAAACACATTTTTCTAACTCAATTTTTGAACGTTTAAACTTCGTGTCTTATAAATACAATAAAAAAGTAGCATAAATTATTACACACCTGCTGATGTACTAAGTTCAAACAATCGTTTGCTGTAATATATAAAAAAAAATGTTTATCTTTTTATTTAATTAACCATGTTCAATTCTAGTTGATCCAATGTTTTTTTTTAATTCTATACATGACTACACATTTATGTTTATTTTATTGAACGTTTTAGAATATTTCAAACAAATATATGTCGTATTATATTTTTGTTCAAACAACTTTCTGTACCTACGTAAAAAGTGGACGGTTGAATTAAAACTATTTTTGCTATAGTAACATTTAGCAAATATAATAAGCGTAATAATCACATTTAGGTATAGTTAAATTAGAGTTATAACATTTACTGACTAGTAATTACCATAGAAAAAATAATTAAATAATTTCAAGTAAAGGTATAGTTATACTCGGTCGATAAATTTAGGTAAAACGAAATATTTTTTTTGACTTTGAACATCAACATAATTTCAAAATTATATAGCATCAATAGAAGCTTGTAGTAACATGAAAATTGAAAATATTATAGTATAGATATTGTGGAATAAATCGAAAATAATATAATATTTTTTCAACACCCCGAAGACAAACGAATGGAAAGTACAATAAATTTCAGTAATGTCAGTGTTATAGGGAAAAATATAAAACGAGAGATAAATACAATACAACAATAAATTAATATAACACGCGAGTGTACGAATAAAAATGAACCGACTACCAATGTAAACATAACGATGGTAACATTAAATTGTATTACCAGTGAACATACATTATACATAAGGGGATAATATAATTATTACGATAGTTATCAATATTTTAATCTGTGCTTACTGTGAAAAGTAAAAATTGTCAAACGAGTATCCACGCTTTATTTGGATACATTATTGTCTTACACGGAACACAGACGAGTATAAAATGCACCGTTTCCTAACAAAGATTTGGTCGTCGTGGTAAAATCATAGTACAAACCAATTCTGCTTTTATTAAAATATTTATACGAAATTTTTACCATGATTTTGACTATGGCGGCCATTCCGTTATGGATGAAAGGGTGCATTTTATTCTTTGTACTCGTGTCACTCGACAATTGTATTTATAAGGGACTCGTAAAATAATTATATTTTTAAGCTCGGCGAGGGAAGTAAAAAAAGGCATATTACTTCTGGAATTAAACGATTTTAGGTACCATTAAACATTTTTCTCCTAATAGTTCCAAAAAATGATCATCTTGAACGATGAAGAAAACAAAACATATTGCACATCCGAGCATTTCTATCGCAATAATAATACATAATATTTCAGGCAGAAAATCACGATGAAGAAAGCGGACGACCAATGCAATCATAGCCGGTGTATACCGCAGTTTGAGCAAAAAAATCATTACGGATCCGTGGTTTGTCGCTCGCGGCAGTGGTAACGATAATTTCACGGTTTAAATTATCGACGACCGTTTCGTCGATTAAACAAACAATAAAATACAACGCGTCCCTGCGCAGCCCTGGATGACCGGGGCAAAACCGGCCGCCGGAGACGGAGTTTTCTAGATTTTTACTCGTGCGCCCCCGTTGCAGGAATCGCCCGTGACCCGTCGGTGGCGCACGAACCTACCCCCGACGGACCACAGGGCGCGAACGGGGTGGCAAAAGGGCCGCGATCACCGTATCCGGGACAACGAGGTGCGATCCGTAATCCCGCGCGTTTAAATCCTGCTGTCGTTCTTAATCCAGCGAAGAAGACAGCTGCTGCAGTCGTGTCGATTACGCGACCAACTATATACATGCAAATGTATAATATATCATACTGTATCGTACTGGTACGTTGTTTGAACACAATATGCATATGCGGCGTATAAGTACCCTTTGTACACAGCGAGTCCCGCCGTTTCACTCCTATAATACGCGTGTCCGCGGTGAGTTGATAATATTAAATCCGTTCTCGTGACAGAACTATAATACACCGCATTCGACAATGCGACTATCGAAAAATAAAACCCTCGTCAACGTTCGAAATTCAGACGAGTCATGAAACAATTAAAATAAAAATTAACACTCAAAACACCTATGTAATACATCGCTCTGATTTCATTTTACTTCAAATCGAGTACGACGGAATTGAAAATTGTGGTTAATCGTTTTTATTCAATGGAAAAAATAATGAAACGGTCGGCACTCGTACTATATTATAACAGCTAAAGCGGAACTGCAGATTCTAAATCTGCAATTACTTCATTCTAATGTGAGTTATTTTGATCCGCGAAGAAAATTTGTTGTAGAACTTCCAGTTATCAATTGAAAATCGATTCGATTTTCGGTAACTGCGAGTCGGACGCGCCTTGTATTCACCATAAATAAGTATTCGATTCCTATGAAAAGATATAAGTGATATAAGGGGCTCATAAGTGAAGCACACTGTATATACTCTACTTAATAAACGCTTTAGACCAGCGCAGTAGTGGCGTGCCCGTGATTACGGAATGCTAGAGGGATTTACACATAACTACTGAACCACCCTGCATATCATGTTAACTACGAACGAGTGTATAATAAGAATACATACTTTTAAAAAGACCCTTAGCGAGTTTATGCCACTCCGAAAGAAATTAAATATCCGAATCATATGTGTGGATATTCCAAATCTTTGAGGCAAGAACTGCGGTCTTTATAGATTACCGTCCAGACGAATATAAAAATAATCCTCGCCACCATTGTTTTTAAAATGGATACGTACTTCATCATGGTCTAAAATAATATAATGTAACATGGTAACGCTTTTATTAAGCTCGTATGAAACAACATTTTCAGAACACTATACAATATTCATTAGTGTAGAGTAGGTACTAGGTACGAAGAGACAATTTTTTACAGTGTAGTCCAGTATCAAAAAGTACAGCGAACAAAAACACGTAAACATTTTCACCGCTTAATATAGGATCTTGTAAACGGCAATAGAATAATATAAATTTACTCCAAACGATTTTACCGCTCGCATTTATTATTCTTTGTTGTTTTTCAAATATGAACTGCTTAAACTCTTTGAGTCGAATTTTCATTACGTAGAGACGGAAAACGTATAACACTGTTATGCGGAGCAGTGGTGTATACCCTACCCATAAATGCACCCCCTTCTCCCCTTAAAAATACCATGAACTTTAAACCTTGCCAATACCAACTCTTCCGCCGCCGTCCGGTATCTAACGATGTAAATTATCATGTTTTGGTATTAACGGGTTTTCAACAAAATTACGGTCCATAAATTAAACTTTAAAGGAGTAGTGACCTTTTTAAGGAATGCCGTATTACCAATTAGAAGAGTTGGCGTCAAACTATGGTTCCCGCGCCTTTTAGGGGCTCAGTGGAAAATACAATAATTATTGAACGCCTTTTCCTTTAAATCTAAACTAAATAAAAAAAAGAACGAAACACCTAGGTCAGATGACACTCCTCGGTCAGATGAGATAATGGGATAGGTCTTTTAAACTTGAAACCAATATACAATTGCTCTCGAAAAGACGATTCTGAGTGAAAAAGGTCGGTTGGATCAGTTAATATTTCTAAAGATGATAGATATAATATAGTAGAACCAAATTTTGTAATAAGGTGGATTGAACTTTTTTTGTTTTGCAAAAAAAAAAATGTTTCAAAAATGATGAGATTTTAATTAAATGCTATTATCGATATAATATATGTGTGTTTCGAGTCACAAATATTTAGGGATAACAACCAAATAAAGAAAATCTTATAAAAAATCTTGTATCCATAAAAAATAAACAAGTGGGTAGTGCGTGACAAAAATACTAGATTCTGCGATACGAATTTTTTGCATTTTTTTGTCTGTTTTTCACAATTATTTTTGAAAACTGTTGAGAAAATGACCTCTTCAAAGTACCAACTAGACGAAATTTCCCTTCAGAAAAATATCACGTTTGTATTCATCACAGTAATCCTTCTGGTCGAAATCGTATACACAAACACAAAATAAAAACATAGGTACATCATGATTCATGATAAATAAACTAATACATTCCTCGTTTCACTCAGAATCTAATAAATTTCTAATATATATTTCCATAGGTTTGCTTTTAATTTTTGGTCAGAAAAATTAAAATAATGTACATTGAGATAATTTGTTATCACTTAAATTGCATGCGAGCTTCCATACAGGTTTAACAATAAACTATTTTGTATCATCTAAATTGTTCATACAGTGCGGTCACGGTTTAAATTTTACGTGTTGATACGGCTAAAAAATTTAATTTTTGGCGTAGAGTTATTAAGTCAAGTGAAAAGCATTTTACGTTAACATTCTTCATTTTTCTCTAAAGTCTAGAATTTTTTAAAAACTTTGAAATAAATATAAATTATATATATAGTTATTTGGGACACTTTTTAAAATTAATTTTAAAATAACTAATTTTTTCAATTATACATTCAACATTATTGATGTACAAATCCAACAGGAATTCAACGTTCAAACATATCAAAATATGTGACGTTTAGATGCCAAATTCAATAAGTAATATACGGTTGATGCTTTAATACCTCAACAGTAACGTGACATGTTATACTCTACCCTATGGCCTATAGAGCTATAGGTGTCAATTCATTATTATTTAGTACATATGGGTATATCTAAATCTACCGCTACACTATAAAATATCTAAGTATTAATATTATATTATTTCTACAAAGATAACTATCACATAATTATGATTTATTAACATAATCATAGTATAAAACTGCCATTATTCAGATTAATGCGGGCAGAAATACTGAAATTAAGTCTTTAAAAAGTGAACAACTATACGTTTACCTTTTAAACTAATAATATACTAAGTAGTATTTTTTTTAACATAATACGCTGCAGTTATGTTGTTTATTTAGTTTTACGGTTTCTGAAGTAAGGTCATGATTATCAAATGCAAAATTAAATCGACTTAATGCTTTAAGTCCATTTATGTCTGCAACATATTATGTATTCACTTAAATTTGATCAAATTAATAAAATAATAATCTTCTTCAAAAACCGCGTACCGGTATTAAATTTAATGAATTAGTATTAAAAATAAAATCGATCATTTCGTTTTATTTAGTTCATTTATTTTATTTTACACGTCTATTATCAAATGTATTTGAATCATCCATTTTAATTTTCCTCTATTTTGCTTTATTTTACACGATATGATTTGTGTTAAATTCAAAGTTTAAAAAAGAGAACTGTTTAAATGTCAAAATGTATATTTGACGTTTCACGATTTCAACGGGTTGCCAAATTGATGTGAAAATCCCTAAGCTTTTTTGAATTATTGTTAACGACATAAATAGGTCATTAATAACGTGCCCGTTATTATAATAAATGTATTGTCCAAGGTTCAAAATGTTTCAATCATAACAAAACATGATCCACCAAGTAATAAAAAATTATTCCTCGATCGTTGTCTTTCATAATAATCCATAATTGTAAAAGTGTAGTCAAACTTAGAAGATATTATTATAAACTTATACTGTTATTATAATTGGCCAGTTGTATGTTTATATTATAAAATATACAATATACATGTTTCATCAATATCATTTTACATTGGACTAATATATATTTTTAAATGTAAGGTAAACGTTGTGTTTTAATAATTTGTTAATATTCACGGAATTGTTTTATTTCATGACGGCTAAGGATTATACTTTATTTTAATTTTACACAGCTTTAATAAATATATATTACATATAATATTATATATTCAGATTGAAATGTAGGTAGTTTTTAACATAACTAAAGTTTTGAACGTACCTTGTCTTTAACTGATATTAATTGCTTCACGACTACTACATCGGCTAACAATAACACTCTAGTGACAGAACTCAACAAGCATCGAGCAGCTCTTATCACTGACGCTCGATCATTGATTGAATCTTCAAACACGGCTTCGCATAGTTTTTCGATGGAAGCACCTACGAAAAACACGTTTAAATTATTATTACAATTTATAATTCCTTTCAAGTTTCAAGCAGTATGAGGGATTTTTTGAATTATAAGTATACACAGCGTCGACAATTACAGATTATTTAATGTAGGACTCGTAGCTTTGTAAATGTAGGTCTTAATAAGGAATAATAGTAATGTGATGTTTATGGTCAGTAAATTAAACAATATCTCATTAAAGGTATCCCACGTTTGGTCAAATTGTAAGGATTTAATATGAAGTTAATTAATTTCATATAACCTATGTTCAATAACATATGTCCGTATATAAGTTAGATAAAATAAAAAGTAAATACTTTTATTTTAAATTTTAAAATCTATAAAATTATTTGATTACCGAATGATTTAAAATGTATACTTGGTTAATTATTTAATGACAAAAAAATAATCTAGACAAACAACTAAAATTTCGATTTTTAATGTGAAATAAACAGAAAATATTTATACTTGAAAAAATGAAGTTTAAAACAATGTAACGGTTACACTACTCTATGTTTATCAATGCCACACATATAAATATAAGTTATTTCCTATCTTTAAATCTTAAAATATTCAACACATTGACATAAAACAATATTTATAAGTATGCTCAGCCATAATAAAAGCTAGCTTTAGCCCTTCCGTCTTACACCTGAGTACCTGACTACATTGTAACACGAACGACCTTTGGTTTCCGGATGACGATGATTTATTACTCGAGGAACTTACAGAAACCAGAACATGTAAAACCAATAAATTTAAGCGTTATTATACTTTACATTGCACGTTGAAACTTGATTCCAAAAAACTTATAAAAAAAAATTATTTTATAAAAACAATAACACTTTGCAGTTTACAAGAGGATTTAAAAATATTAACTTTTAGTTCTTCACCTATAATACTTGGAATTTCGCTATTATCGTGTTGTACTATTGTAACTTCATTTAAATGATTGAAAATGAAAATCTCTTGCCAAATTTGCTCCCAATTAAGTCTAAAAAATTTTTTGTTGGCCAACAATGTTTTATATGTAAGTGTAATTTACGGAACTAAATGAAAAACAGGAAAAACTGATTACGAGCATAGTTGTACAGGGTGTATATGTATATATTATGTATCTACTGTTAGGTAATAACGTAGTTTATGCCAAATACCAACACAGTACTTAAATAATATTGTTCAAAATAATTTACTCGATATTACTATCCTTAATAAACATAACTTATATTGATCCTATTTCAGGCACGTAGCCAAAATGTTAAATTTAAATCACAGAAAAAATGCACGGACCTATTTTATTATACTATTCTAACTCCAGCTAAAGTATTTCCGAACTTTTTGGATTCAATGTTGTGTACTTGAAATCAGAAACTCCTAAAGAATAAATATGTATTGATATATTCTACACAAATGTAGACATGAATATTACATACAGCTATATAATAATATGTCAATATGTGTTTACGTTGTATGTACGTTTAATAAAGAAACCCCATGTGGCGATGGAATAGTAACCCTTAACATCCTGGCCTTGATTATAATAAAATATAATCGTATATTGTGCTGTCGTTTACACGCAAAACATTCAGAGCAGTGTAATAAATATAAATAATTACATTTGAATTTAAATATCGAAGTATTAAATTATATGTATACGTAAAGTTTTAAAAAAAAAGTAATTAATTATTTTATCAAAACCAATTCAATCTGAAACACTAATACCATTGCATGATTGAATGATTCCAATCATCTTCATTCTCAAAAAAAATTTCATATTTAAATTAAATTTTTTACAGGCTTACGTACACCTCTCAATAAAAACAATAATGAACGTGAACTCGACATTATTTATGATATTGCTCATACAGATAATTTTAACTTAAATACTATTAAAAAAATCCATACGCGTGTATAACAAAAAATAATACAAAACCCTTCTATCAATAAAGTTGTTAATTTTATAATTGCCGTATGAAATATCATAATAATTTATCTTATAAATGCATTAACATTATAAATGATAATGTGAATAATGTAAGAGTAGTATTTAAAACTAATATTATATATATCTACTTATTTTTTTGAAAGTCGATTAGTTTTAATAAATTATGTATATATTCAATAAAAATTTGTTATTGTATGCATATGTCAACATACATCCAAAATAATGAATGTAAATCAAAACATTTGTCATAATCATACATTTGATAAGCTGTACATTATTGTTGTTCCACTGTACTGAAATGTATGCATGTATACGAAACGAATGAAGTAGCTGGTATCACGTATATTTCAAATAACTGTGACAACATATATTACATATATACAGGATACAGGAATAAAGTATAAGCAATATTTTTATCATATGAATAAATAATTTAATTTCAACAAAAACAAAAGATACAACTCCTGTATACTAAGTATTTCTACTTAGTATACAGGAGTGTTTTCACCAAATCAAAATATTATTTTAGGTACCTACAACGTTTCACAAATATTTGCTCAACATTTTATCCATTTAACATTTCTCATACGGTTATAGATTATAAGCGTATACATTTATAGAAGCGTTAACTTCAATTGTAAAATATCAATGGTTTATTTCCAGTATGTTTATAACAAAGTCTTGTAGTGGCACTACGGTGCTTAACGTATCATCCTGCAATAATGCACAATTTGACACCGTTTTGTTGAACCAAATAAAATCAAAGTTTTCTTAACACCCTAAATATTACATTTAATCCAACTATAACCAGGCACGATAAAATATTCAACGAAAACTTCGAAAAATCATTTTAATAAATAGATTCAGTTCGGTGTTTTTCTTCTGGACGATTATTGTTTGTTATCCTGTGCTCTCTGTAAATGTGTCATCTGATTTTTCAAAACGCACTTTATTCCATCATAAATGATGACACGCCCGTCCTACATAAAATCTGAGTAGGTACGACAAGTAATGTGTTTTACGCGAACAAGAATCTATATAAAATAGGAAAATTAGCATACAATTACAAATGCTATTTGAAAGTGATTTATTTTCAATTAGCTAATGCTACAAAAGACAATATTATAGTATTAATCCGTAAGAGTTAAAACGGTCGGAAGAAAAATCACCAAAGAGCATAAGATTAAAGTACGTAATGTACGTATGTATAATAAAAAAAGTGATTCGTAAAAACGGCGGGTTGAATATACCCGGCGACTGCGCGTGGTAATGCGAGAAATTACTCCCCCCCCCACCCCTATAATATACACCGCTGGCGATAATCCGATTGTAAGAAAACAATAATTATTATAAACGCCCCTGGTTGTTGATAATTTTAATATTCGGCGCGATTCGAAGTAATACAATGCATTAAAAAAAAAAAAAAAAAGCACGTCCTACACAGTGCGGAATATCGCGAGAACACGCAAGAACAATATTTCAGAGAGTTATACGTTCTGCTGCCATTGGAGTATTCCGGATAATAGCGAAATAAATGGGCCATTACGTTCAGCAACATTGTTTTTAGGCGTGTTACTCAACACGTTCTAGGGGGAAACACAATGATCGTCGTCGTGCGCACCACCGCGCGTTTTCAATGCTGAATGAACACGTTTCGCACGTCCTCCATACACATAGCTATGAATGTATAACGATTCGTTTTATTATTTCGTCGTCGCGTCAATATAACCGACCCGATGGATGGATTATCTTACCGAAAAGTAAATCATTTTTCACACACTTTTCCCTGGCGAACGTTTCGCAGCGATTGTGGAAAAAAAATACACCACCGTCCGGAACACTACTGCAGGCTCGCGTGTAATAAATGATTACGTTGGATTTACGCGGTTCGGGTACTATTAAGTCCGAAGAAAACTCGAAATGCAACTATACTCGTACGGTTTTTTAGAGCCGTATCGGATATTTTTACCGCACGAGTATAATATTTACTCCGCTGAAATTATGCCATCAAGATTATCGTTTACGAATGACCTGCACTACCTACTTTGTGATGTGGCATAGAAATTTTAATTAAAAATGTAACAAATACATTTACGTACCTACTTGTAAATTCTCATAACAAGAGCGATAACATCTTGGTTGTGAAGAGAAAATATATTATAATAACGGAGTTGGTGGTAACGTGCATTTAATAAAATCTACGAAAACATCATGTCAGAAAAATTCTAGTTTTATTTAATAATTATTTAATAATTAATTTTAGTATGATATCGCACTTATGTAAGTAAGAAAATTGTATTTTTATATTATAAATAGGTTTAGATAGCTATTCTAGCTAGGAATGCCTTAATAAAATAAAAATAAAAAAAATAAATAAAATCTAAAGGTGGGGGGTACTTCCATCCGTTTTTACGCAATAAGGGCGCAGAAAACTGTTACCAGAAAATTAATAGATACTCAGTTTTTACCGATTAATTAAAACTCCAATGTGGTGAAAAATAATATTATTAGATTTGTAGATTTTGGTGTAATAGAATTTCTACATTAAGGTGGGGTATTGTACAGCAAACGAGTAATAACTGTACAAGTGTACAACTGAACAAGTACTAAACAATAATTAATTTGGTTCGTACGTGTTTCGCTTAGCTGGTTGAACTTTTGATGTTTTTAGTTATTGCGAAATAATAAACATTCTTTTTTTCAGAATTGAATTTAAGAAATCATCCGGAGAATATTATTTATATCGTTTTTATTTGAAAACTGTACGCACATTTTTGAATAATTCTAAACATATGTATCTCATTAATTAGGACTACTAAAAATAAATATAACGGTTTAAAATCATTTAAAATATTAATTTTCTTAAAATATTTTAGCAACATCCTGTCATATTCAAGTGTTACACTAAATTTAAAAAATCCAACTATAAGACATGCTAATATTATTTTTTCATCTGCTATATTATGTCTATAATTTAGTTTTACAAAATATATCACTTTTATACTAGATGGAT
The DNA here is from genome assembly GCA_949715065.1 of Periphyllus acericola. Taxonomy (NCBI): domain Eukaryota; kingdom Metazoa; phylum Arthropoda; class Insecta; order Hemiptera; family Aphididae; genus Periphyllus; species Periphyllus acericola. The sequence continues at coordinate 30,419,719 of OX454268.1, forward strand.
ATTTAAGAAAATAATAAAATTAATAGAATAAACGACTTATAAATTTTAATTATATGGTTTTAGATTAACGCTGTTGAATAATGGAACTTGAATACATAATTTTACTCATATTTTGTAATTAATTATGTAACTTGAATGTATAATTTGATCCGAAGTTCGGAGAATAGTTTTTCATTATTTAATTACTGCGAAACGCAAACCTTCCTTATATATCAAAACAACCAAAATAATATAAGGAGTCAAGTTTCTTAGTTTAAAAATGTGTTTTAATATGTAAGTGAACCTAAGACCAAAGTGACAAGAGACATAAAAAGTCGCGTAATAATCAAAAACTTGATATTATATAAAGAGACATGCTTGCCTCGTTTGGTTTCTTTTATACATTATCGAATAATACAAAAATTACATTGTAAAAAAAAAAAGATGCGATTGTTGGAAACGCATTATTATGACATCCCGGCAAGGCTGCGAACGTGGTTGATTAAATTTGAAAAGATTTCGTTGAATAAACTCGGAGAAAAGAGCTGAAAAAAATATATATTTAGACGAAAAAATCGCGCAAGCCAACTGTATGAAAAAATCGTATACAATAAAAACCTTAACTGCACAACGGCCATAATTCGAATACATAAATAGGTATAGGCGTCCATTGTTGTAAAATTCAAAACAGCATCGGCTTACATCACACTCGTCATTTAAAAGAAGCTTTTGTAAATGGTGACGAATAATCGAAAAAAAAATGATTGCCGAGTATGTTGTAACGATGTATGCTCGATATCGCATAATATAATCATCGATAGTAATACATAATGCAATTTGCGAACATGCAATTGTACCTACCGGCTACCGTATTATTGTACCTTTTACACCCGAATAATATTATACTTGAAATATTCACATTATGCGCCTATATCAAACACGACAAAAACATGCAGTATAATGTAGGTATTATATCCGAGTACCATTCAACTTTGTACTAATAAACGACAACGACGGCAATAGCACTTCCAACACTATAAAAGATTCTACGCTAATTGCACAGCGGTATCTGCAGTCTCTCGGCAGACTAAGACTCCCACTAACCACGTCCAACAGAAAGACTTATAAAGTGCGATTGTTCTTGTTCATTTCAAAACTACATCAAACGTGTTATTTGCTATTCCGATATGAATACATTCAAATCTCGTCAACATCGTGTGCGTATTGGTTGCGTTTTTATTTCAAGACACTTATACTTCAGAAAAAAAATGTATGAGGCATTTGATTTATAATAAATAATCAGATAAGAAACTGATGCATATAAAGTAAGTAAATTCGCTATGCATAATAATATAAACGTGTGATGTATTAATATAATTTAGACAATATAAAATATCGTATATTATCTATAATATTATGAATGTTATTTTTTTTATCTTTTCTATCTTTTATAATTAACTTCCCAGGATAATTCGGTGAATTTTGGTATGTACGACATGATTATCACTTTTTTATTAGTCAGTTTTTAGATGAACCAAATAATCTTGTTGATTTTTTAATTCTTTATTGGAAATGGATTGAAATAATTGTTCTTCTTTCTGTATATTGCTGTCTACAGATATTTCCATGTACCTAAAATTAATTCATATGTCGTTTGTGCAAGATAAAATATATAGGGTCAGCTATTTAAAAAAATAAAATTCCTATTTGTCTGGTCATCAAACTAAATGTTTGTTAAGGTAAATACATATTGAGATTGGTATTTAACGCCAGAATAATTTATTTTGTGATAATGAATACTTTACACCCGAATAAAAATTAACCTAGGGTGGTGAATCAAACCCACATTTTGTATAGTTTGTTATTCATTATTTTTAATTTTTCTATTCCTTCTTTAATTTTATATTCTCCTATAAATTTAGAAAAAAGTGATTCATTTTCATACCATTTGAGCATTTCACATTTAGGATGGTTGATCATATTTTCTCATACCTATTGCTTTTTCATCACGAAATCGTATACTAACAGATTTGGTGACCAAACACAGTCTTTCTAGCTCCGGTCTTCACGTCGGACATAACGTTAACTGCGCGTCCTTCGAGACTGGAGATCAATACATCCGGAAGCCGGAAAAATAATAATAATGATAAATAAAATAATATAACGATTACGGATTAGTCGAATGCGGGGAAGCGGAATTAAACTACCCCGTCGGAATGAATCTGTGGCACACCACCATTGTATATATATATATATATATATATAAATATATCGTACGTATATGAACGTAAATACGTAACACGGGCCAGCGGATTTTGGGCACGTGTCGTGGCAGGGTCGGAAAATAACACTTTGAGTAAGGGGCGACTTCCGGAAATCGGACCGGAAATAAAAGGCTTGTTTCGCTGTCGGTGCCCTGCACGTGAATATTTCACGATACAATATACGACGAAGATGGCCCCACGCCCCATACCTTCCATGTTACCAACTCGACCTACCCGTGGCGCGTGGGCGTAAAGTGTGTATGCTGTTTACATGACTATATATATATACCCATATACTTACACACACACACACACACACACACACGTGTTTACGTATATATGACAAGAGATAAAAAATGACTTTGGCGACCAGGTGGTAGTGTCGGTCGAACGGGAGGGGGACGGCGCGATATAGTGTTCTGCTCTATATACCGGCGTGACGCGCGTGCCTATATCCGCCCGTGCCCACCCGCAGCACGTCCGCCTGACACACCGACCCGCGCTGTCCTGTCCCGCAGCATATAGCGACTCACCTGCCGCCCTGGCCTCCTTGCATTCCTGGTACATGTCGGCCTTTATCTCCGGATTGTCGTCCGCAATGGTCTCGCCGACGGTCACGAACCGCTCGATGGCCAAGTTCACCCCCTGGCCGACCCTGGCGATCGCCCTGGCCGTCCGCTCCGTACAGAACGGCCGTTCCCTGTGCGCCACCAACGTCGATATCTGAAACACGGACCAGTACGTATTCTCAATAAGAGTAATAATAATAATAATAATAATAATAACAATAATGTTGCATAGCCGCGTGCGGATCCGGTGCGTGTGTGTGAATAAAAGTATTTTCAATCTTTGTAAAATTGATAATTTTTTTTTTTCGTCACGTTTACACAATAATAGTGTATTATTGTGTTGTCGTCGCAGGACGAAGCGCTTGATCGTACAGGAATTCGCAGGACTACAATATAGGTTAGGTATAGGTACGTCGTACGTGTATTGTACGGTGAGCACGGAACAACCCTTTCCTCTGCCGTAGACGATGGTTTTTTTTCCCCCCTCTGAGCAAAAAGCTCGCGGGATTCACTGTGTAAGCATCAACAGCGGTGAAGGGGCGGAAAAAAAAACGTGATAGTTCCAATTACACGCGGTGGTAGGTACTCGTCGTCGGTCCTGTCTACAGGACGAAAACGCGTTGACGTTTGTTTTACTTATTCAACATTCCGGCCGTGTACACACGTACGTGCACGACTACAGCATGTTAAACGAAATACGCGAATACACGTGCATTCGGCTTAAACATTAATAACTTTTAATCAATACGTCTTCTATTGTTATCATCAGCTCTCCGTATCGCATTTGGTACAACTCTCGTCGCTGCACCCTTATGCTATAGACAAATTATTTTATCGTATATATTACATATATTATATACTAATCCGCGGCCACATCACCTCTTGCGACACGTACGAGTACATAAGTAACATTCGTGAGTGGTGAGCTTATGAGTTATGATACTTTGGTCGATTTTTAAATAACCAAAAATATCATCATCACCGTACGACATCGTTCTATATACATTTTTACCGATTTTATTTTGCTGGTCAATCAATTGCTTTTCGTATGGATTCGTTAGACGTCTTCCGTATTGTTAATAGTATAAAAACGATGATTAAATACCTAAAAAGATGTGTCTTCTGACAATATTAATTTTTAAAATATAAATCACTTAAATATTTCGCTCTGTATATGCCTCGTTGTAATTTATTACAGCCTCTTTGTTTAATGATACAAAATATATTTTAACACAAAAATGAATAACTAATTTGTAATTAATATAATTATTATCACCGGTAAATTATCTCATAAGCTCTATCAAAGTTGTCTGGATGGCTTGTTATTACTATTAAATACTCAATAAGTTCTAACGAAATATTTGACAGCTCATACATCAACTCCATTAGTATTAAATAATAAATAAGATATCTGATTAAAATGATAATTTTAGTGTTCAGTTGATTAAATTTGGCATACGATTAATACGAGTCTTCTTAAATCTAACGAAGCTTCAAAGAATGTATAAAAGTATTTTATATTTTGTAAATATCTGTAATTACGGCTTGGCTATATATTGGAATATTCATTGTATAAAATCTGATTTATTTACATTAAACAGATTCATGAATGTCAAAAATAAATTGTATTGAAATGACGAAATTAGCATGCGATGGAAATTAATATTTATGAATTTTTACAGAAAATTAAAATCATGCAGTGAAATTATATCAGTTTCAAAAAAACATTACAAAACATAATTAACTCGAGCAAATATTTCGTACTTTATTTAATAACCGATTGAATAAGTTATAGTAGAAAAACTCACATAACTACGTCACTACTTACCCTACATTATCAAAACTTACTTGGACGCATTTCATCCTAACCAAAAATAAAATATTTGCTAACTTTGGTAGTAAGATGCTTAGTTTGAGAATAAATGTAAAAGTTATCGTTCTGATACATATTATTATTTTGTAGTACAAAATACCGATATCAACAGTAATATAAAAATATTACTACACGGGTAAAATCACTAATTCATCTATACTCGTGGTTTACATGATATTTATAGCGCAAGATAACATTTATATAGATCAGATTTATAAATTGCATTTCATATAATATGAATACTGCAGTACCTATATCGTGGTAGTTACATTCAATAGTAGTCTATAAAAATGAATTAGGATAAATATATTCTGCGCCTAATAGACATTGTATTATGTATTATTATCGTACATTTATTTTATGATACAATAAAAAAGGAACAAAAAAGATATTGTATCACTCAATGCTTTTAAGGCCCAGATACTCGCGTACGGAAGACACAGTCGACCTTAATCGTTATTTTTATATATGTTTTTCGTGTTATGTAAAAACGTCGGTAAAAAAAAACGTATACATATATATGTATACGGGTGTAACGCAGAAAATAAATAATTGACGGACGGACTGGAAAAAATGATTTTTATACCATTTACTCGACGTGCAACTACAAGAATAAATAATATGTTATTAAAATATTTGTCCATTACAAAATGTGTATTCACTATTTTTTATTATGTTTGATAATCATCCACGCAAAACTAATGAACACTTAGCCACTTTCCGTTCACCGACAAGATTACATAATGTTTTATGATAATAACATCCCTCTAACCGGTAACCCTAGTAAACACAAAACGCCATCAGCCGATTTAACGTAACGCATGTATAATTATATTTATATATTTATATTTATATTTATAATTATAATTATAATTATTTTGAACGTTTTACGAACGTTCGTGCATTCAATAATAAGTGTGCAGCAGTACATGCCGCGTACCGCGAATCATTTGGTGTGAATTGTTAAAAGCGCCAAATGGCTTTTTTATTTTATTTTTATTCGAAAAATCTTCCACGGGCTACTGTTCATTGACTTCTATTGTCCCAACGGTAGTATATAAAGACAGCATATTATCGTGGTATTAACATTGTATTATTATTATGCACAAATAATTTATGAAATGAAAACGTGTCCTGCGAATTGGTGTTTAAATTAAAATCCAACGTACCTATATAGGTACTACATTGCATATCGATCGCAAAAAAATTAAATGGGCTTGTACAAACGTGTTTAATAGGATTATACCGTCCAAGTAATGAACGTATGAACTTGAAATTAGGACACGGAATTTATAGAAGAATCTCTATGGGAACTCGCCAAATTCAAAGACTGACCGTGCACGTTGCTGACGTCAATGTTGTATACACCGATTTTTGTTTTGTTCAACGTAACAAAGTATAAAGTATACAAAATGTATAAAGTATTATATAATAATAATAATAATAATAATAATAATAATAATAATAAAGTACATTCACGTGGTAACAAAAGTTATAGAAATAAACTTGAGCATAACATCATATTATATATAATATTTAACTACAGAAAATTATTTATCCTGTGTATTGAACTACCCATTTCTCTAATGCGATTTTATGACTTTCAAAGATATCTAATAAATTATAACTGCGTTATTCTAATATTATTATGTATACATAATATTTAACGTATTAAGGTATTGACCAACAAGTGTTATTAGTCCTATAACTGTATGATAGTCTGTACCATAGTCCATAATATTTTCAAATGGAATTCAATAAGTTTATTTAGGTTTTTAACCTAATGTGAATATTGTTCATGATTTTATTAATTGAAAATAAAAATTAATAAAATCATTATGATTAAGAAAATATTTGAAATTTTATGAATTTTATAAAACATATCTAGGTATTTTATTTTATTTTTAAATATTTGTATTGCATCATTGAAATAATAAAAATGGAAGTTCATAGAATTTTATGATTTATAAAAAACAAAGATAATAATCTTGAAAAATTATTTTAAAAATTAGAATAACAAAATATACAGTAAAAAGTTATTTTACAAAGTAGTAAAAATATTAATTATATTCAGATTATGCAAAAAACAATTTAAACGTTGAAATTTATAGGAACATTATAATTATTTATAAAAAAAAATGAAATGGTTTAGTATTCAACTCATAAACATATAGATAGCTGGAATGAACTTTATTTTTACAAGGCATGTGTCCACGACGGTAAAATCACTTTTATTTATATAAAAAAAAAAAAATAATCAAAGGAAGAAAATTTCATTTAAGTTTTAAAATGCTATAAAATAATAAATTGAAGGTTATTACATTTTTCGTCTAAATTTATAAAACCCGTCGTTATAAAACTGTCACTATTTAAAACTATTACCGAGTAAACCTGTAGAAATTCGTACATTTGTTATAAAAATTGTTTTGTTTTTCATAAAAGCCGGATTTTTTTGTAATTCTAAAAAATGGCCAAATAAAAAGTTTATTATTTTCATCCACAAGTATATTTAGCACGATTAAAATAATAATAATATAGTGCCAAACACATTAAATAATTACTATATTCAAAATATAAGAACTACTTATATGCTTTTATTTCTAAATATACAGCTAATGATATAATTTATATGCAGTTTATGAATTATGATTAAATCATTTATTGACATCACGTGATTTTACTTTCGGATTTATATCAGAAACTCCATGAATTATTTCATATTTTAGAATACATCCATACATAATAAACATTTATTAAGAATTACCATAAAACACTTTTTAGTTTTTAACTGCTACATTTGGTATATTTCATGATTTAAAAAAACGAATTTCGTATTTATTTTTTTAAAACTTATATACGGTAAACCTCATTTTTTGATAAGTGATTTACATTTTTGTTTGTTAACTATTCCTTGAAGTTCAAAAAAAAACATTAATGTTATTGATACTATATGGTTTAACTATAGGTATAATATAGTACTAGACATTTTTAACTACCCTTTGAAAAACCATTAGCGCACCACAAAATCTATCCTTTTTTGTGTATAACATATAGGTTTGAAAAAATGCAGTTCATTTCCTCTCCCTTGAGCCCTATCTAATAGGTGTGTAAAATACGCATCACTGACCACTTGCGGCTATGTTTAATTAAAAATGGTTATTCATTGCTTCGCAGACATTTTCCATGTTGACAAATCATACAAAGATAAATCAAAAACCGGTTAGATAATAGAAAATACATATTGATGCAACACACTGACCTCATGTGTCGGTTCATTGATTCCTAACAACAATTTTATTTTACGCTTTTATTTTATTTTATTATGAAAATAGGAGTAAAAAATATTTTAAATTATTCATTAAACTATTTTTGTTTGTACTTTAGTTTTATTCAATTTATATATTTTATGATTTTATAAATAAATAGTTCGAATCCATGAATGATTAAGTGTTCAAGAAGATGCGCACTTGCATTTTTTTTTAAATAAAAGTAAGTGTATAGTGGCCGTGCGGAATTTTCTCGAGTATCTTTGCAAAAAAAATACCGTCCTTCGCATCACTAAATCTTATGTAGTTCCGACGACGTTGCAGTAAAAGGCGACTGAAAATGCCAATTAGTTTTCTTTTTTTCACGTGATTATAGAAAAAATCAACTAAATTTTTCATATTTCACAACATAAATATATTAAATGTATTACATTGAAGTCGTGGTACCTATTAGTTCTTCAGGAGGCACATAACCCGTCCCAGTCCTACACGGAATTAGACGCATATTCTAATCGAGGATTCCCAAAAATGTGTATATGCAATATGCATATTATGTAGTATCAAACAAAGTTAGTGTACGAGTACACGGAACGAAACTATTCGGTAGCTACGTACACTTGGTCCGTTAACAAAACTATTTTTGAGTACTGTAACTGTGTCACCCTAAAAATTCTTTAATAATTTAATATATTATAGCCGTAGATATATACTTTAGTACTATGCTACATCTAGTATTTTGAGACGAATGCAGGGAATGAAAATTATGATCTCTCTCTCTTCTTCTCTTTCTCTCTACACACACAAGAACAAGACCAAACAAATTAGTACTCCGGGTACATTTGGCGAATGTACAATGTACATAAAAAGTTACCTCGGTACCGTGATTGATCCGTAATACGCTTATCGATAAGGGTAGGTGTATACAGCCAAAAATAATGAATGCTTGAATTACGTAAAAATGCCATATAATAATTCCAACATTTGCGATGCATGCGTGTGACACGATCACATACCTACACAACGTATTTTTTTATGAATGTTTTCAGCAGATGGCAAAATTGAAAAAATTTTAAATTGATTGAAATTATTCAAGTAATAAATTCAATTAAAATATTATATTTATTAATATTTAGACCATTTTATTGTACAAGACGATTTTTTTATTATTACTATCATTATAAATGACGCCAGTCGACGTTCTGTTACGAATATGACGTAGGTACTTCATTTCCCAATTTCGCAGTTGAAATTCTCGGGTAAATTAAAAAAATTTAATCTAGCGGTTTTAAGTAATTTGCAAGACTTTATGTTTTCAGGTTTACATACCGAATAACTCTACTCAAAATAGAAAATTGAATTCATGGCCAATCATCGATTCCACAACTTGTTTACAACCTTTACGTTATATTTGATAACGAATTCATCAAAACCAGGTTATTACGATTTCGTTGGTTATAGATTTTATACTTGCATTGCAATATTCTCTGGTACGTCTGCCGTCCACCCAATGAAATTGTAATGTATTCTACTTGATTAAAATCAAACGTTCTACCAATTCCTTTTCATCTGATTTTAAAAAAAGATAAAAATATGTGTTTCTGTCATAACATTAAAAACATCGAACTCTTTCGGTTTCCTTTCTCACAAACCTGCAATTTAGTATAAACAAATTTTACATTTCAATAGTAAAAAAAAAATCATCGTGCTATTTTTTAGGTAGTGATTTTTTTACAAAAAAAAAATGTTACAAAAAAATGTATGCAAATAAATTGAATTTTATTTTATATTTTAACACTTACGAAAAAACCGCGTGATTCAACCTAAAAAGTTTTATCAGAATCCAAGTATACCTATCAAACATTATACTTACAGTGTACCAAAAATGTATTAATATTATCATACGGCGAAACGAGGGAAAATATAATTTTTCTTTTTCCAGTATTAATAAAAAAATATATTATTTATATACACATATATGTATATGAATAAAAGCATAAATAGTATTTAAATACCGACACTGCCGCAAAATTCGCCAAATCACTTCAGTTCGCATGTCGACTTTAACTTGTGCATGTCTACAAATAATTATATTGACCATACGTCCATACGTACATTTTCGTCGGACAGTATACCTACACCTATATACATACTCGTTTCTTGTATTACATCCTAGTATATAACCCTAACAGTATACAGGTAGTGATTAATACACCCATAAATCAACCTTTTTTTTCTTTTTTTTTACATCATCATACAGTCATCACGAAATATATTTAACCCGTAAAGTGTAACCACTTACAGGGGCGTACTCACGAAAAGGGGGTGTTTTATCACCCCACGGATTTATTTATACTTCGTTTACGGATAAATTTATCAAAATTTATCAGAAATTTAAAAAAAAAATCACCTCCCGTAATGAATTGTTGACAGTAATAAAATTAAGAATAAAATGGCATAGGAAATAAATTGGATTTAATTTTGGTTTTTTTTTATTTTATCTCTACTCAAATGCGAATAAATTATAAATAACTTTTAACACAATAACAAAACACCAAAATGAGTCTAAAAAGGGCATTTTCCATGCTAAGAAGAGTATAAAATATTAGCTCGACAATTCGACCATAGAGGTACCTACATATAATAATCTTAAATTTAATAAAATTAAATAAACATTATTTATTATAACGTTATTGACAATTATAATATAACATTTGTTTTAGATTGAACGCACGACAAATATACTTATTAAGTATTTACTTCCTAAATTGTATAGCCCTACTCTAATTTTAAAACGCCAAGCATACCAGTGACTTCTTAAATGGATAACCCTGTACATACATGCATATAAGTGTATGTATGTGTATGTGTGTGGTTTTCACCGTTTAGTTAGGCTTTTATATTTTATAAATAGGCCACGTCAATGCGCACATTTTTTATTGTACTAGATAACGAACACAGTTTTTTTAGGGCACTGTATTCGGACTATTTATGTTCGTAAAATACTTTTAACAGTTATTTTGAATTGTTTAATCCATTATATTTTGATATAACTCGAAGTAATAATTGTAATTATATTATAAAAATCCTGTATTCAATATCATTAACTATAATAGAATGTCTAATATATTATAACATGTTCAGTAAAAGTGTTTACAAATAAAAAAAAATTCTAAACATTAAATTGTGTTTATTTACATCGGATGTACTTGGTTGTGCATCTTCACTAACGTAACAAATATAAGCCCGTGAAAGATGCCTATAATAAGTATATACTTCTAGCGATTTACAGTTCACTACATTATATATTTTGTGTACCATTTTGTTTTTTACATTTATGGTGGAAATACATATTGTTTTTTTAATCTGTTTGCTAATATTCACCGCTGAGGCTATAACAGTATTACCACAGAAACAAATTAATAGGGGTATGAGAGTGCTGAGTTTTGATTCTCCCTTGGGACTAGGCCTTTTTTATATTTGTAATGCATCTAGTTAAAAATGTCGGAGCATTCGTGTTCAACTGTTCTACAATTTATTATCCAGTATTTTATGATTTGTTTGAAGTTCAGGGGGAAAAATAAAACATTATCAAACAAAAAAAAAATGTTCATCAATATGATCATTTTTTATGAATCATGTTGGAATTTAGAAGTTTTCAACGTTTTTTGACAAAACAAAACTCTCGATATCTATTAATGACAAATGTATCAAACACACCTAGCTGATACCGATCACTGGTAGCCTGTAGGTTTAAAATAAGATGATAAGTTATGTATGATATCAGTATTTAATTATAAGTTATGAATTATACTTTTATCCTTGATAATAAAATGTTAATTTTCTGTAAAAAAATACGAACTCTTTTTATGTTTTTAGAAACATACAAACACAAGAAGTATGGAGAAGAAAGATCCACACAGATATTACGACCGATTATCATGTAAACTCATCCTTACCTCGGAATGATTTTTAAATATACTGCTAGTCAGCTGTGCATATAAAATTTAATACATATATGGACATGTACGTTATCTAATAAAGTATTCCCAGACTAAATAAAAATATTCTTTAATCAAAATCGAAAAAAGAAGATTCCGATCATTGATTTTTACTTCATTGAAAGATTTCGTTTTTTCAGTAGCGTACAATACAAAAAACTTCGTTCCCGGGGCAACCTTTAGAATTGAATTTTAGGGTATTCCGAAAGGTCTGACCGTCAAGCTATGATGGTCGAGAAATGGTAGATTTTTTTCCCGGCCAAATTCTGTCGGCATAAACATTATTTCCACCACACGCGTTAGAAGAACTTTAAAATGTGAAAGTATATTGGTTTTTTTTTATTACTAGTCTGTGAACTCAGAGACCTATTGAACACAAGCTCCACTTAAAAAAAAATTTTCAGACGTTAACTGTCTAAAGCATGTACATTATTGATGTACCGATGTTGAAATTGAGATAAATAAAAAATACCACTTTATCAGTAAAATGCATATGCAAGGTTTCTTAAAATTCATGGATATCTAAAGCGACTGCATTGGGACATTCCATATTCCCGTTTTCCCGGATTTCATAAAACATACGACACGCACGAATCAAATAAACACTGTATTATACGAGTACAGTGTTTAACGATTTATGCAATGCTAGTTTGTTTGATTATTTTGAAAAATACTTTCAAATGAATGCAACACAAATTGAACAAGTCAAACTGCGACACGTTTTCCCGCGCTCATTTCTTACGAGCTTAATGATTCTCGCTATAATTACTGTTTTCCAACTAGAGCAACTGAGCAATTCTAAGGACCTTCATGTAATATGTATTTGAAGAAGAACTTTCTTTTATTTTATACAATTTGAAAAATACATACGAGAAACATTAGGTACAAACTCAAAAATTAACACAGCAGAAGTAAACAAAAGTAATACAGTTTATAAAGTTTGCATGGATACGTATAATCAATTAAATATCGAATTAAATGACCCGTTACCTTGGGCAATGTTACACGTAGAAAGTATATACTATATACAGGTACAAATGTATTTATTTTTTTTTTTTTTTGTTTTGTTTACTTTGTTAGCGAAAGAAAAATCGTTAGTGTGCAAAAACGAAATGTTACGTCCGCAATTGATTATACCTACCCTTAATGTGTCTCAAAAATGGTGGTGGGAATGTTAACCTATACACGAAAATTGGCCGTATTTCACGTGAACTCGTGTGAGTTCCATAAAAAGCCAATTTAATCGCATAAGTTGGCCGTTAATAACTAACTCTATACAAAACTCTAAGACTGTGCTGTTGAACAATTTATGAAAGACTCGACAATTTCAGGCGACCCCGAAAATTATGCGTTAGCAAACTTTGCCGTGACACTTTGATTTCATTAAAATACCTACGTGTGCATTTTTTAACACCATCATTATTCGAGTCAAGCTAATGTTTCGTTTATACACGATCAGATCGAACGTTGGAGGATAAAATGACCAAAGGTCAGAGAGTGCCGTCGACTTCTTCGGTCGTATGCTAACTCCAAACGATTAATCAAAACCCAGTTGACTAACTTTGTCGCCAAGGGTCTGGCCGACATCATTAAACATTTTTACAGGGGTATAAAAAACGACTTGGCACCGGAAAAAAAGCATAAGCATTTAAAATCTAAATTAAATAAATTATGTAATTAACATTTTATTACTTCGCCGCAATACGCAGAATAATATAATTTAAGTTATAACGGGACATGTCTATATGCTTGCAAATTACATTCCACCATGGTCAAGTAAATTATTCTAATCGAAAGTTCATCTAGATGTGTCGATTGCCGGTAATAACCTATTAGGGAAAAAATTACACATTTGTGGTGATATATTATTTGTAGGTAGGCACGATGTACAATTATTTTTTCGACCACTCGCATACCATACCCGAAATGATGCAATTAAATCATAACACGTACATTTGGAAGACATGTATAAATAATTTATTTCATAATTTCTAAAGTTGTTTTTTATCCAAATAATTGTTCCACGCCGCATACTAGAAAACGTCTTTTCGTGAGCTCATTTTTTACCCGAGTATAAAATCACAACGTAGACGAATATACTTGTTAGGTTCTACGTTATACGCAATGGACTGCGGTGTTTACATTTCGAAAAGTGACGAATAAAATGAGAATGTACAAGACTTAGGCAAACCGCAATACACCGACGATATTATTATCATTATAACCGTACGAGTCGCGAGTAGTCCGTCAGAGAACACCGCTCTAATTTACCCTAGATAAGGGATACTGCTTTTATCTTTTTCTTTTTTTTATAGCACCGTCGTAGCGGGTCATTACTAAAAAGTCAGTAACCCCTCGGGAAAACTTTTGGAGGTCGATCCACCACATTAGCCCAGATGTCCGCCAAACATTGGGTACAAAAAGTTTTCAAACAACGCTATTAGTTCCCGGACTGCGATAGCGGCACAAATGGAAATGCCGAAACGTTGATGAATCGTGTTTCCCCCCCCCCCCCGTTCAGACGTTCATTGTGTCCGTACGTCGGCCGTGCCCCGAAAAATAAATAAAACCGACGCGCGTGCTGCACACCTGCACCTATTCGCGCAGTGCTACGGCCTCCCCCGCGTCTACGAGGGACACAATCGAACCGTTCAGCGGCGGTGATAAGGACAGGCGGGAGGAAAAAGAACAAAAAGGAAACGAAGGACGGCAATAGGGGAAGAAACGATTGTTCGATTGGAACGACGATTGTTTCCCGTGCAAAAGCGACGTCGTCGACTGCACCGTCGCAACAGCTATCACGCCGACGGGGTGTACACTTGAGCACTCGTCATACCGTTATCCTCGCGGTGTCCGCGTGCACGCGTGTGTACATGGGCACGCCGCCACCCCCGCGGGGATAATCTCGAAACACGGGGGTGGCGGCTGGTGTAGGCGGACGGACCATGACGGAGGGGTAGGGGGACGATAGGAGGGTGCGAGTGCGAGATCTCGGTGACGTGACGATCGTGGACGGCACGACGTCGACGGCCCGGGCTGCACCGGAAAGGTGTTTCGCGCGCTCCGACCGGTAGCTGCTCCGGAGCACCTGGGCCGAAGAGCGTGCGGCGGACTCGGACCCGTACATCCGATGCGTGTGACCGCGTGGAGCATGCGGCATCGGCGGCGGCGGGGGCGGGCTTACCTGCTGTCTGCCGCAGTGGTCGCCGAGCAGAGCCATGTCGCGTGTCCGTCGCAGCCGGCGGGTCAGCGCCGCGGTTCGGTCGGTCGAGCGTCAATTTTTTTTTTTGCCCACTCTTATACGCACGCGGCAGATCAGCAGCAGCAGCAGCAGCACCAGCAGTACCAGCAGTGGCGGCGGTGACGGCGATTCCGGGGGCGGAGGGGGCGAAATCGGCGAAAAAAAAAACGACGAAAAAGCTCGACGAAAAAAAACCGACGGCGTGCGTGTAATATACGGCAAGAGAGAATTGATGATATAAGAACGCGGCGAAAACGATTGGAAAAAAAATTTATTTATACGACGCGTGCGACGGAGAAACCTCGCGGATTTATACCGAAAATCAGTCGAACGAAATTAGAAAAATAAAAAAAAAAAAACCACGAGTGAATGAGTATTGTGTGTGTGAGTTTTGTTTAGGTACGTGTGTGCGATGTGTATTCTGTTTTGCATATACATACATATATATATATATATATATATACAAATAATATTATAATTATATTAAAAATAATATTTATACATAAATATATATATATGTCGTCGTGTGTGTGTGTGTGTGTGTGTGTGTGTGTGTGTGAGTGTGTGTTTCGAGGGGGGACGACGGCAGCAGCAGCGGCGGCGGCGGCGGCGACGGCGGCGTCGGCGGCGTCCGGCGGCGATCTGCTGGTGCTTTCGCTGGCTGCTGCTGCTGCTGCTGCTGGTGCTGGTGCTCGTCCGGCGCGTCCGTGTGAGTGTGTATAATTGCGCGCGCGCGTGCCCGCGCGATCAGCGCTAGCGCGTGCGGGTGGGTACAACGCGCGCGAACGACGACGCCGGACCCGCCGCCGCCGCCAATCAATAAAAACCCACCGCCGCCGACACCATCATACCGCCGCCGCCGTCATCGGAACTTGCCACCGGCGGCGGTGGTGGCGGCATATTTTTTCGCCCTCACACGGTTAACCTCAAACAAGAGACCCCTAGGACGTGGGTAAAAAAAGAAGAAGGAAAAAATTAAAACTCACAGCTTTCCCGACCCTCTTCGCATAAAATCTGTCGTCCGGTCGCGCGCGTCGTGTATACGCGCGAAACTCGTTCTCGTCGCGCGTTCTCGGCCCCCACCCCAACCCCCCTCGAGAGTGTGTGTGCTTAAGCCGGAGTGCGGTGACGCGAGCGCAACGGTCAACGTCTACGACTGCGACGACGATTTACTGACCGCGGTTACGAAACAGAAGCCGGTCAAGTGTGAGTATACGATATTATGATGTAGGAAAAGGTCGCGTGCGGCGCGGCTTATATATATTTATATATTAGTATAATAATGCACTATGTGGGTCACACCTGGCATTCTATTTTGGTTTTAGAACCGGAGCTGCATATTACACTGCTGTTGCTGAGACTAAAGCTACGGCTGCTGCTGCCGCTGCTTCTATCACTATACCGTTGCCGTTGCAAAATTCGCAACGGTTACCGGCTTACACGTGGAACTCCGTGCCCCACACCCGGACGCTGGCGGTACGTTTCTCGGCTATCGTCCGTGACAAAACGTCGTATTTATATCTACGCGCTTGTTCCGATGTACATAATCATATGCTATATGTATATCCGAGGCGGGGGCGGATGCGGTGGAAGTAAGTGCGGTCGTCGCAGCGGAACGAAAGGGTCGACGACGCGTCGGCGTCGTCGTCATCGTCGTCGTCGTCGTCGGTTACCACCGGCGTCGTGCCGGTTGCCGGGGTGGAGCGCGGAGAGGGGTGTAAATTCGAATACCACGGTTATGGGCACGGTCGGCGGCGGCGCACGTACCTGTTTGACGAGCGGCAACAGCGTGTGTTCGATGCTCTTGAGTTTGATCTCCACGTCGTCGTAGTCGTACGCGTCGCGTTGTCCGCGTCCACCGCCGCCGCCGGCCGACTGCTGGTGGTGGTGCTGCTGGTGGTGCTGGTAGTGACGGTGCGGTGACGGTGGTGACGCGGTGGTCAAGACGGGCGGCGGCGGCGGCGGTGCGTTTGACGACGGCGTCGCAACCGGCGATTTGGCCATTTGGCATTATTCCGGGGCGCCGTGTTTATGCGGTGTGTACGTGCGCGCGCGACGTGGCCCGGCGGCGGTGTGTCCGGCGCGCGTGAACGCGCCGCGTACGGTGGCCCGCCGTGCAGCACGCGCGCGATACGTAGAGCGGTGCGACGCGCGTCCCCGCGAAGACGTTCCGTTCGCGGACGACGACGACGTGACGCTGCGGAGGAGTAGGTCCGTGAGCGGTACGCACGAATGTGTCACGCCGACGACAAAAACGGCCGGTGTACGCGAGAGTGCGAGCGCCCGACCATGCGACGCGGCCGCGTCATCCTCTCTCCGGCGGCGGCGGCAGCGGCGGAGACGGCGGCCCGTTGTTGCGTGCGCGCGCGTGTATACAGGGCGCGCGGTCGGCTTTCCCGTGTGCCCTACCCCGGCGGCCGGCGCGCACGCACGTGGTATACGGCGGCGGCGTTCACGTGCGCGCGCCGCCCGCGACGCCCTATAAATAATTTCAACCGCGAGACCGAAGGCCGCGCGAAACGAGTGTTTATAAATAATACGATTAATAAAAAGGAATAAGAGAAATGAAGAAAAAAAAAACACGGTCGAGAAGAAAAAAAAACTTGGGGAAATTCCCCCACCCCCCGACGATTGATACGGCTAATGGTGGTGCGGTGGCGGTCAGCTGCTTTTTCTCTATCAAATCGCCGCTCTCGCACGCGTTCCGCCGAGCACTCATTGAGGATTTTCATCACCGCGCGACACCTATCCGAATAACATTTAGCCGCTCGTGGTGCTTTTTTCACAATGACCTAAACACGGATTCGGCATTCATTGAAGATGCGGATCCGAATCTCCCGAGATATTTTTTGTAAAATTTTCAAATATTTGCCGTGGAAATAATCTTAACCCAAAAAAGTTTTTTCGTTAAATTATACATTTTTCCAGGAATTTAAACTTCGAACGCTTGGCTGTAGTATAAAAAAAATCAAGCTTTTGGAATGCGATATCGTTTTGATAAACCGTCTATGGAGCTTGTGTACCAAATTGTTGGGACGTAAGTTCCAGTTTGTAATTAGTAAACAGCACTTAAGACTTGAAGTGTCTAGATAATAAATAATCGTTGACAATTTCAAGTTTATATGATTTTTAATTGTCTGAACTAATTTCACAAAAAACTAAGGAAGAAGCTATGTTTGAAAACCTATAAAAAACACAGCGCAAGTGTAAACAAAAGATCGATATCATTCACAGTGTTTAAATGTTGGAATTTATATTGCGACAACACTCGTGGAAATTATTCTCTGAAAAAATACTGAATATTCCTAAAGCGTACAGTTAAATAAAAAACAGAAATAAAACACTGTACC
Source organism: Periphyllus acericola (assembly GCA_949715065.1). Classification (NCBI taxonomy): domain Eukaryota; kingdom Metazoa; phylum Arthropoda; class Insecta; order Hemiptera; family Aphididae; genus Periphyllus; species Periphyllus acericola. The sequence goes on from OX454268.1 coordinate 30,438,259, forward strand.
GATCGAATAAGGAACGGATCTTTATTCCCTCATTTTCCTCCTGGACCCTGGTTATTACGATCCCGAACATAGCACGAATCGGATAATATATGTATTAATAATGGAACGCACACACGTGTATGTTTTGTACGTATACCATTAAACACATGTGTTTACACATGATTGTAGTACTGGAATAACTACGTGACTAGTATTAATAAAAAAAAGGGGATATTACTACACTACATGTGGACATGTGGTTATAGTGATTTCACAGTGGTCACTTTTTAGTTTTTATTCCCATGAAAATCTGTGAATACAAAAGATAAGCGTACTACGTGTTTATGTCTTATTACGTTGTAACATTGATTATAAGTACTAAGAGAAATTATATTTTATAATCAACGGTTGTTCCTAAACCAAAGCCGAGTGCAGCTTATTTGTCAAGGGAATGCTTTGGGTTGAGTACGAAAAGAACTGTTGGTCCAATTAACTATATATAATATATTATATATATAGAGAGAGAGAAAGAGAGTGAGACATTAATTATGAGTCCCTAAGTTGGAGTAATAGTTAACCATAGAATAGACTTATAAATATACGTACGCTATAATATATTAATATATTAAACAGTGGCTATTTACTGTACAAATAATATAACATTAACTAAGCGTTCACTAAAGATTTTAAAATAACTATAAAGTATTTAAACATTTTAAGCAGTGTAGTTTGTTTTTTTAACCATTAATAACTGTCTTCTAAATAAAAATAAAACATGAATATAAGATGTTCTCCTCTATAAATTATTTTAGAATATATTATAGGCCTTTTAAAATAATATGTTCTTATACTAACAGCACGGCCTACGGTACTCACGACTTCTGGTAGTATTAAAACCCAAATTTTGATAAATTGTCGTGCTCTCGACACTAAGAAAAATATCAGAAATTCATTTTTTAGGCCCGTGCGATTATTCGAAATAAAAAAAAACGTGTCTAATAAATGACCTTATTTTATCGTTATTTTTTGCTCTTCAAGAAACGAGATGAATTTAAAAAAATATACATTTTCTTAACGACTCCGAGGAGGGAGAATAAATAATATATTACGCACGTCTTGTCATTTTAAGACGTTGCGAAAAACAACTGAAGGACATGGGGTACGCGGCAGCTAGGACCCGCGTGTGTGACGTGTGCCCGAGGAGAGGAGAAAAAAAGTAAAATCTTTTATCGATTGTGAAAACTATTAAATTTTTCGCCGGGAAAATCCGAAAGCGCCATTATATACATCGTATATGCGTGCGGCAGTGTGTATAAAGCGGGGTGTGCACATACATCGCGTCTGACGTCACTTTTTCATTATGGTTATGTCCACATGCGTTCTCTGCAGGGCCTTTATAATTATTACAGGGGTAGTATGAGGGAGACTTTTATGGTATAGTTTCTACTTATCGCGATTATATTATTTCCCCCCGTCGTTTCCGACACGTTTTCGAACGAATGTGAAAAGTGTACGGAATACGAAATCCACGTTTATATTATATTGTACGCACGCGTATATAACTTTAATATATCTGCCGTTCATATAATGTATGATGAATACGTGGAAACGCCGTATAATGTATACATTCGAGGAGAAAGGTGTATCATTTATGAATTTACGCGCATACGCGTACACTGCTTAGACAGCGTACTTATTTAGTGTGTATACACATTGTACAGGGTGATTTTTAACCACCCCTTTATTGGCCTTTATTTAAGCTCACCCCCTTTATTGTCCATAAAAATGGTTAATTTTGGATTTTTTTTAAGTGTTCAAGTTACCATAAAAATTATGTTTTCAATAACATTTTTTTTTCATGTTAAATCAAGGGTGTCCTATGGCTCTACTAACTCTGTTTTTCAAGGGGACATAATAGTTTTTACGCAAAATATTATTCAGTTAATTTATCTGGAATTCGTTCATGTAACGTAGTCAAAATTCGGACCAATACTTTCGGAGTGATTAAAATTTCGTATGAAAAGTGTAAAATTCGCGTTATCTCGAGTTATTAGCAATCAACGATTATATGTAATAACAAATTATATCGTAATATTAGGTATTATAATACTATTTTCCTTAAAACTTAAATTAGAATAGTTCAAAGACTACTCGTTAAAGTTTTGATTTCGATACATCAAATATCGCAGAAAAATGCTTTAAAATAAAATACCGCAGTGTAACAAGGGTGTTTCCAGTTATAAAATAAAAGTTTGTATCACCCAAGGTGATATGAATAAAAAGTTACGGAGTTTTATGGTAACTTGAACATTTAATATAAAAAATCCAAATTTAAACAATTTACGGACAAAAAGGGGGCCGAGCATGGTTAAAAAATCACCCTGTATGTGTATATGTAAAGTGTATAAAGTTGAGGTATAGACGGGTAAGGTACCTTTAAGGTTGTTTGCGCGCCACCACCGTTGCACGTGATAAACTAATATGAATATTCAGTTAAGTCTTCATAATTGATTACGGCAACGTTGTGACTGAATATTCCCTAAATAAATTAAATGTTTAGTACATAAATACAATTAGAGGAAGACAGAAAACGTACGTGCGAATGTTTTTCGTTCAAAATGTAAAACTACATAATGATTTTCGAAAATCTGTAGAATTCTTTTACTGTTCACGAACACATGTACAATATATTATACTACTGTTACATGCGTGTTTCACGATTATTATGATACATTGCCTTATAGTTTATATCGCCGTAACAGAAAACAAAGCATTATTAACCACCATCTAAAATAATAATACAACAAATACATTTTTTTTTTATTACACTACGACGTCACTTTATATACTTTAGTATAATATGATCAACGAGTAGGTATAATAATAATGTATACAGTTCCGTACAGTCGACGTTATATTATGATTAAAAAAAGGTTAATATTTACGTGATGTTTTGTGTTTCATTGCCCCTGGCATTCACAAAAAGCTAAAAATCAAATTACTGACACGCAAGACAATATTAATGATGGCACGTGCGGCGAATGAGTGAAAAAAAGCATAGCTTATTATTTACATTAACACATACTAATATTAACAACGGTCCATGGTCTCGAAAACATAAAAATTTTTTTCGAAAATTTTAAGTTAAAGTTATTTAATAATATAATACAATAATATTCTGTACATTTAACGGGCTTACTTTAATCCATAACCCATCGAATATCGTGATTCGTGACAAATAAAAACAACTCGGCTTCTAAATAATTATTAATATACCATAAGAATACTTATAATCCTTACATTCCTACCATAAGACCGTGTAACTCGTATATATATATATATATGTACTGCTCATTTTTTAACTCTTATTATTTAATTCGATTGTATGAGTAATACAATATCATTCTGAAAGTCTGAACATTCCAGGATATATCTTTGAACTTCTTCACCCCGTTAAAAATCTTAAAAGAAAATCACACATAACATAAATAATATAGTATATATCCAGCCAAATTATTGGTCTAATTGTAAATCCCTACTATGGAGAACATTGAACTGAGCCCTTCCCTATAAATAATTTAATTTTACAGGACGCAAATAATCTTATGAACTCATACATTAATACCTTGGACTGAACATTGAACGTTTTAAAGGTATACTCATTACCACTCGATGCATACTCGTGATAATACTCGTAAGAATATATTGTAAAATGAATAATCCTTATGTCCCAAGTAAATCCAATCAAAATACAAATGCGATTAATGCGTTCAAGTGAATTTATTATTTAAATCAAAGTTTTCCGAGTCCATTAAATATTCTGTCAGGATATTAAGTTTCTAAGTAAGTAAGTTGGTTGTTTACAATATTTATGAGTTTTGTAATAATTTAACAACTGTATATACCGCTCAACTGTCACGCTAATGATAATTATTAATATAAATAATGAACCTACAAACAAACAAAAAAATCACTACGTTTTTGGACGGTAAATGCATTAATGTTGAGTTATTTAAACGAATCTCGTAGTTATAATCTATATAATAATTAATATTTAATGGCATACATTTTCAGAGTCTATGGTACCTAACTTTTTAAATACTATCGATTTCAGAAGGGGTCGACTAAGTGTTAAAAAATGCAGCTACCTAATGTATATGTACATGATATTCAGTTAAATATTTGAAAAATTAAAATAGCGTTTTATATACATTAACGATTTATCGTTATACAGTATATAAATACGCAATTGTTAGGATATGTTATATTATTATGTGTATTTATATTTCATAGATATGAATGTGTTCGTTTACTCATATTGTATTCATGATTTCTAACTGATGACAATCCTATATGGATCTCAAGCAGCGTGGTACAACTCGTAGTTTATAAATAATCGTCTTTGTAACATATGCGTACAGGTACGTCATGCATTATTACTTGCCGCAACTCTTCTGATATTGTACGACGCACCGCGGCTATGTTTCAGAGCCACCTGAATTATCACGTTATTACGATATTCCGGGTAATAATTGGCACTACAGTCACGCGCGGTCCGCCGGTTTCACGCGCGATCTACCTAAAATAAAATATTAAAAATACTTTCTCGCGGCTAGATATTTCACGACCAGTTTTTGATAAAATAAAAACACAGCACTGACAACGCGGCAATAATATACGTGTACAGAGAGGCTATAATCAAAATAGAGTTTACGAACGATTAGATCAATGTACAGATGTAACGCAGGAGGACTAATTATTTCATCAACCGACCGACCGCTATAGATGCTGTTCACATTAAAGTGCATCGTGGAGATGATGGCTTTAAATTATTATCATTTATAATTAATAAACTAAGTATGATATATTCAATTTTTGTTTGTATTCAACCCAACAAATTACTTTAATTACAAGTAACAGTATTTTATGGTCGGGATTCACGCAAAAAAAAATAAAAAATTATAATACAATTTATACCGGCTGCAGCGATAAAATAAATGTTTTAAAACTATAAAAAATTGTTTAGGTTTATTCCGTGGATAAATCCACATTAAAATAACGTATTATAACTTGAATATAAAAATACATTAAGAAATTAAGTAATGTAAACTCGATGATATTCACTGCACATGCTAAGACATGTTGTGATTTTTTCTAACTAAGGACACCCCACCCTTAATATACCCTTAATATTCAATTGAACCACCTTGACCCCCCACCCCTTGGGCGCCACTGGCTGCATGTGAATATGTGATAGTGTAAATAAAAATGAACTCAATCCGATCAGTCCGAATTTGACGTTACGTATTACATATCGACGAGACGTCTGCGTCCGACCGCTCGCACCACGTCTCGTCGCATACGCGGTACACTATGTATTACCTGCGTCACGTATCGTCGTAGACCATGAATTTCCTGTTCGTGTGTTGTGTCCTCTAAACGTCCGCAGACCTAGAGAAACCGCTCCGTCTCATCCGATAAGACTGCCGCAGAAACGCGTACGCACCGGGATCGAAATATATACATGTGTACATCCTTCCGTCACACCGCGGTGCACGTGGTCTACTCGTATATACATTGTACGCTCATATTGTGCTCTCGTGCGCAGTACGTCTTCGGATCCGATCCAGCGATAACAATAATAGCGACGATGGGGTTGATCGTCTAACCAGGCGGTTCTCAACCCTTTTGCATTCGCGCACCACTCGGCCTCTCACCACTGCTTTACGGACCCCCAAACGTCAGCTTGTCGTATATTTGTTCACATTAGATGCATTGAGGATTTACGAAATAACTAAAACGAAAAATTCGGAAATGTTTATTTATCTTAACCAGCATGTGCCATACCATACATTGTTATGATGTGTATAATTTAAATAAAATAAAGTTAAAAATGTGATCCTTTGGCTTGTTCGCAGCGGATGTAAGATAATAATGGTCAATGGGTTTAACGATATATTTCATATGAAACAGAAAAACCGATTTACAATATTTCACAAATCACAATATCACGAATATCAAATACCATTTTTCCGGCGTTACGTTATTTTTTCCGTCGACCCCCTAGTACCTTCTTGCGGACCTCTAAGGGTCCGCGAACCCCCGGTTGAGAACCGCTGGTCTAACCCTTCAGGTCGTGTGTGCGCGCGAGTGCGTAATCGAAATAATGTACAGTATAATATCGCAGCGCTGTCGCGGCCATCCCTATCTATGTACGCGAGAGGGTTTTCGCGTTTATAATGCGTACACGTATATCGCCGGGCACAACCCCCGGAACATATTTTTAGAGACGACGACGACGGTGTGTACAATATAATATATATATACGTAGTATACACGCTGTCGCGAAATGACAGGAATGATGGATTTTTCTCCGCTCTCAGTATAATACGTAATACATAATATTGTATGTATCGCGCAAGATGTATACTGCGGTTGAATTTCCCGGCTCAGCTAGTGAGTCAAAGATGATTTATTTTTTCATAGATGTAATACACGTTTGCGCTGTCGATACGAAATCGGAGTACACGATAATGCGGCAGGCTACGCAGGTATTGCGAAGATAAAGTGGATGAAGATGGCACCTATCGATACCTTTAGTGCAACCAAAACGCGTACATCGTCCGGTTGAATAAATGTATCTCGGTGCAGTGTACCATACTCAGATCATGCGCATGATATTCTCGTCTTAAAAATTAAACTCTACGACCATTAAACAAGACGAAGAAAATCATTGTAGGGAGCAGGATGACAGAATTGGTTGAATACTTGCTGTAAAAGTGAATCATTCCTAAGACTCCTCCAAAATCCCAAAAATTAATGAAAAATCCGAGTCATGAAACTACTCGAAGTCTTGACTTCAGTTCGTTCAATACGGTACCCAATACACAACATTTGAAGGAAGAACGTAGCACGATACTCGACATTTCTCTTCTACAAGGAAAATCTGTAAATCATAAATATGTTTTGGGGGATAACAAGGAACACGAAATAATATCTTGTATAGGAAAAATATCGAGTAGCGTGCTACTAAGTTAATTTTTTGAACCAATTACAAACAATTAAAAAAAAATAAAGTAAAATAAAATGTTTATTGAATTAAATTGTTGTTTATTGTGATATTCACACCAGTTACGCTTAAATGTGGTCCATGATGAAAAAAGTATAAACTAATATTTAAAATAAATAAAAATTAATAAAAAGTTACCTAATAAATAACCATGGTAACGAAAGCGTTACGAAAATTGGCCTTCAAATAAAGTGTTGTATCCGCCCAAAAACATATTTATGTTCAGAAAAACACCTGTTATTGGATCCGTATAAGATCACAAAATTCTTAAGGATATATGTGTAGGTACGGCACACGTGTCTGTTATACAATAAATTATTCTTGTTCTAGTAAATTCGGACAGGTATTGTCTAGTCATCCCGGTCTCAATGTCCCGATAATACTTATCGTGCACAATCTATGATTTTAATTGGTTTTTTTAACTCGTTCTAATTTTGCAGGTATACACGCTGTACACATGTAGGTACTTGCCCGGTTTATAAAACAATTTATACTTGTATTGCAACATAACATATATGTGTACGAATTTATAAGGATAACAAGCACTACGCATTAGATAAGCATTCTAACGTTCGGTGTTTTTGGTATTTCGAGTACACAATAGGTACAATAGCCTGCAGACGTAGATTTGAAAATGTTTTTCGTCGATATTTATTCAACCCACGAAATACTCTTCCTCGGGCACCATTTCATTTTTCTTTCAATGTACCGGTTACAGTTTTTGGTACGGAATATTGATTTCAACAGAAATGTTGTACGTTTCAGGAAATTTTGAACTCAACAAAAGTAACGTACAATATATAGGTACGCACTTTGCGTTGAACACATTTTCGAAGTGTTAGTTTTTTCAACGAAAATCTGCACATACCTGCCGAGAACGCTGGTACGAAAATATCGGATGTGTCAACAGGAGCTGCGTTTCTCTTCCGTTACCGTCATGGCGTCATAAACAATAGATATTGGTAACAAACGATGGCAGAAACTGTTCCCCGGAGAACGCATAGGTACAAATATAGCAATAACAGTCACTACATACTGGTGATATAGGGGGGAAAAATAACACATCAAAGAAAGGTAATACACATTTTTCGATGAAATCTTAGGGGCGAGGGCGTTGAACCCGGCCATGCGAACGAGTAAATATCAGATATTCAAAATTCTACAAACCTCGTCGAAGACATTTCATCGACTTTTCGAATTATTGTAATGAACGAAAAAAAAACCCCCTGAAAAACATGATGTAGATACTCACAGACTTATATTTTGTCGTGTTCTATACGCATAATACTACCTACAACTCGTTGTGGGAAAAAAATCAATAGCGTCACCAACCGTTATCGTATCGATTAGGACCGTTGAAACTTTTACACGGTATAAATTATTTTACCTATTTGTACGAGTCTTATATGTAAACGCACTTGTACATACATACAGATTTCCGACGAAACAATATTTGTGTTATGTAGTAGATGGTAGTGCACGTTTCAGATTCTCGTAGCGGCATGCAAATATTGACGTACAAGCAGTTTTTTCCCCTCCATCACACAATAATTCATCTTGCCCCATGACTGAACGTTTTAACCTATTGTTATACACAATGAGGTACCGGACTTAAACATTTGAATCGATTCGATTGAACCGGAGAACTAAAATGAGTGTATTGATTCGCATTAATACATACTGCAGATTTTGTTCCGTCTAAGACTTGGTGCGCTGTTAAACAAATGAATGATGCGTTTTTGTAAATTTTCAAACAATGGTAACAGTATATTATAACAATAAAATACTATATTTTTGAAAAAAAATTTCTCTGTTCTTCAAAAATGAAAAAAGTTTGCACATAAACGTGCAGGAATTCTTAACACACTCACATCCAACCATCTTTAAATTGTAAAGACTTCAAACATACATAAGCTTCATAGTCTATTTCTTAACAGACGTGAAGAAATCATTTTGAAAAAAACTTGCTAGTAAATCATATGAAAATATCAAGTAACAAATTATCATAAAAAAAAAAAATACAACAAAGGTTTCCAAAAATACACTAAACATCGGTATAATAAACTCGCTTACAACTCGCTTATTAAAATATACAAAAAATTATCTTGTTAAGATTTGACATAAGTTGAATCTACTAATTAAAAAAAATTAAACACATATTATTTCTACTAAATGTTAACATTTTTTAGTTAAATTAAACATTGTCCAATAGTTTATTGTGAATTTTGTATTCGTTGATTGTGCTCTACTTCTTCGGCTTCTAACAGCTTCAGTTGCTGTTCGAGCTCATCTTGTTGTTGTTGCAATACCTTTTGCCTTTGATCTTCAAATAATCTATTTTGCTGTTCTTCTATTTTTTGTTGTTGCTTTTCTTCCAACATTTTTTGTTGTTGCTGCTGCTGTTCAAGACTGAGCTGAGGTTTCTCAGCTTTTGTCACTGTTGTCTTCTGTGACTTTAGATTTGCTTGTTTCTGAGGTGTTTGATTTACAATTTGAACAGGTAATTGCACCTGGTTTTGTTGAAAAGCCTCTTGTTTAATTGTGTTGATCAGTTGATGATTGATAAGAAAAAGAAATCTCAAGCCACCAATCTAATAACATACAAACGTATCACACACAAACTTATCTACAACAAATTTTATACTAACCTCCACAACAGAGTTATGATTGAGACGACAACGACAGCCAGCTGTTAAAGGCTTCCCGTCAATATACAAACATTTTTTACCATCACAACCTATTAAAAAATCACCAGAGTTTCGCAAACGTATAGTAGCTTGACGTCTAGATATTTTCCAAGCTGGTCCTTCAAGTTTCAAATCAACATCAACTGTTATATACTTTGATGAACGCCCAATAGTTATCTGAAGCAATACAAAATATGTTTTAATTATTTATGTTCCCATTTATCATGTACACATACTTACCTCTCTAGATCTCATTAGATATCTGACTAACCGACCACGCAAAACAGCCAATGTTTGTGGTTCAAATTCTACAGGATTAATACCTGTCATAGGAAACACAAGTACTTGAGCTCTAGGTAATTCATCTTCTAAAACTTTTATTTCTTTTTTTATTTTCCTGCAATCAGATACTAAAATATGAGTACTCATACATAAAAAATTAAATTATTTAATACATAAGTCCTCTACTAAAATTTACTTTAAAAAAAACTTAAGTTCATTACTTGTTTGTTAAGGTAAGATGTCGCTCAAGTACAGGATCGGGCCTTTCGACCAGTAAATGTTGATCGTTAAGTAAATCTTCACACTCTGCAAATGTAGGGATATGCTCTGAAGTCAATGTGGTAACTAAAACAGTAAAAAAAAAAAATATATTTACTTAACACTTATTACTGACAAATTCTATTATGTGACTAGTTTCTTATATTTTTAAGAAACATAATTATATATAAGGCATCAATGCACTAAAATTAAAACTTGTTCTTTTAATGTTTTTTTAAAAAAATTTTCTCAAAGTATATTTTGCAATGCTATATGCTGCATTCTATACACTAAAATCATCAATTTTTTTATACACATAAAAATGTATCTAAAAAGAAAACAAAATTAACCTTGTTTGTACTAAGTTCTGGGGAAAACATATTGAGTGCAATGAAATTGTGATTTGATATAGATAATAACTGAAATATTTTCTTAGTAAATTATATTCCAAATATTAATTTAATTAAATTTTAAATCAATTGTAGTTGTGAATGAAAATATTTAATAATTTAAAAAGGACACTGATAAATACATAACAAAAAGTTTTAATAATAAATAGTTTAAAATTATGAACAATTTCACTATTACCCACTCTTGAAGAAAAAAAAATGTTAGCTAACATTTTGATTAAAATAACTTGTTCATTATAAAATACAGACTAACAATTTTCTATTTCCAGATAGTTATAGTTTTAACTGTTCTAAATTCTATCTATATCAACACATCTAGAATGAAATGTATGCCTCAATAAACCGGACTAATTGGAGCTCTAGGTTATCCGAATTAAACAAAATAACCAAAACTCATAAGTTATACATTTAATAAAACTGTATTAAGTATAATATTATACAAGATATAATCCAATACAGCATTATACCCAACAAAATCATTATAAAGTACAAACAACCATTACATATAATTATTAACAATGGGATAACGTAAATGACCATGGGTATTGATAAATCATCACAATAACAAACATTTATGTGACATTTGTGGAACTCGTTTTCAGATTTATTTTAATAATATACGGCATAAACTAGTATAGTTTATGTATTATTAAATGGCTGTCTGAATTATGCAAGGTCCAGACTATGGACTCTGGTTTAATAAGGTTTTACTGGGAAAAAATATACTACCTTCTTGCTCATTATTTAGAATATGAATATTTCGATCTTCTAAGGCACTCATTAATGGTATTGGTATAGGATTTTCCAAGGTACCTATAATACAACCATGCAATATTTAATTAGTATTTTAAAAAGATAAGATGAATAGAAATTAAATTTTATGAAAAAAAATTGTTTTCAAACTAATGAACAAATAAATATTTAAAATATGATTACTTACTACATTGATCAGACAGCAAAGAATATCGTTTCATCAATTGCCAGTGAAACATGAGAATCTTAGCAGTACGTCTACGATGGAATATATTAGGATTTTGAGTCAGCAATTCTTGAAATGTATCAATGGTAGGTTGTGAATTCTGAAAAAAAAAACTATGTACTGCAAGAACATATAAAATAAAACTATGTACATACAGATTGTACAGAAGACAAAATGTCTTCTTCGGGAATAGAAAATAAAGCTTTGGCTTCAATGTTGGCGACAGTTTCCGGGTGTAAATTGCGCATTGCCAACACGGACAGTCTAGATATTATTGGATCATACAACAAAGAATACCACCTTTGAGAAATTTCTTTAAGAGTAAACCTACAGCTAAATTTTACTCCTTTATGTACCAGAGGTAGGTTATTTGACTGTGAAATAAAACAAAAAATAATGTGTAATCATAAAATATATATTCCCTTATTTGTTGATAAGTAAAATTTATCTTGCCTGCAATACACTTTGTATGAGCATTAAATCATCGGTAGGTTTCCAACGTCCCAAATCTTTGTTTAAATTCTTCTGCTTCCTTGATCTATTTCTATTTGATGATGATGATGATGATGATGGAACTGTTGAAGTAGATGGCACACTTGCAAAAGGATTTAATGTACTTGGAGTACTTAGAGGAGTTCTATTAGATGGAAATTTTCGTGGTTGAGTAGAAGATGTAGAAGGTGTTATATTTGGAATAACTATTTCAGGAACACTATGAACTGGTGACATGATACTATCCATGTCTGTAAAAATAATACATATTTATTCATTATTGTCACAGAGTTAATTTTAAGTTTGTGTACATTAACATTATATGAAAAGCTTTTAAGAGTAAATTATATTTTTGGACCAAATAAGGACATATGAGATATTAATTTTACTAATATATGATGAATATCATGAATTTTTAAAATTAAAATTAAATATTTTGCTATAACAAAATTAATACCTTTACACCAATTGATATAGTGAGTTCCGCTAAATGTGATCGCTGGTTTATAGAATCAACCGTTAATTGGAATAAAAAAAGAAAAACCCGTACCAAATCTTATGACACTGATGTCTATTGACTTTTTATTAGAACCATTATGTACCGGATAATTAAATTTATTTGATGACTTTAAATTGATTGAGTTATACAATCAATTATATTTTTGAATTTATTGGTTTATTCAAACTTGGGTAGTATTCCGAATACATTTTAAATAATTTTTTTTTACTTTTTACTAGTATTCTGAAAAATTGGATTTTAACTGTTCAAGATTTACACTTAAGATTGACAGGTAAAGAAATAATTGATATGCAACAAAAAAATGTAGAAGAAAATTATGATGATGAGAAAGTGGGTGATGTGGAAATCACTCGAAACAAAACAAGGATTGTCTTGAAGCTGTTCAAAATTACAGTGATAATAATATAATAACTAAACGCGGTTTAATAAATTACAGATGTAATGTACATTAAATTATTATTATTCAATTTTATCATAAAATAATACAATAATTTAATATTACACGTAATATATTATATGAGTTTTAATTTCAAGCTAATATTCAAATCAAATTAAAAGACACTCAAGTACAATATTTGATTGACAGTTTCTTTTCCTAATATTTAATGTATTTTTATGTTATTTTAGTTTAACTCTTAAGTAAAAAATCAACTCGTTAATAGAATAAAAATTAACAACACCGTGAATGCAATCACATTAAGCGAAACTGTAATACATACTTTTAATGTACACAGAAGAATAAAAGAAGGAGACTAAGAAACTAGAATATGACTTATGAGTTAAATTTAATAAACGTATGAAAACTGATGGAAATTGTTGCTTTTCAGTAGCTGAGAATAAATCTAAACAAAATGTATGCGATATCATTAACAATCAGCATACAACTTTGTCAATCGTGGGTTTCTACTTTGAATCATATATGTGTCTAACAAGGTGTTGACATGGATGATGAAGTGAAAACTAACCTAAACAAGTAGACGTCATGTTCAACGATTGAGTACGGGTGCGTTGGGTTTTCGGCAATGGTGATCCAAAAGCTGCACCGAGGCTCGACTCGACTAGTTCATCGTCGAATTTCCTGCGTTTGATCGAACGCGAGCTGAGAAACAAAAAACAAGCAAACGGTTTTGTGTAATTAATCATATCATTGGCATTACTAGGAGATGTACTCCCGTGGAGCTGCAAACCCACCTCCTTCGCTTCGAGCTGTCTTCCATAGCCGCGGCGCTGCTGTCGTTCAAGTTTATGTTCGAAGACATTTTCGTATCCGCCACGAGTACGACGGATGAACAAAGTCGAAACACCCGAACCGACCGTTTTTCTCGTGGGCGCGGACAATCAACCGTCGGCACGCTATCGCTGACCGGACGAAAGTCGTACACGGCGAGTAACAAGTATCAACAGACACAACAATAGCACAAGCGTCAATAAGACAATAACGTTCGTTGACAAGCGCCGAGAAGTGATACTGTTGGCTGATAAAACCGCAGTGTAGCCAACGTTGCGGCGCTCGTTTACCTCGCCGCTTGTTGTTGTTATTATTACTATTGTATTCCCGTCTAACGGGTGCACTGAACTGTATACTAGTATACAGTTCAGTGAACGGGTGTCTCACGAAGGTGTGTACTGAACGCAGCACTCGGCATGCACTTTTTAGGGGTTCAACGGTTCATAATATGTTCAACCCTCCCGAAATATTTAAAAAAAATTGCGTACTTATGTTTTTACACAAACATTAGGTAATCAATCGGTAGTCTAAGAAGTTTTTGTTGAAATGTGAAGTAAAACTGTAAACTAAATGAAATTTGTCCGTCGTTATTTGTTGTTTGTCAATAATTGTTGTCATCGTGGCCCTTTAGAATCTTAACCCCCTCCCCCTTAATATTTGTCCATGTAGGTTCAAGCGATTGCATATAACAGTGCTTATAAGTGTATAGAGTACACTGAGTACACCTACGACACATAATATTTATAATGTTCCTAATAGTTTTAAATAACCTAGATGATTTTCATTAAGTTAAAATGTTTTCTGGTACGTCACTGAAATAATATTATGTACACCGATTGAAGAGAACACGTAGACGGTTTAAGCATTTTTTTTATTAAAGCGATTTAGGCGTTTAGCTTCGGTTAGTACACTTGGAACGGATTCACCCTACACGAAATTATAACGAATTTCGAAACGATATCGTGCAACGTACATTTTCCAACGAACTTCGAGTACTGCACAAGTGCAAGACTTAAGATTCCACTCTACCGGTTGTTTGCAAATATTCACTTCATTTAGAAAAAAAAAACATTGCCATGACTCATGAGACTTCTGAGACATTATATTACATTATATTACGAGTAAACTTATGCAACAGTTAACATATTATTTATCTACAGTTGTAATCCAACTATTATAATACGCACCTTTTTCTTCCGCACGCGATTGTTAACCATACATTTTAAATATTATCTGCAGCACAGATTTTTGTAAAAATAATAAAATAAATACCAATACGTTAATATGACCCAATAAAATACCAAAATTTTCATCGGAAATAATAACCGGAAGAAGTTAAATAATAAAAATAATAGCTTATAATTTTATCCATATATTTGCGTTAAAAAAATGGAAACTACACTATTACGTAGATAGATCATAGTCAAACGAGCTCACAGGGGGTGCCCACTCAGCGCCATGACGCCGAGGGAGATTTTCTAAAAACCTTTTGAAATATATTTTTAAGTATGTGCTGTATACATAACCCAATATACATAATACCTATTTGGTGTAAGTCATATTGTAACAACAACTACTTACGGAAAACCGAAAAATGTCGGCTCTATAAAAAAAAAACCATTTGTCCGATATCGAAATATTTACCACAAAAATATTCATTGATTCGCACAAAATATAAAGTGTAAAGTTCAGTATTTTTTTAATTTTTTTTTTTGCAAGTTCTTAATTCATATTGAAAGTGATTTGATGGATTTTTCTTTAATATATCGTTAGTATTTTGCTTAGGTGTTAACTATATAGTTAAAAATTATTTTACATTTCAACACTACAATGGCCAATTGTTGATTGATTCAAATGCGAATATTATGTGCACTGTTGCTAGTAGGTTTCGAAATTCATGTGTGAATGTTGTTGTCACCGCATGCTTGTTATAGACCTGATTAATGTATTATCTCATTAATGTTCAATGTTCACTCCGTCCCATTCTGTTTTATCCGTTTATTTTTATTATTGTTGTTATTATATCAAATTATTGTCACTAAACTCTTAAATTTGTGTTCAGTGGTTTCATCTGTGGTTCTGTTATCTGAGTGGATACATACATAGCTGTTAACTTTTTCTGTCGGAGCGTTGGGAAAAAATACAACGAAGGAAACCGCAGACATAAACATCGTGGTTTCATATCGCGCGTATCAGCTGCACTAGCTGCTGCAGGTACCGATCGGCCGTCACTATAATTTATCGGAATCTTAAACCAAATCAATCGATTTTGACAAATTAAAAACGAGACTTCATAAGTTTTCCTTCTTCTTTGGGATACAAATATAGGTGATGACCTGCGGACGGTCTGGCTCAATATTTCCAATTGGCTGTACACGAATTGCGTGTACCGATGATATTTAACCACTACACGAATTCCGTCCTAACAATATTTTCTTTTCCATTTTATACAGACTTAGTACTGTTAACACCAGCCCATTTTTATTGGCAGGTGAAAAATATTGCTTTTTGTCGTTGTTACTAAGATTGTTATTAATGTATGTTGTATGTACCTAGATGAGTATTGTTATCAAGTTAAAATAGTGGTAACCATTTGAATACTACTTTTTTTAATATAATCAAGACATGGTAATTATCATATTTTTCCATATTTTGTCTGAAAAAAATCTTCTTTTTCGCATACCTTCCGTTCATTTGATAATGAAAATAAATAATATTAGAACACTACATTATTAAATATGCTATGAACTGGAAGATATTCGAGTGTGCTGAGTAAAACATAACGATAAAGGTTAAATTTGAAGTGGAAACCTTCACTACTAATCACAGTTCGAGTATTAATTGAACATGAACACATTGCCCCCAAAGAATATGGAAAGTCACAATTAGAATTATTTATGTATGTATTTAACAAATAATCTGAAGAATATACTTTATCATGCTCGGGTGGAATTTATGCAATATCGTCAGTAGACATTTCTCAACTTCATCTGATTTCAAAAATGGGAATCCAAAAAAAAAATTTAAATCAGTTCCTGTCAATACGTTACAGTACAATTATAATTATTTATCAATAGGTAATACATATTTGGTATTTTACGAGCGCGATTTGTATAGTCGTTTAGAAAACCCTGGATGTCATTCGTTTACCTGCTTATAGGATTTTTATTTTTTGACAAATTCCGTGTCCAGCGTGATCATCCTGTAGTGTAATCAAAACATTCAAACGTACCATGTTATACTTATTTTTCTTAATTTATTAATTATATAAATGTTAATTAAGAACATCCAAACTTTACATGTTTCTTCAAGATATTTCAAAATAAAATTTTGCTTGCGACCATTTCAATTTTCTCTAGGTATATTATATACGTATTTTGATTAGTGATAGTAAAATTCTGCCAACTGTTCAGCGAAAATCAGTATGTAGTTAAAAATATCACGTTTTCCATTCTGAGGTCTATATTAATATTATATATTATATCCTATACCTATATAGGTTTCTAATTTCAGAAATCAGGCCTCGACAAGCCTAAATTTCGTTCTTTCGTCTGTGTGAACTGTGTACCTATTATAGTAAAAATCAGACAGTAACGAAAAATAAAACAATAATTACTGTTCGATAGCTATCACTTGCAATCGGCTGACGGTTAGTCGTATTTTAGACGTTAGTCGTACTTTTAATCAACAATTAATGAGAAGTACAAGTACTATATGGTTTTCTATTAGAATAAAGTAAGAAGTGAGAACCCACTCGCATCGCAGTTTATAATACTGAAACGTCCCGATAAAATGTTATGAGACACACTGCCACAATGAACTGGAAAACAGACACATTCTTCATTATCATCGCATAATACGGTGCCATATGGTGATTGTCACCCTATTTTGTGCTAAACAGCAAATATAGTGAAATCCGAGGACGTGACAAGTATAAACTAAAACAAGATTATCTGCACTCTTGTTTGCAGTAATGTTTTGGACTATATCGCATAGTATTACGTTATCAAAACACACGCGTATTAAGTTTTTAGTAAAACTGTTCGTTCTCTTCTATTATTTATATTTGTTGCCAATACGTATTTAAATATTTAAATACATAAAATGTAGGTACACGATACACGTACATAGAATAAAATATATAAAAATATGATGTCGAGGATGTAAAAAAAAAAAATGTTTCCATAGATAATTTATAGTATATCGACATTCAACTCGCATATTAATTGCATTTTGCACTAATGCTTCCGACGTAAGCAAGTATTTTACGTCGTAAAATATTTACAAAATATAGTCAAAGCCTTTCCGAGAATATTATTTTCGAAAACCGTGACTGTTGCTATACCAACGGAACCGCAGATAGTACACATACTGGAACCGTGTATACCGCGGCCATACACTGTAGTTTTTACGTACGTGTGGTCTGGTAACAATACATAATATTATTATAGCACGCCGCTGACCATAAGTGATTTTGAACACGAAAACTGACATATATTGACAGTGTTTATTTTCGTTGAAATACCTGAACATCCCAAGTGTTTTTAACGATGCTATAGGAGGTTATTGCGGTGCAAGGATTATGAGCTCTTCGAATAAGACCATTAGTGTCGACGAGAAGTGTGTGTGTGCTGTTTGAATTATTTTTTACCACAAAATACAGCGCTGCGCCTCGTCACGAAAATCATTACTTCGATGAAATTTCAAAACGATTAAAACTGCAATCTACACACTATGGCCATTCGTAAATAGTAATCGTCACCGAATTGCACGCGTATAATATGAGGAGGTTATACATGTATGTAGTGCACGTACGTCCGAGATCGAAACGCGTGGCCAACTGAATTATAATATAATCTATACAGGTGTACATGCGCGTGTGTAATCCATTATACTCGTATTGTCCAGTAAAAACGTGCACTCGTGCGAGTTGGTTGTTCATTTTTTCCAAGACGTTTACGGTTCGTTTGCGTATATCGGTAAAGGAATAGAACACAACAATATTTAATTTGGCCTTAAACGGCAGAGCGGAGAAACAAATTAACGCTTGGATTGAATATCGTATATATGGTTTTATTCTCGGTGTCGGTCAGCATAATTTCTAGTTAAATCAATGCAAAGGTACGAAAGAGTAACGGGAAACACACGATCTATCACAAAAAAACGTGCTCGTATCAGAGACGCTATTTTATATATTTATATCCAAGTAAAAATCTAAAAAATGTTCACCCTCGAAACGGCCAATAACCATAAATTATTATTATTACATTGATGTTTTACTTGAATGACCTTTATAATTTCACATACCCGCGATAAAAGTGTCCGTATAGTGTAGTAAAATGTAATTTTCACTAAATGGATACATTTCATGAAGTGGATGTTCACGCACATATATATTGTAACCAACGTGCCGATGCCATTAATATATTGCAAATAGGTCGCGAGCCCACGTGATAATAGTTCCCAGTAAGTATAATGCAATGAGTATAATATGCGTGTAAATATACACTACGTATATTGAATCGGTCGAATTCGTTCGAGGAGAACGTACCGCACGTGTAGGTGTATTGGACGTAATAATTGTATTCACATGAGCGATAATAGATCTCGCTGGAGACCCGTCTATTTTTTAATAAATGATAGTCAACGGAATAGTATGGATCGTGGTATATAATATATAACCGTGGTATGGTATGGGTATAACACAGAGTACGTACCGTATAATATTCGTTTTAGAAATTATAACTTAAAAAACGCTGTATATATTTTATATTATTAATATTTCCATCAAATTTCCCTGAACATGATATTAATATACTCGTAAAAATCATATAGTATTCCGCGTAAAATAATTAAGGTTATTGTTTGAGCATAATATTTTTTAAACAAATATTTTAATAGATAAACCAAATACAATAAATCTCAATAGATCGTCTAGGTGCATTTACATAAAAAGTAAGTAGATACGCCTTTGTATATTATATAAATATGCGCGCAGGTAAAATCAAATTAAACTTATTAATGAATCGTTGCGTATTTTATTTTTAACGTGGGTGTGATTGTGATGGATGAAAAGGATCAAAAAGCACCGAACCTTGAAATTAATCGACCCCAGACTGTCTCAATGGAATACAGAGCCGTTGGGTCGTTGGGTAGATAATTGGACTGTCCGTTTTAGTCACCAGGATATTGCGGATATGAGAGGATAAGCGCAGAAATTGATTACTGAAATTCTATTAATCTCGATATTATCTAAATTAATATTTGGTCAATTCTCTAAATAACAATTTTAAAAAATTATAATACATTTTATTTTGTAAATACTTAATAGTTTTTTTTTTTTTTTTTAACAGTCACGTATTATAAAGCCGATAATTTAACGCCAATAATTTTATTTAATATTTTTTAAACGAAAAGTTTTATAAACTTAATATATTTTCTTAGCATACTTGAAATATAATGTCTCTGCTTGAAACCGACAAGACTTTATACAATTCCACATGCATATGAATATAATTACATAAAATTATGTTTATGATATGAACTAAAATTTAACTAATTTTTTTGTTTTGCATCAAGGAATACATTTGGTTACGTTTCAGTTTCCGAGAATCATCATAAAAAGTTTAAAATAAAAAAAATTTTTACTATCGGAATCATTTAACGATATAACGCGTTGACACACTACATAATCATTATTACGATATACTCTCGAGGAATAATTAGTAAATATATTTTTAACAAACCAAAGGAACAATTAACCTCGACAGGAGAAGCCAATAGCTCACTAATGAATTTATGCTTTCACATAATACAATTTATCTACATATTTAATTTTTATTTCATTTATATTTGTCATATTAAATTAAGACCGCTTTAAAATGTACAGGAAAGGCACTATTTCTATTGCATAACCACTGAGTATATTACACAATATACAATTTACAATATACTTGTGATCTAAATTATACTTTTTACTTATGAATTTAAAATTATCTGTCAATTTGAAAATAGACGGTATTGTTTAATTCAATTGTATGTATAACATTTTTTTAGAGCAAAGAATAATCAAATTTGTTTGAAAATTTTAAGTATTAAGAAATATTAAAATAATCAATTGACAAAAAGACATGTTTCTAGAATTATTATTTTCCAAAATAAACATAATCACAGAAATAAGTCTAGTTTCAATAATTTTTTTTGAGTTTTTCTAAAATGCTATTTGAAAATTTGAAAAATGCAAATCCATTCTCAGCCCTTAGGGCCTCTAAAATCTTATCAAGGCTTTCGTGTATAATTATACTTAGAAGGTGGTTTGAAAGTTTTTTGGCTGAGATTTCGATTAAAATAGACTAAAAATGTGTCACTTTTTTTCGCGTTAATATTTACAAATGGGAAAACTGTTAATTCAAAAAAATAATTTACTAACGTGACACAGCGATTTATAAATATTCCAAAATGTATTTTACTCACTTCAGGTTTTTTAATAAGACGTGTCGTTAGTCGAAATATATGATTATGATTTTGACAAGTTGCGATTTTCTATTCCACATAACGCCATTACGCGACCATCTGACTTGGCCGAAACAAGTGTAGGTACGTATTACTATAATTTATATGTAAAGTATTGATAAATCGAAGAATCGATAGCGTAAGTGTTAAGTGAATCTTAAGTGTGAAGTGGTGCTCTGAACCCCGGAAAATTATTTCATTTATAAACATTTTTCGTATCATTACAAAATATTCACTGATGCATATAGGTAAAAACTAAAAATCTCGCCGTCGTGCCTGAGTTCCAATGCGTGCAAATCTAAAGAAGCGTTGAGCCGCAGAGACACGCTGTAAAAAAAGATAACGAACAATAATTAATATTTATTAACCGAATTAAAAATACAATAAGTGAATTATAAAAATTATGTAAACTATAAGTCCGGTACCAAGTCCTCGAGTTAGATAAGACGACTCTGACTATGGCCGATAATTATTTCTAGTTTTTAATACTGCGGTCAATGTCACGCAACTGGACGACGTTATTATTATTATAATATATGCTATTGCACGGAACACAGCACTGGCCCGCTTCTACACTGTCTTATAATATATTAATATGTTTGTATCTTAGAACACCGTACCCCATAATGTCTTATTTAAACGCAACATGTGTACGACATAATTTTATTTATACATGTAATATGTGAACTGTGTAGTAGTGCATGTCAGTGTGTTGGTGTATGTGTGTGTGTGTGTGTGTGTGTGTGTGTGTGTACATAAATAAAGTATAAATCGTAGAATTGAACTGTGTACGGCGTAACCCGGTCGACGGTATATATGCATAATATGATAAATAAATAATTGGATAATGGACGTATAATAATTGAATCGTACATTAACATAATTAAGATCTTAACACATAAAATGTGATTTTTCGTCGCAACATTCGATCATTGTCGAATATTATGTCGTAGTTAAACGCGGTGTAGATTTTTAACAGTTATTGCCGTTTGTAAGCTGGAACAAAAATGTTGAATACTTCCGCCGAATAGACAAACACTTTTGACTTAACTATTATAATTTTACATTAGCCTATAAGATTGCGTTACAAATCCCTACCGAGTTCTGTTATTGTTGATGTTTCTAGTCTTCTAGTCTTTTACTCCCCGCATTGGCCATCATTGAGACAAATGACAAGACACGCATCGAATGATCGGACGTATAAATTACAATATAAACGTTTTGTGAGATTGGGTTGTCACCTAAACTATTATTATTAAACCAGTATAAAACATTGTCACGATACTTCATTTTATTTTTGTCATTTATATAATCTCAAGGAGTTTATGATAATAAAACAAGACTAGCTGCATAGAACAGTCTAAATCAATAACACAAGACTCACAAACTTAAAACCATCCGTAATGCAATCTTAGTATTTTAACACATAAACCGTATGGCGGTCTATAATTTATTGTATCATTGAATTTTCTCGTCAAGCTTTTGTATCACCGGATATTATAGGTTATACACAGTCTAATACATTTTTTAATTATATTTAAGCATATAGTGTACACTGATTCGCCATCATATATGAACACGTAATCCAACGTGTTTAACCGAAAGAAAATCAACTTTATGACATGGTATGGATAAATTATATATATTGTATTTGCCTATGTATACTGTCATAATGTTTAAGTTCGTGAAATTAAATAAATCGGCGGCCACGTATCGGTATCTAAATATAGTAGGTTGTCAGTCCGGAAAAAAAACGCTACAGTAGCATAAAAATAATATTCACTAACAATCGAGTTGGTGTAGATATTATCTTATAACATATTATAATATAATACTCAGCTTGCAGGAAACGGATACCAATAATAGCATACTAATGTATAAAAGTGCATATGATATGTATCAATTAATTATTCACCAATGACGCACTAGCTACTTCGTCGAAATATAATAATGTCAACCCGCGCGCATAATATATATTATGAGTTATAACATAAGATACATTATATGTGTATTATTTAGGAACAGTGAAATCGTTGTACAGGGGGCAGTGACACTGCAGTCGCACCGAATGGAAATGATATGTTCAAGTAGTTTTCTGATGGTTTATTTATTAAAAAGGAACGCCCGTTAAGAAGAGGTTTCGGTTGTTGGAACATGTCCTGCGGAGCCCTTAAAATACACGTGCTATGTCTTATGATATTTGGAATTGTTTGTGAGGCGACTTCGTTGATTTCTTCCGGGAAACAATATATTTTGTATGTACATTCATAAATGTCGAACCTATTCCAGTCAACGTCATATTGACCATAAATAAAAACTCGACTATCTATATATAGTCTCGCATATGAGCGTGAGCCTAGTAGTGAGAAAATAGAGGCCCCTTGTTCCCCTAATGCTTTATTATTTCGGTTTGATAAGCATTAAGCGCTCTTCTATTCTTCTACACGATGCACTGTTCTCTTACCCGAGGGGGACATTTCATGAACAAAAAATTATTCACTTTTTAACACATTTCAACAAAGTATCGTAAACTCCATGTACTCCACTAGGCTTAAGTAGCCAGAGAAAATTCTTCTATGTCTACTTCTCAGAACTTAGCATATACTTTATCATGATATCCATACCTAGCTTATATCTATACTTCTTTATTTAACAGTGCCATTTGGAATAACGCAGAATATGCACTATTATCAACTCAATATGTCTTCGTATCTTATGGGCTGTTTCAATTTCACATTTACCGTCAATTTTGCATTTTACTCGACACCATTACTCATTAGCTTATAATATTCGAGCCGTCAGTTGATAACACTAATTTACCATTATAGACATAATTTAATTTTAACTTCGACATGACCAATATACCAAGAAGTGATAAAACTAGTAAAACTTAACAAAAGCTGATGCGCATTTTTAAACGACATTGTACAATTAGGGGTGGATCCAGAGTCTATTATTTCGATTTCGTTTTGAACAAAAAGTTTCTGACTAAAATAAACCTATAAAGAATGTCAATTAAATGGACAACGCCGAAGGTGTATAGTAACTAATAAATAATATATTATAATCATAAAACGTAAACTTAATTTACCAAGAACACCGTAAAATAAATAAATAATATTGTTTAACAACGCACGTTATATTAAGAATTCGTTGCCACATAAAATGGATTGGCGAATTCCATGTCTTTTTCAAATGGTCTGGATGGGAACTTAGGCTTTAGGTTTTAGGTACCTTTCTAGTATCCGTCACTGAGTGCAATATTTTTCGACTTCAGTCTTCCGATTTGGAGCATCGCGTTAACGTGACTGCTTAATTAACACGAAAACTTGAATTAACACGTTAATGGATACGGCATTATTTTCCGAAGCTCAGTGACGTAACTGCAGGGGAAAACGTAGAAGGACTAAACTGTCTAAACTCTATATTTTGTAATTAATTTATAATCACATGTCAACAACGTACATTATTTTCGATGTCACTATGCTATAACGGTGATATTCGCGGGTCTAACGTTGAAAGCGTTTGGCCCGCTTAGACATTTAGCAGCCCTATTTAAAAACTCAAATGACGATATACCGTAAGTAATATACGATTATACCGACTTCATGCACCGTTTGCTCTTTCGAGCGTTCACGTGTGTGTAACTCGGTATAAGTTAAAACCCGTATGCGTGCGACGTTTATACATAATATACGTGATGTCACATGATGATAATAATACGTTATACCTAACTGTATTATAATTGCTCTTCGCTTGTAATTATATATTAGCCGAAACAACGAGAAATAAAACTAAAATTAGTCGAAAATGCGTAAAGGTCCTAGTTATGAATTATGATAACGATCCAGTGTAACTGCAACCTGTCACTGCTACAGTTTTATAGCAACACGATACCTGGTTACCACCTATACATAAAGTCATAACGATACCGATTAATTACGACTGTTAAGCGGTTGGCTCGTGACAAAGTGTTGTGTTTTATCGATATACGGATCGAGATATTTCCAACAGTCTGTTACACTCTCGCGTAATGAATAATTAAGTAAATAAAATACCTGCTCGCCTATAAAATCGGGAAACGGCCGCGGAGAAAAAATACCGAGGGAATTGAAAAAAAAAATTCTCGTCGTTAAAGTCACCATCACACGGCAGAATGCTTTGGGACTTACGAAACGACGTGGCGATTTTATTACGTGTTCATTACATTTACCATAAGGTAGTACGCATTTTTAAATATTAACAATACTTCAGAGTTAAACACCATTACGGTGGCGGCGCGCACGTATGCCTGAAAATAGAACTATTGAATTATGTTATGTATATAGTTCCGAACGCGCGTAGCACCGCAAACACTTTTATCACACAGTAAACACAAAACGTAATTTAATTATTATAATAAAACTCCATTGTACGCGAGGTACTGTGTATGATACATAATCGTTGCGATATAATAATTATTGTGTGTGTGTGCTTAGGCCTTAGTACTCACGTGTGTTCAAGGTACACAAACGTATTATATACATGTAATAATAATAATAATACGTACCTATTACCTGTATCGGCAGTTTTTTTTTCGACTTTTAGCAAAGTTAATACATATATATATATATATGTCACACGAGTTTTGGCGATGACGAATTTTCAATCGTTTTGTCGATTCGATCGATCGTGTCCGCGAAAACGTATCATCCGATATGTCGAGTATGCGTGTACGTAAGGTAGGCAGAGCCGTCTTTGGCTATGCAGGGGCCCATGGGCACCAGGAGCTTAAGGGGCCCATTTAGTAGGTCCCTAAAAAAAGTTGAATACAAATTTAAAAAGCTTATTTAATGTTATGATGGCTTTATTAGTTGTTAAAAATTATGTTTATTTTACAGAATTAGAAATGGTATATTACTGTTACAACTTACATCGATAAAACTTATCGTTTACCTGCTTAGTGTAATATCATTCCTCACTTAGCATTATTTAAATAACGTTTTAACATTGCCATTTACCTAAGTTTTTTTTTTCATCTAGAATTTAGAATTATTTTTGTACAGACGATCGTATTATAACGATACAGCTTACAATTTAAAGTTGTAATTTCTATTATTCGGGGCCCCCATCTGGCTGGGAGCCCTGGGCACGTGCCCCATATACTCAACGCGCAGTTCGTATGATAATATTTTGATTTCACGCGGTTTACGACGACGTTTATTGCGATAAAAACGACACTGTACGCGATGTTCACGCATCGCACAACTCGTATCGTAATATTGCGGTGGTCGTCGTCCGAAGAAAGTTTTTCAATACCAGCACACAACCTTCGTTCGATAATTAATAATAAATAATAATGCTACCGGTACGAATGGACCGGAGAAATAATAATCGACGTACAAAAAGGTTAGAGGAGACGCTCGTTCGTAATAGACCGTGGAAATACTCGTGTATATTATAATCAAGCGGCGAGGTAGATAATAATTGTCTGATATTAACCGCGCGTACACGTACGTAATGTATAGGTACACCGATACAACATTATATATTTTCTGTTCGATTCGTGAACACTGAAGTTCTCGTGTACCGTGGTCGTAGGTGTTATAATATTCACGGAGTTACGTTTGCTGAAATAATTACAAAATACTCGTTCTGTATTTTATACATTATATTCGTAACGTGTTAGCGACAACGGATAAACGCACGCACTTACCTGATCAGTTTGTGCTGTATACTTAGAAATTTACTTTTACATAATTTGAAACCTTTATTATAATAACTACACAACTTTTTTTTTTTAATATAAATTTAATATCGAACCAGAAATTAATTAGTAGTTAAAGTTCATATACGTCTTGTATGAAAAGTTTTGATGAACAGTGAGGTTAGTCAGGAGTTCGCTGACATTTTGCGGAGCAAATAGTAAATACACTGACAATCCACCCCGCACATCCGCGCTGTAACATTTTAAATACATACTTGGAAATATTAATTGCAATATGCTATTTTAGATCCTTATGAATTTCCTTATAGAACAATATTATGCTACGGCTATTTAAAATAAAAACCCATGTTGTCGTTAAACATTTTTTTAAGAAAAATAGAGAATTGAAATACTGACCAATAGCCATTGCTGGAGAAAAAAAAATAAAAACGATTCTGAGTGAAAGAGTTCGGGTGGATAAAATTCAATATTAATTTAAACTTGATTCTAATTCAAAGGTATAAATTCGAGTGTCCGAAAATCACCTTATATACATGCGTGTACATGTGTATACTAGTCGATGCGGTCATTCCACGTTGATAAAATCCATCTACACAGCTGATCAGATCCACTCTCACGGGCAACAATAACAAGAGGAGGCATTTTATACAAACGTACATTGTGCATAAATTGCATAAGCCAGACTTATCGTCATCTGCAGCGTGAATAATTGCTTCGGGATATAATCGCGAAAACGCCTGGTGTTTTGTGCAGACGGATTTTAAACCCGATCTCACGATAACATGACATCACTTCGTCATGTTTCCATAATCAATCGCGCACGAATCGCTGTAAGAGTAATCGAATTTTATAGACGTTTGTTCGTTGCACATCCTATATAGGTATATAAAATATCTCGCACGCGAATTTATGCGTATATATGCGCCGCGCGAACCCGAAACTATGCGGGAAAAATACGTTTGCTCGTCGATCTCGAATACGCACAGGTGTTGTACGCGCAGAGACGCAAATTATCGCGTCGTACGCAGGCTTACAATAATTAATTGCTGGCGTATAAGTCGGCGTGTGGTATACGTATACCGTATTGTACCTAATTGGTAAACAACGCTCGTTGTAAACTGTAATAATGTGCAGTGCCTATACAGCCGTCTGTACTGTGTACGTATGCGGTTTTCGTTGGTCACAAAAATCGTTTTTAAATATAATCGCGGTCGACGAGAATCGTAAGACCGTTAATTTCCGATTTTTTCCCCTCCGTTACGGGTTTACGATCCATATGACCCAACAGCCCAGTGCACAGGCGCGTCGACGGATGTTGTACACGCGCGGTCGTATTAGGTATACATAAAAAATAAATTACACACGCTGAAAAACCCATCGCCTGAACCCGCGTTAAAACGTAATGCGTCGTGCGAGCGAATTATTATTATAATTATTCGGCTTTTCGATCCGTCGTCGTATTGCTAATTATTGTTTAAAAAAACGTCGTGACGCGTCCGAGGTGTACGTACGTTCTCGGCGGCGGCGTCGTCGTCCGTGGCGAGAAGTAGGTAGGACTGTTACAAGAAATAAAAAAATTATGTGCCAGCGAACATTGCGTACAACGTATCACATAAATAATAATCGTACGATAATCAAACGTGCAGCGGTCTATCGCGTTAGGTACACCATATACATGCGTATTATTCTTTGTACACACACATTTTACTTGCCCCCGTGAGGTCCATTTACCTAGCGGTACGGGCCCCACCACTTTGGAAATATGCAAATTTTTATTTTTTCGTTCGTTCCACGTTTGTGAACCGATATACGCACCAACAGGTCAACTGGCCAGCTTGATAATTAATAGTATTATTATAATTAACGAACACGTCTTGCACGCGTGTCGTATCTACGTGCGCGAGCTATAAATAAGCATTTTTTTTTTTCTGTTTATTCATGCATCAATATTCAATGCACGGGCGCATATTATTGTTTGGTAAACAGATTAAACGAGCTTAGCGCTGTATAGGTATACACCTAATGTGTAACAGTGTTTATGGAGCGTATAAAATATTATACGTCCATACGTGCGCGAAAAATGTAATAATTATGTTAGAGACGGCGGCGGCGACGACGTGCGACGTTAAACGCACATTAACGGTCATCAATAAAATATTTCGCTCGCCCGTTTTGCCGCGTCGACCGACTCCGCGGTATATACATGGTACATCTATAATATATTCATACGACGTGTGCACATTATAATTATACATATATATATATATATATAGGTACGTAAATTAATAACGTCAACATTAATTTACCCGGCAAACAGCTCTTCAACAGACCCGAAAAATGTCAAATCGAGAATAAATTAACGATGCGTGTGCGGATACACGACGAGCTACGCAGCGATGATAATAACGTGTAGTGCCTCGCGAACCGTATTCGCCATAGAAACGGTTCGGACGCGCTAAGCAACCGCCGAATGCATATAGGTCTATATCGAAACGATTTGCGAGTATACGTCAATACACGCCTTAACGCGGTACATAATATTGTAGTTTATAATTTTAACCCCTGTGTGAAAGCAGCCATCGCCATGACTAGGGTGCGGGTTTATATGCATTTATGACTAAAAAATATGCGCATATATATTTATTTTTATCCAAACATGTAATGAAAAATACAAGATATGTAAGAAAAAAAAATTAATTTCATTTTTAATAAAAACTATAAGCTAAGGTACATAATACATTTAAACTATACGTTGGATTATTGTTATTAAATTATACATTAAATTACATATCTACTTACTAGTTTCATTGAAGTATGGTACTCTCGTCGTCAACAAAACTATTGGCAACCATGTACATTGTTAAGTTTTCAAAAGTAAATCGACGTCGATTGGTTATTTTATCTAATCGAATATTAATGATGTATAGAGAGTCAAGCCTCGCGACGTACGACTGTATATTTTTAAACAGATTTAACGGCGATTTTTTCAAAATAGGGGAATATTTAACAGAAATGTTATGTAATAAAAGTAAAAGTATGTAAAAATAAGCAAATAACCTCAAATATGTAAAAATATGTAGTATCAAACATTCAGATAGTTCTGAAACATATAAGAATTTTTCGATTACCATCACTCATGACAAATATGTAAATGCATACAAATCCGCACCCTAGCCATGACATTCAAATTGAAGAACATATTCTTTAAGAGCACGACATAATATTATGACGTGTTTCGTGTATGTAGATAATATCGACTGACAAAGAAGTTCCAGGGATTCGAGTTTTAGATTTGTAAAAATAGTCGGAACTCCTTCGTTGGTCGATATTCTACAAACAAGATACGGGCGTCATTGTACTCGAATATATTCTTCTCTTAAAATATCATGATACTCTAACATAAAACGCCACGGTTATTATATTCCATTATGTATTGAGCTTTCGCTATGCACTGCAATTTATATATATAGACAGAGACGACCAATCGTGGGCTGACATCGTCTATTAGAACGAATAATAAAAACGAGTGTACATGGGAGCGTAGTAGTTCGCCCAGCTGTACAATAATGGTGCGAGCTCGGGACGATGCGAACTTTTCGTCGATACAAATTCGATTTTACAATGTACTTTTTTATAAATACGTACCATAGGCTCGCATGATAAGTTGTACCATTCCCCCCGCGCACGTTCCTCCGTTATATTATGCATTTGAACCTAAGACGTTCACCGCGCATCGATACCGTATTATTGCGGCATGAGACATTATTATGGTAACGCCTTTTTCTTTTCCTTTGTGTACTGATACGATAAAATTCCTATTCACCCAGCTCTGCTAATCGAAATATTATGCTACCGCGTGTTAAATATCATATACATATTATGCAAATGTGAAACGGTATTTGGTTGGTTACGAGTAATCTCCGAGACCGTTTATCCAATAGTTTTAAATATAATTTTAATTCTCCTAGAAGGTATCTTTAATCCGTCATTCACGCCATAGCTATCTATTTCATCAATTTCACTTATTGTTCAAACCATGTAACAGATTGTGGAAATATAAATAAAGTAATAAAAAAAAAAGTTCTCCTAGATAATTATGTGATTATTTACAGTGCACATAGTTATATTATGACGGTACATTTATGAATTTATGACGACTGGAGTAGTTTCGGAGATTACTCGAGACCAATATTATACTGTCGTCGTCTGTGTTGAACGTTTTTCTAGCTTCAAGTGAAAATCAAAATGTGTTCTATTCATTATATTGTATACACGACGATGCCGTGTCGCCTGTTAATTTTAGTACAAAAGGGCGCGACCCCCGTTCGAAGACATCAACTGCAATAATATTGACTGCACACGTCGTTTTCGAGATAAATATTAATCTTCTAGCGTGTTACCGATGTGTAAAAATAATTGTGCGGACGTTGTTGAATAATAAACGTACGGCTTTTCAAAAATCGATTTATCAGACATACCAATACACGCGTGTTTACTATTATAAATGCGTGTGGACTGTGGAGTAGCATAATATATGTCTTACCGAAACGCACTCGAGCTCGATAAATTGCTGCGCGAGGGGAGTGCCGCCGCCGCCGCAGCGTTCTCGAAGCTTGAGCGTTTTTCAAACCAACTACCCTTGAACAACATATTATTATTATTATTATTATTACTATACATCATACATTGCTATTATCATTATACGTAAATACGTTTCGAAAAATAATAAATCTACGACCGGCTCTTCCTGCGGCGCGTAACGACAGAATTTTATTTAGTTTTGCGATAAGTGAACGACGATTTCTCCGTTTCATTGTTTGTTGTTTTTCGTTTGTTTGCGGTATACAAGTGTAAGGCTTTTACGAAACTCGCAAAAATACGAACTAGTCGTACAAAATACATATATATGTGTAATAAATGACAATAATAATACGAGCTACGCACGCGATCAACACGCATCGTTATACGTTTGACCGTAGATCGATATAGGCACGCCGCACACGACGTGACATCGGTGTCGATTCGGAAAGTATATAAACGCGATACAAGTAAACAACTATACAGTAATAATAATAATAATAATAATTTATACGAACGCGTAACAGATTAATATACGCGCATTAATTCGTTTACTATGTTCTACGCAGCAATAATACCTTATGATATGATGTGTTTAGCACTATCGGGAAACAGTAGTATAGTGCGGTGTGGACACACATAACTGTACGCATTATACGATGCGTTTAAAGTGTTTAAATTATAAACGAATTATTTTGTACGCCACCGTTTCGGCGCAGTTCGTAATTCGGCTGGTTATAGTGTTACAATAGTATATAAATTATACGCTCAAATGGCCGACGCGAAAAAAGAAAACACAAGTATATCACCGGAAAAGGGTCGTTTTGACCGGAAACGATCGCAACCCCATGTACTTTACACAAAACCTGTTGAATGCTATTATTATTATTCTTATTAATATTATTGTGTGTGATAATAATTATGTAGGCCGTTTATTTCGTATATTTCGCCGCGGTGAGTCGATATAATGCTACCTACTACGCGTCCAGTCAGTCGATAATCGATGTATAACATTAAATGTACAAGTATATATATATAATTATATATATATAATATGTATATATATAATATTTGCATATACACATACTGCGTGTGCGCAGAAAATGTTCGTAAACCGCTCAAACTACGTATAACTGATGAGAGTGATAATTCCTTGTTGGAAATTAAAAAAGTTAAAAAAGGAAAAAGTTTTTCGTTTTTATGTAGTATTTTAATATTTAAATGTATCTCATACTGCTTGTATTGAATTTATACAGAATTTAGCGTGTCATTTACTATTTATCACGTATTCGTGCAAGTATATGTTATACAGCGGCACGAGCTTTAATGCGTTTTTATGCTTTATTAGTTTTATTACATTTTAACATATTATTATAATACAACATTAAATATATGACTGAAATCGCTGAGGGTGCAACTGCACACCTTTCACGCCCATAATTGAGTAAACTGCAGCACTGCGCGTGAAATGAGCACGATTGTTTGCACGACGGCGTATATTTAAACGCGTTTTACCTTTAGTAGTTGATAGAGAACGATTACGCCGGTGTACGAGAATCGAGATGTAAAATACACTAGGTACCTACTACCTAGGTACACTTTTTGAAGGGGGAGGAAATCGTGTATTTTTATAATTTTTTTGTTTCTTAATATTAATAATAATAATAAAATTACAAGCTTACACTATTTTTCCATCAGCGACCCAATCTTGCCCGGTCCCGATTGACACCCATCTGCAGAGCTCATGGTATGGATTTCGAGCACGGGACCTACCGACCCGTTCTTGTGAGGAGATGGAGGTAAGCCGAAATAGTTATTCGTTCACACTCGACCCTAAAGCTACCGAACGTTAGTGCGTTACCACGAGAAAATCACCATGAGGATATATTAAAGCCGAAATCGCTTACATACGGACATTCAACGCGAACAAGCCATACCTACATCATACACATCATGGTCGAGATTATTTGATTTCCATATTATATTATGTCTATGGATCAAAGAAGGATATATAATGAATGTTGTACTGCCTTGCGCGTCGGGATTTAGGTATATAGCCATAAAGGTATAGATATTATTTACTAATCGAACAGTGCAATCGGGTTTTCGCGAAACATTTTTTCCAGTCCGTACGTGAACAGTCGACGTTTGTGTTAACGGGCGTAGTATATGCAAATGTTCGGGCGGTTGGCATTGTCGACGGGGAAGGTTTGCGGGAAAACAACATAATTGATACACGACAAAAGGTATATTCACTTTAGGAACCCGCGCACCACTTTCATGCCGTTGCCATTAAATAAAATGTTTTATGGAAACGCTCAAACGCATATATTTTATGCTAATAACAAAATCGATAACTATATTGTCTATGCTGTAGTTATCTATAAATCACTTAAAATGAGACGGGTTTAAAATGACATGTATATATATATGTTACGGGTAATGTTAACATTTGGATAATGAGACATTAGCCAACTATCATCATAAGCCTCCATGAATATTGGCTAATGTTAACATTAACCGGGTAATATTACATTAGCCAAGAACTTTTGGATAATGTCTTAACAACCATAAAAATGTATCATACATGAGTTGCAATAATTTAAATTATTAACAATAATAATTATATTTAAGACAACAACCATAAAATACACGAGATTTATTGCCGCCTTTCAATTCATTTATTATATTTAAATATTTTTCATTTGACATATAAGATGAATTATTTTCTCTTTTTTGAGACTACAGTTTTTCAGATAGACGGATCTAAATGTGTAATCGATAAAATATAAAATTATTATACGCAGGGCCATATTTATGCAAGGACAAATGGGACATTTGCACTGGGCCCACTTAAAAGAGGGGCCCACTGACTTCAGCCTTATAAAATTAATTATATACCATTTTTATCATATTTTTGGAAAACACAATTTTACTTGGATATTTTTGTGGGTATAAAGTATAATGTGGATTTTGCGAAAACGATGGCTTTAATCAACATTGACGATACTTAAATTCATTAAAGATATGCAAATATCACATGCATTTCAAAACGTGGAAACGTGTCTACAAATTTTTCTTACAATGCCTGTTATAAATCGTTCCAGTGAACGATCATTTTCTTCATTAAAAAGAATTAAAAATAAATTACGATCTACAATCTACATTGAGTCAAGAAAATATAGACGCTCTGGGAATATTATCTATTGAAAGTTATATCACAGCAAACCTAAATTTTGATGATGTTATTGACCACTTGACTAGGCAAAAAGCAAGGAAATGTTTGTGAAAACTAAAATAAAATTAGATTTATAACATTAAACGTAAAAACATTTAATTTGATACCTATATTGGCTATATAATATACCTAATATACCAACTACTCATATACTCGTACTAATTATATACAGCATTAATTTAAAAATATATTATGCGTACATTTTTATTTTAGCATTGAAGAAAATAAAGATGGACAGTTTGGGGCCCAAAATTGTAAAATGTACTGGGCCCGCAAATTGGTAAATCAGGCCCTGATTATACGTGTAGATTACACCCGGCCCCACTTGGTATAAAGAAATAGAATTAAGTTTTCACTTTTAACATTATCCAATTTTGACTAGCTAATCTCGACATTATCCGGCTAATGTTAATATATCATTAATATAAACGAAAAATTACACATTAACCAAAACACATGGCCAATGTCGACATTATACGGTTAATGTCGACATTATCCAAATGGTAACATTACCCGTAACATATATATATATATATAGGAGATAAAGTCGCAAAAGATAGGCCGAAATGAGCAATATTTATTTTCATATTTAATAATATGTACATCAATTATGTACACTATTTTGCCCGAAAGGGCGTTAATAAACAACAATAAATAATAAACAATAAACAATAAAAAAAAAATATAGAATATTATACAAGGACCACAATAATATGTGTTTAACAAATACTAAATAGTAAATAATAACGCAGTTTATTAAACAGAGATATAATATTACTATTTTCTATGTACAAGGTGTATTTGTGTTCTACTTAATAAATTTATATAAAGCTAAATATATTATTATCTAATCTAAAGTATAAACGATTTATCTGAATGGATGTGTACACATATGTATATGTATTAAAATAAATTAACCGGAAAGCTAAAATTTCTTAAAAACAAAATAAAACTGCACGATTATTGATTGATTGAAAACGAATCATATTGATGAGATGCAAATATTTACTGACGATTCATTAAATTCTATAAACTTATGTACACATCGAAACGTAAAAATCAATTTGACCGTACCTATATAATAATTGAAATTTGAAGGGTTCAATGCGACAACCAGATTAGCTCATTTTTTTTGAAAATTGACTTTTATGTATCAAAAATTATAAACCGAGAAACTGCTCTACGTAGTATTGTTGCATTACACATATTTCATTAATTTATTAATTCATTAATTAATAAGTTATAATTACGGTGATTGACTTGTCTTGTTTTACACACGTTTCGTGAAACAATCAGATTTATGCCTACCCCGTAAAGTTTTCAAAAGTGGACTAATTTGGTCGTTGCACTGGACGCTTGAACCATATAATACTTACATCCAAACGGTTTTAGATAAACCATAATCATCAGTTGTACACAGACAAATTATTAAGGTCAAATGTGAAAAAAAAAAACGTTCCCACTCTTCATTTTTCACTCCCGCGCTACAAAACGTGTAATTATTCAACACAATTGAACTATATATATTTATGTGTTCAGGAGAACAAAGAATGACTGCAGCGTTATTATGTCATCAAAAAAGCCTTTTAAAATTCGAAACCAAAACGTTTCGACGGGCGTGTAGTGCGATGTGCGATATTATGTAGTACAACATGACCGCCTCTACATGGAAAATCGTAACGCAGCGCTATTGATGGACACAATATTATCAATTATTTAACTTTTTTTTTCGGCAAAAACTGTTTTCGTACGAATCTCGCGCTGCGGAAGAAAAAAAATACCGCCGTCGCTGTGGGGCAAGAGGGCAAATAAAAAAAATCACGCGCAGTGTATCGTCGACGAACACCGTGTCAAATGCAGTGCGCATATATATATATTGTGGTTGATTCAATGCCGTCTCTATGCACGTCAGTACTCGTCGGCGCAATCATTCGACCCTGCAGTCGTCCTCGTTTCTCGTATGCCGCGCGTCTTATTGAATCGGTGGTTGTTTTTTTTTCGTTCTCTTCGATTTGCTCATACTTTCCGAACGACTAACTTACTGCCGTTGCTGCTCGGGATGAAACAACGCTTCGAGAATAGAAGGAAAAAAAAAAAACGTATCGTTCGTCGTCTAACCACAACTGGCGGCGGTGAAACGATACGTTAAATCGTAATCATACATAATACGAGGAATGTAACTCTTTGAAAATTGAACTGATTTTCAAAAAGCGAAACCATGTGTACCATAGCGCCGTTTGTATGTTTTGCCCTCGTACACTCAATTATTGTGTACCCAAGACGCAGCTACCGCAAATATCGTACGACGTATTGTGTACGTTCGCGCAACACATGCATGTGTACACGCGCGCCTGTTGAACTTCTAACGGAATTTCGCGGGAAAATCCAAACTCCTGCACGTTTCGGTTGTTGTACTGTATAATATGTTATACACATATTATCAATCGTGAGCAGCGGTCGCTTTACCAACGTGTAAAATGTAAACATGCCTACGCTCCACGCCGGTCCGGCCGAATCGATTAGCATAATTAAAAAAAAAAATAATAAAAAAATACCGATAATATTATAATATCCTAACAGCGGCGGTGGATACCCGAGTCAAATGTCATACCATAATATTGTCTCGACGAAAGAAAATAAATAAAAACCGCACAACACCTATAGCTGCTATACGCCACAAGTATATTGTTTTCAGCAATCTCGATAGTCAATAATATAATATAGTTAAGTATGTGATTATATCACACTATTATATACGCAACAACATTCCGCTGTCCGACGAGAAACCCTTGCGACGGAATACATACGTAGCGGTATTATATTAAATATACTATAATATATACGCGTGTTGTTTGTGGTTCACTCGTCTGATAATAATAACGATACACATCGGACTTACTATCGAGTTACCCGCGGTGGTCGGTGATTACCCATTGGTACCTAACAACTGCAATACTTGCACTCTCTTGTATCCAATACTCAATTACCTGTATGGCCGTTTGGTGCAGTGATATATACATACGCACATAAAATATTTAAGGGTTTGTGGAGAACTCCTCCGCAGTGCGTCTTAAAATTATACCTCGGTGCAATGTCCCGAAAGCGTCCGCAGAAAAAATGTGACCTCTATATATATATATATATGCGTTCCGGATTAAAAATAATTATTTTATCGTACAGACCATGTGCGTCCCAGTTAGTTTAGCGAGAGGACTTAGGTCCCCAAACTCTCGTAGAACTTTAAGTCCAAAGAGCGCCATCTTTAGCATTTCTCCGAAAAGTTCACTGTAACGCTAAACGGTTCGGTCCAAATTATAGCCCACAATATTATACATGTACCCAAATACGCGGTATGTAATCGGAGCATGACGCACATGGGCGAGGAAGAACCCATTGGTACGAAATATGTCACTATTTTGTTGTACCGGCCACAGCAACTGTATTTCAGTCGACTTGGTATATGGCTTCAGAAGGTGTATTTTCTGAACAAGGTCAATGAAGTAAAGACGTCTGCGTTGAGCTTGTGCTCCATGGGGAAAGCAATATGTTACGTTGGTGTATGAACAGATAGGATGATATGAATCTGCATGGCTACATAAAAAAGGCCTGTCGTGGGTTAACTCTTATATAATATATAATTCGATCATACGTTGATTATTGTACCGCAGTACAATAATGTTTTGCCGTGAAAAATATGATCAGAATTTATAGTTGCGTAGGTATTAATTTTCGAAAAAAAGAACCGTATACGTGTTTATAACTTAAGCTTGTGTATCAGTCGATTCAATATTCAGTCAATACAATAATATGGCTAACACTCTGTAGCTATTTACATACATAGAGTGAAATGTAAACATTAAGTTATTAAATGTGCTTTTCGCGTAGACACCCCATTCGAAATTCTGAATTTGAATTGAATATATTTTGTACACGTGCTCTGAGGAATTTGTATTTTTTTATGTTTCTCAGTCGAACTGTGCACGAAATGGCCACCTTTATGGTCGTCCTAAGTCGGATGAACAAGACTATTGACTACCGCTGCCACGTGGTCAGAAAGGCAGAAGAAACGTTATGGTCGCACCCGTTATAAGCCTGTGGTTCAAGAACTTTGCCGCTTGTAAGTGCAGACGAGTGCACTCGAACATGCTACGGTGTTTTGGTCCGTAAAAACATTTTTATTTCACGTGAATACGTCTAGAAATCACATACATATATGTTTGCTTTGTACTCTACACGGTCGTAATACGAAGCTAAATAGATGGAGTTTTCGGTTTTCAATATTCCCACGTTTATGTGCTGTCCTGTTGGGGGGTTGAGGAGGGGAACATGTGTTGCCCTCGGGCACAAGTCGTATCATGAATTTACGGTATAGAGTCGGGATAACTCGAATCACCGTGTGCACAGTGTAAAATAATATACTGAGGCTACTTAGTTTTTTAAGTAATCCTCGGACTAGGCGTTTTTTTTTTTGTCCGAGCGACGAAAAGTTTCGCGAAGGAAACGGTTTGGCCGAAAATGACGCGACCAACCGTATGGAAAACAAACGCTCACTAGTAAAAATAAAACCACTTGTCCGAGAGCGTTTTTCTTCGAAAGATAAAAGAAAAACGTAACAATTACAGTGTTATTGCTTCGGCTGCTGCTATAAACGCGATAGCAGACCGTCAGGCTCAGGGCCTCTGGCGGGCGACGACTGTTGACAGTTACGCGGTCGTAGATTAAAATAATATTCAAAATATTTATTGATTTACTCCGAAACACGTGACAAACGCAGTGAAGAGGGAGGAGAGAAACTGTTTTTAGATAACGTCAACGTAATAATGACAGCTATATATGAGAGACTATAATATTATAAAAAAGTGTGGCCACCGGTTTCGTCATTGCTGATTGGTTCCCGTTTTCAATGATATAAACTACATATTAATATCTTTCTCTAGATCAGTGTTTCCCAAATTATTTTACTCACGGAACCTTTGCAGAAACTTGAACATTTTGTGGAACCCCCATTAACATAGTAACCAAGTCATATTTTTTGTATTATACAACAAATACTTAATAAGATTAGAGAAGAAGCTGGTATCAAAGATAAGAGGTCTCCTTCTTGTTCATAGTTCGTATAGTATGGTTGAAATCGAAAATGTTTTTTACGTTATACCAATTTATTTTACCCATACTTCTGAAGGAACCTTTGGTGTGGGGTCACGGAACCTTTGGGTTCCACGGAACACCAATTAGGAAACACTGCTCTAGATGTTCGCGAATATCATGCCGCATAGTCTTCGCATTGAAACTTAAAAGATCCAGTGAAGAAAGAGTGAAAAATAAGTTAACATTATGATGATACAAAATGTTTACAATTTGTTAGCTTCACATTTAAAATTATGAATGAAAGTCGGTTGGGAACAGGTGTACACGTGTACTTGTGTGATGATGTTCAAGGCGCATAGTAGGTGCGTGAAATAATTTTGTAATTCGTGTTGGACTCAATGTTAGTGAATAACTTAATACCACAGATATAGACTGATAACTTGTGATAAATGTTGAATTTACCATACTATAGTATCTGCTATTTTTGTAGGAGCTATGCCTTATGCGTTTTGTCACAGATTGACAGACTCGTCGAGTGGAGTCCGACGAACGTTTTGAAAATATGTACACCCGCGTCCTGCAGGTACTTAGTATAAGGTCAATGTGAAATATTTTATTTCCAATGAATTTGGAAGATAACACTAACGTGACTAAACACGCGAGTAACCGATAAGGTTCGAATTCCCATAGGTATGGCAGGAATTGACGACTTCGTTCGTTTCAATTGTACGCATTCCATAGTTAGCAATCTAGTCTATTAGCTTTATCTGTGAGTAATACGGACATTTTTTTGTTTTTTTTTTTCTAATTTATTTATTAATTGGGTACTGATAACCGTGGACTAGAATTTAGTTGTGTGCTGATCATAGATGATAAATTTCTCTCGTTATCTATGGTGCTGACACAGGTTACGTATAACCATGATTAAACATAATCAATTAATTAATTATTTTCGATCACGCTTAAAACGTGTATAATCCGTGAGGTGATTATACGATGTTTGGTCGAAATATGAATATTACGGCCGCCGTCCGTATCCATTGGTAAGTGGTCCCCAGTGGAAGTCACTCTGTAATCTATATTTTGGTTTGGTTAGGCCTGGGTATACATATTTACGGACGCACTCATCACTTTAATACGGATGTCGGGTATCATCACGAGACACGTTTGACGTATCCTCGACTATCAGCGAAAACAGTACGGACGCACTTGAGCTATTGAAAAGATACAATCCGGATAACCGGGTGCACTCAGGCGACGCCCATCTATTAATGCGATAAGGATTTTGACTTGGCCAATAAGTCTACTTGATAAGGACTTTTACACGTTTTTAATTTTTCCGTACCAAATGTTGTGAGAAAGAGTCGTTCATGTCCATTTTGAAATTTCAACCGATTTCCCCGGGTTCAAGGTACGGATACTGTTTGCACCGTTCCAGTATTTTAAGGTTATTATTATTATTATAATAACTGCAGCGATGACGGTCGTATCTTATCTCCCAGTCCCGTCCATTATTTAGCGTATTTGTGAATTTTAATTATGTGTTGTGCGCGTGAATTATGCAAATCGATTTCATTGGGATCGTAACGTTATGTAATAGATTATTTGTATTTATTTTTATTTTATATGTATTTAATTGTTCGTCGGTCGCGATATCGCGCCGGCCCGTCGGTTGTTGGTCGTCGATCGCTGTTGAAGCACCGTCGCGGTCATTTTAACTTAAAAATTTGTATTTATTTTCATCATCGTTCGCCATTGCGGCAACGAATTATTCATTATTATTATTCCGATCGTCATTGTGACAAACAATCGTATAGTCAGTGCGACGAATTTTTATTATTATTTTCATTATTATTAATATCGTCATTGTGACAAAAAATTGTATCGTTATTGCAACGATACTTTACAATTATTATTATTATTGAAATAAAGTTTAGTCAACGACACAACACGTAAGTTTCCATTTTATTAATTATACCCGAATACCCTATTTGTGTGTGAACTATTCTTCGCGCGGAACACAAACCAACTCGGTGTTCCATCGCCCGAGTCATTGCGTAAGACCGCCAGCACTCGGCGTATTGTGTGAGAGGCCGCCCAGTTCTCCGAGTCCATACCAGGTGTTGCAGTTATCATTCACCAGTCTGCCGTTAGTTTGTAAGTGTGGCCCGAGTGTTTAATTTTAAGTATTCGTCCGATTTTATGTGAGCTCTGTGGTCATTGCACCATACCAATTCGGCTATAGAGACTTCCCCTAATAATTAACCTCAACTTCCTGCACTCCCATGTATTTAAATTGTTCCGTTCCTATTCGTCATCGGTGAACAGGTAAATTTGGTTTTCTACCTAACAATAAGGTCTCGTAAAATAGCCTATGTGGCAACAGATACAATTTAAAAAATGAGGAAGTGAAAAATAGTCCGAGTTCCTACGTGTTGCGCGCGTGCAAAGAAAATGACCGCTTCCGGTCCACTCGACGTAGGCCAATCGCGTTTCGACAGTCGCAGCGTTAATATTCGTGTATTATTATCGGCCTACACCAGTGGTTCTCAATGGGGGTGATATCGCCCCCCCCCCAATGGGCGGTGAAGGATTACCGAGGGGTGATGAACTAGTTTTGGTCGGTAGGGGGGCGGCGAGGGTGTTCACGTAAAAACGTTGTTCATGGTGTGATCTAAAAATAATACTTACTTGATAATCCATATAATAGCTATCTATCAATATAAAAAAAATAGGTACTATGTTGAGCAACGCACAATAACTTATCTTTGATTTTTTTCCAATTTATTTTCTTTATTATTTTAGCGATTGTGCGTCCACATTATATTGTATTCCACTGTATTATATTAAATTTTAGAATTCTCACATAGGGGGGCGTAAAAAAATTGATTGCCGCTCAAGGGGGCGGTAACTTAAGAAAGGTTGAGAAACACTGGCCTACACGGTGCGCGGGAATACGAGGTAAGAAATTACAATCATAATGATGTAGGCACGGACGACGATTTCGGCGCGGTAAGCGGTGATCGCATGACACCGTGGTAAACATGGCGCGAGACGCGTGCGACTATAGACGAAGACCTACGCAGAGGCGACCGACCACGTGGCTAGCAGGTAGTAGGGGAGGTGCACTAAGCGTATAATAAATTATAATTACGTGGTATCAACAGGGAGTAAACGGCAAAAAAACGTACTACGGTCGAGGGGGATATTGAATACTATAAATGTCATAAGCGCAATCGCTTCTTGTGTATTATTCGCGGACACGGGACGAGCCGGACGAGAACGAAACGCGAAACACGATAAAAACAACGCGCACGTATAAATAATAAATTGAACAATAAAATATTAATAACGTTATGCTGGTTCAGCGTTGTGCAACGGAGGTGCGTGTGCCGCCCGCCCGTTGTTGTACAAAAATATTTCATCGTCGTCGTCCGTGCCCTACCCCACCCCGCGCACACCTAACGAGCGTTTTAATAAAATTCGTGGATCGAATTGCGCGCCGATTAAGACGTATCCACGCGCATATAATGTAAACGGTGTTTGTTCGATAATTTATTCAAATGCATAATGTTCTCTCGACTCGGTTGACCGATGGACTGTCCAAGGGTCACGGACGGCTCATGTCAAGTGTATTGTATACGGCGGGGAGTTTTTTTTTATTTTTTTCACCTATTCGCCGTACCCGACTCATCGTCGCCAACGTCGCGCGACAAACCCCGGGCGCCCATCGTGTTCCTGTTTCTTTTAACGTACGAGGTGAATCCAGGAAAAAAAAAAACACCAAACGAATTATACACATACCCTGTATATTTCACAACACTTTGCAAATCAAAACAATAGTGTATATTCAAATGTATAAATACGAACGAACATAAAAAAAAAAAAAAACAAATAAATAGGTACCAAAACTAATAACAGTGTAAGCTACTCGTTTGTGATTTAAAAACACCAAAATCAATCAATCTATACACATAATATTAATATAATATTGTAATATAATATATTTATAACAACACAAACAAAACAAAAAAAAAACGGTATCGTGGGCTGCTTTACGAGTTTTGTTTTTTCCCTTAAAAAAAGTATGAGTTACATTATAATAATAATATCATTATCCGTGTAAAATACTAAACAATACAATCATGTATAATATGTAAACGTAAATGTAATTTATACATGTAAAAAAAAAAAAGAAAGTAAAATGATATTAATGAATACAATTATGAGGTGTTTGTACAATATAAAATCAAAGTCCGTACCTACGATTAATAATTACTATAATAATACGATTACGACTATACATATTATGTATAGTTAATAGTACAACTAAACCACATATTTTACGAATGCACATTTTAAACTACGATTTTTCACGCGCGCGCTTCTATAGGTTACGTGTACACGATTATAATTATTAGTATTAAACGATAGAAGTTATCAGGTTTTCGAATCATAAATACAAACACGATGTATTGATGTGTACAACAAATGGGTGTATTTAATATGTTTGTTTTGTTAGCACAACATTAAAATAAGAACCGATTAGAACACTATGGTCGCACCACGTCATTACATAATTACATGGCGCGATCGTGGTACACAAGTAACAGCTTTTTGTTTTTAATCGATTGCTTTGCACGAGTACGGCACATTCGCAAATCAAAAGATCGGTAGCATATTGTAAGGCACAAAGTTATTATTTATTTATTTATTTTTTCACATAATCGAACCAAACGAACCCGCCGCACTGCACGGACACGTTCGACGAGGACATTTAGTTACACAATACAGCCTACACGTGAATTTAGTTAATTTATTATTTTTTATACAATGCATTATTTCTGAGATCTCAATAAGTATTATATTTTAATGTGATCAGTCTTAAAAACAGTATAATAGTTCACCAGCTTCAATTAACATATACGGTAGAAATATAGTTATTAAATATT
Source organism: Periphyllus acericola (assembly GCA_949715065.1). Taxonomy (NCBI): domain Eukaryota; kingdom Metazoa; phylum Arthropoda; class Insecta; order Hemiptera; family Aphididae; genus Periphyllus; species Periphyllus acericola. The sequence goes on from OX454268.1 coordinate 30,483,238, forward strand.
TTTAAACCTGTTTATAAATTCAAACTCTTAAACTAAGTAGGTACGTAACTTAATTGTGATTGAGATGATTTGTTTTAAATTCAATTTTATACAATATGTGGTTCCTTAAAATCTATAAGTGAATATAATATAATATGTATTTTGGTCAGTTTATATATTTACAAGTATATAGGTGTAATGTGTAACGCATAATATATAAACATACGTAAATGATGTAATGTATGAAAAATAGTAATTCTGTATTTTTATATTAAATATATGTATGTATGTATAAACACGAAGAAAAGTACAAGGTGTTTGTTATAATAAAATATTTAGTAAAAACACTAAATGGACGAATGTATAGAACAATGTATTCCAGCTTAAAAGATTTTAATCTCACAAAATATGCAGTGCAGAAACCCGAAATTTACTAGTATAGTATAAATATTATACGCAAACATTTTTGCTACTGATAAATTACATTTAAAAACAAAACAATCGCTCACTCGTTAGATATAAAATTAAGCTATTTATATAATAAATATTTTACAAAATTTCGTCTTAATGAGTTAAAATTTATTAAAATATTTAAATCTGAAATTACAAAACTATAAGTTTACCCATGTAAAAATTTAAAAAAAATCAACCAATAGATATTTAACTGTTTTGAAAATATTAGTTATATTTACTATCATTTAACCCTTAGAATCCTTTAACTATGAAAAATAAACAGCCAAAACGTTTAGTCGCTATTGAAAAATATAGTTAACCTTTGAAAATTCTTTAGCTGGAATAAAATAAGAACTTCATTAATAATACCCACGAGACAACGTTTGGAATACGTTCAAAGATCACAATAAAATAATTTAGAATATCAATCATATACATACCTAAATGTAAAGCTCAAAATGTTATCAATAAATTAGAATGATTATAATTACGTTTAATCAAAAACACCTTTGGAATTTAGCTCTTCAAATCACAGCCAATTATCAAAAGTGAAATCTTTTGGGAATGTATTTGGTTACGTTGGTCGTTTAGTGTGATTAAATGATTAAAACGATAAAATACTACATGTAAGCATAAATTGAAATTGAAAGAGAAAAAAAAGTGGAAATATAGTTCTTTGGTTTATTTTTAAACAAAACAATTAAAATATGACTAGGAACAAAATATAACTAACGGAAAACTAACTTGAGTAATGTCAGCGAGTGAGAAAGATTTTAGGGTATAATTTATGCTGTAAAAGGCTACCGAAAATTATTTGTCACCATGGACGAAACGAATTATTATCAAATTGAATCACCCTCAATTACCATTCTCAATATTCCTATTGTTCAAATAATTAACTTTAATACATTTTTAAATAATTGCAGAGTTGATGAACCATATATGAATGTAACAAGTACATACACACTCACACAGGTATATACAATGTATACATATTTATATCAAATACACGTATACATAATATATATATATATATTATATATATAAGCGATTATGGGCATACCTGTATAAATATGCATGAAATAATATTTGACTTTAATGTCATTTTTTTCTCTATTGAATAGTAATCGTTTCGTCCGTTGCCATTGTATAAGGCCATCGAATTCTTGGCAATAAAAATATTCTTTAAAATCCAAAAAGGAATTCAAACTCGAGTAAAAGTACGAGCGATTCCGTTCAACCATTTACAAATATGTATTGTGTAATAGCAAAATTGGTATAGATTTGAAAACGTTAATAAAAAAATATAGCACACTTAATCGTAATTTTGATTATTGTTGGATCACCATAACACACTGGCGTTAACAAACAAGAGATACGATAATGATGTTTAACAAAGGGAGCTCCAATTAATCCTATTAATGTTGTTGGAATACAAACAATTAACAATATAAAATTAATTTAAAAGTTTAACCGGGTCAGTGTTTCCGTTAAAATACGAACTACGAGAACAATAATAATCTTTGGTTTTTTAAGAGCTTTTTTTTTTCAAAATTCAAAAATCAACAGTTTAAAATAAAATAAAATCAACAAAACTACAACCACACATAAATAACAATATAATTATATATGATCACCAACGAAAACATATGTACCTATTTTAAATAAAATCTTAACAATCAACAAAAAAAAAAATTATAATAATATAATAACTACAATAGGATCGTCTATTTTGTCTATTACAATGTAGATTTTTGATAAAAAAAAAAAATCATATCGAAAACAACAATCGTAAAATATAAAATGTAAAACAGCTGAAGAGAAAAATCGTGATAAAAGTTTCAAGGTTGAAATTATTATTGGTAACATATGTGTCGAATCTGTCCCATTTACGGAAAAAATCGTGCGATTAGTTTTTTTTTACTAATTTTCCTGTAAAAAAAATGTATACAACCGTATGTTACAGGAAGTACATAATAATGATAAGCGACTGATAAACCAGGACATGACAACATACCTGATGGTAACTTAAGTGTATCGAGCCCTTTTCGCGTCGTGTGTGTCTGCAGCAGATTCGGAGATAGGAACAAGGTGTCTTAGGTGTAGAGTGGTGACCCCGCCTGCCGCCATTTCGTCCAGTTTGCGATCCCTGACTAACCGGACCATCAACTGAGGAGTGCCGTCATTACCATCGTCGCCCCCCTCGAACCCATTACTACTCACATAACTAGTGTAATTGTTGTTCTGGCCGTTTCGTCGAATCACGATTTTTGGCAATTTCCGAGAACATTCTTGTTGCGGACCGGTATTACTACTACTACAACTACCGCCGCTACTACTGTCACTGGCAGCGCTACAACTCTCGTCGTAGTCCTTTTTAGAACTGCTACAGCTATCGTCGTAATATATAATAGGACTATTACAAACAACGTCGGAGTCCTTTGAAGGGCTACTAACAATTGAATTGCAGCTGTCGTTAGCAGAGCTACTACAAATGCCATCGCAGTCCTTTGCGGGGTTGCTACAAATGGCATCGCAGTTCATTGCATTCCTACGTGTTTCGTCGCAATCCTTTACGGGGCTACTACAAAATTCGTCGGGGTCCTTTGCTGGGCTAGTCGCCCGCTGAAGCACTAACCGTTTGACGCTCACCACCGACTTGGGCGACATCATGGATCGGCAAGCTGCCACCTGCCAATCACCCGGTGTTCGACTCAATCTGACTTCCACTTTGGCCGGACCCAATTCGAGTTTGGTATACTTTGTCCTCTGGTGGTCTTCTGCTCCCTGGCTGTTAAAATTAAATATCCTACCCCAGGGCAATTGCACCTTGATTTTACACACCGGGTCCGCTGTTTTCACCGCCATTACATTCCACCGTAATACCGTGGTCGCGGGACATTCGACGATTGCGATGTCGGCAAGTCTACCGATTTTGTTATCGACGCGTTTCATTTTGTCGAATCTTCGCCGACACCGTTTCATTTGTTTCATCTCATTCACTCTACGAGCCAGTAAACGAATGTTGAACTTGTCTCTAATGTTGACTCGATGCTTAGCTAGTTTTGATATTGTTTTGTGCAGTACAGTGTTATATTCGTTTTCCAACGATTTGTCCCAATACTCTTCGCCACCGCAGTAATCGGGTGTAGAGGTTTCCGACCGAAAATCGTCGAATGGTGATGGAACTGGTGTAGAAAGATCTTCCGGGGAAAACACTTCATACGGCTGGTCGTCAATACCAACAAACGCGCTGTTATCGATTTCTTGGTTTTCGGAAAAATTTAAACTTTCGTTCTGATGTTCATTCGTTACACTCCGAGGACATTGTTCAATCGTTACACTGTCGGAACCCTGTTCAATCGTTACATTGTCGGAACCCTGTTCAATCGTTACATTGTCGGAACCCTGTTCAATCGCTACACTGTCGGAACACTGTTCATTTGTTACACTGTCGGAACACTGTTCATTTGTTACACTGTCTGAACACTGTTCATTTGTTACACTGTCGGAACACTGTTCAATCGTTACACTGTCGGAACACTGTTCTTGATTGAACTCTGTCAACGATATGCTTTCTTCGTCGACACAATTTGGGAGTTTTAAGTTTTGTGAAATACTATCAGCATTAGTTGTAATTACTGGACATTCTGTTTCGCCGATCTCCTTAACAATTTCTCGAGGATTACTAATCAGTTCTCTTCTATAGATAAATTTCCATGGTTTATAAAGTTTATTTCGATTTTTGAAAATATGTCTAGCACTTAATCGCACATCTTTAACCACACTTGATTTTTTTGTTTCTTCGTCGAATATATTTGTTTTCGTCATACTTTTACTATGGGATTTCAATATAAACTTGACTCTTGGTAATTTCCTATCTTCGTCAACATTTTCCGAGTCAGCGGTGTTCTTAATACAAGAGTCATCATTTGTTTTAAGAACAGACAATTGTGAACTTTTTATATTTGTTGAGCATTCAACCACCTCATTCGAGTGTTTGTTAAATGTTAATACCGGTTGATGTAATATAACAGGTTCAGAATTGGTCGAATCTTCAACTTCAACGTTATTATTAGAATGTTGTAGACATGTTGATTGGACATTATCTAAATTATTGTTGGATACATCTTTCGCAACTTCAGCCTCAACAATTTTTTCAGAATATTTTTGATATGTTAATTCGGCGAGATTTAATGAGCTAGATCTTAAATTAATAGAATTATCAACCTCTTCAATATTATTGGAATGCTGATATTTTGATTCAATAATGTTTGATGAACTACGTTTAGAAGTAATTTTTTCTTTGACTTCAATATCGCTGGAATATCTTTGACATATTAATTCCAAGTAATTTAATGAACTAGGTTCTGAACAAGCCAAATTATCAGACTCGACTATTTCACTAGATTGTTTTTGGTATATTAATTCAACTTTATTTAATAAATTAGGATTAGAATAATTACTTTGACCATCATTATTGTCTAATGTTTTATTCGTATTTTCTATAGTGTGTAATAAGTCAGATTTTATATTTTCATACGTGTTCTTTGAAACGTCACCTTGAACTATTTCAACTGTATTATTTTTTATAGTCTGAATATTATTTTGATTTATTAACTCTATATAGCTTTGTTTAATATAAGTGTTCCGCTGTTTTTCCAACATGGCAGTGTTTTCATATACTACTGTTTTATTAGAAGTGTCTAAAATGTTCTCATCTACATTCAATATATATTCATTCGATTCTTTCGAATTACACTCTTTTGGCATTATAACTCCGTTATTTTCTTCTTCCAAATCATGTTCACTTTGTGACGATGAAACAGATGTTGTAGATGAACATGAATTATCTTCAAACTCTTGAAGTAGAAAATTGTTTGATGTTTTTAATGTTTCATCCATTTTTTTTTCTATGTCTCTTTCGTAAACTGTCTCTGTGTTCACAATTTGCAAATGCTGATCTTCAACATTATTTTGACTTTCAGAAACGGTACATTTATCATCATTTTGACGGTAATTTTCGGAAAGATTAGAGTCATCTTTTTCAATGTTTAAATTTGTAACATTGTCAAAAATATTATGAATTTTAGTATTATTAGTAAGATTAGAATTATTTTCAGTATCACATTTTTTAAGATTATTTTCTTCGGCGTTTTTATTTTGGCCATCTAAAACATTATGTGTTTCAGAAATAGGATTTTCGTCTATATTATTTTCAGCTGTAAAATCATCTTCAAAAACACGATCTACTATATTTCCTTGATCTGTATCCATTACATCATTCAGATCTGTACCATTATTACAACCCGAGTTTGATGTTTCTTCAGCTTCAGTTTTTTCGGGAGTACATGAAAAATGTTCGATATTTATTTCATTTTGTGCATTATTGTCTTCATTGATAATATCATAATCGTACATGGATTTTATTTTATTTTCATTTCCATACGTTTCTTTTGGAGTAGTTGGTTCATGAACGTTACTGTTAGAACATTCAATTTCTAAATTTTGAATAATCCTTGTTTCAAAATCAAATTCGTGTATTTTTTCTAAGTTCTGAGTTTGGTACATATCACTATTATTATTCTCCAATTCGAAAATACTTTTACCATTAATATGGTTTTCAATGTTTTTTACGTTTTCCGAATTAAATGTTGATTCAAAAGTATTTTTGTTATTTTCCAGTTCACTGGTTTCAGTTTTATTTTCTGTATATAAAGTAGATGAATTTGATTCGAATATATTTGTGTTATCAATACTTAAGTCAAAATCAACACTCGAGTGTTTGGAAATTTTGGATAATTTATACTCATTAGAACTACCGTCATTTATTTTACTAACCTCGGCAGCTTCAGTAGGGTAGTTGGTAACAGTAATTCTTTTTGAATTTGTTAAATCTAAAATGTTTTTTTCCTCATTTTCGAACTCAAAATTACGGTTTTCAATAGTTAAACAACCAATATTATTTTTTTCTACGATGGATGTCTCAGCTGCAATATGAGAATTTTCATGGACCGACACAAATAAATGTTTCGATTTATCTTGAACTATAAAATTAAAATTTTCGTTTTCATTATTACTTTGACTTTGTTTAATATTGCGATTTATATCGTTTAAAATGTTGAAATTAGAATTTTTTTCAGAACATTGAATGCTATTTAAATTTGTATTCCTTTTATATTCAAAATCATGTTGAATCTCGCTATGATAATTAAAATCTGTTGCAACTGATTTTTGGTGGGCACGGATTTCTTTTTGATCGAACAAAATAGCTTTATTTTTATTCTCATCAAAATAGTTTTTTATTAGATAACCCGATTGAAAATCACATTCAAAGGGCAAACGAGTGTTATTTGACGTGCTATTGATTGAAGTGTTATTTGAATCGGGTGTATTATTAATGTTATGTTCACCAATTTGATCTTGAATCCTTTCCTCTAAACATTTATCAACAATACCTTCGTGGAAAGATTTGTTTGATTCATTATTACAATGCATATCAAAACCAAATGAAGTTTCAAATTCGTCCAAAGTATCTCGATACTTCTGATCATCAGTTTTCGTACTTTCTAAACAATGTAGAAAATCACCTGAGTTAATTTTTTTATTTTCAATAATATCAATTTTAGTTGAAGTTAAATTACTACCATTTATGTTTTCTGATAAATTCGTATCTTTTTCCTGATAATTTTCATTTATTTTTGATTTTGATATAAAAGAGTTGCGGTTTTCAGGAGTGCTCTTGAATTGCGTTATTTCTACGTCACACTGGACAAGCGCGCTAGAAGACCGATTCGAATCACCTTTCAGTACAAATTTTTCTGACCAAACATCAAATTGATTTAATTGTACACTATTATACTTAGATTTAAAATCAGCCACACTGAAAACATTCGTTTGATTATCATTTATACGATGTCCAGTTTTATTTGATATTGCACTATCATTAACGACATTCGAGTTATCGTATTTTAACTTTTGTTTAATAACCGAGTATATCTGACTCGGATCTCGTATAATAGGTTTTACAATGTTAAGTTTAGGCGGCACAGGCATAGGAGCTAATGGCTCCTTATCTTTAAAATTTGGTAATCCAACCATATCGGACTTATTCTGATCGTTTTTAATATTTGTAATTTCATTTGCGGTTCTAATGCACTTGGGTTCAGTAAAGTGTTCAAAAATCGAGCCATCAGTCCTATTTTCGGTATCGTTTGATGGTTTTTTGAATGGCATGTAATCATGCGGTTCGTTTATAACTGGCAACTCAAACCCGTCGCTAAAATCTGGTATTCGATTATTTAAGTTGAAAACATCCCGCGAACGCGTATTGTTGTTAGAAGACATGTCATTAGGTTTTGAAAAAGGTAAATCTTTTATATTGGTTAATGTCTCATTTTCAACCTTTTCACTAGCGATATTGTTTTTAATATTAGATTCTACTAGAGAATTAATTTGATTAGGAAATAACTGACTGTGCATTTCATTGTTATTAGTTGATGGGTTATTTATTTTTTTACTAGAATGACTTTCATAGCTTTCAATGAAATTCCAACTGTCGAAGAACGAATCGTGGTTAGTATTAACTTTACTACTAACTGTCAAGTCAACACATGGCACACTATCCTTCCATTGGGCTGAAACGTTTTTGTCAGAGTTTATATTATCTAAAATATTATAATTATGTCTGTCATACAAACAAGATGGTTCCATAGTCATACTGGTATTTTTCATAATTTTATCAAGATCGTTAGATATATTCCAGTTTATGCTTTCAAAATCAGTCTGTGCCGGTACTTTATCATGTTTATTTTTGTCGCAACCCGTTCTCTGGATGACGCTTTCATGAAATCCGTTGTACTCTTGTCTGTGAATATTTGGTGATACTATAACCGGGAAATTTCTATTGCTCGAATCCATTTGATGTATTGAATGCTGATTATTAGAAACAGTAGAGTTATAATTACTGTTTTCATTTAATACTTTGTTAAATTCATCATTGCCGTTATTAGATTTATCAACACTCGACGAAGGCTTTTCAAACACAAAAGGATTGCCTTTAGTTTCATCAGTAAGAGAAGAAAAGTCTAACGGTTTAATAATAACACTATGGTCATATAATGACATATTCAAATGCTGTTCTTGAGATCCCTGATCCAAGTTCCATGGTGTTGATTCTTCATTGGTAACGTTCAAACATTTTTTGGTTATGTTTTCTACAATACACGAGGAATTCATATGGTTAGATTTAATAGTAGATGCTTTATTACTTTCGTTCAAAACACAAGAACTAATTCTAGGAATATGATCGTTATTACAATCAATTTTATTGATGACAGACGGTTCAATACATTTGTCTGTATGATGTAAATTGAACAGCTGTTGATTTTGTATAAATTTCGATGAATCTTTGATCGAGCTAGCAATGGATCGATTTGTTTGAGTTATTTGCCCGGTATATGCTGCTGTCCCAAAAGACACACCTTCACTTTCTTGAGATTTGCTGAGATTGAAAATTCTATCAGCTAATCTTTCAATGAGATCTGTAGATGAAATATCAGTATTTTTTTTGCCGTACCAAGCGACCATTCCATCAAAATTAACGCTATAGCTTTTTTCAGGCTGACTATTTGTTTCTGGCAAAGTTTTTTTTTCATTAATAAATGGTTTAATGATTCCCGTTTCCCGTTTAGTATAGTCTAAGGGTTCGAAATTTGATTTCGACGGTAATCTTGACTTATTATTAATATATTCAACTTCATTTGGTTCTGTATTAATGACTAATGGGTTTTGATTTTCTTTAAGTACTTTTTCTAAGTTCTCATAAGACACGACATTTAATTTTTCTTGAATCTTAGTCAACGCATCACCTTCGAGTGTCATGCAATCAAGTACTACGATTGGCGCAGCAGCATCAGAAGACTTTTCATTCGTTTCTTCTTCACCTTCATCCCAAGTGGCCAGAAATTCTCTAACATTTAAATTACTTTTAGTAGAATTTTGTGGTGTGATTTGTGGTGGTTTAAACGGTTCACTGGGTCTTTGTACATCGGGATAGGATTGCACTGGTTGAGCATTATAGTATTGTTGTAAATATGATGATGAACTTTGATTATTTTGAGATAAAATAGGTAGTCTGGAGTTCTGTTCATGAGAAATATACTCAGACGTATTGTTTTTCAATGGATTATGGTAAACTGAAGATCGATAGTCGTGCACATCGGGTATTGGTGGAATGTAATTATAGGGTTTATGAGTGTTACTCGTAGGATTTGGATATGGATTGCTTTGGTAATTTGGTAATCTTTGGTAATTTTTTTCTCTACTGTAATCGTGTGATACCACCCCGGAATGGCGACCTATAGGCCGCAACCTGTCAGTTGGCCAGGTAGGATTGGCTGCGGGAGGAATCCACAAGTTATTAGCAGGAGGACAATAGTTTGTGTTGCTTAAATATGAGCTGCTGTACTTTTGCTGATAACAGTTTTGTGTATCATATTTAACAGGTAAATCATTTGGAATGTACGGTAGGAACTGTTCAGAGCACGGTGTTTTCAAAGTCTTTTTTGATTTATAAGATCGGTTTAATTGCTGCACTGGTCGGATAGGGTTGTATAACACTTGTGGTGGAGATGTTTTTGGTATATTTTGAGACCTGAGTCGACAACACGGTTGACAACATTGCGGCACGTTCTGTCCGTACATATTAGCAGGTACATATTGATTAGTAGCTGGTGGGTACGGTGTTGGATAGTCGAGATTATAATATCTGGAATGAAAGCCGTACAAGTGGTCGAGCCGAGGATTTGAATTCCACGGGTAGACCACCGGTGTAGTAGGTTCGGTTGGTATAGAGTTTTGATGGATTGGGGCGACGACATTATGAGGCGGAACATGTGCAGATGAACAATTTGTAGTTCCATAATTGATTTGACCGTCTCTCAAGCTGTTTAACATAACTCCTCAGGAGATCTACATAAGCTGTTGGAAAAAAATCTAAATGAAACATAATTTTTAAAAACAAACAGATCGTACAAATTATAAATAAAAATGTAAGAGTAAAATTGTGAAAATATTGTAAGGATGTCTTGAAGTTATAACCAGAGTTCGGCTAGAAATATGATCGCTAAAAATACGTACTTTCAGCACTATGAGCACCGTGTAAATGAATGACTAAGTATATGAATTATGAGGTATATTAAGATATTGGGCTACAACTATTTTTACCAACAATTGTTTTCGGTACAAATTATTGTTCAAAAATTAAAAACGAAATCAATTAGAAAATAGCCGTAAATATTAAAATGTTAAAAATAATTCAGACAAATGTACAAGTAGTAATTTTTAGTAATTAAATAAATAATTGAGAATAACATTAAAGTAAAATAGAAGTAGAGATTATTATTTAATTACATTTGTTCACTTTCGATGCACATAATAAAAGCATAATCAATAATAATTAATATCACATGATAATATGTTTCAATTAAACACAATAAGTTATGAAGTCATTAACTATGAATGTTTAAACATTAAATTGATTTATTTTCACACATATAGTAGTTTAATCAGTAAACTAATATGCAAGGTGTATACTGTTGTATAAGATTCCAATTCACCTATATTTGGACCAGTTTTAGAAATTTACGAATACATTAAATATTTATATGTCATGTATTTTTTTTGTAGGCAATACAAGGAAGCACATGGGTCATTCGGACAAAATGTTTTTTATATATTATATCTACGTTTCCGTTTCTATGGAATAATCGATAAACATAATAACATAACCATTCGAACCCTATAGACAAAAATACGAATATAATGACAAAACCTAATTTTTAATCAAATAAAATGGTATTAAATTATTATGGTTATTATTATTATATGAATAATGAACTTGAATAATAACACCATTTAAATGAATTGAAACAACTCAAGATAATGAAATACAATTTGTATAAATGTTCAAACACAAACTCGTACATGATTACAATTTACATTAATGTGAAATAATTATGGTTTTCAAATATAGACATAAATCAAAAAATAATTATTTTTTATTTTATTTTTTAATGCTTCAGCGTGTTCTTAGTTTGTAACATAACATGAAGTAATGAACTTATTTCACATATTATGTAATGTTATATGATTATTTTTTAAATCACATTTATCATTTAATTTAATATTCTGATAAATGTTTAACAAACGTTTCGCAATAATTTACTAGTTGATTTTTTACAAACTAACCTATACATACTAATATGATTTTATAAGTCTTGTATATCCATCAGTTAAATAAACCAAATAATATACAGTTAAACAAATAGTATAAATTCAAATGTTTTACTGCCAACTGTTACTAAATAATTGTTAGTGTGAATACAATTTTAAAATTCAGAAGTGTATAAAATATGTTTTACATTGAAAATAACAACGTCTGACTAGTTTTGTTCGGTGTAAATTATTGAAAATTTCAAAAACTACTTTTTTTAATAACAATAATTATTTAAAAATGTTTAAATGTTACTTATTTTTTATGGCGAATTTGAATGCCTATATTAAACAACGTTTTTTTTAAATCTTAACCAATAGTGCAAGTAATAGAGAATTTGATTATTATAACATAATTACATATTATTTTGAAACGTGAAACTAATTTTAACAACAGTATAATATGTGTTAAATGTGTTGTGAAAAGTATTTCAAATTGTTTTAATCTTGTTTAATGAATACACATATACAAAAAATAGTAGACATCAGACAGTAGACAGCACAAACAAATATAATAATTATATATCGAGAACACGATACTCAAGTTATCTGGAGAGTGTGCGAATGGAATACTATATTGATGAAACCTTGAAAAATGCTCTTATCTTTTGTTTTTAAAAACATTTTTCATATTATTACAAAACATGTATAAGATAAAACGTTTGTCTTTGGAACATTATTACAATTTTTTTTTCAACAATATACGAACCCGTTCTCAAATAAAAAAAATTCGATTGCAAATAAGTAAGTAGAAACCTTTAGCTATTATACAATTTTTATATAACTCATAGCAGTACCTATACAATTTATTGCGTTTTAAAAGTAAAATAATCTCAAAACTTTTTTTAAATTTTATTATTAACAAATGCACGCATAAAATAAAATAAAAACTGTTTTATTAAAACAATTTTTAAATCTAATTATCCACGAAAATCAAAATATTTGAATAAGACGAGCAAGGTGAAAACATAAATTAACTATGATTTGTCAATTTTTTTTGTTAATGTGTATATGCACATTCAATAGAAAAAACTATGATTATCAAACACCCTATAATTATTTATAAAATTGGCTATCTTATAATGAATATTTTTTATTGCATTAAAATACTGAAATGTAATTAAATAATGATTATATGATTATAAAAATGTATTATATAATTCAATAACTGCCTTGGATCGATTTGAAAATAAATTCTAACATTCGTTTTTCAAGTAATAGTTTATTAAACTATATTTTGTTCTTATCTAAACTTCATCATTTTTCTTATTTAATTAACGTCTGATAAATATTTCTTACCGAATATTTACAAATAATACTTGGTTTCAACTAAGATAAACCTCTTTTTCTACACTGTATAAATATAATAATATTATCATTACGTGTTATATGACTGTTAGTTGGCTTCATTGTGTACACTTTCTATATGTATATATATATATATATATATATATATATATATATATATACTATGTAGAACATATACGAGTATATACTATTAGAGCACAGAAACACATGAGTGCTTTTACGAAAGAATAAGTATTGATTTTTTAAGAAGACAGTGTATATGTTTAATAGTTACATATTATATTGATCAAATCAACTTGGAAAATATCTTTTGAACTGTTCTACGGTATACACTATACAATATGACGCATTACCAATTTTCGAGTAAGTATTAAAACTAAAATGTTTATGTTTACAAATCGATAAATAAAAAATATTTTTGCTTCATTTCAGATTGTCTGTTAAATAACAATATTTACTTAGTTACTTCTAGTATTTTTATTTAAACATTATCGACGTAACACGCTATTTATTTTTTCGTTGCTGTAAACCTACATTTTACTTAACTAACAAAGATTTTGGTTACTAACAAAATCCTTTTAAATTATTAAATTCTAAAATTGAAGCAAGTACGCTTTAATAAATATAAAATGTTTATATGATTTAAAGCTGAAACGCGTGATGAAGAAAAATTGTAAAAATAAAATACAATAGAATAATATTTCACAGGTCTAAAATGGTAAATGTACTCTTAAGTTTTCATTTTATTAGTTAGCATTTAAAACTTAACCAGAACGCAACAATTAAATACAAATAATAAATTAAGAGTAGACAATCAATTATTTATTGAATATTATTAAAGCAAAACATTCAGAGAATGACGGATGAAGATGAAATAATTAGGTTAATGTTAATTACCTAGTAAATACAAAAAGGTTACACCTATAGACTACAGGATGTTGGGCATTATCGTTCGCTCACCTAACGAAAGCCCAATTGATTATTTTAAATTTGATAACAATGATAACACATTATATTTAAAATTTTGAAAACCATTATGAGTTTGGTTCACTCAAATATTGTTAAGATCTTGTATAAAACATATTTGCTTGTCTACTAACGTGCCACAATCGGTTTTTACCAGGACTGATAATATACGCCTATAAAATGTTTTATACGTTACACGTATAAAACGTATTATATATTTTATTTTTGAAATTCATTCTTAAAAATTAAAAATACTTCCAATTACAGATATCAAATTAGGTTTATAATTCTTAAACTAAGTAAAAATATATATATTAGGTAAATAATAGATTACATAAATTATAAATAAATATTTTTATTTGCAATTTTCTTTTCTCATTCTTTCGAATAGGTACCTAAACAGAAAATAATAAAATATTACCACAGGCACAGATATTATTATATTCAAATTAATTTTGTAAAGTAGAATTTAAATGTTGTCAAGTTAATTCCATATTAACTAATATTCTACTTGGCCGGTACGTATTTATGTTTATACGGTATAAAACGTATATAAATATGTGTTTTATAGTTTATACTAGTTTATACTTTTCAAGATAAAAACCATCTCAACAAAAATCATAATTAATTTCTACTTGTATGTAGCTCAAATGCAATCTCAATCCTTATATTACTTTATATAATTGAAACCAATATATTCTAAATCAGTTTACATATATAATACCTTACTGAACCTATAGACAATTCAAAACAATTGTTGTGATATTTTTAAGATCCATAGAAACTATAATACATAAATGTAAACTACTTTAATATTCAAATGTAAAACGGTATGCTTCCTAATGGAAGACAAATGAATAATTTATACGCCAAACGCATCGAAGTCGTAATATTTAAATTTTCCAAAACTTTTGTGTAAATTGAAAACCGAATTTTATAGGTACCTACATTATTATTCAATTAATTTAAATTATTTTTTATTCCTAAACATTTTAGGTAAATTAATAATTATTTTTGTAAGTTATGAGATATTATCATTCTAATCGTTATATTTTCAAAATGTTTACTATATACATAGTAAATACTAAGGTTTTAAAGTATTACGCATTTAATTATATAACTATTTTTTTCAAACCCCGTACAAATGTTACATAACACATAAGGTACCATAGAGCATAGAATAAGTATTTTTTTCAATACTCTCCGTTGCAAATCGTCAACCATTTATATGATAATAGCCAAACAAAAAAAAAACAATAAATATTTTAATGAAATATTCGTATTATTAATAAGTATTAAGTTTTCCTATGTAAAGTGTTTTTCTTTAACTTTCCGGTAAAATATTAAATAAATCTTAAAACTGTTACCAATTATAAACTATTATTAGGAAGTGAAAATAATTAAAAAATCTCACGAGACAAACTTAAGAAAAAAACTAAAACTTAAAAATGCCAAAAACTTTTTAGGGTCGAAAAATTGTTTATTTTTCCCTACTAAGTATCAAACTAATTAATGTTCAAATGAATAATAATATAATCTAGATAAAATGTGTAACATTAAACGAACAACTGCAAGATGAAGACACGTCGAAGCTATGGTAATAAAAAACGAGAAACGCGGTTCAATATATGTCGCACGCAGAGCAATAAAAAATTGTAAACCTATTTAAGTATTTCTAAAAACCAGAATTCTGAAATTTCGATTACATTTTGAAAGTAAATGTGGTACTGCTGACAGGATTGACGCATAAGTTTTCTGTCCCATCGATATGACTTAACAAAACCGTACATATAGCAGCTGTTTCAGACAACAGTCGAATGTCAATCATGTCTTTTAAATAATAAACATTTTAATGGGCAACTCTTTTTTGATATTTACTTGAAATATATATGATCAGTCGAATCGAACAATATTTTTTGACTGTTCATTACACAGATACTAATTGATAGTTTAGTAATATAATAAATGGTTTGAATAGTTAACAATAAATATTTATAATAACGAACGTTAAACACTACATTTCATATGATATAATTATTTTTATTGACATGTGTTTACTCAAGTTATAAAGTATATTATATTAATACGTAATTATGGATGTAATAACAGACAACGAATCATTTAAATATTAAAAAATAATTTTGTTACGTTCATACTTGTACCTAAATACTTAATACACATTTTAAAATATCAACAATAATAAATACAAATTAAAAAATTATTAAAATTTGTCAATTTTTAAATGGTTACATTTATATTCATTTTAGTATATGGTTGTTTGAATAGCATGGTATTATTTATAGAATACGATATATTTATTATTGGAACTTAGATTTCTAGTATTTGTGGTTTAGATCTCATTTAAATTTCAATATCATAATTACATACAATATTTATGAAACTCGATAACTAAGATCAATAAATTTGGTAGGTAAAGTACGCTCAGAATATTTTTTCAAACACGACATAATGTATTTCTAAATCTATCGTAATAAAAACACAATACTTGTCTTTCACCAAGATGAGCAAAATGTAACTGGTGTCCAACAGAGAATATCAGTAATCTACCCGTAATATTTTATTTTAAAATATAGCTGTTATCGGACTTCTGACTAACAACGAGGAAGTGTGTACTGCAATTTAATCGTTATTATTAAAATATAATAAGTATTTGGTTACTTAAGTTATATCAATTAGAGATAACTTAAAAATAATAGTTTTTGATACACTGTCTTTAAAATATTATAAAATAGTAAAAAATAATTCCGCACGTATTTTAAGGCAATCATGTACAATTATTTATTACTATTAATTTTATAATAATTTTAAACGGCAAATACAAATCTATAAATATACTCAATATACAATACTTTATAATAATATTAGAAGAAAAATGTGACAACATTAATAATCAAACTATGGGTTCTAATTAGCGAGAAACTTGCATAGAACGAACTTTTGGAAAAAATTAGATGTAAGCGTTTCCCACGAAATGCAGCAGGGTTCTTCAGACGGGAATCATAAAGGTATTATTTTCCCAAAAATAAGAGTCTGCAGAGCCAGAAAATAAAACAGAGGAATAAGCAAGGCTGGGTAGGTTAATACTTCGATAATATGTTCGTAGTGAGGAAGAGTTCAAGGGATTTCAGGACGAAGGACGCATACCGTAGAAATATCATCTTCAATCGTTGAATCCCCGGAAGTTACAGGGTCCCAAAGTACTCAACCACAAACGAGTATAGGAATCTATCGAGAGCACGGTAAAGTTTTTTTGGATATACAAAAAGTTTAAAATCGTGCGCGATCCTATGGACAAATCCAGGATGTCACTTTACCACGGATATTATGTTCAACGTGCGTACTAGGACTTGGGAAAACAAAAGTCAAGATCACGATTCACGAATCACAATAACAAAATGCGTGACAGACGCTACATGAATACTATAATCAAAATCGGGGAAGTTAGATATTTGGAAAATAATGTTCACTAAAATCTTGTAACTCTGTACAAATATATTTTATATATTTGGCGAATATACTTTATAATTTTATGTAAAAGTCCATCTACTAAAAATGTAAAACAACATATTAATTTTAACATGATTTTCATGAAAATGTATTACCTACCGTTTACCTCTATTCCATATCTATCAAACAAATATTATTAAGTTATTAATTATACATAATAATACCTTTCAAATACTTGTATTCCATAAAAAATATTATATTTATTCAAGAATATTTATGTTGAATACATTTTATAATTTGCTAATTTTTAGTACCTGGAACAATAGTTATATTTTTGTTAATAAAAAATAAATTTCAAAAATAAGTTAAAAGGTAGTTTAAAAATACTATATTGAAGTTAATTGAATCGTTATATATTTTAATTGCATCTATCAATAATAAACCTAAACGTTAACCTAATTACTGCTGATGAAAATATTAGTTTAACATGGAACCGCACAAATTGATAACATTAAAACCAACATGACAAGTTAAAATAAAATACAATCCATATTGAAAAACTAGTAATACCTAATGATACTTGTTTAAGAAAATTAAGCATTTCATCAATATGTTAGTAAGTATTATCAAGTACAGTCCGGTTAAAATTAAAAGATAGTTATAATAATTAATAAGTAATAACCTATAATAACTATGCTTGATATAAAATTATGGTAATAAGAAATCCTATAAAAAATATTTTTTACACAACAACTATACCCACGGCGCCTCTTTATCATCTTTATGTAATTTGTATATTTTTTAAATTTTTACTTGAATGCTTTATATCAGCAATATAATTTAATGAAAAAAAAACATACATTCTAATGATGTTTATGCAATGATAAAATAATAATAGTTGTTGACAATATATCTTGGCATTGAAGTGCTAGTGTATACAAACATAAAACCATAGGCATAACAAAATAATATAGCTACGCTGAAACGCATAAAGTAATATGAAAACCAGACAGATAGGAAAGTAAATGAAAATCAAACAGTACAGCAGTGGGCCGTTAATGCTGAGGTTTGAATGATTATTTGACATACAAAAAAGGTACGTACGGTCAGTGATCATATTCCCAAGCGGAACCAAATTTGGGGAACAATTATCATTACATGTCCATAGGTTCTAATGATTGCCTACGGGGTCGGTACTGCCGACCTGGACACACATATGGAAGCGGAGCCACGGCGGTGGTGGACTTGGTAAGTTAATAATATTCGAGCTGACTTACCTGCTAGTGTTATTCGATCATTCCAGGGTGGATGGCCACGGCGAGGCGGTGACGGCGATGTGTGTGCGGGCGACGGCACACCAGACGGACGTAGGATCAGTAACGGAGACGTCGACCGAAGACGGACCAGCCGAAACCATTCGTCCGGTGTGCAAATTTCGAGAGCGGATCGAAAATTAAATAACCGTCGTAAAATTTTTTTTTTTTTTTTCACCGCGAGCCAAAACGAACGACCGACGACACTGCAGCGTGCAATACGTTATTATTACTATTATTATTTAATATTTTTTATTTTTCTCTAGTGCTACTCGCACGAAATTTGTCACACGGACACACACACACACACGGGCGTGCACGTACACGCACACACACTACACTACGGGGCCAATGATAAGAAACGGTTGAGGCCATGACGTTTAGCGCTCAAGCGAGGAAAAAAAAATAAACAAAAACAACACGTATGGTTCCCCTACCACGACCGTCACGACCAAGCGCCATCTACCGAACGATAGGGCCCGCTAGCGACCCCGCGACTCTGGGACATTTTCCCGCGTCAAAACACCTTTGGCGAATACAGTGATTTCGATTTTCGAGTAAAAGGGAAGGTGAACCGGTGAACCAGTGGCGCATTCGGAAGTGTTCGTCTGCTTCTCCTCTGCCCTGGGGCGCGGAAAGGTCGTGGCCCATGAGGTGGTAATTATTACACGATAATAATACTATAATGGCAGAAACTTGAAATCTGTTGATACTTGTTTGTGGATCTGCTCTGTACTTGAAAGGGTACCCCTCAGTGTTTCTGTGTTTCAGATGATAATACAAAATTTGTTCCCTGAAGGTGTGAATTCGTGGGGGCTTTTCATTGTCGTATAAAAAGGTATTTATTTGATGGGTGGTAGATATCAGTTTGACCTTGCTACCCCTGTATAAATTTCAGTGTGCCCCACCATAGAAGACCGCTGCGCGTGTAGGGGATGCAAAAAGCATTATAATAATATTTTTGGCTGTGTTTTTTTTTGTCGAACCCAGACGCCTGCATTACTAGATGATGTTTACAACTATAAAACTGATATAATGTTATGTCACATTACGATATTAAAATACATGTTAGAGATTCTCCAGACATGCACAAGTAAACGATACCAAGGTTTTACATGCGCCTCCATTGTCATTTTACTGAATTTTCACTATTCGCCACATTTTCAACACCTGAACGCATAATCTGTATTTCCATCCACACAGAAACCATTGATTAAATAAACTTTAATATACATGTTTTTTTTCAATCAAAGTTAAAACATAAAATCATAATTTGTTTTATTGTATCAAAAAAAAAAATAAAAGTACAAGATAAACAAATTGTTTAAATAATGTGCCCATGGATAAGTGTCAATGGAAAAAAAATCAATAATTATTGTATTACCAATATAATTTCTATATACTCAAATTTCAAATAAAATGTTATTGATTTAAAGTATTTTTATTACATTTAAACAACTAGATTATTATACTTCCTTTTTCAGAAATCCTGAAAATTCTTAAGTTGAAAATTCAAAAACTATGTGTGTGATGGAAGATATTTTATAATGTACAGATATCATGTATTATAATAATAATAATATTGGCACTGTCATCTTTGGTTGCTTACTATTTTCATAAAATAAAATAATATTATTTAAAAAACTATCTAGCGTAATAAATTATATTATAAAATGTGTCAATAAATCATTCTATAATTTATGAAGCCCCGACAAAAAATTAATTCAGGGTCCTGTCAGTATATGATAACAAAAAAACTGTTAATCTACCACTGTTTAAAAGGTTTATGGGAGTTAATATTCTTTCTAGTTTCAATAAGATAAATTATAATAATTATAATGCTGCAATACAATACGTATTACCTACCATATATATATTTTAGAAATTACCAAGTACAAAAAATGTACGGTGTAGACTTTAATTCATTTTATTTTTTTAAATTGTTCATTATTCAAGAATATATGTTTGTATGAAAAACTAAGAATTATTTCTTTCTTTTCTCAGTTATAATTTATTGGAAAATATTCATTCATAGAACAGGCATTACATAAAAAAATTAAATTGTACTGTACATATTGAAATCCTGAATATTATTAGGAGTAATTTATTAAATTTTTACATTTTATGATTTGGTTCATTGATCAATATCATACACTATTTAATTTATTTCTAAAAAAACAATACATTGCTATTAATAAACTTAGATGAAAATAATAATAATATCAAAAAAAGTAATATTAATTCATTCATACAAAAGAAGGCATTAAAATAACAATTGTTACCAAATTATAATACTATCTTAAACTTACTCACTCATTACACAGATATTATTATTTCATTAATACAAGAATATGGAATCTATAGTTGTATTAATCCAGACCTTCTTTCTTCTCTCTTAAAGCTTCCTAGAGTATAAAGTAAATACCATTAATCACAAATTAACTTAAATAATATTTGTGTATAGCAATAAAATTAAACATTTATTATGTTTTTGAAAGTGACACATGTTATTTATTTGACGACAATTAGTGTTGATTATTAACTAGTAAACATACATTTAAATACACAGTAATGAAAAATAGACTTTAAATAATCAACATAAATTGGTAGTATTTATGTAGAATTTATTATATGTATTTCTATGAACATCACCAGATCAAAAAAATGTTGGTAAAAGTTACTTTTTGTGCAAAAAGAAAACAGATGAACCAGCGACCGGTCCACCCAATGTATTTTAATTTTGTAAGTCGTAAGCCTTATTTAGCTTTTTCCAATTATTAAATAAAAAAAGTTGTCATAAAATATCAAAAATAATAGTTATTTTAAATAAAATTACTACATATACTGTGTTAAAATATAGCATAAAAAAAATGAGTAAATCATATTGATAAATAATTATTTGGTTATAGAACTTCAGTCATAAAATTAATAATTAAACAAAATTAAATACTTGACAAAACTTAAAATAACTTGAAAGTAAAAACTATTCCAAAATATACAATTTTTATAACACAAAGCAATTTGTTTGAAAACATATTATATATTTATATTTGTATGCATTTGCTTTTCATATAATAAATAGATAATTAAACACTACAACTCCGAGTTTGTGGGTTATGATTTAAAAATGCACTACGAAGAATAATTAAGTAAAAACAATACCTTGAAACGTTCCTCAAACAAAGAAAGTTCAGCCAAGAGATCGGTTATGGAATTGGTCAAAGCATCTTGTGGAGTATAATCAGAAGTTGTTTGTATACGAAGTTCAAATTTGTGCTCTAAAGGATGTGGTTGTTTGTACCCGGCGAAAAGTACATTGGGGTCTTTAAGTAATTGACTAAATTGATAAAAAACAATTTTAAATAACAATAACTGATGAATTATTATGTAATATTACTAACTTCCTAATCATGTTTCCTAAAGTATGATCTTCTTTGTTAACTGTGAATATTGCTGCATTTGTGACTTTGGTGTCCACTTCTTTAACAATTCTGAAATTAAAATATACATATATTTTAATTATTTTCAACAAGAACAGACATTAAACAACTTACTTTTTTTCACCGTCGTACAACAAAAACGACTCGAACGTTGGAGGTGCATTCATGTTGGCGAGTTGTCAACTGTTTACCTCAGACGGATTAAATTATTAAAGATGTGCACATAAATCAAATAAGTGGGAAAAAACAACTTTTACCTAAGTGGCGAAGTATGAATTGTAAATTGTAGTTTGTACTTCATAATGTGTACAGTGTATTGTTTATGCATGGTTTGAGGCTTATCAAAACTGTTATCATTGTAGTTGATAAACTAAGCTTAACTATGATTAGGAACTCTTTGGAATGTTCTTTGGAATTTACCAAAACTACTTATCGCGCGCAGCAATAACAAAAATATAGCATTACGCCGTAAAGGTATACAAATACCTGGTTAGCACCGACGAAGAGTTTTCGAAAATTATATTATCATTTCTTTGTTTACGTACGATAAAAATGTACGCGCTCTATGTGGAAGTCTCACATCGTACAGTGGGTTATGAAAGAAATAATTTATACTTCAAATACGTTCTTCATGCAGCTCGGACGCAGATGCAGGTAACATTGTAGGAATACGTATTAATTCCCTAAAAAAAGTCATTGAAAAAAACACTGTAATACAGTGAGTGTATGCATTTTTTTCCCCCATTAAATAATAGCATTTTAAAACAGAACAGGTGAGAGGTGCCCACCGACCTACCAACTTTTTTTTTCCACATTAGCATAGCACAAGCTTGTTTGTAGACCAATGGTTCCGAACTTGTAGCCCGCGGACCACGTGCAATCCGTGAATTCATCTCGAGTGGTCAAGGAATTTTTTTTTGTTTAAGATTTAAAGAATAATGCAACGAAGGAAGTTGTACTTCATACAATAAAATGGGGAGGGTGGTATTACTGGGAACCGCTGTTATAAGGTAATAGACCAATTGTAGGGTACCTTATTACGTATGAGAAAACTTTTTGACCGGATTTGGAAAACGGATTTGAAATGTAAAGTAAAATTAGAGCATTAGTGTACCTAATATGACAAAAATTAATTTAGATTTTAAAAATATTTTTGGGTAGCAACAAAATATTAAATAACAATAAGACGGGCGAGAGTCCTACATACTTAGGTCAGATGAGATACCACGGTCGGACGAGGTTCAATGACGTGTGAATGATACTGCTGCAGCTGTATTGGTCAGTTGTCTTATATGCTCGAAACCAACAATATACCATTGTTCTCGAAAATACGATTCCTAGTGAAAGAGGTCGGGTGTATAAAAAGGTGTTGTTCATGATTTTCGTCGTTTTGTCAACATTTAAAATTCAAATGCTCATAATTTTTTTTTTAAATTACATTCATTTTTGATTGTCATTAACTAATAATCTATATGTATGAAGTCAGTGGCGTACGCAGGATTTTTCAATGGGAGTGCTTGAAAATATATATTTACTCAGTTATGACATTTGGTTTGAGAAAATAAAATAGATACTTTCTTACTGATATAATGATACTAAATTGTTAAAAATATATATGAAATAAAAACTATTACATACATTCAATCGTAAGAATAATAGAAAATAGACAATAAATACTAATTTTATTTTGTCCAAACGAGCGATGGGGGGCTTCAACCATTTAGCCCCCCCCCCAGGTACCCCTTTGAATGAAGCACTTTTTAAACAATTTTCAAGACTTTTTGTCAAAACCAAAATTATTCTATCGACATTTTTCGAAAAAAGCTAAGATAAACATGAAATGTAGCTAAAAAAAGTCAAAATTTTTTGGAAAGTCAAATATCGAACGACAATATTATACATTACTATTATAACATATTTACATTATATATACAAAGAAAATTAACATATATACTTACAAGCATTCAGAAATATTTCCAAGTCTCTACGATTGTTATTTTTTGAGTTCTGACGTAAAAATAAAATCGATTTTGTCGCAAATTGGTGCACCGTATTGCAGTTTATTATTGAATTTTTCGTCTGTTTTTTGGAAAACTGTTGAGAAATTCAAAAAATCAATGAATCAATTCTTCAAAGTACCAAAATTCCTATTAATAACCTCCTATGTTCGTGATGATCGAAGTATTCCGCTTTTGGTCGAGATCGTGTATACGACACAAGAAAAAAAAAACATTATGACATCGTTTCACAATTCACTCAGAATCTTAAATGTTAAAATGTAAAATGACATTGGCTACAATTATTTTGTTTAGGTGTTTGATTTTATATTTTACTATAAATATACAAAATTTAAATCCATATTCATAACATGTAATGATATTTTAAATTACAGTTCTTAAAAACCTATTGTTGCGAAAAAAATTAATTTCAAAAAACTTCAAATTCAAATCTTTCTTTTATTCATTAATCAGCATAATAGTTTTAATTAACAAAGTAAGTGCTTAAACCTCTTTGAGATAAATTCAAATATAATTTATTTACAACCATGTTAATTTGCTTTCTATCTTCTAGAAATGGAAATGGAAAACGGAAACATAATACAATTTACTAAACAATATTTACAACAGTTAAAACACGAACTTGAAAATAATGAGACAAGCAGCGAATCAGATGAACTAAAAAAAAAAAATGACCTTTCAAGATTCAAGAAAGAAGTTCAAATATGTTACGATACAATGTTGGAAGAAAAGTCAAATATAATTAAAAACCAAATGGATGAGAATAATCAGGTTACAAATTCATATCAAAAATTGGCAATGAAACACGACGAACTCATTTATGCGTTACAAAACTCAGAAAACAGTGCCAGAAATCTTCAGAAAGAATTATGCTTATTGCAAGATAAAAAAGTAAGTATTGTTTTTACCATATATATCACAAAAAATACATTAGATGTATCATGTTTACACTAAACAGTTCATTTTATTTTATTTTGTAATCCTTAAGCTAGTACCTATGTAAAAATGAATAGGCTCTCTTTATGCGAGATCATTTTCTATACTATTAAACTTGATATCGATTTTGTTTACGTTGAGCTAACTGAGCTACACGTGCTTTAGTCACAAATAACAGAAATATCCATATTTATTCAGTATTCTATAATGTCAATTTTATCTTTCTACTCTTTGACACTTTGACTAACCTGCCGAATTCTGTGCACCAATTTCGTATTGATAATAACCACAGAAAACTAACGAAGAGGTACTTAGAACTATAGAAGAATAACGTACATTCATAGTCTCATAGATATGATTAAAGCTATACGCTGGAAAATTATTGGACATGCCCTGAGACACCCAGAAGAGCTGCATAATCTTATACTAGACTCAACTAGAGGGTATCGGGTATGATTGAAGGGAAGAGAGCTGCAGAAAGTCCTCCAAACTCCTATGTAGACCAAATTAAATGTGACGTATGAGCAAATACTTATAAGGAGCTTAAAGAAAAGGCGAGCAACCGTTCAGATTGGTGAATTGGTGTTGTAAACCAATCTACAGGTTGAAAAAAATAACCAACTCCTTTAAAATATAGATCTTTAGCTCTCGAGAGAAACCAGGTTGTTCACTGTTCAGCTATAATCATAGGCGGTACCAGACCTTCGTGGTTGGGAAGGCAAGCAAATATTTTAATTTAACCATTTTATAACCTGTAGAAGTGGCGATTACCTTATTATAATTTAAAATATACTACTTGTAAATTATATGCACTATTTGGGCTAAACCAAAATTCTTATTACACTACCAATAGATTAAATCAAAATAATAATAGATTTAAAGGGGCAATAAGTCACCACCAATTGTTTAGCAAAAATTCGCAGAGGGAGCAGCTGTATACTCTGTTACCCTCATAATACCACCTATTCACTATTGCTTCGGTCATATTGTGATAATAGTAAAAATACTATTTTTATTTTTATTATAAAATATTATTTCAAGCCTAAGGCTTAAGAAATATCTTTCGTGAATTTGTCACTGTAATACAGTAATTATTATACGTGCACAAATTTGTTGTTTTATAGTCAAAATTGGCAAATGAAATTATAGAAAAAGAGAAATTGCGGGCAGTCTGTGAAAGCAATATCTGCAAAATGCACTGTAAACTGGATGGATGTACAAAAGACAACCAATGTAAGACTGAACACATAGCTTCACTAGAGTCAGACTTGAGAAATAAAACCATGGAACTTGACAATGAAAGATTGTGTGTTAAACGCCTGAAAGATACCATGGAAAAAGATCGAGAAGAGAGGGGTGCAATCGAATGGAAATTGAAATGCTGTCAGTTGAAACAAGAGGCAGATGCGAATAAACAGTGCCAGTTGGTAGATGGCAGTCCGATCGAAAATACACCACCAAAGCCTTGCTATAGCACAATAGATAATGAACTATGTCACATGAAGAAAAAGAACAAAGTATTGCAAAAGGAAATTGAGAACAAAAATAAGGCTATGGACGTGCACAAAAAGAAATTTTACGAGGCGAAATGTCTACTAAAACAAATTAAAGTATCTTTGAAGAACAGATGCAAGCAGAAATATGAACCGCTTTCTGTGGAAAAATTTCGATTAAAACGAACCAGATCATTTACTGAGAAATGTTGTAAGCCGAAGAGTAATCATCTTTGTTGTACAACGGAGAGAATACAAAAACAAGTCGTTGGTAACATTAGCTGCATGCAGATATGTTGCAATACGAGTACGCCTTGCTGCAAGCCGAGTAAGCCTTGCTGCAAGCCGAGTACGCCTTGCTGCAAGCCGAGTAAGCCTTGCTGCAAGCCGAGTACGCCTTGCTGCGAGTCAATTGCATGTACCTGCAAGTCGAGCACGTGCATCTGCAAAACGATCAAGTGCATATGCAAGATGAGCCCGTGTACCTGCAAGCCTAGCCCGCCGTGCTGCAAGCCGACAACGCCATGCTGCGAGTCAATTGCATGTACCTGCAAGTCGAGCACGTGCATCTGCAAAACGATCAAGTGCATATGCAAGACGAGCCCGTGTACCTGCAAGCCTAGCCCGCCTTGCTGCAAGCCGACAACGCCATGCTGCGAGTCAATTTCATGTACCTGCAAGTCGAGCACGTGCATCTGCAAAACAATCAAGTGCATATGCAAGACGAGCCCGTGTACCTGCAAGCCTAGTCCGCCGTGCTGCAAGCCGAGTACGCCATGCTGCAAGCCGAGTACGCCTTGCTGCAAGCCGAGTAAGCCTTGCTGCAAGCCGAGTAAGCCTTGCTGCAAGCCGAGTACACCTTGCTGCAAGCCGATAACGCCATGCTGCGAGTCAATTGCATGTATCTGCAAGTCGAGCACGTGCATCTGCAAAACGATCAAGTGCATATGCAAGACGAGCCCGTGTACCTGCAAGCCTAGCCCGCCTTGCTGCAAGCCGAGTACGCCTTGCTGCAAGCCGAC
This sequence comes from Periphyllus acericola, assembly GCA_949715065.1. Lineage (NCBI taxonomy): Eukaryota > Metazoa > Arthropoda > Insecta > Hemiptera > Aphididae > Periphyllus > Periphyllus acericola. The sequence continues at coordinate 30,510,908 of OX454268.1, forward strand.
AACGCCATGCTGCGAGTCAATTTCATGTACCTGCAAGTCGAGCACGTGCATCTGCAAAACAATCAAGTGCATATGCAAGACGAGCCCGTGTACCTGCAAGCCTAGTCCGCCGTGCTGCAAGCCGAGTACGCCATGCTGCAAGTCAATTGCATGTACCTGCAGGTCAAGCACGTGCATCTCTAAGACGATCACGTGCATATGCAAGACGAGTCCGTGTACCTGCAAGCCTAGCCCGCCTTGCTGTGAGCCGAGTACGCCTTGCTGCAAGCCAATAACGCCATGCTGCGAGTCAATTGCATGTACCTGCAATTCGAGCACGTGCATCTGCAAAACGATCAAGTGCATATGCAAGACGAGCCCGTGTACCTGCAAGCCTAGCCCGCCGTGCTGCAAGCCGAGTACGCCATGCTGCAAGTCAATCGCATGTACCTGCAGATCGAGCCCGTGCATCTGCAAGACGATCACGTGCGTATGCAAGACGAGCCCGTGTACCTGCAAGCCTAGCGCGCCGTGCTGCGAACTTAGCACACCTTGCTGCAAGCCGAGTACGCCATGCTGCAAGTCAATCGCATGTACCTGCAGGTCGAGCCCGTGCATCTGTAAGACGATCACGTGTATATGCAAGACGAGCCCGTGTACCTGCAAGCCTAGCCCGCCGTGCTGCAAACCTAGTACACCATGCTGCAAGTCAATTGCATGTACCTGCAGATCGAGCCCGTGCATCTGTAAGACGATCACGTGTATATGCAAGACGAGCCCGTGTACCTGCAAGCCTAGCCCGCCGTGCTGCAAACCTAGCACACCATGCTGCAAGTCAATTGCATGTACCTGCAGATCGAGCCCGTGCATCTGCAAGACGATCACGTGTGTATGCAAGACGAACCCGTGTACCTGCAAGCCTAGCCCGCCGTGCTGCAAACCTAGTACACCATGCTGCAAGTCAATTGCATGTACCTGCAGATCGAGCCCGTGCATCTGCAAGACGATCACGTGCGTATGCAAGACGAACCCGTGTACCTGTAAGACGAGTATTTGTTGCAGTTCATGCGAGAACACGACTTCACCAAATAAGTGTATTAACATCACAACCGATGAAAGCCGTTACACGGATCAATTACAAAAAACCCTTGTCGAACTAAAGGATTTAAAGGGTGATATCCAAAATTTGTCTAAAGTCAAGTAGTCCGCATCGTTTCAATAAGCATTCAAATTTTTCGAGTTTTTTAAGAAAGTATTAAACAAACCAAATACGTGTTCATTTTTTTCTACCGAGTGTAATATTATTGTTTTGGTAGATGGTAGCAGCTGTTTTTGACTAGCGTCCTGATTGCACAATGAATTTATCCTAGTTTTGCGTTTCGCGCAAGCTCTTACATACAGCTAACGGACCATATGTTAGGACTGGGAGCTACTCAGGCGCCGCAGAGTAGTCATGGTTCGGCGGCACCTAAGCACCCACCTTTCCATGGTTCGTCATAAGGACAACCAGCACCGAGACACCCATGACGATCAGTGGGTGACGATCAGTACCAAAGCTTCTAAAAAGTTCTTTAGACTTAAGATATATATTTTGTCCAATAAGATTGTCGCTCAAAATTACCATACCATTATTATTGAGATATTAAATAGTGTTCTAAATGTTTCCCATCCTGGGATTTCAGATAAGCGTCATCGAATCAACACTTCACCACTCACGTATCAATAAGCATTCGAATTTTTCAAAAATATTAAACGAGTATAAATATACAATCTACATACGTATTTCATATTTTCTACCGACTATATAATACTATATATTCTACCAACGCAGTACGTCAGGTAACGGGAGACGGACGTAATATTTAAAAGGCGATGTATAGTATAATGCTACAATTAAAGTGTGTAAAATACTAGTGTTTTGCTTTGAAATCACCAGTGGCGTAGCAAGGGTATGGCGAACTATGCCTACGCCAGGTGCGCAAATTTGTGCTTTAAAATTGGTTCTTATTTTTATCGATGAATTCTCTAGCCTTAAAGCAAGTAAAGAAAATTTTTAAAGTTTTCCTAGGCTTGCCAGGGGCGCTAACGAGTCTTCTTACGCCACTGGAAATCACTGCCAACTATAGTGGTGTCACTGATATGCGACCGATTGAGATTATATATCTATAGACTATGGTACGTGCAAGCGGTGCAACTGCGTACCGAGCACATGGTGCAAGGCGACTGTACGCGTGCATCTGCAAGAAAAGGACGAGTCGCCGCCACAGTCCGGCGGTTCGTTTTGTGAACACGCGACAACGCCGATCACGTAAAGCAGCGTTTCTCGACCTTTTTCATTCACGTACCCCTTGACCTTACATCACTATTTCACATACACCCAAATATCAATTTGGAATATAAATAATGAAAAATAATAATAATAATATTAATTTTAAACGAAAGTTTGGAAATATTTGTTTATATTAATTAGCTTGCGCTATGTATGTAAAAATAATAGTATCAACTTAACAATTTAATTTTAATGCGAACCTTGAGGTTGTTTGCCTGAACTTAATTTATTGAAATCTGGCTCCACACATGATAAATAAAGTCTGAACTTTACTATTACGGTACTTATTTTTTATAAACGTGTGCGAAGAAAAGGCCCTTTCCACAGTGCTTGTGAATGGTAGCAGAACATTGAATGATTTGCATGATAGTACAGGATATTCTTCATTCAAATCAGCCCAAGAGGCGATAGTAGATTTCTTTTGAAATGCCGCCTCAAGTGAAGAATCCCTTTATAGTTCTATTAGTGTTTCTATTTCACGAACTGATAAAACTGCTGTTATCTTATTAAATCACAGACCTTATACTGTAATAAGTACACAATAATTATTAAATATTTAATTAAAAGCAAACTAGTTACATTACATTTCACTTTTTCCGCCATTACTCAATTTTTTTCACGTATTCCAGGTTGAGAACCGCTGGCGTAAAGCACAGAGTTACACTTCGATCCACGGAAACATTGACCGTGTACAGGACGGCCAAGTTGCGTTAAGAGTGTAGTAATAAACTCAAATTTTTGACCGATCCTACCGACGTACTTTTTATTTTCCGTCGAGTATAATAGTATTGTTACGGTTTCTGACTAGCGTCACACTGCGTGCACCTTATCATTATGCATATATATATATATTATATGGACGCGTATTGATAAATTTCACGTAAGCACACGCGATTGTTGTCAATATTATAATTTATAACTATTATTCTCTTCTCGAAAACGGTTACGATAGAGTTATAGTCGTCCAGTTGTTGGGCATACTCGTTTCCGTATGGTCGAGTGCAAGACTCGAGTGCAAGACTGACTGCAATGTAATCGGCTCAAGTGACGGACGCGGTACAAGTAGGAGTATTTGAAATTCTACATATAATTGGCACTTTGCACTCGTTGACACCGCGAGTTCTGCGTCGCTTCGTAATATGTGGGAGCGTCCGGAGCGCGATTTCAATGGAAAAACTTGAAGCGCTGAAATATTTATTGTCCGTAAACATATTATGTCGTATACAATGTACTCGGATTTCAATAAAACCAGACGACACCGATTTCTAAATTGGAGGTGTCACAACCGCATTGACCCTACCCGGATGCCCCCTCCCCCCCCCTCCAAATCACGTCTGAGGTTGAATATATTTTGACCCTGAGTCATGTGCTACCTAAATCGCTTGTACGTGCTCATAGAATAGGCTTTACGACGAATTGTTAATTGTTTAAACACAATACGCTAAGAACAAGTTTTTACCGCACGCGATTTCAATTGAAAACTGGAATTGCTGAAATTATATATTATCGAGCGTAACTACATTTAATTGTACTATACCTGCCTACTGTGATTTCAACATATAGGTACGTTAACATATTTAGAGGATCCGGGCTTAAATGGCAAAAAAACGCGGGGAGACTTTGATCCCTATACCATTTTGAGCGTTTCACGTATACCTTTTCGTACAACTACTCGTTACGGTTATACGCGCACCTAAAATATGATAATGTATAATGTAGGTACATCGTTAGTAATTAATAAGTGAATAAGTCATAGTTATTGTTCGTAAATCCTGTTTCTCGGAACTATGTGCAGCTGTACGGTTTACCGCCGACGGGACTAATAGTTGATAATTTATTATGATATAGAACACAACAAGATTTATTCAAATATTTTGTTATGAATTTACAACTAGTTGGTAACTCCTAATGTACGCTATTATTTTAGAACAAACTGTTGAGCGTGTCCGGTGGACTTTTCGGATAAAATATGCTATAAGGGACGCTTTTTAAGCGCCGCGTGAGGTAGGATCTAGTCCCTTGCGTTCCATCACTTTCAACCCTGTTGAGGTCCCTGATTTTTAATTTAGGGGTGTGAATGTGTGATGTCCTCCGAATTACGTACAAGGGGGAATCTACATTTCGATCGTTATGCACGTGCGAGATGGACGCGTATATCGTTCGTACGCGTATTTGAAGGCTTCGATTAATTAATTATTTTACTTCGACACAATTTAAACGAAAAACGCAATTTCCACCGAAAAGTGTATACGGCAGACATGATGTTATGCGCATAAACCATATTATCACAAACCGATTGTAACTCGAGTATATACTGCAATGTAACTGCGTATATATAAACTTTAACTATTTAGATAGGTGGTTGAAACTTTAACACCATTGACATTTTATTCCAATCCGGCAGGCAATGCCTCGGTTCCAATTATAATCTGCTCTCAAAAATAACAACTACGATTAATGAATCGATTTTATAATATAGGTTATGCATAAATGTAATTATTCGTTGTTGATCACCGTCGGGGAAACAAACATTACATATTGTACTCAACATTGATAAATACCTCTAATAGCCGTTACAACTTTATTCGGTCTGCAGTTACTAAGACTTCTCTAGAATCTAGATGTATACGTGTCGTATATAAGTTTGTTGTATTCTTTATCGCGTAGCACTAGATAATAAAGACAAACTATTGTTATTCCGGTCAAATCAATTTCAAAAACATATATACTGCTAATTTCTCGATTATTAGTCTTATTTCAGCTTTCAAGTATCGAAATACAGATTTGGACAACACGCGTTGTGATTGAATCATAAAAAACAAAATCGGATCATTGAGTTTATAACATACGGATTAAGCGCCGTAAGGCTGTTCATTGGGAAACTTAAACAATGGTTAATAATACATCCGATAGAAAGTAACGACTCATTTGTCGACAAGAATATTAGGCACAACCACGATGCAGAGAAGATAGTCTACATCGTGGGTACAATATTATACTATCGCCATCGGTTTCTTATCGCAGTGTACAGTGTACACTACCTGGCCGCCAGATTATTTTCCATTCCGATACTTACAACTCTTGAATGCACAGAAATACAGCAACGTCTAGCGTCAGAACTCAGAATGCAATTCGGAAAAGCCGCTGTCAATATTAACCATAGGATGGCTTCTCTGTATATTAGAAGATTCGATGGTTGTATTCATGCCCAGCCAAGGCCAGTCTTCAACAAGAAATCAGAAAATAGTATAATTAATGAAATCCTAAATCAGCACGGTATACAAAATGTAATTTTAAATTAGTTGGTCAAGAAATTTAATTCAGCATGCTTTAATAGTTTTCAGTAAACACTAGAGACTAGTTCAAACTGAATCTTTAATTATTTAGAACTCCAACAAAGAAAAGGTTAACGCTCACTGATTGGACAGTGGACTCTTATTTTGTCATAAGTTTTTGTATCATAATTGGTACACTGTAAACGCGAGTTTATGTGATAAAGTGTCATGTTAACCTCAATGAGTGCACATTAATACGATTTAAACACAAATATTTCGTAAACTATACAATACATTCCCACCTTTTAATCATGGCACACCAGACAGTCAAATTTTCGAACAATTCTTAATTTTAGAAACTGAATTTTATTTGTACATAACAAAAAATATTAACTTTCATTAAAGTTTAGCCTTTTTGATAGGTATGTAGTGAGGATAAATTAGCATTTTTTGTCTAAAATTGAAGGACAAATGAGTCGTGTACCAAAAATAATACATGTAGTAGTAAACCCAATTACATTTTTAAAAGGTAAACTTTTACTTTGTATGTATAATAAACTGACAACAATAAAAATCAAGAGTTATAATGATATAATATGAAAGGATATTAATAAAAACAACACAATAAATATTTTATAATAATTATAATTTATCAGAAGCCAAGTTAATGTTACACTACAGACATGTACATAAAAAAAATAAATTATACATAAATATTATATATAATGTATATAGAGATTTATAACTGTGAATAAAATAATTTTAACTATACAACAAACATGTTCAACTGCTAAAAATATAACAAAAACTTTTATTAACCCAATAAAATATATACTCCCATCGATAAGACTTAAATACGTATAAGTTTAAGAAGTATGCAAAGCATCCCTTACCTGGTTATTTCCTAATTAATTAAATGGTCTAGTTATAATTTTGGAATGTAACTAATAATTACTTTGTCAAAAAGAAAAAAAATAATAATTAGACATGTTTGATTAATGGAATTCACAAAATGATTATAGAAAAAAATTTTTTTTTTAAATATTTTTATGTTCTATAATGTATACTTAATACTACAATTTTAATGTTTAACGGAGATCATTTTATACAATTTTTTTTAAAAATGTTGGTCATTTCAAATAGTAATTAATAGAAACTGGCACAATAGAAACCCTCAACTTGAGTATTATCTTACATACATACAAAATACTTTACTAGCATATGGAGTATACATCATAAATGTTTTAATGCAATATATTATAATAATTAAATGCGCCTAAAAAAAAATAATATATATATATATATTTAGTACATAATAAAACTTCCTAAGAAACTATACAAAATAATTTTATCATTATCAGCTAAATAAGACTAGAATACAAAAGGATAACGTAATTTGATATAAAAAGTCTAAATCATAAGACTGTGTTAATATGAAGGAATGGCTAGTAAAAAAAAAAAAAATAATAATAGCAATCATAATATTGTAAGTTTTTAAAAATATATATATATATATAACATATAAAGATTAAAAAGTAATTAATATTACATATAAATTTAAATTAGGTTTTAAAATAGCCATTTTTTTTGTTAAGTGATGAAATTTACAGTTATTTTTTAATTTTAACGAGAGGAACACCATATTTAATCAACTTTGTTGACTTTATTTTTATACATTTTTCAAAAGATAAATCAGTGAATTACATAAGTGACTTGCAGTAAAATATCTGATTCCAAAATGTTAAGTACTTGCGAATTTACTATAAACTGTACTAAATCTTTTTCAAATAGAATATTATTGCACATTTAAGTGATCAGGTCATCAAGACAGTACAGATCAATCAAAAATTTTTAACATGTGGATTTAAATGATTGATAACATTAACCCGTCGAAAGGGTAGGTTACATGTTTGAAAAATAATCATACTGTTGTAGGTGGCAGTACTTGATTATTTATAGCTGCACGAGGGTTTGCAGTCTTCAGCAGTTACAGGATATTTTTTACCGCTCCACGGGGGTGTTAACAAATTAGAAGGAGTTAAAGGACCCTTGACCCTGGCCAGTTGAATAAGTTCAAATCTGCTTTGTGCTAAATCCTAAAAAATATAAATACAATTTGTAAAGTTTTGGTATTGAAGCCTATTACAAAAAGAACAACAATGCTCTATAATTTGTGTATATCATACAAAATCTAATTTACACTCATTATTTTGCTAAAGAAGTTTACCTTACTTACGTCTGAACGCAAAAATAAAACATAAATACATATAAGAATACATTAAAATTGTCTTGAGAATAATAAGATAACAATATCAGATACTTACATACATATCCATACTGACTAAATGTTGCTGTTTAGCGTGAGTACCATCTACTTGTTCTAAATCATTTTCAAAATCAATTTCTTCATATTGATATTCTTCTAAAATTACACTCCAGTAAACAGACATCCACTCAACACAATTGCATACATTTCCTTCAGATAAACCTACACAAAAACATGGTATTATAGTAACTAATAGATGAATATTAAGTAATTTTTTTTATTAATAACTTACCGGAAATGGTTAATGCAATTTTTTTATTGAGAACTATTGTAAGGGCAGACGCTGCAAGTTCACTATAAGAGTAACGTAAGCAGTTGGAATCCAAACTGGCTAGATCTAAAAGATGAACCACCTGGTTGAATAAATTTTGAGGAAATTGTGGAGTAATTAGACTATCTTCAGCAGTGCTATCATCAACACAAATGAATTGCAACATCAATTCCACCCAATAGTTAATAGAAACAGGTGTTAAACGAAATCGCAAATGCTAAACAAAATTGATAATATATTAGATAACTTTAACTAGTTACATAACTATAATTAAATTAAAATTACCATCAGTAAGATTTTTTCCATATCTAATAGATCAGCATCAGTGCATGCACCATCAGTCACATATGCAAACTCAGTTAATTTAGGAGGGTATATTTCTTCCATTTTGGCTGCCATAAATAAACAAGTGATTCCTAAATATACAAAAAATAGGTTAATATTAAATTAACCCGTTTTCGTATAGTTAAGGCATAAAGTGTTTGTAATTACCAATGAGTTGAAGTTTTTGTTTAGGAATAGATTCACTATTTGATAGATACCGATCTAAATAATCCATAGCCAAATAATAAGTTTCTCTATGTAACTTATAAACAGATGATACCTAAAAAAATATATACTTCAATAAATAAATTGAAAAAAAAGACAATAAAAAATATATTTCAATAAAATACCTCAATTAGCCAATCTAAAAGAATAGCTCTCATACGAGGTGTAATATGTTCATGGTATTCTTGGTAATCAGGGTTTCTGTACGTCAAAGTAGCAGAATCACTATTACAAATTGTTTGCCAAAAAGCTGCACGTTTTCCCCATGGAATTTCTGGCAATGGACAAGGTCTTTCATTTAAAGTAATAGGTTTCTGATTAATGGCTAAATCACGAAATCTAAAATAGTAAATCATAAATTATAAAATACATTTTATCAACAACTTAACCCTTTAAATATTTTTTTGACTTACTTGCTCCAAGTAGAAACTACTGCATTTCCAGCATTTTCATGGGTAGTTGAATAACGTGGAGTTGGAACATATGTGGGTGGGTCATTTTCAATATTTTTCTTTGGTTCAGAACTATCAATGCAGTCAGGACTTTGTTCATTTTCAGATAATAATGGGGCTGGTTCACTAAGAGCAGGGCTACTGATATCAGATTCAGACCTAGGTACACATTTAAATTATAGAAAATATTTCAACAATTATATTTTAAAAATAAACAAATTAAACACACCTATCATCTGAAAAAATTGAATGGGATTCAGGTGACAGCACTTGCAACTCAGATAATGGACGTCGCTCTACACTCCCATTATTGCCAGTGATTAATTGCTGAAAAGTATCACTATTTTCTGAGTTAATTTCAAAAGAATCTGAGTCAGATCGAACTCTAGAATTTCTTTGTAAATTTGCAAAATAGTTTTGTTCAGAATCATCCGATGGCGATGACTGAGTTGAACTATGTAATTTAGATCTAGATAAAATATTTGGAAGGTCAACTGGACTATGATCCATTTTTATCCTCTTGCCAGATATAGTACCATTGTATAAATAGCCTTCAGAATTCTGAAAAATAATTTAAAGTAAGTCATTAAAATGTATTACTACAATTTCTAATAAATTGTACCAAAATTTTTTACTTTTATTATAAAACTTAATATTTGTATACATTGGCAAGATAGCTATATTTTTTGTTATTTAATTTATAGTTATTTTTCGTTAATTAAACCATTGATGGTCATATAAAAACCAAACCATAACGCACCAGTGGTTATACCAATGGTTGTAATACCATTAACCAAACATGTATACATTTTTTTTATTTTTAAATGAAATCTACAATCTATACCAATTGGGCACAATAAGTAGATGTGATACAGATATATACAAAAGTTATATACAAAATATTAAAAAAAATACATTATATCCTTAATAACATTTGTATATAATACATGAAAATTTTTGAGGAAAGCAGCCACCCATTAGTAACACTTTCTATTTGCTATTTTATTTTTAATTTAATTTTTTTTTTTTTAATTAATATTAGGTGCCAATAGGTCACAACACCATTTCCGTTTTAACAGTCTCGGGGGATTTCCGGGGATTGTAGGATTTGCAAGATTTTTGACAAGAGGATTGGGATGAGATAGGTATACATTTAAATTTTATATTTGTTAATACTCCTAGGTGATTGGTTGTAATAAAATTAATTAGAATTTATTTAATAACATATTATAATTTTATAACCATTATTTGAGAACTATGAAATTCAAAATAATAGTTTAAATGCTCCTCCTGTCAAATAAATATTATGATCGTTCTATACTAATGTTTTACACTTAAATTATATCATTTGAATCATTTTTTAAAGGTGATTTTAATATGTAACATTTGTACTTACATGTCTTTTTCTTTTAAAAGCTCCATCGTTGTTAGAAGAATTAGCGTCATTCATTGTAGTTGAGTATGGAAAATTTAATAAATAAACCTGAAAATAAAAGTATAAAATGGGTAAATAAAAAATAGGTTGAAAGGTAATGTCTGTTTTGAACAACTATATTAATATATATGTAAGGCATCATTAGGTTTCTATATATATATATATATATATTAAAATAATTGGTCAATTGATAATACATAATTTATAAAAAAATTTATTAACCTAATGGAGTATAATAATTAAAAAAAATAAGTAGGTACTAATAGGAGTATAAAACGTAATTATAATTTACAACACTTTAAAAATAATCAAGATTTTTTAACAACTTATTATTCTAAAGAAGTCTGTAAGAACAAACTAATACTAATGCAAAGCTTAAGAATTTAATCAAATTACTGGTGTAAGAGTAAAATAAAACATTGAATTATTCGACTAGTATAATTTTCACCAACCTTCGTAATGTTTCGACATAAACAAATTTTAAGGACTATAAAATAAACGGAAGCCAATCATTTTTGCAATGACTTGATCATATAATCGACGAGCGGAAAAATCGAATTCTTATAAACGTATATACCTATAGCGTAGTATTAAAATTTTATTAAATTTAATTCCAAAAATTCGGGTGACCGATTTAAAGAATTTTTTTTTTTATTCAAAAATATTTATAAACGAGAAACAGAGGTACCGGAGCGTGGGTTAGATGGAGGTTATGACTGACACGCTAAGACGAATCAAGAGATCGAGAAGCCCGGAACGCGAAAAAAAAGGATGAAAAAACGGGTGTTAAAAAAGGTGACGCGTGGATCGTCAAATCCAACGAACAACATTGGGCGGGCATTTGATCGCGGGCGGCGGGAAACGAGCGTCGCAGTACGTGGAGGACGCGAGGAAACGGGCGCCAAAAGCGTTTTCCCTATTGTCCACCGCCAACCGCGCGCGCTCGCTCTCCTACTGGGGGGCCTCCGCCGACAGAGGTCACTGAATTTTACTACATGTCTACATATACGTACATGGGTACATGTAAATAATAAATTGCATTCTTTTTCCACGAGCGTGTACACATTACGCGTACGATGTTCGATTAGACGCAATTTTTTTTTAGCGATACACGAGGTGACACGACACAATTATGTATTACCGTACGCGCGAACAATATGGGTATATTATTACGACCGTGAAAAAAAAGCAATCAGGAACACGTTATAGTCATCACGAAACGACTCGTGGCGAAAAATTTCGCATAGGCGAAGTACGCGTTTTCGACAGTTAGGAGCAAAAAAAAGAAAAACGAGTAGAACGAAATTGATTTTTGAAATATTGACTCGTGGTGACTTACGTGTTGTATCGTGCGGGTCGCGGACCAGTGCTGCGGTTACGGCGTCAAGTTCTCGTATGTTCGCAGGGACGGAAAAACGCGAAACTCGACGACGATTCGAACACGGTCGCGTTCTCCACGGAGAAGAGCACACGATCCGCAAGGATACGATGAAAAATATTTTTGGTTTTCTTGTATCGTCAAAAATAAATGTAAGTGTGCGCACAAGTATATTATAACATCTATCCACAGGGATCTCTTATGCGTGAGTGGTAAGTGCACAAAATTGAAAAATGAAAAAAAAAAAAAAAATTAAATCGAGTGCGATCTTTCTCGATCGGAAGAGAATTTGCGTGCGACAGACGTCCAAGGGTTCACGGTTAACGAGCGACTGGTCGGATCGGCAATGAGACAATGATCCCGATGGGGGCCGCCGCCGCCGCCGCGGCAGCCGTCAGACGGAACCGGTTTCCGGGCGGAGGGGCGCGAGGAACGATGGAATGCTGGCCCCCTTTGCGCGCGCGCGGGCGCTTTGTTGACAATACGGATCAGCTGATCGACCGTCAACAGCTGACCGTCTGGCGCCGTCGTCTACCACGGTACATCCCGCCTAAAAACAACATACCGCGAGCCCCGCCCGGCCGTCCGACCATCTCTCGTTTGCCGCCAAAACAATGCTCCGCGTCAGTATTTATCAGTAACACACATACCGCGCGCGCGCGGGCTCGTCCCGAGCACAATAGTACAACGCTGCGTGGGTAAAATATTCTATCGCACACGTACACACGGTCATTATTGTGATTATAATAATTTAATTTTTTTTTTTTTTCTATACTCCGTTTCCCGTTCACACACGAGATGTAGGTTCGTATTAAAATACGTTTTCGTAAAACGTCCTGTAAACTATTATTACCATCATTGTATTATTATTGTGCGTAACGATATTAATATTATGATTTTCTTCTTTCCGCGCGTGTTTGGACGAACGCTGTCGCGTTAACCATAATAATGTTTTGAATACGGTATGTGCCGTACGACAAAACAACACCGGCGTACACGAGTGTTATGATATTTTACTCCGCGTATTCGATCGAATTCTGCGAAAGTCTTAAACGTAAAAACGCACACTGTATGGCGTCGAAGCGATAACAATGCTCGGCGGCGCGTGTGGTTTTGTAATTTAGCTCTGTCGAAATGATGAGCAAATAAAATCACCGATAAAATGCCGAAACGCACAGTGTTATAATATATTAGATACCACGTCACGGCCGTGTGCCGTGTGTATCTGATAAAATGTACGTACCAATTTATAATATAATCGTGAACTGTTTTGTGCAAACACAGTAATATTATTCGTCATAATCCCGAAATGAGAATATTATTATTGTTCAGAAGTCGTGCGCGCAAGAGCGAAACACACTTATAAAACCTATCGGACGTATCACACGTACCAATCGGCCAAAATTCAATAAGATATGACGAAATAAAAATAGTTTTAACATCGATTAGCTCAAGAACAAATGTGTCGATCTATATTTCGAATGAATAGAAATTACTAAGCGCATACAGTATACATAAAACATCTTATTACATCCAAGTATATATTAGTAAAATATTATGATGTAATTCGGGGCACTTATTTACAAAAGCGTACAATTATTGGAGCTCTCACTACTCGCTGAGAATAGAAAACGTTCTTGGTTTTTTTTGTGTGCGTTTGCGTGTGTGAGTGTATGTTTGGAACAGAGTATTATTTGGAGGGATTCTTTATTATTCTGTTCAGGCACAAACGCGCATACCTATCGGCTATATTATTATATATAGAAGGTGGCCATGTAGGTGTATACCGTATACATACAAGTTATCAATGAAACCTGAGTAAAGAATATATTATATTTACCGACGAATTATTTCGGACGCCCAGGTATTTCTTGTAAAAGGTTATCGTGAATTCAAAACTAGCGTTGGTCACATTATCACATTATTACTAGGAAGATACCTACTATACTCACCAAGTGTCAAAGTCATCAAAATGTTTTTATCCAAAAATAATATTATGATATTTAGAGTTTACATGTAGCTTTAAAGCCAAAACCATGAGTCATTATAGTTAATTGCCTTTAGTTTATTAAAAGATATAAAATACATAAAATAATATAAATAATTAACATATTATAACCAACATTATTACAGTGCAGATATGTATATCACACGAACAATGTATTATATTTTTAATTTAAGAATTATTTATAATATTATAATTATAATTATTGTAAAACTTAATATTATTTTGTACATTTTTGACAAATTTTGATTTGGTAAACACAAGTTGTAACAGTAAGTCGTCGGCACGACTGTACTTACAAACGTAACACAATACATTTTTAATTCGATAGTATCTATATAATGTGCCATTCATACTGTAAAATATTGTTATTGTATATGCTACCTATATAAGATATAACACATAAATCATCGACCAAATGTTGATTCGAAACGGACTGTTTAGAATAATTTTCATGGTAATAGGGTTTGAATAATGGTGCCCACTGACACTTTTCTCCGGTTTTTTTTCAATGATTTTTCTCGACACACAAGACTCCCTAGTGAGAATACGCCAGCAAAAATTATCAGAGGCCAAAGAATACCAACATGAGAATCGATAGGTAACATTTTGGATTCACCTGTTGCAGGATGTTTTTTTCCTCCACCACAATACACGAAAATTCGTCGGAGAAGCGTTCAAAATGTATATACAAGGCGGCGGCCACCAGCAGCATTCCATTTTCAATGTTATGGTTGGCGCCAATTGGTCTTTGTAGCACAAAAGGGATTATTATTACAAGGCCGACGCGGTCCAGGAACCGTATAATGTACGGGTCCTCCGGCGGCAATACGGAGTGCCTCTTTTGTCCTTACAGAACAAGAAACGCAGTATTATATGTCGTCCGGTCCTATATACGGGATATATTGGCGCGAACGCATTATTATATCCTTACTGCCTATACACCATATTATAATGTAATCGTATCTAATTATTATTTCATGTATAAGTGACCAAAAGGACGTCCGTTCAGAAGTTATTGTACCATAACATAAATTAGGATATGTCTTTTGAGTCACTAAAATGAAAAAAAATGATGTTGCAGTGGACAATGCCAGGTGTTGAAACAACTTGACCGTGGAACAAAATCGCAATTTTTACAAAAAAAAACTATATATTATTTTAAATGAAATTAAGCGGGATGAAACAATAATTTAGATTAAAAATTATGACGAAAGTTAATACTAATAACTAATGACTAACACAATTCATTAGTTGAAACCAATTGAATTTTAAAAATCAATAAAATAATAACGATTTAACAATACCCAAGGATGTTTTTAAATAAATAATTATTTCTTTGATTGAAATGTCAATTATATAATAACAGTTGTGTAGATAGTTTCAATGCCATCCGATCACTCAACTATAGCAATTTCGAAGTTGTTTAACAAGTTTTTTAAGGGTAATGCCACGGTAATATTATAGTCTTTAGTGCGTATGTAAAACTAAATTTGTTTACATTGAAAATATCTTTATAATAAAATGATGAATATATATATATATGTACATATATAATTTAATATTCATTTGGACACGGTTTGTAGGTGTACATGTATAAATTGTACACTACATCGTAGTAGATATAGTCACTGTCGAATGATCGCTAGTTCTCTCACGTGGTCTTTAGAGGTAAATATACTGTAAACGAACACATGTTACATCCAAAAACTGTCAAAGATTCGCGTGACTTAGCATCGTGGGAGATGTAAGCTTAGAGAGGGTAAGCCCCAGGTCCTATTTAGGAAAGTGTTTTAGTCATTGACGGAATTTAAAATAAAAAGTATTTTTTAATTAATAACGAGTACACATTTATTGAATTTAAATTCAATGGAATGAATAGACCTTGAGATTGATAAAATCTTCAACGTTATAAAATGACGGCCAGACAATTTAAAATATAGCTAATAAACGAAGTACCTATATATTTACAAACCAGCAACTTGAACATCTACAATTATAGTGGTCACCCACCCAAGAACTAGTGATATGAGAGTTGGCTTAACAGGAGCCGACCAAAGATCAACCGCACTGCCTCGTCATAATATATATATTTAACTCGTAATAAATTAATTTCGTTAAATGCCTGGATCCGAATAATTAGAATTAAACTACCTTACAGTGGAATGCAAATCTACTAAATCACTAAAAAATTGCCCAGGATACCAGCATTATGTTCTTACGTATATCACATATTTTTGGGATAATTAAACGCACCATGGTAAGGGTATAAAATAACCCAAAAACGAAAAAAAAATATATAATTATGCACTAGATACAGAGCAATAACATTGATATAGTGCAATGGCCAATGACTAACGAGTACTAAATATTTTTACATACATTAACGTTTGTTGAAAACTCAAGCGGACACAATGGCGATGGCAGATAAGTTTTATTTTACTGTCACGTCATCTATCAACATAAAGGTCAGCAAATAAGGTCGAACTTATAAATGGGGCCCGCAATTTATTTTTTACTAAACAAACGACCGCGACATAGAAAAAACATTAAACGTGTTAACTTTGTGTGCTACATAGATAAGACATTGGGTTTCATGAAATTCTGATAAAGTAGGTACGTTTACTTAAAGAACTTATAATGGATTATTGAGACTTAATAGTTTATGTTACGGTAAATGATAGTTATTATTTTACAATAAATACATAGAAATGGATTGAGCATTCAAAACTGTACAGGTATATGTATATGTATTTGCTATAAATAATTAATCGAACATCAAATTAATTTACAAAGTAAAAAATCAAATTGAATTGTTATAAAATCGATTTCAGTAAAGCAAAAAATAATATACTTTTTCTGGAATCAAAACAAAATATGGTTCATTATAACATAGTGTATTGATCAACACAAACAAATATAAAATAATCAGAAAATATAAAATGTATTAAAAATTAATTACTTCAAAATCAACGGTGAGTAATGATTAAACATTAAATTAAATTTTATTAAATACCTCTTGAATCACACAATTTCAAAGATATTTTGTTATATTACAGTTAATGTCCAATATTCCATTTTTGATTAACTTTATAATATATATAATTGATTTTATTCTATAGAAAAATGCAAATTAAAAATATACTGATGATCATAATTTACAAGGTTTGCATTTTAATTATCATTAATCAGTGAACAATGTGTATTACATTAAATGTTTCATAATCACAGAAGTTCATAGAGTAAAATTCAATTTTAACAGCCTTTATTACAACAATTACAATATATTACCTACATGAATATGCAGGATAAATAGTTTGTGTGATGTCAATTAGTTAAAATACAGTTTAAACACATACAAACACTTCAATAAACGCATTATCTACATTATATTATAAAATACAATGTTATGAACGAAACTCTAATTTTTAACTACATATTCATTGTAACTTCCATGAATTACAACAATAAACTATTAACTCATAACAAGTTAGTAAATAATGTTTTAAAGAATATTCATAACTTAAAATTTTAAAGAAACAGCCGATAATAAAAATGAATTATTGGACACAAAATTCGTCATTTAGCAGTAAACATAAACCAGATGTTTTGCATGATTCTAGTACTCTACAATGTGTTATTGATATGTTTCCTCTTATTTCCGCCGTAAGAAATCGAACAATAAAATCCAAAGATCTATAAACTTATACATATATATTATATGAAGATTGGAGGGAAAGGGAACAGTTTTATATAAAATATACATATATACTACTCTTGCAGCACCTAAAAATAATAAATGTGCGCTTCTGACCCTCCGGAGAATATACATTCGGAGTTAGATTTTTCATAAATATCCAATATACTATTGCAATTTACCACCTGCGGGGGTCGACGTGTCTTTAGCGGGCGGTCGGAGGAGCGAGTATAGTATAGGCAGCTTAATTGTCAGGGGTCGCGTGCCCCAATCGTCATTACTATACGCGCGCAACGTGAAGTGTTTCCCCGCGTAAATTCACGCTTTCAGTCATGCAGCTGTCCCCGAGTATTATACAGAGTACATACACACAGACCGGTGTACGTAGTATAGTAAAAGTGAATAGTATAGTAGTACATAGCCATAAAAAAAAAAAATAAATAAAAAAAATACCTCAACCAAAACGTACTAGGTGAACTCTTGGCGGCATGCACATTGTACCGGAGGGTAACAACTACGAACCATTTTTCTAAAACGAAAGGGGTGAATAAGTTTAGAGGTAAATGCGCATTTGATAAAATTGAATTCAGAAAGCCATAGCCATACAGAGGACATTAAACTTGCTTTGAAAATTATACCGGTTTAAATTAGACTTTAGAAGAACATACAAAACTGTTTGAAACCATGTTTATACAAAAGAACAAGGTGTTCGATAAAAAAATAATAACCATTTTTAATTTTTTTAATTAATACCATTAGCTATAGAACGCGCATATTCAAATACAATTTTCAATAATAATAGATATAACTTGGAAAGATAAAATATAAGTAATTTTGTTATCTGTTACACATTTGGAAATTAATAAACAATTATAATTTTTAAATCAAAATTATGTTATTAATAGCATTATAGTAAAGAAATAACCTTTAGAACGATTATAAAAGATAACTAAACCTATTTTGATCAAGTAATTTTATAGCATAATATAGTATATGTAATTTGATAAGATATTGAATATATTAATTCTATAACATCATATATTAAATAAACGATTTAAAAAAAAAAAAACATATTTTTACCTCTAGTTGCCTAAATATAATGTTGCAAGTACATACCTACATGATTATATATCAAAATGTACCATAAAAAACCTATTCAATGCTTTTAAACACTACGAAGGGGTCATTCGTGTATACGCTGTACAACTACATGTATAGTGCTCGATCAAAATCCTCCAGGTGTAACGAAAGAATAATAATAAGGGGTTGTTCCAACATAGCAGAGCCGACAGATGGATGCTTTCAATTCCGGTTCGACTTTTATCGGAACTAGGACAAAAGACGGTCTACGACACAAGCCACATGTGGATGTGCTTAACTAAAATGTTAAATAGCCACTAGCTCTTTTTTTTTGTTTAGTTTGTGCACCACCTTTTATAGTTCACCGTGTCTGTATTTGCATAAACTCAATAGAAGCTTGAAGCTGGCACGTGTCACATTTCAAACGCTAGATTTTTCACTGTTATAAATTGTATTACTGTATTATACTTAATAATAAATAAATACAAAAATTAGGATTACCTAAACAAAAATATTTAAGCTTATGTTTAGTTTTAATTAAAATGAAACGAATAAGAAAATACTAATAATGAATAACGAAAAATATAAATAATAACATCATATGCTACGATAGACGATAATAAAGCCATCATTAATTTATATTTAATATGCAACAGCACCAATTACTAATAATATAATCTACGGCAGTAGCGTAGTTATGGGGGGGGTGTAAGGGGTTTCCACCCCCCCCAGAAAAAATTCTATCTACGCCACTTTCTACGGCCATACACAATTCGTTTACAGCCATATTTTTGAAACAAGTTTTCACTAAAAATAGTAAATTAAGATTATAACTGTATATTATTCCACACCAGAGTCGCTTTTTAAATTATTAAACTATTAAACTGATATTTATTTCACTAATAAATAATTTATGAACGATTTATGATAAAATGTTCGATATTTTCGAAAAAGTAACGTTGTAAACAGAGCCGTGCCGTGGGGGGGGGGCATATTTTTATTAATACTATACATAAAATAAAATATATGAGAAAGATAAATGTTCCAACAATTATTTGGGACCGTTACAAATTATTTCTGAACAAACTTCAGACTACGGTCGAGTAATAACAATTATGGTCAACCACAACGTTTTATACTTTTATTATTTGGCTTTATAATAAACTTTACTATTGTATTCTTTATCTCAAATATATTGCTCGTCGAGCGCAAGCGGAGTGCGATAAGCGATTGTCAAAAATAACCAGATACAAATTATTGCCTATTGGTGTTATATTATATTATTTTTACAAATCACCATATCAGTTATACGTTATCTGAATCGAACCGGGCACTGGGCTGCTGAAAAGTTCGTTCCTACATTTTTCTTGCACCGTTTCTTGTTATTTGTTCGTGTTGTCAGCAGTTACTTTTGGATTTGCTCTTGGGCTTTTTTTTTTTAAGTATTTCAGGTTAGAAAAATTATCAAATATTGCTGATGATTTTTAATTCCTTTCTGGTCATTCACTATGTGTAACACCAGTTGAAACTTTGAAAAAATGTGCAGCTGATTTAGCAATCAAATACAACGAAGATATTGGCCCAGAAATAATTAACGAACTAGAATTTTTTAATTTTTCCCTGGGCGCCAAATCTCAACGGCACGGCTCTGGTTGCAATGTAATTCAAAACTGACAGCAGTATCTTAAAAGGACTATTTTCTATGTCTGTTACGTAAATAGATAACAGTGACAAAACTCAAAAGTGATTATATCAAATAATAACACCACAAGCAAAATGTTTTCCTATGTACAAATTAAAACCATTAAGATCCTCACCATAACGCCCTTAAAATATAATATACGAGATTTTTATAAAGATTGTATAAAGATTATATAAAAAAAAAGTTTTTATTCAAGAACCTCAAAATATATTTTATAGAAGACTTAATAAATTAGTAGAATCATTGAATGATGTTAACTATAGTAAAGTGATTGACAGCTAAACAAACATAGTTAAAATATATTTAAACATTAAAGAATAATAACTAAGAAAACGTCAAATGATTCTAGTCTTAGGAATTTAATTTAAATATGAAAATAAATGAAAACGAAAACTAATAACGGAAATGTTAATTTATGCTTCTTAAAAGGGCAAACCGGCTTACATATTTACTGTAAATTGGATATGGTCCCTTCGGCAAACAAGAAATGTTATTACAAAATAATACATGTTGACTAAGACAAGTAAAATCTGTTAAATTGATACGTAAGAGTTTTAGGAATTTATTTAGCTTACACTATTACACTACTAAAAATCTTTGTACTCGTATACATTTATGATGACCAGACATTAACCTTTTTATGTATTTTTAACGCAAATGAATAGGTAAAAGCTTAAACCAGCACAACCGGTTTAATGTGCTAACAAGGTTTACCGTGTTATGGCAGATTATATTATGCATGAAAAAGATTACAAAAAATGAACGCACACGTGCATTTTAGAGGGTTATCGATCGAGGGTTACGGTCAACCAAAAGGGAGATAGTCAGCCACTACTGCACCTGGATAGCAAGCCCTGAGTTAAAACGCAAAGGGGATATTTGGCGCGCTTTTTTACTTTAAAATATATGTATATATTATATGTAATATGTGGAGGTGGGTAGGCAAAAACTATAAGTATAGACTTGATATGCTATCAAAAAAAAACCGATAGAAAATTATTATTATAGATAAGTATATAAACTCTACTAAAATAGTGTCATGTAAATATAAATAATATAAGGTAATAAGTAATAAAGTAATAAAATAAACAACTATGCGAACTCTGCGGACATTTTACAATCTGATGAAATAGTTTAATAATTTGAGTGACTTGTTATAATATATTAATAGGTACATAATGGATATACCTATTACCACTAAACAATCAATCTAATATATAAATTAATTTTATTAAATATGATCAGAATTAAATTTCAAGGTAAATCGTACATCTTGACAACCACTCGATACTAAAAACAATTATTAAATATAAAAATACCAATAGTTTTTAAATTGGACTTGTTAGTTACGATAAATGTGAACTAAATTCAAACTTAAAAATGTCTTCTCTTTAAGAAATAATACTAGTTTTGCAAACAATAACTCAAGTCTTTGGGTTACAAGCCATCGCGACGTATGACCGAAGATTTACACCCGTCGCGACCGTTATTTTTCAAATGAGTTTTCTTTTGTATTCTAGGGGAGCCCAAAACCGATACCGACTGGCTTTACCGGAACAAAAGAGGGAAGACGAACGTTTTCCTTCCCGTCGGCTAGGGAGACCCTCGTAGACATGAAATTGTATGGTACTACTTACCGCCAATATTTTCCCCATATTAAATACAGTGGTGGGTTGAAAAAAAAAGTTAACGAAGGTATAGGATATAGGTAACGTAAATCTTGATTGCCCTTATTTCAGATGTGAACGATTTATAACCGATATTTTGGTTATAACTAAAAGGCTATAATAAAAATACATAACCAAATTATATATATATACCTATATTTATATTATAACATATAAAATTATGTATGCATTCATGTATAGCTATATTTATTATACAGGTTAAGAACAACATATAAATTAAATTTGTATTAAATATTAAAAGTTATCGAGAATTTGGTCCTTACTTCAAAATAAAATAAAAAAACAACAATATATACGAATATTTTTACTATTTACTCTCCGATTATACTCCAAAAAATAATAATAATAATTGTTTATTTCTGTATACATTTACAATACATATTACGTATATCATGAAATCATTGTTTGTTTTATTGATGATTTCAACACTCGATAACAAATATTGCTATTATAACACTATTTTGCACTTTTCGACTCAAACAATGGATCTAACAACTATCTGCCAATGTCACCACATACAAAGTTAAGAGTGCGATTCGCTATGAATGAGCCGGTCGACGGGGGCGTTTTTACAGGATGGCAAATAATTGAAACGAATGAAAAGAAATGACATGTATATTTATGAAGAGCCATGAAAGTGTTCATAGAATATTATACATACACAATGTATACGTATACAGGGCGCTTAAGTGGCAACAATGTAGCGGTTCGATCGGTTATTCATTGGAACAAGTGCGGCGGAATGTCCGCTGGGAGCATCGAAAAAAAAAAACTGGCACCAATAACTATTGTGGCCATAATCATTGGTCCGGTCACCGCATGAACGAAACTGTAAAATGCATGGCATATAATAACATGTAACCTGTACGTGTGTGGATTTGGTTGTTTTCTTTCTCTCTCTCTTTTTTCTCCTCTAAGACTGAATCCCACGAGTGTTGTAATACCTGATTTGTCCATCGGACCGGCTATATACCTTCGTTTTCTCGGTAGAGGTGAATAACACACACACACTCGCGCACGCACGGGTAAATTTTCGTGTGCGCGCGTTAATATGTGTGTGTGTATATTGAGAGGGACAGGAAGCTGGACCACATCGGTCTCACACGAAGAACACATAACAGCTGTGCACAAGGTTGAATACATACTTTTTGTGTCGTTAAAAACGCGCGCGAATCTACCGGATGGGATCTGCCTATGATCTTTACCCAAGGCCAAGAGGTGTATTTATATATATATATAACATACAATGTGCGCATATTCTTATTTTATAATATATTCAAACAAGACCGAGTAAGACCTGAAATTTAAATAGCCACCATCAGTGCACCGCAGTTTCACTATCTCTCTCTCTCATTTTTAACATGATATAATCTTGACAGTTATTTTTATTTTGATATTACCCAATAATGTTTCCCAAATTAAGACATTGCGTACAATGTTAAAACTAAAAATATTTATTGAAAATTAAGCACACATAAACTAATCAAATCAAAGAATACAGTTGATTGAAACAAAATAATCGGTTGGTTGTTACTATTAAAATAAACTCAAGCGAAGCACTCTGTATATATGTATACATTATACATTTGTACTGCACTATACACGTTCACGCTCGCGCTCGCGCCCACACACAAACGCAAGATTACATATTTCGGTGTAGCTATGCTTAGTATAATTAAACATTTCGTAAAAAAAAACGTATTTTAGCAGAGTTAAATATTGTCAAATTATAAAAAATAATAATAAAGATATATGTAGTATGTTGTCTAACTTATTATTTAAACCAAGATGAGAACATTTAGACAAAACGTATATAAGATATAAAAAGATCGAAACAAATATGTACTTCAAGTGAATATCAAAGTCATATCAATTAAGAAGCTTAATTATAATTTAAAGTTTAGGGATAACCCAATATTATTATATGGCATTATGCAATTCAAATTTCTATAAATTTACGTTTAAGTTTACGGCGTACGCTATATACGATATTTTTTACTTCAGAAAGAAGTTGTAAGGTTTTGTTACTTATTATAATTTTTAATTGATTATGACTATTTTGGAAGACTCAGAAAACATAAAATGCCATTCACCCCAAACGATGAATTAAATATTATTTTTGGTTCTACAGTTCTATTCTCCCCACCATCACTGATCATGGCTAGAAACGGGACGGCATCTTGATCAATCCAGACAAAAAAAAATGGTAACTTAAGAATGCCGCTTTACGGGTCTTTTCATTTCTATTCTGAAGGTCAACACTGAGAGAGGTAAAGAGAAGCATATACACAACGAAAAAAATTAATAAATATAAATGGCCAAGAGGGGTCTTGTAGAGAACAAAAGAAGGAGAGAAGGAAAAAGAGAGAAAACCAAACCAGACCGCCAGACACAGTTTATCATCATTGTCAGCTGATGTAGTGGTCCGCTGCTGTATTGTACGTGACGTCACGACAGCTGTCTGACAAAAAAACTCAGATTGGCAAAGAATTTTAATTGATAATTTCCAATAATATGACGGCAAAAGAAATTTGATAAAATCTAAGTTAGGTCTCTATTTATATGGATGATAAATAAGTAAATTGCAACAAAAGTAACACTCAAAAATACTCACATAAAATGTTTTAAATAGTTTTAGACCGTATAGGTTTTAAGAATTTGATAAACAAAATTATGCAATATAGTTTTATCTTTGAGTGTGAATTATATAAATGAATATTCAATGTATCTTAATACACTGTAATTTAGTGTTTATTTGTTTTTTTGATAGTTTCCATCAAATTAATACCATTTTGTTTAATATTTTTACATTGATATAATTTGTGAACAAAACGAAAGATCACAAAAAAGACCACAAATAGATTTAAAGAAAAAGTTTTCATTATCCTTATTTCATCAATAGATTAGAAATAAAACTAGTATGAGACGACAAATCATGGGTTTCAAATAATCTAAAGAACAAACAAAGAATCACATAGAACGCTATAGCTTATACAGAACGAATATTTTCCTAAACACCTATAAACAAATTGCCCAGTATAATAAATAACTGCATAGACTTATATTTATAAAAATAATAAATACGTATACAAATTTGCAAAGAAAAACAATTAATTTTAGTTGATATAATAATATACTCGGTCATTTATATAAAGTATGACTGAAAGACCTGCAATATGTGAGAAAAATGTGTTACCGCCTTCAAGATATTGTGTAGAAAGTAGGTAGATTGACATAGGTAAGTAGATTAAAATATCCTATTATCATTTATAGACATTTAATTACCATGAGAACAGGAAAACCGGAAATATTTTACAATAGGTGACATACCGAATTTGAAGGCGTGTGAACACGGATGCAGTATAATAAGTAAACGTTGGATTATTTACAGGGCAGAGTATTGATAAAATAACACAATACAGTAATAATTATAATACCAGGCAAGTTTAAACAGGGTGGTAAAATTCACCGTGTACTATTATTATATTGCGCCCAGATGGGAAAAACTACGACAAAATAAACGGAAATCATCAACTGAAGGGTGCATGTGATTTTAAGGAAGCCATTGAAGATTACAAATTAATTATAACAGTTAAAAAAGTAAATTTATGAATATTGTCTTACTTTCAATGCAATTATTCAATGAAAAGTAATAGTAACAACTAACAACATATTTAATAATTTATTTAAGCATATTGTTAGTTACTATTTTGTTATTTATTATTAATTAAAATCACGTGTAGGTTACCTATTGGCTTATTAGTTATTAACTTTAAATTAATGAGTTAAGTATTTTAAAAATACTACAAATTATAAGTACCGATGTTTAACTAATAATATGGGTAAAATATAAGATAAAAATACATGTGTTATTAATTATCATTATTTTTCTAAAAAAATATTCTTTAGATTATTTAGTGGGTAGTATCTACTAGGTACAAGTTACGAATAGTAAAAATACCTTATATCAAGAATTTACTAAAATTATGACAAATGAGACTGTATACATTACTTATTAACAAAAATGTATACATAAACATTAATAAATGTATCTTTGATTGGGAGTGAGGAAGGGGGTAGACACCCTAGGCACGCTACAGTAGTGACCTTTATAACCTGTGAAAACTAATAAGTAATAATATTGATTATAAATACTAGTATTTATAATTAATGGTAATAACTAATAACCAAGTTTCAACTTAACATTTTTATGATCATATCTATTGATAACCAATAAATCATTTAAATAAATAATAAAAATATATACAATATACACTATATAGTATACATGTTATAATAACTTTATATAGGTAGGCTAGTACTTAATACCAATTTGATATGTTATTATTTTAGCCATAAGATACATATAGATACATTTAGTACTAGAAGTCTAGAACCACTATATAACCAAAATTATTATTTACAAGCAATTATTAAATAAATAATTAAATTAAATAATCAATTGGAAATTGAATAAAACATAGTTTCTTCACAAATGTCAACTATTTATAGCAACATTTTTTTAGAATTTAATAATATAATAGTATACATACGATCAAATGTATCACCAGTTACAGAAATTATAAAACTAATTTATACATAATAGTACTTAAATAATCAGAATTTCTAAATACTTCTATGATTATTTAAAAAAAATAAATATACATTTTTAAATACATGTTGATTTTCATTAGTCAATTTTTGTTTTAAATGTTAACAGTTACATAATTTTTAAATAAAGAAATTTGGTGGTCAAATTTAAATTTATACCTTTTAATTATAAATAGATTATAGATATTAGATATATAGACCTAATTCAATTATTTTAGATTTTAATAATAAAAAATAATCTATGATAACAATGAGCTTGCACATATATTATCTTTGAATTGCATATAAATATAATAACATAAAAATAACTATCCATATTAAACTAAAATATGATACCAGTAGGCATTTTTTATTTAATTTAGAATATAAGGCCTGCTGTAGAGATGATGCCTAATAGTAAGAAATATATTATACAAAGTAATTACCGGGGTAACAAGATAATATAAATTAAAAATGTATGAAAATAATTTCAAACCGTATTATTCAGATTATTTGAAGATTCAACTTGATAAAAAGGATAACATTTTGGAAAACTATTAATAACTAAATAGTAGGTAAAATATATGAATTCAATATTATGTTGTGTGCCACTTTTGAAAGCAGCAGTAACAATGTTTAAGTGTTTAAGATGTATAAATGAAAAAATTGTACTTGTACAGTGTATATAATATGTAGTATATATATTAGTATACAACTAATTATAGTATTACAATTAGCTTTTATCATAGAACTTAAGTAACCATCATATTATGACAATTTAAATATTTTAAGTTTTTATAATTGTATCTCACATTTAAATATGAAAACAGAATATATTAATTAACTAATAAATAATATACTGCTAACCTCTAAGAAAATATAAAAATTCTACAAAAGAAATGGTTAATTTAATTTTTAAACTACAATTGTTGAATAAGTAATACAATTCTAATTAATATTTCAAACACATATACTGTGAACGAATGTATTATTGGTTCAATAATTTATAAAACAAGTGATGGGTTTTCAATTTAAAATATTCACATGAACATATAATACTAAATGCTTGTAATTTTTTTAATACAATTATCAACTTAATGTATTCTGCCACTTTACTTTCATAATAATTTTTTTTTTGCTACTTTTATTCTAAAATTCAATAGTTTTAAGTATAATTACAAAATAATTTATATAAGCTTACACCATTAATTCAATAAAGACTTAATCCATTTTAAACCAAAAATATTGTTTTATACAAGCAGTTAGTGTCATGAAATAGGATCATCAACTAGGGTTAATAGTTAAATTCCTCGTGATTAAAGTGTAATTTTACAACCACCTCACTAGTATTATATCTGAAATGAAATTTAAACAAGATATATATACCTGATGTATAAATCTCAATTAAATATTTAACTCAGCATAGTATTGTATCAAAATATACTCGATTATTAATAATTTTATGAATTTGTTCAATTAGTATA
Source organism: Periphyllus acericola (assembly GCA_949715065.1). Classification (NCBI taxonomy): domain Eukaryota; kingdom Metazoa; phylum Arthropoda; class Insecta; order Hemiptera; family Aphididae; genus Periphyllus; species Periphyllus acericola. Next base: position 30,539,148 of record OX454268.1, read on the forward strand.
TGAGGTTGAGGACTATTAGATTAATTATATGTATGCAGGCTAATGAAAATGTAAGCCAGCATTTCACTAGCAAGTTCCTAGTTACATAGTTTTATAAATGTATATATCTGTGTACTTAGTAATAAAATTATGAATTTTATAATAAAAGAAAGAATGGATATGATACTTATAAATTCCTAGTTTTATAAGTTTAAATTAAATTAATTTTGATTTATTGTAATTGATTTTTGAAACAATTCCATGAAAACAATTTTTTAATAGATACATTGTTAAATAACTAATTATATTTATTTAAAAGCTTATTTTACATATATAATGTATATTATATAAATCCATAAATGCAACACAAAAAGTCTCTCTTTAATTAACTAAATAATAATTTAAATAAATTAAGACAATAATGATTTATTTAAGTCCTAATATACCTAAGAGACAAGAATTAAATGGGAAATGAGAAAATCTTGTTTTGGTTTTAAAATACAATAAATTCAAATATTACTAATTGAAATATTTATTTATTTTAGAAAATTAAACCAAACATGTCAAAGTTGGTAGCATTTGTTATCCTAAAAAAATAGGTGTAAGGAATTATAAAAGTAACTACTTACTCAGACCAATATACAACCAATTCTGTGTAATTCACAAACAAAAATGTACAGACCTCCCCAGGTACCATAACCTCAATTTACAGGTATGTTGGACTCTACACCTCCACTATAAGACAGCTTCTACATGTAAAAGTTATTAAATTTAGGTTTATTTTAATAATTTTCTAAAAATATTGGCTGTAATAACTAAACCAGTGGGGAAAAAAAGAGTTCAACATTTATAAAATTGGTAAAATATATTAGTATATTTCAAATTACAAGATGTTATTGATAAAAATTAGAATAAAATTGAAGAGTTCTATTTTGAACAGTTAAGCTGTAACACTGAAAGATAATGAAAGCAATAAAAAATAAAAATATATATAAATTTAAGAGCATCAGTTTTAAAATACTTAATTATTTTTAGTAAGAACTGTTTTATAGAACACATGGTTTTTAAATGAAAAGTATAATATAATTAATAATTTGAGTTTGTTATTAAAACTGATTTTTTTTTTTTAAATTTGTTTATACATTTTGGTATTTTCATAGGATATTTATGTAAGATCAAATTCATTAATACCCAATTATTTTATATAAATCAACACCATTAAAAAATCACTTGATGTACAACTAGTTAATACTCAGTACATAACAAACTAATATATGAACAACATACATTAATATTTATGGCCTTTAAATATATAAATAATTAATTTACAAGATTAACTTTTTTTTTATTATTAAAAACAAAACAAGAATAAATAAAATCTGTAATAATTTTATACAATAGATAATATTGGTAAAAAATATTATAAAATTGTAAATATTACAAGGCTGGACGACTTGGACGAAGAGGGAGTCCAAAAAACACAACTTCACAATTTTAATTTATCTAATCTATACATTTTTATTTTTTTTCTAAATTTTGAAGAGGTCCCTAGGCCAATTACGCTTAAGGCGGCATGGTAGATTATTAGGAAGTGTAAGGGAGGAGAAGTTGGATATTAAAGGATTGGAATGGTTGAACATATTTTTATAAAATAATTTATATAGTCCGATGCTAGTGTATGAGTATTAGGGATTTTGAAGTATGAGTATAGGGAGAGATTGCTGACGTATCAGTGGGTATTAGTAATAAGACAAGGCAGATAGACTGGAATGATTAAAATATTTTAATGTTGGATGTTTAAGCCGTTCCCATAGCTGTATTTCATAGATCATTGAAGGGCAGTGTTTATAAATTAACAGTTTGGTATTGAGTAGGAGATTTGATTTGAAAAGACATCTACATTTGTGGAGTTTAATATTGTAGGATTTTCTCTATGTTTAAAATATATGATTGGCCCATGAAAGTTTATTGCCTAAGTGGAATCTGAGGTATCAGATGACCTTTTTGGGGTTGTTGAGAATCATGGTGGTTGGGGGAGGGGAAGTGAGACTTTGATGTAGGGAAAAAGTTATATTCAATGATTTGTTCAAAATGATTTTAATTCTCCACAAATTAAACCAGTTTTAGAGTTAGGCAAGGTGTGTTTGGAGTATGTATAACAGATGCTCTGGTTAGGTTGAAGTATTTTGAAATTATACCTGAATCATCAGCAAAGATAGCAATAGTGATGTCAGGGTGGAATACTGGATTTGGATGTAAATATGTTGTAAAGTGTTGGAGCTAAAATACTTCCCAGATGTAGTAGCCTTATGTAGTAGATTTGTGAGAGTTCATCCTCACAATGAAGAACAAAAGATCTATTTGATGGGAACAATTATATTATAAGAAATAAGGGTGCCGGAAGAAGGCAAATTTTGTGAAGGAGGCTTTTGTGCAACAATTGGTTAAATACCAGGGCTATGTCGAGGAAGACACCTGTGGAGTAAAGTTTATTTTCGAGTGTTTGTGATATAATATTCATAATTCTGTAGACTTGGTGGAGTGACGAGTGATCACTCTTGAATTCAAATTGGGTACTGAGAATTACATTGTGGCTGTTTAATAGCGGATTGATTTATGTTAATAAACATAAAATACTTTTTACATTGCAGTTTCTTATTTTTTCCATACCAACTATACTAAGTAATAGTATGGTCACAACTCTGTTTACAAAAATTTCAATTTCTATAAGTAATACTTTGTAACCAATTTACTAATACTAAATGTCTACGTATTTAATAAAAGGTGATGAGTTTCAAGAAAAATGTTACTAGGTTGTCCTAGAAATTCATTCAATACTTTCTTTTATTCTTCTTTATTTACAGGGCGCAACAAGAAGTTCTAAAACTTTTACTTTATATTTTTTGACATATTTTGTCTGATTGTTCTGTTACACCCTATATAGTAGGTAAGCACCTACAATCACAACTAAATTACTTCATCAACACCCTTCTTATAATTTTGAAATTATACTAAGTAATTGATTTGTACTTTACTATTATAATTAATAAACTTATCTATATCAATTTTTTTTTAACCAAAATACAAAACCATATAAAACAAGTATAATTTCAACAAGTAGATATAAGCGATTAATTGAAATACATCTTAATAAAATTCTGCATTTATAATTATAAAGCACCTGAGGACTGGGGTCATAAGCACTTTAAAATCTATTCAACATTGGTTTTAATTAAAATGTAATAGTATTATTAAATTGGACAAATAAAAACGGTCTTAGGACTTCATAAGTATCTAACTTGACATACTTTCATGGGATATGTTTCACATAATATCTACTGACTGTCAAATAATCAATACAAAATATTGAACGTACCACTGGAGGGATAGGTAATAATTTTAAAACAAAGGCCAACAGAGGTTGACGGAGTACTAACATTAAAAGTGGATGCATTTGGCAGACCCAAAGGCCCGGTCTCGGGCACCTGTACAAAACAAGACCCTGAAATATTACCAATATGAATTATTAACCAGGCGCTATTCAAGCCGAAACAACCCTTCAGGGAATCTACTAAAAACTTCTAACGATCGAAAAGACCGTGGGCAAAACCTTTTGGAAAACGTGCATACTAATACACCGATCACATGTGGCGTGGTATCCACCCAAATGCAACGTAGGACCCTCCGCCGAGAGTAACGTGGAAAACATGTTCGTACGAAACGGGTGGCGATCATAAGGGCGGTAGGTAACGTAAAGAGAAACTTACCACGAGAACGGAGCGGATTCGACGGAGTGCAAACGTGGGCACGGCAAAAGTTTTCGCGGCCGAGTCGACTAGGGGCGATGGCGTGGTCCGTCACTGCCTGCGTCACAATCGGAAAATACCGCCAAAGCAGTCGACCTCCGGCCCGTAGAGCGAATCGCGTCTGCTGCTGTCCCGGATGTTTCGGCGGTCTCCTCTTCCCCTCTTCTGCTGCTTCTTTCCTACGTGTCCGCTCCTCGCCGCCGGAAACGCGACGATTACAATACAGTTTGGCTTCGGTGATGGTAATCGCAAATTGCAATTAATAACGATCCGCGCGTAGACGGCAGGGTATGCGTGCAGCAGTGCTGTTATATCACACGCGAGCACCGACGAATCAGCTGTGCGGCAGAGTGTGCGTGTGTGCGCGCGTCGGACGTAATACCTATCGTAGAACGCACCGTCGTCGTAAACATTCAAGTCGAACGCACGCAACATGATACGAGCGGGCCGAAAACGCGGGAACGCATTTATCACGACGTTGCGCGCGCCATGGAGAAAAATATCGCGCGGGAAAACCGGTGGCGTCGCCGGGCGGGAAAATCCGCGGACCCTAGGGCCACATCGCGCGCCCGCACCCTCCCCTCGCCGTCGTACGGATGTTCACCGCCCCGTCGTTGGACCGCGGATCCCGAGCATTGTTGTCGGCGCGCGGGTAAACGATCCGACCGCGCATTTCGCGCGTGTATCGTGCCGTGTGCCGGTTTTCGGATTCATAACCGGTCGCGAGGGGTGCGATTCTATACGGTCTTGAATCGCGGGCCTAGGGATTTGCGATGTTTTCCGCTGACCACTCTTAATTTCAATGTATCCCTTGTAGCCTCTAATATGTATGCTGCAGTCAAAAACATATGCCTCTAGTCTTATGGAAAATCTATTTAAATGTACCATGAATACGATATCATTTTATTCGCACTTCGTATAAATCGAGGGTGGGCAACTGTCGTACCATTTTGATCTATATACGACATGTCCATAGATTATATTTATTTCTTCATGTCAAGTGTTGTGTACGTCGCGTCGTGTAGTTCGGGTGAAGTTTTAGTTTTCGTTTTGTGGCCCGCTAGATTTTAATGATCAAAAACCGGTCCTATACTAACTTAATGTTGCTCATCCCTGGTCAATTCTTCGGACATCTGTTTTTGTGACTCCAACGAATAAGATTTTTTTACACACTTTCAAATTTCGATGAACTCACTTTACTTTTTGCAGTTGGTACTTTCTACTTTATACCGCACAAAGTACGTCGCAGGCGGTACGCGCTATTTTAGGCCTCGGGTAGCTCGGTTAACAGAGTTTTCCGATTGGTTCGATCGTCTGTTTTCCACGAAATTCCACGTATTTCTTCCCAGCCATCAGTGTTTTCTCGTTATTGCGACCAAGCCCTGTATCATGCGTCCGATCTTTCGAAACGTGTACATTTAAAGACAATTCCGGTACGCACTTGATTCCACTAGTTAAAAATTAAAAATATCCCTTTCGGAACAGTTCGCTTTTCTACTTCACAGCTGATATATAATTTTAATGTTATATATAGGTATACAGTTGTACATAGGGCGGGTGTGCTCAGGAATTTCAAGTAGTTGATGGATTGAGTGTACGAGTGTTATCTTAAATCAAAGAAACCCTTCGCGACCCTTCGGAGGCTGTCCATAATTGAAGAAGAGCAAAATACAAGTATAACAAAGAAACCAATAATTTTCGCGGGTTTTTATTTTATTAGTTAGTAGTCTACATTTTTTCGGCTACGAGATCTTCCCCGGAACCGTCTAAATCGGTCTAAAGAGTAAAGCCTATACAGTCTGTCCATCTACTCGTGTAACATATATTATATGCGCTTTATTGTGCTCGTAGAGGTCAGTTTAAAAAATATCTGTGTTATCGATACCATTAATTAGTTGTACGATTTTCAGGCTTAAAGGCTTCTTTATCGTTCGTTTCTTTGTAATCGATAACCCCCATAAAATGTGAACCTCTATAAGTGTATAGATAGATATTTAGATGTATTCCACGTGTATAAAACTCGCGTGATGAGAAAGCCATTTTTGAAGTAAAGTAAAATAATACGTTGATGAATTTTCCCCTCTTGGCACGTATGTGCGTGTATCTTACAGACTCTCCGGTCTTCGATCTGCGAGGTCATATCACGCGATAAACGTCTGGAAATGGTAAACATTGGTCCGACGGTCCATACCCGTTAATTGGTATACGCACGGGTAGTAAGTTGATGACCCGGATGACCGATAATATAGTATTATGCAGATTGCAGGCGACGACGGTACACTGAAACCAACGGTACATGACCTGCAGCTACCCATGTAATCGGTGCAATAGTTTTCATTTATAAATTACTACCGAACATCGAGCTGCAGATGTATGCAGGTACGATGTTATTGTCTTTGTAATATGAATATTAACGTATTGCGTGCTCGTAATATATTCGCAGTGAATACTTTACGTCTGCTGCTGTACAATATTTAAACGCTAAAATATCAGTGTCCACACTCGCGCGTACTCGTAGTTGGCGCAGTAGCTCTACACTCTACCAGCTAGGCATGTCAGATGTACACTGTGCGAGTAATGTCGGAATTCGGTTCAAAGAGAATAATACCCCATGGTACATTAACAGTGCGCCTAATGTATTATACATTTATACGAATAACCTTTAAGAAGAAAGTGCGTCTGGAAGTTACGTGAGTAGTTCACGACTAGTTTTCCTAAAAGGACAGGGCAATTTCTTCTCGCATTATTGCATTAATTATACTGAGCGTTCGTTCAACGTGGCGCGTGGTGGGTTAAACGAGTCGTTTTTTTTCATCCCACTAAATCAACTATTGCAAATTACGTACGTATCGGGCATAACACGCCGAGGGTGATGTCCAACGATTTCGGAAAGAAAATCTGTCGAAAGCAATAATAAATAAATAAACGACTGACGCACCGATGCGGCTCGATTTAAATTTCCCCCCTTGCGGTACACAGCTACGTGTGATAATATTTAGCACGCGTATAATGTGTTATGATATGTTTTATAACACCGTTTTATCACAATGAGAATAGATAATATTATTTTGCATTTGCTTTTTTCGATCAAATCGTACGGGCGGGCCTTATTTAAGGTTAGAGCGTTGGACGGCGGGAAAAAAAACCGCGAAACACGGAAGCTTACGCTGCAGAGGTTAGAAAATATAATACGAGGTACCTATTCCATGAAAAAGGTTTAAAAATCGCGCGAGTGATATGAATTTCATCGATTGAACAATATTTTCGATAGTTTATAAAATTATACTCCATACCGTGACTCGTGCAATCGATGATGTTTTTTGTTAAAAACATTAATACCAGTATACTGATTACTCGTGTAATCTCTCACGTACCAAACGGGATACGAGATTTTGTTTCGCGTTCTTGTACCTATGGAGGAAAATGTTAATTATTTTTCGTAAAAATGATCTCAAAAAAACACACCGGTGCGGGATCCGTTGAATCCTGCCTTATAATTTCATGTAACTTTTGTAGGCATACTTATTGGCTATCTTAGTTGCGTCTTGCGTTCAAAACAAACATATAAGAAAAAATATAGGTACCAATATTATTTTATGAAAAATACGGCACAACAACATCATTTTTTAAAAACATAGAACAAGCCGAGTTCAATTTTACTATCGTTTATCATATTATCATTAATTATTTACACTTTAAAAATAGTGCTTATTAATTATTTATAGCCATTTCAATTAAAATACAACCTATATTGTTTAGTTGTTGAAATCTTAATACGGTGATGGTTTTCATAAAGAAATGATCGTGCCTACTTATTTATAATAACTACGGTCTTAAAAGATCTTCTAAGACCGTGATGATAACTAATAACCAATAAGTAACTATGGTCGGAGGTTGTTGAACCAGACCACATGGAACGATAGAGAAATTAAGAAAATCTATAAGTAGTCGTTTTTAATATTTTTTATGCAATAATATTCGCATCAATAGTAATTGACAGCAAAATTTTAAATAATACTTAAATGACTCTGCATTATATTATGATACACGCATTAAATGTGACATAATCGATGAAAATTGTTTTTATATTGGGGTAGTAATATAATTATGTGAAACAATGAAACAAATTTTTGAAGACTTTAAACCTTTCAATCACGTGTTGTTAATAAATGTAGATTTATTAGTACAACCTACTAAGTTTACGGTTTTTTCAGTTTTAACTCTTGTGGTTCAATTTATAATTTGTAGGTTTTCAATTTTTGTAAAAGATTATAGAAAAAAATCAGTAAAATTCTGCTGTTACCAAATATTGGTTACGCAGTAATATTATATTATAGCTTTGTGTTATTCATGTACATGGTGGATGTAAAATGAAAAATGTTTGCCATGAAAAACTGAGCAGAAAGGAGAAATTAATAGTTTTTTCTTATATTTTTTCATTTAAAAAAAAAATTTCAAAGCAGTAAAAAAATTTGCAAGCTTTCATGCAAAAATTGGATTTGACTCCCTTAGAACTTATAAAAACTGCTGAAGCTGGTAAATCAAACTAAAATGCCCTTTTGCAATCAACTCTTTATTATTTTAACTTAATTTCAAGTAATTATTCGAGTGCCATTACCACATTCAAAATTAAAATAATAATAATTCACTATAAATTCTGTTTTGTGATTTGAGTACCTACAGAATAGCCACATCACTATATTAATGTTTTTGTTTAATTTATACTTCTAATATTATTTTATCAAATCTAATAAATTTAAAATGTGTAATATTCACATTGGTATTTTACTATATTTACACTCTAAATATAATGGAGGAATTATATTTTAAAAATAATTTAAGTTTTTAAGTATTACTATATACTACCTATAGTATAAATATTTGAAATACTTACACTTACCATATTAAATGTGTAACTTAATAAATTATAGTCATTGGAATGTTTCTATAAATTATGTCATCTATAATTTAGGAGAATGTATTGTTGTTACTTATTGTATATAATATCAAGCTAAAAGTTTAAAGTATCAAATAAGTATAATTTCTTTGAAATTCTAAATAAAGTTCATGCTGTGATGACATTTTGGAAAATGTAATTAAGTGCTTCCAATCTTTCCTGGCCAGTAGCACAGTCATTTTTATTTCAAGTGACCGCTGAATAAAAAATATAACATACATTATTTTCAAATAAATATTGATAAATATGAAATACAAATTTTATTACATTTTAATAAATTTATTATGGCAACCACATGGAATATTTTATTCTATAACATCTAAATGGGATAAAATACAATACTTTAAACAATAAAAATCATTTGTGTTTTGTCTATATTAAGTTGCAGTGTTATAAACTAAATAAAATAAGATAACAATAATTGAAACATAAATGTTAAACTTAAAATTTATAAATAATGCTTACAGTGAAAAAATATTTGGATTAACTAAAGTTATATTATTTATCAAATCTTTAAATGTATTTTCTAAAATTAATAAATATATACATAGATAAATATTAGCTAATTGCTTCTAATTATATTAGTCGAACAAATTAAATTATTGAATTATAAACAATTCGTTAAAAATTACGTAAAGAATTACAATTATAAAAAATAATAATAATCAATTATAAAAGTGTATACAATTGAATCTACATCAATGGTTGAGCAAATTTGTTTTTGTTTATCGGATTGAAAACAATAGGTTTGTACATTGAATTTTTATTTTTTATAAATGGTTGTAGAGAGTTCACACCGGCTATAGAACTAGCCGGTATCATTTCACTGGTAACTTCATTTAGTTTCTAGAAAAAAATTAAGTATAGGCACATTATATATATATAATTTTATAAAAAAAAAATATCAAAAGATCTATTTACTTTTTCATTATTTTGTTTCTCCTTTAAACTTCGGATGATATGCACATAATCAAGATTTAATCCAATGCCATTATTTTCTTTCTCTCGATCAGAAATTGGACTGGCAGATCTATGAATAAAACAAAAAAAAAAATTATTATTCTACAACATATCAAGCAACATTTACTACCAACCTATATTGGTGAAATGGTGACTTGAATTTGTTGACTAGAATATACACTTAATCCCGAGCTTCATACTTTTTAAAACCTGTGTTAGAATTGTTTACCAAAGCATTATATAGTTAGTAGTGTAATGATTTGTATTATTACACACTATGTATTGTTAAGTTTGTTATTGGTATGTAAGAGCAATGTCCAATTTGTTCTATTTAATAGTTTTTGTTTGTCAAGAGTTGCTAATATAATATAGGTATATCGTATATGAGTATAAAATAAACTTTAATACTTTATTTCATTTGAAAAATACCTATAAGGTAGTATTAATTGTTCGTAAGAATTGTTAAATTATAGATCATGGTCATTTCTAATAAGTTTTTCAATTCTTCAAAAATGTATTTTTTCAGAGCAAATAAGTTATAAAAATGTAATAACTAATATATAATAATATCAAGCAAGCAACTAAGACAAATATCAGAATACTATAAATAAATATATTAGTCAACTTTTGAAACTTAAAGTTTTGTTTCACAATTTAAATATCACCTTATAATATCCTTTATATCCTTTTTGATGTAAATGTTTATTATTCTTGTTAATTATTGTTAAAGATTTACAATGTAGTTAAGTATAACAGTACATTTAGCAGAATTAAGTGACCATGCGTTTCTAATTCACTAAGTTATATTTCATAATATAACAATTTTTGTATACATATATGTATGTACATTAAGTTTAGTAAACTAGTAGTTATGTTTTTTAGTCAATGTTATGTTAGGTTTGAGATAAATTTACCTGCTTCTATGTTTTGTACGTGAAGTTGGTCGAGTATTCGACACAGACACTTCAGAGTCTGAACTCGCTACCGAATGTGGTAGAGCCCCTTGAGCAAAATCTCTTCTGTAGTTACCAGTTGTTGGTGTAGATGAACCGACCTTATCGGTTCCATTACATTGTTTACGAACAGCATTTGGTGTCACATACACGGGAGTACTTTTAGGCATCTGGTACACAACTTTGGGATGTACAGTAGTAGACTTTTTAACTGGAGTTTCGGCACGATTGCTGGACTCGTGTTCAACTCTAAAAATGTGATTAGATAATATTTAAGTATTTATATACATTAATTTGTTGATGAATGTATTAACATATTTGTTATGAAATCATTTTAACCATGTATAACATTTATTTCAGTCATAGTTTAATTATATATTAAAACTTAATGTTATTAACTTCTGACCTCTAAAAACATTAATGAAATTTTACTACTTGGTCATTGGTTGACTGGAAGAGAAATATAGTATAGTAGCCACAGAAGGAATATAGTCAGCAGTCATAGATAAGTATAAAAAATAAATCTATTCGAGCTAAATAAATCATGATAGATATTATGTCTTCTATTAGATTAAATAATTATATAAAATTAAACAACTTAATTTTAATTGTATTATTATTATTGTAGATTACATATTTATTAAGTTTTTAAAAAAACATTTCTGAAAAATCAGATGTTTATGGTTTTTTTTACCTGGAAGAATTGAAGTCTTTATAGTCACGTCTAGACTCTCTAAATTCTGAAAGAATTTGAGTGCTAGATGGAAGAGGTTGTGCTGGTTCTCTATCGCCTTGTGTTAAGGTATAAAGCCTTAATTGTTGTCGAATATCTGCCTTTTCCCTTTCCCTTTTTCGTTGAAACTCTTCTTCCACTCGACGCATAGCTTCCATTTCACTTAGTCTTTGGCGTTCTATAATTAATATGTTAGATTAAATTTAAATGTTTTAAATGTATGAAAATGGAATATCATACCTTTGTACTCGGCTTCTTTTGATAATTTTTCAGCTATTTTCTTTCTTTCAATTTGTCGTATGGTACTCTGAAATGCAAACTTTTTACTCGTTGATTTTCGTTGGTTTGACTTTTCATTCATGATCGGTAACTGGTTGTCATCTTGATCATCTCTAGTAAGGTCCTCACATGACTTTGATACAATGTCTTTTTTCTCAGGCACATTCATCTCGTCCCTATGCATTAAAACAATGTTTAAAAATAAGGACTTATGTACATAATTAAGATATTTTAATATACTTCTGATATAAATAGTTCAATGACTTGTATTCTGGCAAATACATAGCTCGTCTGCCTGCTGCCAAATATGAAAACTTTGGCAGTGAAGACATAGCTAACTCCTCATCAGCCGGTTCTTCGTCATCAAGATGTTCCAACTGGCTCCAATTTTGCGATGGAAAATTACCAACTAGACCTGAGTGATGTAATGAATCCGGTACGCTTCTACTCAACACCCAGTTTTCATCCAAGTGCGATTTGTTTTTATCAGTTGAGGCTTTTCCTCTATTTAATTTAGATTTGAAATAGCCATTGGACTTTGGTGGGTTCATTGGTGAAAAATCCTCATTCTTTACACAACACAATATCAACATGTTATAAGTAAATATATACAAAAAGGATATTATTGTTAAAAAAAAAAATAATTAAAACTTACCAACTGTCCATATCTTTTATCAAGGCCTGTATTTTCATCTCTTGGTAAAGATAGACAAAAACTTGGCCTGGCTACTGTACGGGTTCTAGAGAACTGTGTGGTATCCAAACTTTGAGGTGATACTGGTGCTGAATCCAATCCTCCATCTGAACTTGTTTCTTCTAAGTCTTGCTGAGGAGTCCAAGCCACCTGAAAGTTATTATTATTATTAGTATTATTATAATATATTATATTTTTATTTACAACAGTATGTTACAATGGTATTTATATATTACTTGTGAATTGTGGGCAGAATGTGGACTGGCATCTCCAGAAATACCACTATCTCCAGATTTATCTCCAGAATTATGGGGCTGATCTATAATAGGTATCAAATCTTCCTCTCCACCACTAAAGTTCGGACTAACCGGTGTTGGACTTTCTAAAGCGGTGAGCAAACGCCAGGCAGCTGTTGGACTAAACCTAGGGATATCAAATTGTTTCCTGGGTAATGTAGGTCTTAGCTGAAGGGATATATCTCCACCGCTCTGTAAGAAATAAAATGATCATAATAATAATTAATAACACATAGGTACAACATTTTAATTTATAACAACATATTATAACGAAGGGTTTTGAGTATCACAAAATAAACTAAATTTTTATTTCATAACTTTTCTTTAGATTCATAGTTTTAACATTTTTTATTCTAGTTTTCAGTGTAAAATAGAAAAGAAATCTCAGTTTTATACAAACACTAAACAACGTTTTTTAATAATTTTAATTCAACAAAGATAAATTTTTATCAAAATGTTTTTTGAAAATAAACAGTAGTAATTTAATATACCACTTATCAGTATAACATTTTGCTGAAACATTTTAAATTTAATCTAAATTTGTGAAGAGAGAATAATGAATTACTATTCACTTTTTTTAGATTGTACATGACATTGTGTGAGATTGAAAATTAAACCGTCGAGAGATGAAAAATATGGCTCACATGATGTACATACAGTTTCTGCTCTAATTAACATTCTCGTTTTAATTACGAACGTGTATTACACTATGCTAATGTAAATCTACTTTTGTGCGCAAAATATATAATACCTCGTCCGTTGGATTACTACTGGCAATGCTTTCCGATGGCGACTCGTTCGTTTTGTTAAAGCTTTCGGCAAATCGGTCTACGTCTTCGGTATTCCTGTTGATCTTTGTCGTGTCGTTGAACTCGTTCATACCGAAATAGAATGTTTTCGGCTTAGTGTCTGGCGCGCTAATAACACGACGTAAAACGCATCGAATTATAAACAACGAGGAACGAAATCGAGACAATGTAATCGAAACCGCGATCCGGTAGAGCACCTACCTTGTTTTTGACTTGTTGTCTCGTTTGTTTTTCGCGTTCTCGTCGTTGGAGCCCGTGGCCGACGAACCTTCGCCCGTACAACGGACGTCATCGTCTTCTTCTATTTTCGTCGCGAGGTTCGGTATCGATCTGGACATACGTTTTGCCCGGTCGGCCATCAACCGTTCTCTGTTCGAGTTCATCGGGCTACTCTCTCGAAGTTTGTCGTTATTGTTGTTGGTGATGATCATCGTCGCTCGTTCTTCGGACGCCGGATTTGACGAGCTCTCCGAAGCACGGCCCACGGGTGGATGACGGAACTCCTTTTCTCTCAGCCTTTCCGTGACACGTTTCAATTCGGCCTGTCAAAACGAGACGCGTGTTATACAAGGCGGTTTCGAAAACAATTTTATATACACCGAGATAATTAACGATTCGAAACCGTGGTCGAATAAAATACGGCGTTATAATACATTATGTATATTTATTTTTTTAAAGTTTTTTACCTACCGCGATTGATTATATGCAGTAGATGAATAAACATATATGATTAAAAATTTATGGAGTTTTATAAAAAATAAATACTACCTCGTAAAAAGAAACCAAAAAAAAAAAAAACTATAAAAGTTACCCGGAGCTCAAGTTTATCGATTAACGTAGTACATATAGATTCTAAACAATTATTATTATTTTTTCTTTATTCGTGGCTAACGACTGTCATATAACTGATACTTATCGGAACATATGATTCAATTCGTGGGCCATTTATTGAAACTGAAATTATAACATGAGAATTATAAATAGTTTTAATTTAAAAATTTGTTTTTCTTAGAAATAAGTAAACATTGATTGATTAATTCAAACATATTTTAAGAGAAGCTTTCAAATGTGTTCTTTCTTTGAGTAAAATACTAAATGTTCTAAGATAAGATTTTAGAAAAAATAATATTAAAACATAAGTACAAATGTCTTATGAATATATATGTATATAGTAAAATATCGGAATACTTTATACCGAATTAAACTCCATTACAGGAAACATAAAATTAAATGGTTCATCAAAGGGTTATTAACTTTTAACTTATAAGCATAAAAGTATCTTACAAAGTTATTTTTGTTCTTTCTATAGTATCATACACATATTATCCTCGATGGTCAACGGACAATAATACAATTTAACTTAAAAGAAATAACGCTGTACTGAAATAACTAAAAAAAATATGTATTAAAGGATAAATAGTATCAATATTTTAATGACCTGAGTGTTTGGGTAACATTTTTAATTCTATATTTTAGTAAAATATCAGTCGGTAACTCATCAGAATTCGGAAAATATTTCAGCGTGCGAAAAATTTGCAGCTGGCATACGGTTGTTTACTATGTTTACTATGCGTACACTGTTTTCTAAAATATACATATTTTATTTTGGTAAAATCAAAAATGTCTTGGTGTTATTGACCCAACGATTGTTATTATATGCGTTCGAGTTGGTACGGACAATTTGTCACGTCCCACGTGCCAGCGGATTTCCTATTCCATCCGAGCTGTTTCGTCGCGTAAAAACCAAATGGTCCGATACAGATAACGTCTTCCCTACTTACATCGTAATACCGGTCGCGGTGACATATTAAGTGCGATTAAAGAGTCAACAAGTTCGAAATGTATACAATTATTAATGATTAATATTTTTATACTACAAGCTTTGGAAGCCGGGGTAAAAATAAAATATATTTTCTAATTTCTGTTTTTTTAATAGTTATTTAAGAATACACGCGGCGGAGGGTTTTTTACTCACTTGAAATTGTGGGGAAGACATGCTTCGGTGTAAATTGCTGGCTTGAGGTTGGACATGAGACTGAATTTCGTCTTCTTTTAATTCGTCTTTACTGAGCTTACGTTTTGTCTCTGCTCTAGTCTTAAATAATCTCAACCTTGGCATACCACCCTTGTTTTGACTAGATCTACTGTTATCCCGGTGGTTCTCCCAGTGTTGATACGAGTCTGGCGAAGAACTCTCCATCTGCGCACAAAAAAAACAAACGTGATTATATAGCTATACATGTCAATGCTTCCGTTTTCGGGTAATTTATATGTCCTCAGCAGTGTTCCTTGACGTTCCGGACGCGCTTCGGGTATAGCACAAGATACATTCTTACATAAATCCGTGCAATTTTTAGCGAAATCAAATGTATTATTCGGGCATAATAAGATAACAGATTAATATGACTGCAGCAAGGGCAAAATAAATTTTATAACTTTTCAGAGAATTAAAAATTAAAAATTGGTGCGGGTTTAATATATAATGGAATACTATCAATAAATAAAGCTATATCGCGTATGTCTTCATACATAATAATGGTGTGTGCAGAAACAAAGTTTAAAACAAAAATGTCTATATTAATTAATCTATTTCCCCAGACACAACCCGGTTCACTCGTAGAATTTAACACATTTTTGGCATAATTATAATAATTACGTGGCCGAATTACATTTCAATGAATAAAACTACAACGATTTACTTTTATGGACACACTGCTGTAAAAACAATGTCAAAACACGAGTAAGAAATACTATCAATTTTGATGTGTATAGGAACTCACTCCGTTGTGATGCGACGAAGACGGAGGTATTTGAGGTGCTCTATACTTCTTTTTCGACCGGGACATTCTGCCCTTGACAGCTCCGTTGTCCCCGTGATGGTGATGATGTTGGTAACCCATTGGTGGCGGTTGACGGGAGTCCGTGAACCGTAAGTCTGGTTCACTGGTGTACATGTTGTACCCCATACGATCTCGTCTACCGTCTCGCGGTACATGTCTTTGCATTTCATATCCATGCTGTATCTGAAAGATGTATAATCACAATGCTTGTATTAAACACGCATTGAAGACCGTGGAGCTTCTCGCTTAATATTAAAACAAAACATTATCGAACGTACGATTTGCTAAAAATAAAACATTAAGCTTAATAAATTGCAGTGTTATACAGTCATAATATGGGTCTTGACGATTAAATTAGTATTCTTGAATAAAATAATGTGTAAATATGTAGTTTAATATACGGTTTGTTCAAGAACAACATTTCGTGTAAGTATTAACGGTATTTTTCGGTAACAAAATATGTCTACAGATATTTTGTTATTATATATTTATACATCACCGTGTTTCCTTACGTTGTTGAAAACCAAAATCGTGATTTTTCAGTTTTTTGTGTAATAAAAATTAATATGATGATAGATTAATGCAATTAATTAGCATAAGATTTGTAAACATTATTATGGCGTTTAGTAGAATAATTAATTTTTACACAATGTAAATGTAGTAAATAATTATAACAATAAATGTAACAAATATTATTAATATTATGGTACTAAAAAAATTACGAAATACAAGTCGTTATTGTTTAAATAAAATTATTGTGTAAAAGTAGAATTATGTATGTGTTATTTTCTAGAATTATATAAATGTTCGTAACAAGGAGTTTTAGATAGGCAAACGTAGTACACGCGTGTTTAGGTGCGTTATGAAAGGTATCATCAAAGTTACCATTGTAATAATAATACGTATTCCTATTTTATAAATCATCTTATTCCATACGGTTTTCTTTTTAACGTTCCAAATTTGTTGAATATCATACTTCAAGGATTAGTATGTTGGTTTTATTTTATGCATTTATTTTCCTCCAAATTACTCGGATTCACGGTAACATTTATTTACGAAATTATTACACGAATAGATTCATCGATATTTTTCGTTACTTACACGACGGACTATGGCAATAAATTAATTTAATACAAACATAATATCGTATAAGAATATAGTATAGCTATAAGAAATATTTCAAACATTTTTCAAAACGGTCGAGGAATATTATTTTGGAAAAAGAAAATCGATGTACCGCGAGTATTGATCAAGTGCGTTTCAACGCTTGAGGATACGGATAGGATTGTAAATTATGTTTTTATAGGTTTTCACGGGTTCCCACATTCTAACGATAAGAGAGTCGTGAGCCGCACAATATAAAGAAAATATGTAAGATCCCAGGGTTGATTTCAATGGGTAGATTCTAAACTAAACTACTTAAACAGTTATTTAGATTTTTAGAAAATCCTTTTGTAGTTGATGTTGTTGAAAATGAATACCCAATATTAAAATCTATTTTAACGGATACAGCAGTTTCGAATATTATAAATTATCATATATATATACGCGATAGTATCTCGATTAATTCAACTTTCAAATATTATTTTCACTTTAGGACGTTTAAAAGTGTTTACTTTTTTTTTTTTCAACGCAACATTAAAGTATATTTACATAGGAAATTATAGAATTTCAGTTTTGTAGCAATAAATACATTTATACGAGTGATGCTTCACAAAATTATGAAATCAAAAACTACGTTTGTAGCACTTTTAAGAGTACCACTCGTCACGTCAACAAGACTTTATTTTCTCCGAAAAAGCTCGCGGCCGAAAACGTTTGACGTCTTACCACCCCCGGCCCGCACAATGACCTAACCCCCGTTGCACTCACGTCGTCGCGGTGCACCCGCACGTTCTCGGCGTACTCGTACGGCCGTTTGCCGTTTATGGTGCCCGCGTTGTGCAGCATGGAACCGTTCTCGGTGGGCCTGAGCCGCTGGCCGGGCACGTGCGGCGGCAGCACCTTGGACCCGGCGGCGGGCGGCCTGAAGTACTGCGACCGCGGGAACGAGTACGCCCACGAGTGCGGCGGTATCACCTGCGTGTCGCTGGTCGCGTACGAGCTGCCGTGACTGTTCGAGTTGCCCATCGCGGCTGTCGGCTGTGTAGGCTGTACCCTGCGCACGTCCGCCGGTGCGCATCACACGCCGCTGCGGGTCGTCATCTGCGAAGGAGAGCAAAAAAAAAAAAAATGAAAAAAAAAAATGAAAAAAATCGAACAACAACACGCGCGCGTTACACGAAAACGTGAAACATCGCCGCGGACCGCGGTGCGACCGGTCGACGCGCGTTTTCGTCACTCCGGGCTGAACACTATACGTGTATAAATCTATAAATTATAAATCTATAAATATCGTGTATAAATGCGTTATTAATATTATGTAAAATCGACGACGACGGATGTGTTTTCGTAACAAACTGCGGCCACATACAGACCGTGTTGAACCTTATACCATCCGTATTTTTGTCTACCGCGCTTTTTGTCCGTTCTCGGGCGAAACGAGTTTTTCTTTTTCTTATCACGATATACACCGTAACAAATCGTCGTGATATACAGTGCATATATTATATGTACCTGCGTGATTGTAACGCGATCGCAGAGCATATTTGGCATGCGAGGTATTATAATATTTTAAGTATGCAAGAGGCTTATACAAAAAAATAAAAAAAAAACAACTATTTAATTCAATACAATATCAATAACGTCGGACTACATTAATTGCGGTGAACACGTTTATTATGAACATGTCATTATAATAGCGAATGGATGAAAAACATTAAGGCGCTGAAAATTCTTGCCGTACCTCAGGTAAAACAACAGGTTCGGAATAATTATAGCATTCAACAAAACACGTTACAGAGTTGTGTATTCGAACGGTGTTTTTGTTTTCATTAACATTTCGCCTAAGATCCGTAGGCTAACTTCTTTTTGAATTTCTTACATATGATGATGATGATGATGATGATGATGATGTACTTATACTTATAATTGTTGTTTATGTGCGGTAAATTACAATTAAGTTTTATATTCGGGTATTATCACACAGAACACAATATTTGTAAGCCCAAGTATGTTGACGCTGTAGGTACTAAATACATTATAATACATAATATGTAATACATCCGACTTCAGCCACAATTGAAATGTACAAGTCGAAATCAACTCGGAAAAGATACAGATTATGCGTGAAATATATATAGGTAGAGTCGGTAATTTGTTACAAAGTGTATCTGATTGAGACATTGTGTTGTTTGAAAGAAGTTCAATATGCTATTCAAATCAGTACCAAGCTACGTTTTTAATGTAAAAATAATAGCCATGGTATAAAATGTGGTTAGCGTAGAAGCGATATGTTGAAAAACACCGATTGTACTTCTACACAATACTTGAACAACGCAATGGTTGTTTATACGTTTTCTCTATATATATATATATATATATATATGAATGCGCGAGTAATACTGATCTTCATTATAGGTGTATAATGTTATATATTATACCAATGCATTAATACGGTTTATGAAATTAACTTTATAAGATGTTGATGAAAAAAAAAATCCACTCGTACAATTTCAAATGCATTCGAACGCATAAGACTTTATATTCGTACGATGCAGGTATACGTATAATATGCACTTATCTGTTATAAAAATGATCCAATCCGGTATACCTATGTAATTTTTATATATGTATTAATTTAATGTAAATTTATGTTTTAATCTAAGCACCTGTATTTATATAACTACTTACATTTGGTTTATTATAATCATAACGACTATTAATGGTGAAATCATTTACATTTAAGCTCGGTTTGAAAATGTATACAACTAACACCTATACTTATTATTAAGAAATCGTTCGTAGATTGTAAAATTGATTTAGAAACAGCAATACAGGTAATTAATTTTCACCAGTTATAGACTATAAGTTTCGAGTTTTTTATCCGAATTCCAATGTTTCAAATGTAACACCATATTGCAATGAATCGAATATACTCTGCACGCATTTTATGTTTTAAGCAAACGAATACGTCAACTGTTGACAACTGCGTTTAGTATCTATATAGTATTATATGAACTGATCATAGCCCAATAGAAAAAAAGCAATAGTGACTAAATTGCGATCCAAGCTGCTTTTAATGATAAACAAATATATTTTTTAAAAACTTCAACGTCAATAATCGATCAATGTCGTATTCAAGTTGCTCAATCAAGGCCCCCGTCACCGCAAATTTAACTAAATTATGTCCGTTAAAAATATCAGGGCATAAAATGACGAATAATTTAATTTAATTAAAATAAATACGTATAGTAAAAAAAACTGGTACGTTACTAAAAACGAACGAGCGCAATTGTCAACTGTACATTTTTTTTAAAACGGTGATAAGAACAGAGAATACAGTGACTGGGTGCGTTAAGCACTGTCGTATTTTGTACTAGTATTACATAACTAGAAAGCAATGATGAATCATCGTATTCGAAAAACGATTTTTAACGGAACTCAGTAAACCATATACAATTCAAATTCTAAGTATGCACAAAAAAAGCCGTAACATCGAGACTTTCGAGATATTAAGCAAAAAATAAATTCCTTATGGTTTGATCAACTTAACCATTTTAAGTCGAACATTTTTAATATAAAAAAAATATTAAAAAAAAATTTCGGCAGGAAATCGAAAGAATTAATTAAATCAAATTTACAATTTGTTCGTATATAGCTATAGTTTAATGTTTATTGAGATTCTTACATTTAAATAAAATATGAAGAACTATAGCATTATAATCAGATTTAGGAAGTTAACATTTAAAATTGTGTGTATAAGATGTACATGTAATTTAATATGTATTATTTATATAGGTATACATTTGTTTTACTATAAACTCGTAACAAAAATAGTTACCCATTTACACACATTAACAAACAAATTTCAAGTCCCTTGTTATTTATACCTAAAATCGAATCATAAATATAGTATATAATTGTTGAATTTTGAATTTCATGGTATTTTTTAATCAATTATTTGTAAAAAATTGACCTATCTATGTAGTATTAACAAATATAATTTCGATTCAAGCAGTCGGTTTGCTGAGTAAAATCAATAAATGTAGTTGAATGAATGAATGAATTATTATTATTATTATTACAAACGCAAGGCGCTATTGACAACATTTAGATGCTCGTTGATCAAAAAATCGAGTTTAGAATTAAATCATTTAATAGTTTAATATCAGTTATGCGTTTATATATCACAGAAATAATTTCTAGATTTATAATTTACCAGCGATACAATATATGAAAAGATTACAATAACAGTTGGAATTAAACGGCCACTTGCAGAGATCTACACATACGTCGGGGCACAGTGATATCAAATATTTGTTACTATATAACTTATCGTAAACGAGAAAACAAACAAATACAAAAAAAATCAACTTACAATCAGAATATTCTAAAAAACTGCAACACGTTGTTAAACTTTAGCACTTCTCATAAGACGACGCACAATAAATTTCTATTTATCTCACCGTAGCGTATACATGAAATTAATTGCATTTTAAACAGAACATAATTAACGCAACACACATTTAATATGTATTGTTTTCAATTCGTTCGCGCGTTACAATTCATACTTCGTAGGTATACATGATATATGTCACGTTCTAGTATACATTATTTCCGTAACCATACGATAACCGGGTTCTCACGCCGTACGCCTTTCGGGTATATACGTGCGTACAGACCGTTATATGTATTTCGAAAACAAACGGACTTACGGACCCTCGCAGTGGTCGGTATCGCAGCGAATCGAACGCACGAGCGCGCTTTTACGACGCGGAGAGCGAAAAAAAAAAAAAAAAAATGGAAAATGAAAAAATGAAATGAATCCGCATACCTCGAAGATTTTGCCTCGTTCGCGTTTCGCCGTCGATGAAGTGATCGGTAAAAGTTTCGGGCCAATCGCCATGTATGTTTACCGCGGTAGTATTCGGCCGGGCAAAGCGGCGAACGACTTATCCGCTTGTGCGTTTTGGCGCGCGGTGCGACGACCGGAACACGCGCGATGTTATTTCGGAAGACGCGTTGCGAACACGACGGGTCGGCGCGCTGGCGCGTGTGTGTACGTGTTCCGTTACCGGGTCGGCTCCGGCGAGACACCGTTATGACTGCATGTGACGGACGGACGGACGGACCGGACGACGGCGGCCGTCTCCGCGGTCCCCGCCACGCGCGCGCGCTCGCGGCGGCGGAAGCGAACCGCGATGCATTTACCGGTCGGTCCCGGGGGTGGGGGGGGGGCGCGAATAAGGAGTAGGTATATTATAACATTTCCACGTCGGTCGCCGTTGCGGCACGTAACGCGGTACACGCAACCGCACGTCGGCGTCCGCGTCGTACAGCCTCCGGCGTGGGCGCGCGGCGGAAGACCAGTGCGGGAGAGCGAAAGAAGAAGAAAAATCGCACGAGTCGTCTCCGAGCGCGTCACACGTCGTAGCGAGAAACGTTGTGAACAAATTGAAATTTCGGCCGAGTTCGCGTTGCTGCAAATTACGATTAATACGAATTTTTTTCTCCACACGGATAACGTACGTCTTACCGCCGAGGGCCGGATGTCACACGCGTCGAGTGCAAAGTACACGACATAACGCACCGTGGTATCCCTGACGACGACGACGATCAGTTGGTCGTCATAGTAAAATCGGTGTAAATTCTGTGTAAACATTATTAACGAGATCACGATCGTTAGATGCTATGATTTTATTAACCGTACGGATTTACTATGACAACCGAATCGTTGTTTGGGAAACGGTCCGTTGTTCTACTCGTTTGTGTGTAAGACGTATAATCCGTATGTGCCATAATGTGTGTGGCGCGGATATACTCGCGGACGACTTTCGTCATAAAATGTGCGTCGCGTGTTCATCTTTATTTTTTATGAAACAATAATTTGGTCCTGTTCACCACTAAGGCAAACCACTTGGGTCGCTGGCACAGGGGGAAATTATGAAACTCATAATGTATTAATCAGTACCTATATAATTATTATACGCCGGTACATAATATGTGACCTACCGCGGTGTTCCGACCGATGCAAAGAAATGTTGTTTAGAATTTCAAATATGTTTAAATTTTCAAAATCAAACTATACGGGAAGGACCTACATTTTTGTCGGGCGTTTAAGTCGTTTTGACGAAAAATCGATGCGGTTCCAGTCATCTTATTATAACTTGTCGAAATTAAAGTGTGCGAAGTTACGATATAGAATATCATCGGGTCCGTGGATTTTTTAGTGAACACGTTTCTCTCTTTTTCTTGTCTACTACGCAAATAAGTACGGACTACCAGTTGTCATTTCGCGTTTACATTTAATTTACAACTTTTCGCCGCATTTAGTGGCGATTTTTTTTTACACTTCTCATTGTATTATATATGGGCTATAAATTAATTATATACCAACATCTTAACAATATTATAATCTTTCTTTGATTATAAAGATTCAAAAATAAGCCAGTTATGTCGGTAAATAAAATTGTTGTACAAAAAAATACCTTGTGATAATAATTTTGTACAAGTTATATTCAGTTGTTACGAGCATTCGGAATACACGCGTATATTGGTGTCCTTTTTATAGCGTTTTTGCGGTTACAAGTGGATATATTTTTAAGTTCTTCAGCGCATTAAATGTATACAATAAGCGTACTCATCGTTTAATTCACCTTATTGATTCTAATCGCACGGCAAAAAACTTTTATAAAATAATGTATAATGAAGTTTTATAAAATTAATACAAAAATCGGTGAACACCACTATTACTTGACTACACATTTTTCGACGCATGATTGCAACTGGACTGACGTAAGTTTTACTTAGACCATACGCAGCACGTTCCACACGTTGTGTTTATATTACTTATTATTATTATCTAACTACATATAGTAACTAAATGAAGGGCAGACCGCAAACGGTACCTTTCTAAAAAAAAAAATCGAGTTACCAATGTTCTTATATTGCCTATGGTCATGTTCGGAATTAAGCGATTAAAACATGTCCTAGAGGCTTTCGGAGTAATCTCGAAGTTCGAAACCACACTGTTTATAAATCTCTCACTGCCGCCGAAACTTTTACCGCCAAATTTTTTTTTTCACGCGACTCGTTTGAAAGCCCACGTGCATAAAAATTTCACTCCTTCCTGGTGCAGCATTGCGGCAGCCTAAGGCTGTTTAATTTTTTCTTTCTTTATTTTTGAAACCCATACTCGCGCAATGTACAGCCCCTGCAGGGCATACACACTCGATAAACGATTAGAGATTTTTTTGTCCATTTACGGGAATGATTATATTATACAAAACAATTTTTACCATTTTTTTCCCGCTTCTGTTGATACTTATTTGTATTTCGAATATATATGCCACGCATGCAATGACCACCGTGTCTAATAGAATTATTATATTTTATTATTATTATCATCAAAAGACGGTTCAAACGGATAAAAAGCTTTTTTTCCCTGTCAGTTTATCGTGTATTTATATCCGACACGAGCGCTTTCGTTTGATATTCCACTTTCTTCTCGAGCGTCCGCACCTGCAGAGAATCGGATTACCGCGCACAAACACTCGTACACACTCATATTATTTACGTGTTTAACCAATGAAAATACGTCGAAGCGATCACACGAATGGTGTTTAAGGAAAAATAAAAATAAAAATAACACTGTTCGGTCGGGGCGAGTGGGCGACTATTCGTAAACCCGAACAGCGTATACACCGCGGTCATAGGTACGCACACGTTTTTACGAGGCGATTCTTACGCGCGTTCGGCGCGTGTATATAGGCACGTAAAACTATACGTGATTGGTTCCGCAAAATGTAAATGACTCCCCGCGGCCGAAACGCTGCCACTTAAAACTGTTCTTGGCGGCATTATAATAAACGCGACGATGATAATGATATTCATGCGCATTTTCCCGGACCGTGGAGAACGCAGTTGCACGTCGCGAAACGTTCGCGTCTCTACGGTCCTGTCACAGATGGTAGCGCACGGATTTGCTTTTCCTTCCTCCGAAAAACAAAAGAAAAACAACCGCTTCACGAAATGTCGACGACGATGCTTGGCGTTTCAATGGCGCGAGCGCCGCGATTGCCGTTGCACGCGTTAACCATACGGTATAGCGACAATAGTGGCCATGAAGTCATCGAACACTTCGGTAAACGTTTCCTTTTTCCGTGCATAGAAATATGAAACGGTTAAAATGTCTACGTGGTTCTTGTGGTATGACACGGAGAACCATCGAAATGTTCTACACTATTGGTGCAGTATGATCCCTGACGGTCGTCACGTACTCAGTATTATAGAGCAATAAAATAATATTATCTAAAAATATCATATTTATATTGTATCTCGCATAATCTATGTTCGATTTGGGTAATTTAGTTGATTTGTATAATTTAAAACTGTTAACTACCATACTGGTACTTTTACCCCGCCGAGTGTCTATAATAATAATAATAAATAAAACGAAAGTTTGTTATGACTCTAACTTCGTTAACCAATCCATTGAACGTATACTCGGATCACACGATGAGAGGTTCGATTATACATTTCCCTGCCTCCCCCCTTCTTACAACCGTGTCGCCGGATTAAAATATGTTCGGTGTAACAAATCACAACCGAGATGAAAATCATGTACTTAACGTGCACCGGAGAAATCTCGCATCGCACTATAAATTATAATGTAACATAATATATTGCAATTATATCTTCAATTATTTTTCGGGTTGATAATATGACGTAAACCCGCGCGCAGAATGTGAACTGTCATCCGGCAACATCGTTTCGTTACGTGTGTGTGGCGTACCCATATAAGATCGAGAAAACCATACATGGAGTCCAATTAGTATTGGTGTAACGAATTATCGGGCGAGACTGCACGTTCTTCAAACAGCACCATTGTCTAATATATTATAGGGTCTTCCAGGAAAATGGGAAAATTCAGGATAATTGTCACAGAGTAAAAAAAAAGTGTAGGTACTTACATAATTTTATTACTGAAAACCGAATCTATATAATATTATTACACATGCCGTTCAGAGACCAAAGGTTAAAAAAAATCACATCTAACGATTTGTAAGTATACATTCCTGAAATCGAACGCTAAAGCATGTTTAATATTATACATGTGGTTTTTTGCAATTCTTTCCAACACCTCCAGAATCAAAATTGTGCAGGAGCTGCAGCCATCGGACCATCAAATGCGGCAACGGTTTGGTAAAAAAAATTATGGCATAGATAACTGAAATGTTATAATATATTATACGAACATTAATTTTAACACAATGCGATGTTTCTAACATTTGGACTCTTCAATACTGCTGAACGATTTAGATTCTGCTTTCAATAAAAAAAAAAAATGATGTAAATAATTGTTTTTTATACTTCTGTGAGGTTTATTTCAAATGTTCCCATTTTGCTGGAAAGCCCTGCTCCATAACCGCGAGTCGACGTTTCGATCGGTCGTGCGAGTGTGCGCAGATGGTTCGCGGGTTACGTTATTGGCCGCGACGGTTTTGCGTAATCCGACCGGTATCATGGACAATTTCCTTATCTAATCCGTATCAAAGCGATGAAAACGGTTGCCAACGGAATCCACTCGACGAACGTACAGAATGCTGTTTACGCGCGTGTAACATCGTTGTTAACAAGGAGGTCGGTTTTGAGAAAACGTCCGGCGCGCGCGATGTTTCGTATAATATGTGTGTACGAACGTCGTTTGAAAATCCTTTTTAATTATATTGTAAACAGTTAATTATTACCTAAGATGCACGTACGCGAATCACGTGCTCCTATATAAAAAGGGCTTAAGTACGGTAAAAAATAACACGAGGGACGGGGGGAGGGCTATTGATCTCAATAACATTTCGAGCGATCCACGTAATCCAATCCGTACAATAACTGATTGGTAGTCAGTCGAGTAAGTTATCGTTTGAAAATATACTGCTTATCGGAACCATCATAATTGATTGTCTTATAATAAAATAAATTTTTTCAAAAATTCTAACATGAATTTACAAGTGATTGGTAATTTCGAATGAGGGCTGTTATTTTTACCAAACAGTTGAGAGTTCCAGTGAACATTTTTGGAGGAATGTTAAAAAGACTTTTAAGCGCTTAAGCGGTGCAGTAATGGTAGTAAAGGCACCATTGCGTTTCTCCACTATAAGCCCTGCTATTATAATATGTGTATGCTACGTATAAGATACCGTCAAATACGATCGTCGTTAACCGTACGACGACGACGACATATTGTAAAAGGTACACATATCTCTTATTGTATGGTTTAGCAATTAAATGTATACGTGTCAGGTAGGGTTAAAACTTAAAACAATAATGAGCACATCATCGCATACGCCTCAAAATAATCGTTTTTTAATCGTTTTCATTACATGCATTAGTAGAAAACAAACATTACTCCACGGCGTTACTACGTCGGTGTTACGACTCTATGGAGTACATTGTATAATTTCGTTGGATTTGTTTTTTATTTTCATGTTAGGAAATCTATCCATCAACTGTATTCATATGGTAATCAATAATCTCGTTTACCTGAACAGATATGTATAATTTATTATTTCACTTTTATTAACATCACCTATATGATAGTAAAACGAGTAAAGTCTTTAAATAATAAGTACAAGACGTATTAAATGGGTAAAATATTGTATATAAGGTATAATTATTAGATATGAAAATAAAAAAATAATTTATATTAATTTATAGTTTAAATTGTTGAATGTAATATACTAATAAACTACGCTATCAAAATGGAAATCGTAATTACAAGAGGAATAATAATTCTATTAATATAGATGCATTTAAGATATAGTTTTTATGAAGCTGTTCAATCTTAAAAGTAGCATGGTTTCTCATAAAAATTAGAAGGAACATTGCGATATTTATCTTGGATGGTATACACATATTGCTGTAAAGTAAATTATGGATAAACGAAATGTTTAAATGGTTAAACATGACCGTGTGAGGTTATGACATTTTCTGGGACTTATATTATAGTACCATACATTTTAAAAACGGCTTCTAAATGTTCGCCAATAAATATACAAGACGGATATATACTGAATTATTGTCGCGGTTCGTAAGAAAAAGTTGCAGACGTACGAGTAATAATACGTACTCAATAATTTATTGAATATTTGTCATTTATAATATACATATACGCATATACGCATGCATAATAAATAGGCATATGGTGTTTTTTCCAGTGGTCGAATGGGGTTTCCTCCACAAAAATTGGTCAATAATTTCTAATATTTTCGCAGCCAAACAATGTATATCTGCTACTGCACAACGGCAATTTAGCCATGTGACTCATGTGACCAACTTTTCTGCGTATACCTACGCTGATTTATGGATGAGCACAACAAACTGGTTATTTTCTTATAGTAATTTTATATTGCACTATAACCATTCACATGTAGGTATAGTAGTAGTACCCGCAGTAGGTATACATCGTTTTTTTTTTTTCTACAATTGTTGTATTAAAAAGGAACGTCGTTTTGTTTTCGTATTTTGTAATCATATCATTTTAATTATGTGAACTTTACTCGGTAATATTTCGTATAGAACATATTTTTCAGATTTACCAACAAAGATAATTTCTTGACTACAACATGTATAATATAACATAATCATCTATATAGACGTCATAATATTATATTATTATTACGTCCGTCATTATTAAGTGGAACGAAATTGCCATCACTACGGTTTGTACAAAATATTCATCGTGTTTATCGGTGAAAAAAAAAGAAAAAAAAACGGCGCCCAACACATTTTTATTATACTTTTATACCGTAAACGGCGCGAGTATTTTTCGAATCTACGAGCGTGAATAATAATACCGGCAGAGAGAAAACCTATTGATTATCGATTACAGATTATATTATATATAATTATTACGTACGTATATACCACCGCAGTGTTCTATGATCCCAAGGTTAATGTGATTATTGCTCTTTGAACATTTTTATCCGCGCGCCGCCGCCGTAGTCGATATATCGGGAGAAAGTATCAACGACAATCCTTACGGACACAATAATTATATTAATTTGATCGACGGCTGTAATATAGTGAAATGTGAAGGTCGATGGCCCGCGCGCGCTGCTCGGTGGTGATTCATTATCATCACGATGACTGGTCATGGTTAAGAAAGAAAAAACGAAATAAAATAATATATAAACAAGGCATCGGGACATCGCGGACACGTCAACGGCGGAAGAGAGTGAAAGGGGTGTGCGCGCGCGTTCGTGTGATGCCGCGTGATTTAACGGTATATCATTTTCACCGGCGGCGTCGCCTACGGGGGTCGTAAACACGCATGCGCACACAGGTCCGGTGCGCATACGGTGTAACGGCTTCGGGACGTGTACACGTAATACCTTTGCGACCGGGGCCCGAGTCGTTGAACGAGACGAGCGTCAAAACAAATGGAAATCGGGACCGCCTCGAGCCGGCAGCCGTTACTTCACTGCACAGCCCGGTGAAGAGAAACCTATACCCGACGCCCCCGGGCGATCGTTATTATTATTATTCCAATAATCTGTGCGAGGAGCGCCCACCTCCGTGTACGCGGCGCAACTGTGCATAAACAAAAGTGAAAACTTGCGCGGTACATCGCACTACACGTGTACATATATAATACACCGCGTTATCAACCCCTTTCTCTTGCGGCGGACGTTCGACGGCACCAGCTTGTTATAGCACACGGGCCCGAGCGGTGCGCCCGTCTTTGAGAATATTATGTATACATATCAATGTTTCGACTGTTACGCGCGCGGCAGCTTAAAGCGTATTTTCGCGTACTATTGTATTACGCGACGGTATGTATAATAGTTCGATAAGTCGATTCCATTCGGAAAGTGTTGATGGATTATGAAAAGAAATTCTTGTCCCGCGGACGAAATCGTTTATTATACATACCTACATATTATACATAATATGTATATATACAGTACAACCCGCAGACGCTCTCGCTTAAGACGATTTCCCGCTCAATATGCTCGAGTACCTTGATCTTTGCAACGTATAACATGTAATTGACTCCGGAGAATGAGCTCAGTGTTCCCGGATAAGACGCTATCTGAGTAAACATCAACGGCTGACGTCATCAAAAATTGAAACGCAACATTTGTTTAGGGTGATGACTGTGTTGGAAAGCTGCGAAGGTTTTCATGATTTGGAGGGATTTCTGAGATATGCAACGAATGACGATGAGGTCACTATTTGTAGCACTACTCACTAGAAGTATTGACCAGATAAGTATTGATAAAATGGCATGTGCTAAAGTGAGTACGATAGTGAAAGAAAGCGAGGAGGAGAAAGAGGATGATACAACACGGATTGTGTCAGTACCGATAATACCAAATGAGCTGGGTTGCAGTATAAACGAGCTAGGAAAGACAATATTGCATCTTTTGATAATGCAGACCAAATGTTACATCATCTTAATACAATTGAGAACTAATCCTGTATTCTAAAAATATCAAAAATGTGAAAAAAACGAAAATGTAAATAAATTGTAAATTAATTTTAATAACAAAAATTTAATAATAATTCGCATTGTATTGTATAACTTTTTTGTCGTTTTTGTTTCCCGCTTAATTTTGCTTATTTTTAAGTTTTAACTGGTCCCTAGGGGAGCTTCCTAAACAGCTTTTACTGTACAATGTACATACATGTATATTCTATAAAACCGTGTAAATAAAAATATTTATACATATAATGCGACTCTCGCGTATGTAAACGCATATATGCTATAACCGACACAGCACTAGGACAGATATATAACAATTTAAATTACTGTAGGCGTTCTATTTATATGTACACATTCAGACTCGTACAACAGTTAGGATAGATATTGCAGCAGTGCATAATTCAAAACGCTGTCATAGAAATATATTGTATATTTATATACAGGTATATTACGTAGCGTTCAGCAATGGAAATCGTGATAACCAGCGGTAATATTGTTTTGATATACATGGAAACTTAATACGCCCGCCAATTTCCAATGTACATTATATTCTTGGAACAATCACGTTTCTATTATTATTATTACTATTATTATTATGGAGAAAAGTACAAAATCGCAGGAAAAAATAAATATTGCCGTCATGTCGTGAAAAGGGTCGGAGCAAAATATTTATGCATTTCAATATGATCTGTCTCATTTTATACAATATTTGTGTTGAAAATAAAATCAGAACGTACAACTGACCTTTAACTGCTAAACATTTCTTTGGCATAACTAAGACGATAAAGAGTATAATCCATGCTTGGATAAATGTAAGTATTAATTTCTAACGTACGTCACATCGTTTATCATCCTTTGGGTAAAACAGATGGATGATAGATCGCAAAACTAGCATAATAACATTGTCTACAGGTCTCGCTTCTGGATGACTAAAATGTATTATAACGCAAAGATAAACTAATCATCCTGAAATCGAATCTTACATAATATATATAATCATCTCCAAGATGCATTTTAATAGAATCTCTTCGTTTCAGATCATATTATGATAAAGTTATACTTGAAAACCAGTAGAATAAATATTTAGCGATCGAAAGCTAAGTAATGAAATTATTACACGTAATTTTTCTCGAACAAATATCATGGAACTTAAATATTATCATTACATAATAAAAATTCGAATTGGTTATAAATTAAAATGGTATTATAACTATTAATTAATTTAAATAAAACTATTGCAAACTTGTTTGAGGATTTATTAACCACTTGACAATAACTTTATAAACTTAAGTGTAGCATGCGCAGATGCTAGCTATAATTTTATACAGGAGCCGATATCAATTTTAATAAAAAGTACCCAAGACCGGATCCATCAGACTGACTAGTTGTACGACAAGTTGTATAATACGAATATTTTTGTTGCATGTATATACACAATTTGTTTTTTTTTTGTCTAGAATCTTATACACAAATTATCAAAATAATTTTTCTATAAAATATAAAAGGATTATAAAATAAGAGTATTTAATTAACGATAATTAATACGTTAACTTTTAAGTAACACGATTATCACAACGCATTTGATATACATTGTCTTGATTCTTCCTTATTTAGTGAAATAAAAATAACTTGGAAAGCTATTTAGATTATTTTATATTTAATTAATGAAGGTAAAAGCGATTTTTTTTAATTTGATTCCCACATACTTAAGAATATAATAACCATAATTACCCATATTATTACATTAAAATACGTAATATGTAATTTAATCTTTATCTTATAACACCATGTACATTTAAGAATTTTCTAATTTATTTAAAACATTTTGTCACTGTTAATTGTATTATATTTACGCAATGAAAAGAAACCCAAATTTGTGTTTAATAAATGTATAATGTAATATGTACTATATTACTACCTACATGTGCAATTTATCTCCACCAGTTTTCGCTATGGAAGAAGTTCTTTTTAATGCTAATTCCGCACAACGAGTATGTTTTGATAAATATAAGCTGTCAAGGACGAATATATAGAATTTTTTCTTATACGTTCGGTTTTCACCTTTTACCCCTGAGTCATAATACATTGCCGCCAGGTCATAATCCGTAGATCATAAATTGCAAAAACCGAAAACAATTTATAAAAAATGATAGAGAAAATCGTGACTTAATGTTATTACAATTAATATTTTGACGTGCTATATTGTGTTTTCATGAGCCCGAGGATCGAGTATCCTGAGGCCGGCCAATAGAACGTTCCCACAGTTCGCACTCTACAATATGCTTTTATCGACGATAATTCCATCGATTTTTCTACAAATCGTAGAAGTAATAATGCTTAATGCTGCAATAGGCATATTATAAGAAGACTGTATCGTTTGCTCCATGTTGTAGTATTTCTGTTTAAAAATCAAATGAAGATGTCGGGCCTAATTTTAAATTGCATATTTGTGTTATAACCGAGAAATAAAATAAATATAAGTTGGAAATATGTGAAAAAATTGTAATAAACAATCATTGAAAACAAATAACATGTAAGTATATAATATTTTTTTAAATTATGTATTGTGGGTAAAAGAATATATTAACGTTGTGTTATACTTTTGTTCGGCACAAAAACTTACCGCTCAAAACTTAGCAAAAAACTCGTTCAGAGTAAGAATAAGAAAAATACTTATAAATTACAACACAATTATTACAATACGCATAATAATAATAATAATAATAATAATAATAAATGACATGAACAATTTTTTTCTAAACCATATAGGTACAGTGCGTACCCCGGGTTTTCTGGCTCGAGCAAGCGCTCGCCACCATATAGGTACAGTTCAACATGTTTATTTCAACATAATAATATTACCTAAACACATACAGGTAGGTTATAGGTACTGTTGTAATATTTAGGTAATAGGAAACATTTAATTTTATAATTATATTACTACATTAGAATTTGCCAATAGCACTATCACGATCGTTCAACTAAAATTAAAAACAAGGCACTTTTTGTTTTGTTATCGACTGTTTCTTATCAACCGGCACAAATCAGCTCTCGTGAAGTCCCGAGGGGTGAGCACATAAAGCGGCAATTTGAGTAAAAAACGTGTTTTAAAATAAATTAGTCTGATAGAAAAAATAGTATATTAGAATTTCTATGCGAAGAGCTAGTGAGTTTTACTGTTTTTTAATGATTTATCTTGTAGCCCGTAGGTATTTATTTTTTTTATTTATTTGTTGACGTTTAAGTAGTAACCATACATTGGTAATCGAGCTCGAACTGCAATATTTTACACGGTCAGTTTTGGAATTTCTCCATTCTTTTCAAGAAAACGTGAAAGAAATAATAATTAAAATTACATTCTTCGCTTCATTCAGGATTTAAAATTACGAAGAAATTTAAAAAGTTTTCGCTTTTTAGCATTACACATCTTAAAAATTGTTGGTACGGATCCATTAGAATTTTATTTTTTAAATTGTATTAGAATCGAGAATAATACACATGTACATATATATAATACATGGGTACACAATACACGGTTCATTACTATGCAGGAGCTGAAAATAAACAAAGCGGTACAAACGTTTCATAAATTAGTTGTGAACCAACATATTTTTAATAATTAGCATTATCAATCTTTTAATTAATCTGATTTCTGTTGAAATGGTAATGATATTTTATATTAGTACCTTTTTACGTTTAAAACATTTTCTACTTGTAAGTTCCACGTCAACAGACTTATATTGTTTGTTTTAATAATTTCCATATTTTATTTTTTTTTAATAGTATACACAAATATACATAGGGAAAGAAACATTATCAAACGGCCAATATACCGTTTGGTCAATAAAATATCAATGAACGTGCATGGTGAAATAATAATATAGTTTTTATCCATATTTAGTTACTTACCCTGAACGGCAGCGTTGGAATTTGTTATGATTCGTTTCTTTCCGAGTGCTTTCTGCAAGCAAAATAAAAGTCATTAATTAGTAAAATATATAAAAGTGCTGGAGTACTGCAGCTTCATAAATTAAAAATTAGTTTCGAATCAAAAACGATTAAGTGATTTATATAAGTAAAAACAATGCGTTCCTGTTAAATAAAACATTTTTATCGACTTTCTCTCGATCGATTCCTTATCGAGTGACAAGAGCTAATCTTAAATACGGATGACACAGTATAATATGAAAAATCCTGTTGTATAGGTAAACGACCCCGCTTGCGCTCGACTCGGTTAGCCTACATTTAAGCTCTTGCGAAAAATGTTTTTCTTACCAATAACAATCGTATGATAATACGCGCTAAACTGCAATAATATCACTTATCAGAATATAATAATATTTCACATACGTTCTCGTTATCAAGAAATTAAATAAGAAAAAGCTTATTATTACTTAAAAAACAATAAATATAAATTTTACTGTTTGAATAGTAGTAGGTATACGTCAGATATATATATGAAAAAAAAAACAATTATGATTTAGAAAAATTCGTAGAGCGTATACAGAAGAAAATAATGATTATCGCATTCAGTCAATCGGTACTTTCAAACCTTTTGTTTTATCATTTTCACGGGTTAGTAATACGCGAGTTTAATAGGCGGTTAAAACAATCAGTAGGTATTGAATCGTCTAAACGATTTGTTTGTTAATTAAATCCGATGAAGCTTTTACGCACCGCTTTCAAAAGAATAAATTAATTTCCGATTTCTTTTACGATCACAACGATTTTCATACCGAATAGGATTTCATTTTTTCACTTATCTCACATATATAATATAGATATAATGGCTAACCCTCCTTCTCTCTCTTCCTATCTCTGGTTTTACGTATACTTCGTGGAATTGCTATATTATTTCTCACGCGGATTTCAATTATTGTTATTATCATACGTCTAAAACCGCACGGCTTTGTAGCAATCCAAACGGTTATAATACCACGTACTTGTATACGTGTATAATATAACATACTTGACGAACATGAAGTAATATCTACAGTGGGAAAAAGTGAATCTTTCCAGTGACGTGTGTCCGCTATATAGTACACATACAATATAAGTATATGCGTATAATGTTCAATTGAACTGAAATCATTGCCAAATGTAGTTCGACTGGTATTTTGTTTTTAATTTAAACTTTCACTCGGTATAATTTTATTATACACTTAAGTATAATATGTGTCTCGGGAATAATGCGCGTGCACAACGCATACGGCGAACGCGCGCGTTGCACCTTTTACCACCTTGTGGTGTACATTTTGTTTACGAAAATACAACGATTTGTATGGCCCTACAATCTCCGTATACGACGCGCGTAGTTCGATCTGTTCTGGTTCGCGCGCGGAAAGCCAACGGTTTCTCGTCGATTTTCTTTATCCTATTTCCATATAACATTATGATGCCTTTCGGTTTAATTTTACTCGTTTTTTTTTTTTCATCACTATACGAATTTTATAAGCGATTCTCATGATCTATCGAACATTTATTCCGTGGAGCGTCTACATTATTAGTATAGCAGTGGTTGTTATACAATAGTATGTATAGTTGACCGATAAAAAACCAACAGTATCTGGTTGTTAAAATTTTTTCTTCTTCTTCTCATCCACTCGTATAGGCCGTTACGGATCGCCGAGCATCGCGCAGCAGTTCTCCTCCGCAGTCGACAGGAAAAAAAAAAACTCCTTGCAGCAATGATTATCGTTTTTCCATCGCTGTCTTTATGCACCGGAAGAGTAAATTAACAAGGTCAATGGTTTGGAGACGAAGTAATTTGGGTTTTATGGCTACGACACTGTATAGAGTACGTCTTACACGTGTATTGATGCGGTTTAAAATCAGTGGGGAGATCAGCATTGATGGGCAAATAATATTATGGCAAACGATTTGTAGACAGCAAAAAGGAATAATCGTATTCCGTGTATATACTTTGAGATCTCAGTTTCGTCAAAGAGACGCGCTTCAAATGAAAAAGTATACAAAATTAAAATCTTTCCAATCATTCCAAACATCAATGTATATATTTTACACACCATGTGATTAATACGGCGGATAAATACATGTTTATATTATAGTCAGAAGTATATAGTTTGCTTTCGTTTTACAATAAATTGTTCATTTATTATTAAACTTTATACAGAGACATTTAAATGTAAACCATATTGTTTGGTAAACTCAAGTCCGTACAATTATATACTTCTCCGATCTACTAGTAAACAATATTCTACATGTAATAAGTACAAGGTTCCTAAAACACCTATACAGTAGTGCCACAGATCAGAGAAATCTAAATTATCTAATCTGTGGTAGTGCAGTTAATATATTATTCTATGGTATAAATAGTTATTACACGTTTTACACTGCGATGTTAAGCCACTTGGTTTTTGAAAACTATGTAATGTCAGACCTCACGTTATAGCAAAAACAATAAAAAATTGTATTCTAAATTATATTGTGCGTTTGTGGATTAGGTATACAATAGCTGTACCCGTTACATACGCTTAAACTCGCATACGAATTTAGAAACAAACATTGCATGTACTAAATGAAAATATAATATATAGATGGCCTACCTACTATCAGTCAAATTTTTTTTACTTAACGTTGTAAACTTGTAACACACTTTTTTCAGTCATAAATATTTAAATGCGGTTTCTATTCATTACACGCGTTTTGTGTACGCGGGTAATCGTGAAAACGTAGTCTTTACCGTATCCATGAATGCCGAGATAAAAATAATGCGTGCGTCGATATACATAATATGATGTTTTTTGAAACATTACGAATATTTTTACGCGTAAATAAACGTGAGTGAGAATATTCAAGTTGCGATCATGACTGCGCCCCATGTCCTTGGAAGGTCGTATATTATAATTATGCATTTACACACTACGTATAATTTCTACAAAACACATATTATAATGTATAGTAACGTACAAATTGCCGACGTTTAAACATTTACTTGAAAGATCATTTTTCAGAAGAAAAAAATAATAATTTAAATAATGTTAAACGCGCACGGTGATGATCGTTTATGACGTGTGCGAGATAGATATTTATGGGGGGGGGGGAGGAGCCCCGCCATTGTTCGCGTACAGTTCACGACGGTCAATTAAACAACAGCGTCGATTTCGCAACACCCGAAACAACAATACGCCGTGTAATATTTCGATACCGAAATAGCATAATAATACTGGGTCGCGGTCTATTGTTTTCCTGGACCACGATAGTATCGTGTACCACGACGACCCGCCCGGGAACGTTGAGAAATTTTAATTGTTATATTATAATACTGAACCGACGGCGGCGGCGGCGGCGGCGCGTACCTGCTGTGAAACAGAATCAATTGTTTTAGGCAAAAGTGTTTAGCGGGAGAAAAAAAAAAATGTCCAAATGGATATGCCGCGGCTCAACGCGCGTGTACGCCTGCAAGACACCCGTAGCCCGAGAGTAAATGGGCTAAACGAAAATGTGAACGCGCCGCCTCGGATTCGACTCGTCGTATTTACATCACGTGCGTATTAACTGGTTTGTACAATTAGAAAACGAAATACTTTATTAATGGAATCATATATTCTCACGCACACACACACACACACACACACTGAATGTCATCATTCATCAGATTCAGACGAGCGACGAATTGTGCCTTCGCTTCACCGCAGCCGATGTATAATGTATTAATTATGTACGCGAAACTTATTAGTCTGTTTACATTTTCGTATACTATTATAATATACTTGTATACGAACGTTTTGTATTATTACGTTTGAAGCAGTAGCGTATATACGTAGAAACGAACGACGAGAAATCATTAATGAATTAATGTGTTTACACGCGAGATATACAAAGTCAGCGGGTTATTTTAATCCGATTTCAAATGTATCCGAATACATATTATTATACCTACTCGAAATGTTTTGAAAACAATATTTGATTTTAACATAAGATTAAAATATCACAGTCGTACATTTAATATTTATGATAATAATATTCGCTGAAATAATTTTACACGTATTTACGTTTTCTACACCTATACGAAAGCCAAAATAATTAAATCAAATACGAATGCGCTTCCGTACATTAAAAAGGATAAAAAAATAAAACGTATCACGTGGAAAGTTATCCTACGAAAAAAAAACGAAAGTTCGAAATAGATTAGTTATTTTTATTTTAAATTCGAGAACGTCGGCGCAAATACACACATTACATAATAAAACGTAAGCTGTGTTATTTTTCACTTATCAACGTACACACACATACACACACATGCGTTGTACGTAAAACAAATGGTTCCCACGGTATCCCGGTTAGTTTTGCAACTGCGCGTATATATATAAAATCTTGCAGAACAAGGTTTGCTGGATGGCGTTTGCCTCGTAATACATCAATAGGCATGTGCGCGGTGGGTCATTATGCGAACTCAAGACGATTAATCATTCGACCCGAGGTTCTATATAGATCCATAATATGAATGTATATTTTATAATATACGTCACATATTATTATATAGGATCTAGAAATTGGCGGCAAAAGCTTCTTTGGATTACTGATCCAACTAGAGCGTGACTAAAAGACATGTGATCGTGTTCGCGATTATTATTATTTTTCATATAGTATAATTCACAATGGTGAATAGAAATAAGAGCAGCAATGGAAAAGAACAATTAATGAAAACTGGAAAAATGGTTATTAAATTGATTTACTTGTCAGCGAGACGTAGTGGTCACGTTACGAACATAAAATGGCGAAAGATAATAATAATATTGTCGCAGTTAACCGGCGGGATACAAAAATCACGATATTCTAGTTCTCACGTAAAACGTTTTTTTTCTACTTTATTTTTTCTTTGTCCCGTACTGTGCTGATAAACTAAAAACTTTCACAGAAAATACTTATGTAAAGATATATGTAAGTAAATATACATAATGTAATATACACATATAAGAGCTAATTAAAATATTAAACATTTCTGCCGTAAAAATACACTTTGTTGATGAAACAATACGTGTTACATAAAATACCGTGTATCTAAAATCGTGGTACAGTGAAACTTTTATTAACGGTCGATATAGCAGAGAGTTTCAAAACCATCTAGTTTATAGATTGGTGGTGTACTGGCTAGCTGTTGTCTGCGCGCCGCGCTGTCGGAGAATAAAGTAAAATGTAAGTTTTTTTTCTTTTTTATGAGAGCGAGATATTTGAAAATGTTCTTTACAGAGAGAAGTCCGCGCATTAATACATAGTTTTCACTGGTACCATAGTATATGTGAGTAATTACATTACATAGTTTCGGGATTCCACGTTTACATAACCGTACTGCAGCAGTAATACATGTGTATTATTATTACTTAAAAATGTACGAATGTCGAAATTATACGTATGTACGTTTTCGAAATAGTCTCCGGATAAAGTTTCGAATTAGATAGTACGTGCGATGATGGCGGACGTCGTAAGAAACGGACTCATGTATAATAATATCTAAGTCAATTACGGTGTAAAAAAAAAGAAAACAAATCGTTAAGCAGTAATTGAGATTCCTCTCGATGTCCATACCGCTATAATAATATAGGTGCACGCGCGCAAGAGATTCTGTGCGCGTGTGTTACCACGCACTAATATGGGCAAAGGATTTTCGAGCCCACCCGTGTATATACCACACTCCAAAAACTTTAAAACAAAAACGATTCTCTAACCCATCGCGTTTCACGACGCAGCGATATTATTTACACCGCACGACCGCGGCACTTATGGGAAAAAAGACGATACCCAGCGGATCTTCGCAGTGACCCGAGTATACTAGCTACGTATTGGAATGTAGGTATACGAGATGTCATACGCAGGACGGAAATCGTATGCACTACGACGTTGCACTTTGAGTAGCACAACAATTAAAATGTGTACCACGAAATTTGGAGGCTTGTAATAATATCTTATCACGAAAACCGTAACTCTCGTAAACGAATATCGTTGAATCAGTGCGCGTACAAAGTTCAGAGACGAATGACACCGTTCTCAAGAAACGTTGCAGAAATCTACGGTGGGAAGACTCGTATTTATCTACGGGTCACAGTCATCAGAGTTTTATTGAAAATATAGTGCGTAGAGTATGACGAACAATTGAAACTCTTAGGCCCTGCATTATACACACGTATTCATAACGTGCCCGGCGATCGCGGACCTACAGATATCGTACGAGAGATTACAGACCGAACGCGACCAGGCGCTTTTCTCCCTCGACCTCGCCTCCGCCGTCCGACAAACAACGAGCGCACGCCACTCGAGACCGTCGTCGGGTAGGAGCTGCAGCAGGTATACCTGAACAAAATCTGCGTAGCATGCGACCTTGGACGGAATACTTCAACGGCCCCTCCGACAGCGCGGTGACGACGATAACAAATGGGCTCGCAGCTGCCGCTACACACTCTTATAATACGTGTAACGTGCGTACACGCAGGACGTGTGTGTCTGTGCGTGCGTGCGAGCGTGTGTACACTGCAGTCGTCCGATCCGCGAAATGCGTTGGAATGCTTCAAGGCAAACGGGTTGTTGTGCGATCCTCGACGGCACCGCTCCTGCAATCCACCCCGCCGCCACCGCCGACACCTGTTGTACGACCACCACCGTCACACCTCCCCAGTCCGCGATAATATTATTGTTTATCTCGCGTGTTGTTTGCGAGTTGTGTTTTTCGTCTTCCACCGGACCCGCGTACGCTACACACCTCGTACGACCGACGTAGGTACGCGTGCGCACGCACCATACACACATTACACACGATATCAATATAATACACAGGCGTAAACGATACATCCTAAGATCCAACACGTTTACGTCCCCGTCAGTTTTAGATGAATTTTGTTAAATCCAAAGGGGGAGGGGGATATCTACTTACCAATCGCACTTGTACTCACCCCCCCCCCAAGAGCTTACTCAGTGGGGCCCATTATAAATATGTAATATGTTTCTACAAGTTTGTGTAATTAATAAATAAATAGGTAAAAGGATAAAAGGTTTACTTCCAACAAAAACTTTAAACGTTCATAACAGACAAAAGTAATATTATAATTGAAAAAAAGATTTGAATGGGGATGGGAGGAATTTATATCAGGTAAATACACCTGCACTGCAACGGTCAAAGTGTATTTTCCAATAAAATCGCGAA
This sequence comes from Periphyllus acericola, assembly GCA_949715065.1. Classification (NCBI taxonomy): domain Eukaryota; kingdom Metazoa; phylum Arthropoda; class Insecta; order Hemiptera; family Aphididae; genus Periphyllus; species Periphyllus acericola. Next base: position 30,581,196 of record OX454268.1, read on the forward strand.
TTATTATTTCTCCCCTTCTCACCGCTCTACACACACATCGCGTTTACATGAGAATGGCATTTTTTTTGCGAATATGCCAAGATATACCATAAGTTTAGGTCGCGGTATACTATATTATGTAAACGACCAATATTTGCTTTTATGCGGCGTATACGTTTTTGCAGCCGGTAAAGAGTACAAGACGAGCGGTTTTCACACGAATTCCTTTGAGGAAAAATTTATAAAAATTGTATACAACAACAGACATAAACAGCAGTACTCGAAAACGTCGGACAACAATTATGTTTTCATGGTCATACTGCGTATCATCATTAACGATATTGAATGATTCAATTAACCTACTCACTCTTCCGAGTACTATATTCAATAGGCTGTTCGCAGATAAAAGAAGTAATGGTAAATTGCATTAGAAAAGTTTATACTTAATATGACCTTACGAAGTGACTTTTGAAGGTTTAATGGTGATCACGCGAGGTATGCGCTAAAAATTTCGTTCTGTTTACCTGTTAATCTCATTGTCTGCATTTACATAAATAATTTGATTAAATCGCACACGAATACACCATTCGGTTATTTCATGCTTTTACATACACTTATAACTATATATACACTGTCAAGCTAAATAATATCATAAACTGCACATTGATGCTCCGTCTAGTTTTTATTCGATTTATCCTAAATTAACTATGTCTAACGATAAACTATAATATATACATCACGCATACACATTATACGTGCAATGTGTAAATAACGCTGTGTACGTTTTTACCTGGTTCACTTAAACGTATGTTATATTAGCAATTACATTACGCGAGTAATATATATATAATTAAAGAGGAAAGACTATATTATCCGTTCTCATATTGTGATACGAAGTAATTATGAAAACGGATCTGACAATTTGGCACCTAGATATTTTCGTTTTTAAAATTCAGGCGGTATATTTGGATGGTCAGGATGCGTATCCGTGATACGACCGTTTCTCGATTGATACAATGTAAATCGTTGGCAGATCTCGTGGTGCACGTACACGCGTCACGAACGGTTTATATGTGAACGGAATATTGTTCCTTTGTATCGAACGAAAAAGTAATCTTTCGAGCACGTTTGACTGTTTGAGTTTGTTTATGCATATACTTGATACGAATTAAAAACGACGACGACGACCGTTCGTTCGTATAAATATATATAGTGTCGTGGGCGTTCAACTACACGTCGGGAAGAATGGATGATTTACGAAATCGTCGCCGTTTATACCATTGTGTGGAGTACGCGAATTTATTATTTAAATTTATTCGTTGGTGCAATATTAATTCATTGCGCATGTATACGGACGCCTAAAACGAAAATCGTGTCTTCAAGTACTGAGTAGGTACTACGTGAGCACGTGATTTCTCTCGACCAAACTAATTCGTCGAATTTGTAATCGACTCAAAACCGTCGGTAGGTATAATATGTACGCGCAAAAAATGTAATACGTATTTAAAACCTATTGCTAAAACAAACGAGTGTTGCAAAACGTATAATTGGAAGAATTTCCTATTTCTTCGGGTCATCATATAATTTTGCATCGTTATGCCGATTCTGTTTAAATACCGAATTATATTTAATTGCAGTTATAAAAATATTTGCGCCTCATTATCACATTATAAATTTGATATTATCGAAATGGTATAAGCTTTGTCAGTGCAAATGTAAAACTTATAATATTACATTAAAAAAAAGTATAATATGCTCCTCGAAACATCGCATTTTTGTAAAAAAAAACTAATGCTATTTTAAAGATGTCATTAGATATGTAGTAGATATATGTATAGACATGATATTTTTTTTGGTTATCGTATGAACGCATTAAACAAACACAAGTTTATACTCTACTACGGTAAGCCTAGATATACTTAAGGCTGGCAATGATGAAAAGTGAAAGGAATAAATAAAAAACTATATACTATATAACATATGATATAGGTATAGTACATACATAATATGTATATCAAATTCCTGTCTTATATCTCATGCGATTACATCGCTATACTTTACAGTGGATCGTTTACAATTTTTTGAAAAAAGGATAAAAAATATACAACTGCTATTGGTTTCACTAAAATACTTATTTTTCAACCATACAACAAATATAAAGTATAAAATGTGCATTTTTTAAATTAATATCAAGTTAAACCCGATCGGTGACATTTATAGGAACATTTATGATTATAAATATTATTTTTTTTATATTTTCCATTTGACATAAACAATCTATACAACAAACACAATAAGTTTATATGATGAGAGTATTATAACATGAGGGGGTTTATGAAAACAGCCACCTATTATATTGACTCTATTGACTGGTGGGTTAACTGTGGTTAAATAATATAAATATGTTAGATAGATATAATTCTCGTGCGCGCGTGGTGCGTGCGAGCAAATTCAAATAATATTCTATTTCTCACCACTCAAAACGTTAATGCTATGCAATGAGATCTTTAAGGTCAACATAATTACGCAAACACGCCGAACCGAAGACCAACGCGAAATTTAATCCCGTGCTATGACGTCGAGCGCGACAACGAAAATGAATAATAATTATACTGGCCGGATGGTATAGGTGCGGTATAGGTGTACGAGCACACTTCTTCGGTGGATTCGCTCTCACATGTGGGCTTCGCGCGCGTACCAGCTACGGCTTCGGCGCGGCGTCAGCTGCAAAGTACCTGCACGTGTATACAGGGTGGGCCACCGTGATGTTTTCTCGTTCGCATGCGCGGAATAAAACGGGTAAAAAACGGGCGTGCACGTGCGTTAAAAATATTATAATTTTATAGCCATTATATGAATGTTATAAGGCTCTGGAAGACCACTCGACGTGGTACAAGAGCGGTGTGCAGGTAGCGCACCGACGACTGTCAACGTGGGTGGGGAGGGCTCGTACACCGAATCATTCCGCTCGAGTTGATCGCCGTCGTCGTCGTCGTCTCCGTCACCGGTGAACCTGACACGGCCCGTAGGATACTCTCTGCTCGTACACGTAACGAGACGATAATTTTTAATCAACGAAAACCGTAGTCGTCGATGCCATCGTCTCGAGACGACAAACCAAGTCGACGAGGATATTATTATATTATCTCTGCGCCGCGCCACCGCGACGTCGGCGCCGAGCGTAAGACCCAAGGTCGTCACCAATTACACCGCAGCGATTACCGAACGGCGGCATTGTCGGAGTTACAATAATAATTATATATATTTTTTTTTTTTTTAATTTAAAATATAGAATATTTACAATCTGTAATTGTTTTCGCACACAATAAGTAAATTTGATGAATGACCTGTGACTGAGACTGGCCGAGACTGTTTCGAGTTAAAACACGTTATGGAATAATAATATTTAAGCGACGATCGCGTTTAACGCCCAGAGACCTTTGGCTGCTTCCGTTGTCGTATATACGTACATTTGCGTTTAACCGACAAATAAGAATCGAACAAGTCAAGCAAAACACAAGTAACGGACAATGATCCGTTCCGCGGCACATCAGCGTGTATAGTAGCTGGTATAATATATATAATATAGTCTCATACATTCGTGGTTAACATAATATTCTTTCGTCAAAAACGTATATTTACTGTTAATACAATCGTACCAAACATTTATGTCACCATGTCAGCCTAAATCATCATTAATATAATGCGTCTCGTACACAGGAAACGTTTTAGGGAGGAACGAAAAAAAATTCTCAAAATGCAGTAAATCAAATAAATAGGCTTAATGTTGTTTCATGAATTTCAATAAGGACAAACAAAATATAATGGTAAATGAACTATAATCAAAATAAATGTGTATCATAACAAAGATATATGTTAAACTTTATAATTTATATATTTTCATATTATATTATATTTCCAGAAGGGAGCAAGCGCCCTGTCTTGCCTTCCCCACACCAATGGGAACCCATGGTCTCGTACGGTATAGTGTCGTTTCAAGAATAAAATAACGATCCACGCGATCTCTACCACCCACACGTTATACTACGTATTTGGCTACCCAACGGAGGATCGAGCAAGCCCCAGTCCTTCGTGATTAGCGGACGAATATGTCCGAAAAGTTGTGCACCGTGTCGAACCTAAATAATCGTGCGCAGGTGCGTCTCGGCGGTAAAATATACACGTCTCGCACCGTTTTCGGGTATCTACACTTTTTAATCGTTTCGTTGACCCACACACGTATATAAATAATACACACATGTATCAACCATGATTATAGAAAACTGCATTTGGACGGTTTATTCCTCCCAAAACACTGCGCGTGCATAGAATATGAATGATTTGTAATTTGTATATATTATACAGCATATACGTACGCACCTTGTACTACCTGGCACGGTTCGAAGTGCGTTGACAGAAAAAAAAACGCAACGCGACGGCTAAATTGGTTTTCGGCGAATGAATTTTCACCAAAATGCGAAAACGCGCATATATATTTCATTATTTAGTTATATATATAAAAAAAAATACGATTTCTAATACAAAACTTATAATTTTTTTTATTTTTATCGTTACCTTTATATACAATATGCATATATATATCATTCAGTGGCTAATATTACTCGACGAATATATACTATATACGTATATAGAAGATAAGATAATGTTTTATAAAAAGTAAAAAGAAAAAAATGTATTACTCGGCTACGGAAACCGGAAACTACCCAAATGTAACCGTTTTATCCTTAAACTATCGAAACAGTTATCCTGTGAAATTTCTAATTTTTTTTTTTGTTTTTCGTATTTTTTTCGTTTATTTTGAAGACGAGATCGACCCATCGGAACGAGCGGATATTGAAACACTTCCGAACCATTATTATGCATTTAATATTGTTATAGGCGAGAGTGAAAGTAGATGGTGTTTACAATTAATAATAATAATGAATAACAGTTAATATTCTTTCAGCCGGCGGAGAACGTTCATTAAAACGTTGATGCGATGAGCCCGGAAGAAGAGCGCACGGCGTTACTCATCAAAAACCCAGGAACAATGATACACAATAATAATAATAATAATAATAATAGCATACACATTATACCTATATACGGGTAGTATGAATCCAACCGATGCGTAAATCTAAACGAAACCATTCAAATTTTCGTTTATAACAGTATACATACTACCTGTATAATTGTATACAAATGTGTGTACAATCGAACGACGTTACGCTGTATTTATATTTTGCAATATTTTTGTATTCTGCGTAGCGGACCAAATAATGTAATTATAATATCGTCGCACAAGAACCGTATTTGACGCGCGCGTGCGAGATCACCGCGGAGGCTTTAACGAAAAGTGCGGAAAAGAAAAATATACACGCTGCAATTCGCGGGCATAGGGTTGTACTGCGCATCGGCTGTTTTCCGCGGCTATATTTTCAAATCCTCAGAAAGAACAACATTGGTTTGGTAAATCTTTACTAGACGAGTTGCGCACAACATGTACACGATGCAGCGTACAGTGTAACACCGTCGTAGGTTTATACATGTATGATATGGAATTTAAAAGGTTCACATGGTTTACTGTTAAGCTTGAAGATGATCAGATAATACGCCGTAACCGTATACATATATATATGTGACATCGACGCGGGCGTTCAACTCTCCGCAAATTATGAAAAAAAACCTGTGTCAATACACACAACACGAGAACACAATTGTTTTGTTTTTCTAGGGACAAAACAAATTGAATACTATTTATATAATATACGTTGCATGTAACATGTTCGATCCGATAAAATTATTTCCAACTTATATGGTTCAAAGATAATATTATAATTGAGGTTTTTTTTTAATAAGCCAACAAAGACACATATTTTATTCGTATTACATTATTTTCATTTTATATGGGATATATGGTTCAGGTATACAGTTTTACTATATTATAATAATATTTTTATACTTAATTTATATGCATTATTATTATTATTAATTCACTTGAATATTCCACACAGAAATTATACGCCAATGAAAACAGGTTTAGTCTATACTATAACACAACGATGACTGTGTAGTAAATTCTTTGACGATAAGATCGTTATACATTTTTTATTTCCAGATTTAGAGGTGTAGTCTTATAAAAACATTTCTAATTCCCAACAATCTTAACCGTACTATACGTAAATAGATGAAACATCATAAACGTTTGATTATATATATAACATAATATAATTATAATCAAAATAATATTATCATATGTTTTATTTTGAAACATACATTCGATTTTTGTTTTTGTACGTCTGAATAAAAAACTGTACTCGACTGAAGAATATAATAATAATATTAATAAAACCTAATCGTCTATCATATTTTCGCGACACCGCATAACTATACATTATAGATAGCAGGTCAGTCATCCAAGTGCCAAATCGACGACAGCGCATTCCAACACGTGTTATTCTAGGAGGGCCTACTATATATCATTGTGATGGGCGGGAACGCGTGGTGATGGTGATGATAATAATAACAATAACAATAAAAATAACAATAACAATAACAATAACAGTGTTAAACACACGACGTTCATTTTGATCGTATAGTACGACCCAATTACACGCGGCGTCGTCGAAGGAGACAATATATCTCATAGCTGCACGGCCGATCGCGTGTCTAGTTTGCGATGACAGTGCGAGCTGTGTGCGACCGCCCGACATTTAGTTGCATGCTCAAGCGACTCGCCCCCGTTGCGGTTGATCGAAACACCGAATGTGTGTCTCTCTCCATAGGCTAAGACTACGCTATTATTATTATTTTTTTTTTTTTCTTCACGAACGTGCAGGTACCCATACACGTAGTACAATAATATGTGAACCAAAACCCAGGTACATAGAAAGCAAGACATTTTTCGATAACCACAGCACACACATTGTACTAAACCGTGGTTTTATTATTGCTTTTTTTTCCATAAAATTATAATATGTCAGCGTACAAGCGGAAACCCTGACCTACTACATTCTACGATTTGGTCGCTATTTTTTTCTATAATACCATACGGAGAGAATAAAAATGCTTTGGATTATATTCTAAACTCGTAGGTATGTTTTCGTAGACGCGCGTGTAATATAATTATTGAGTTGGCAAAACGTTACAACGTTTTCGTTCCGAACGAATTTCAAAAGTAAATTAATGATAGGGCAACACACATACACACACACACACTCACGAGGTAGATAATTATTATTTTAGTACCGATACACGCATACGTACCTTCACACATGCGCAATAAACTTTATAGTGTCGGTGTGTAAATCACTGTTCAAAGTGCCCATACATACGAATAGTGTAATATACCTTTCGATGCGGCAATAAACTAATCATAATATTACTAAATAAACGCATTTCAAGTGTGTCTATAATATGCGCATTCGTTGATAATGTACACATACACATACATATACAATAAACGTATAATAATACATCTAGAATCTAGATTATAAAATAATTACTGTTTTCTCGTAAATGTATACGATAATGTTTATAGGCAGGAATCTGATTTTCATTTCAATTTTATACTACATTCGTCGACAGTTAAAACAATTTTGCCCGGGAAAATGTAACGAATCAAAATGTACCTACACTTTTTACGCACGCACAATATTTTCTCGTGATTTGTTTCTATTGAACGTCTTGATCAGTGAAATTAAGGAACAATGCAGCACAATGACTATACTATATTATACGTGAAGCGTTACATATATATGTATACGTTGTAAGTGTAACTTTATGGTATAATCGCACTATAAACAATTGATCAAGTCACACAGGTTATACATCTGTACACGCTGGTACAAAATACAAACTAAACGCGTTAAAAACATTGTTATATACTATTTATATATTATTCTAACATTATTTATTACAGGATCGTATTATACAAGGTACATAATGTGTTTTTAACTGTTAAATCTAAAATCAATTGGACATACTTAATAGTTTGATAATGATTTTGTAAATGGTAATGCTATATCAGTGTATCCTTGAGTTGCATAATTATATGCCGTGGTACTTCACTCTTAGTCTTAGACATCGTATAACATTGACTTAGTCAAAAATCAATACTCACGTAAGTGTTCATTTATTAAATCAATCTAGGTTGTTCAATCGTTAAAATCGTAATAAAATCGTTTTTTTTTTTTTAATTAAAATTATATAGCATAAATTTAAAATTTGTAATGACAACAAATTTGAAAGAGAATAATTACGACAAGTTGGCCTTGTTATTTTTTTTTTAATTATAAAAGAAGACAAGTAAGTCGCAGGACGGATAACATTAATATGTAAATTCGGTTTCCGCTATGACTAATTTGTAAGACAAATAACGTACGAAATGTACTTCGGACTGATTGGAATTATTATAGTTGGAGATTAGAAATCGTCGTTGATAATGCTATTTTAGTCATAAAAGTAGGTTTTATTGCAACTCGAATTAGAAAATTATTTTACCCAGTGAAAGAATAGTAATGTCATTGAATAAACAGGTTGAAAAAAAAACAATAAAAAAAAAATCATCGAAACATTCATAGTTTCCTACGTAGTAGCTTTGTAGTTTTGGTCCGCGGTAATATTAAAATACGATCTCTATTCGTTGTTATCTACGTGCGTTCCTACCTATGTTTGATCCCCCATTGAGGATTGGTCCTTCATAATCATAACCGAACGATAGTGAAAGGCCGTTTCATTTTATATAATGTAGTACATACGCTGCGCCTCTTTGCATTTTAAAAAAATGTCAATAGAAGTTCGCTACGCGACGACAAAGGTGCGGTTCCAATACACGCGTACACATAAACAAGTTACGTTTTTTTAAACAGGAAATTTTCTCCTCGTCGAATTTTCACGAGCAACATTTTTTAATGATCCATCAGTTAGCTATCGGTATGAATATAAAAGCGCGTGATTGCATATATGAGGTATAGGCAGTAGCGTATGTACTTAAAACATTTACATTTTACCGATGATATTATAAACCGGAATAATGAAACGAGTTTAATTCATAACGTACCATGATGATGCACATTCTTATATCAATGTACAATTATTATTAGACGACGTTTCGATCGATATACACTTTATAATATCATAAAAACATAGGTACCTGTACATAATATTATTTATAAATGCGTATTTGGTTTGAAAACGATTTGAAAGCATATTTTACAATGAGTTCGTGCGTCCGTTGTCATTAACACGCGCACTTACTCATCAAACAACTGCAGCATACCACAGAGCAGCTACCGATTTTAGTCAAATATTGAACACAACTTAAATATATAATGATGGATAGGCACAATAATACCCGAACGCGCGTAGGAATTCGCGATTAAAAATCAACCAGTATCAAATATAGGTTTTACTGCAGCACAACGCGATGACGAGTGAAAAAAAATAATCGTACACCGCACATTTTAAACCATTATTGTCGACAATACACTATTATTTTATCGTTTATATCAATTAGTCTGTGATTTATTATTAATAAAATTGTTGTGACAGTGTATATAATATACTAGTACATCGCGGTTGGATCCTATGGAATTTTCCATGTTCACGCGGTTCGAAAAGGATAACAGGTACTCGGCATAAAACACGCGTCCAAGTATCATCCAACACTTTTGCATGTATATACATGTTTAATTACATAAGATGATGGTGTTATTATTTTTAAGCACACGAGCGCGTATCATACCGGCTCTTGAAGCATATAGTGTATAATATCCCGTAAGTACGTTGTAATCTCTTCGTCGTACTAAACATATACAAACATTACGTATAATTATTTTCGATTTTTATTAATTAATTGCACATGCGAGTATATTCAAATGTATGTATGTGTATCGCGGTGGATGCGGCGTTTTCACTTTCTCACGAATTCCTCTTGTATTATATTATACGGTGAGTACGAAACAACCCTCGGGGCGAACCAGATCGTGTGGGTCACCGGACCACTTTCGCGTTCGTCGTTCGGTCATCGGTATTATTATTATTATTATTATTATTATATATGTTACTATATTAAATACGGTATTATCGCGTTATAATATGTATTGCAGCCGACGTGTATTATGCATGCGTGCGAATTATATGTTCAACGGGAGCCGGTTATCGTATTATCTTACTGCACGTAAAGATTGATTAACGGTTGTTGTCGGCAGGCAACGATCGAAATTATACAGTAGTCACACGCACACCACAGCGAGAGGAAATAAATCAGTGAAAATAGTTCGGCTTGTACCTATTACGTTTGTAGAATAATCGGTTTTTTTTCCAGGTTTCCAAACGCGGATGATTGTAATCCGATTTAAATATGCGATTTTAATGTTACCGAGGCCAACATAACTCAACATTAGGCGCAAAACGAAATTTGATAGTCAGGTTTTCGATGATTATTACTGTTTCTTGCAGGTATATTATAAATACGCCTGTTCGAATGTAAATCAATTTAATGCGTCAAGCGAAAATAGTAAAATAATTTGATATTTTCAACGTGATTAACGACGATATTTATATACGATTGAATCCATAACGTATATTAAATGCGATTAGGTATTTACAGATGAATATTATGTTGTTATTTCAGTTGCAATATTTTAATGATTTATGTAAAATACATACCTACGCACTCCAATGCCCTTTTACAATGGATCAGTTGTTATTTTAGTATTTTATTTATATAGAAAACGCAACAATTAAAATATGCGAGGCAGAACCAATTCATCAGATCGCCGGTGAAAACGTGAACAAATAGGGCAATTTTCAATTTCGTTAAACTAAAGGAAATCAAAAAGTTGATTGATAATCGTAATGAATTCAATTTTATTAATTTATAACTATTAACACACGTCACTGAAATTGTCTAAAATAATATTTTATATACCACATATAAGTACTTAGTATACTATGTATAATATACATTGTATACACACACACACACACACACACTATACAAGAATATTCTATTCAGAATTATTTGAAAGCGTCAGTTACATTTCTAAAAAGGCTTTATCCCTATACATTTGTATCATAAAATATAGCATTCCGGTACGTTTAAAAAATGAACTCTAGTACAAATAAAGTCAATGGTGTAAACATCGCAATGTTCTAATACGATACACGCATGTATATGTAGTTACACACATTCCGTTGAGAACAGTGAAAGTTCACAGGCCCTACCGATTGTTTCGTGTCTTCGACCGGTAATGAACTCAACGTAGGTTTCGAATGCCCTTGTTTAGAACGGAAAACATTGAGAAAGCTGGGTACTGGGTAGTATTGCAGCGTTTGATTATATTGCCGAAATCGACTAAAAATCAAATAGATAGTATTACCTACAGATCAAAAGTATCGAATTTCACTAAAATATTGAAATACTGCGTCGTGCGGTAGTGATAATCATAATTCATATAGTGTGGAAAATGAATAAATATTTTTATTTTTTTTTAGTCTTGAACTCTCGATAAGAAGAAAAAAACACAGTCCCACAAATTATGTTGGAAGAAAACAATATTTTGGCTTAAAATAGTACATTTACATGATAACGTTGAAAACTCCGAATGTTTATTAGACTCCAACAAAAAAAAATAGTAAAGAGTAATTTAATTAATGTTCCTGAAAACTAATGTAAGCATCATTTACTAGTGGGTTATCACTATCGCAAAATTTTAATAATATACAATGTTTCAACTTTTAGTCAATAACAACCATAGGCCACTGACTGTAATATAATAATTAATAACTTTTTAAACCTTCTCATATAAAATCATGGTATATATATATATAATATAAATGGTATAGATAGTATTAAAATGTATATTCTATAAATATTCACGATAACATCAAATTGACTTCCATACTGCAGTGAGGCGCTTAAAATAAAAAAATAAAACAATTTTTAAAATAACTCTGACAGTCCTCCTTCTCGAACGTTCTATAGACAAATTAAAAAGGGTAAACTCTCTTATATAATATGCCCTAGTCTAAAATAGTATAATACTATTGTATCGGTCGGTGTATAATTCATCCAACAGTGTATAATATAATATATTGTATATTATAATGCGATTTAAAAAATATATATACACGAGTTTTTTAAAAACATCATAGCGGCTTTCTACTAGTACACAAAATTGGAAAAAACAATCGAAAACCGCGGCTGTACAGCTGTAGTACTAATTCGAATGTCGACGACGCGGAGGAAAAAACACACGGCCGCGGCGTGGTGGAAATCAATCGCGATGAGCATATCATATTATACCTGCTGTACCTGCAAATGAAATCGATAAACACGACAATATCGCGGTTTGAAGGTTGTACACCGACGATTTCGCATTGCTTTTTTCCACGCGCGGTGTGTCCATATAAGTGTCGTCTGTGAATACGACATATTTAACACACTAGCGTATACCTATTTTGTACCCAATAATAATAATACGTATCGCATATAATTACGCGAGTTTTAATATATAAATTAAGTCGTACGCGAGCAGACGTATACCGTGTTATGACGATCGGATTTAATCATTATGCGCGACCATATGTAGGTATAACGATGAGTCGTGGGAGTGGCGGGACGCGTGGACAATTTATACGCGTCGTATTAAATACTTATGCACATATTGTATATATTCCAATGAAATAATTACAGGTGGTGCACAATAAACCGCCGTGCGCAGACGTCGTGTGTTTAATATACTAATATACCTCTACTCTTAAAGTTTTGGGCGCGTTTAAAAAACAGCTTGGCGAGTCTCATCGTTTTTTTCGTACACACCGACGTACTATCGGAACAACGACGATTTCTCGCCGAGAGGAAACGCGTTTTCTAAATAATTTAATGAACGGTTGCGCGCGTGTATACATAAGTGCAATATAAGTAAAACGTAATAATAATAATAATAATAATAATAATAATAATATGCACATACAGTACACAGACAATAATGACACGGTATCGGACGAAAGACGCGCGTGTTTAACGATGTGAACTTATATTGTTGTGTATTACGCTCGGATGCCGCGGGGGGCTCGCGCAGCAACGCGGTGAAAATCAATTTGTGCGCGCGCGTAAACGTTATTTTCTCCGTTCGCGTGCCGCCGATAATCGCGACGATTCGAGGGATACACGTATGTTATTCGATAATTGGCTACAACCGCTGCGCGGTGCCTTTCCTATTTTGACCATATCCATACATCGAAAAACGCACCTTTGACTTATCGAGTGTCGAAATATTCGAGTTCTGCGCGCGCGGTATTTAAATGATATCAGTTCCTCGGTGCATCGAATATTATACTATCAAACGCACTTGTGGTTCTTGGGTATATAACTTCCGCGCACCAAGGTATATCTCAAAAATCACACTCAGCACAACGACTTAAAAATCAAAAAAGTTTCAGTCTGCACAGCTAAAAAATAAACATAAACATTTCACAATCGTTACCAGAAAACTTCAATCGTCGACTAAAATAACACTGGTGGTCACGGGATCTCTTGAATCTTAATCGTATTAACACTTAAATCAACGTCTAAAGGTTCTCACACTTGTGGGCTATCATTCTCATTATATTCTCCCATGTTTGTTTTGTATCTATATGATTCATCAATTCGTATGGGTACTTATTTTATAAAAAACTTACGGATTTTAAATGTTCTACATTTTAAATACAAAATAAAAAAAGTTCTTGCCGCGTATTCATTCAAATGGTACTATTTTCTAATGTTGGATAAGTGTTGCTTTGATCAAGCCGACTTGAAAAGATTATCTGGTCACAGGGCAAAATGTATTTGCACCTATAATAAGGCTTTTTTTTAACAAATAATCTTTGTTATGTTACGATTAACTTGAAAAAATTAGCTAGTTACTGCCGGGAAGAGTGGAGAGAATTCAGGAAGGAGGCTGTAATACCCGCAGTCTAAAGTTGATCACTTAAGTATATAGATTTATACAACTATACGGGATTACATACATACAAGACGTAATCACTCCCGAGTAAATACTGTTGAGTATTGTTAGCAGACTGTCAACAAAATGTAAATAACAAAATATAGACATAATCAAACGTAATATTATACAACATCGATGGAACTGCAAATTATTTGTTGGTTCGTATAGAAATCTAGAACATCCAATCGGGTTGTACGACGTTTTACATCGTAGGCGAGGGTCTGCAGCTCTGTATTGTTGATTTTGGTTTTTTTTTAGTCTTAAAAACTTGTGGTAAAAATATTTAAGTATTATTGAAATACATTTTCGACACCGCGCATGATATAATATGACTCACTCGAGTGGTATTTTGGATAATATTTTTGCATTTATTATGGACGTACCTCACGTACCTACTTTTTAAAACCATGTTTGACAACACTGCCTTGCGTGGATATACGCATTACTCTGAAATGGGTGTTTCGCCGATGCGGCGGTAGCGAGGCGAATTTTTTCTTCAAAACGCAAACAATACACGAACGCGTACTATATACACACACGCACGCACGCACTTGTTCTTCCTCCTCTTTTGTGTTCACGCGTGTTTAGATACGTCGACGACGAAGTGCAATAACGGTTGTTTACGTGTGTAGCTACACGCCGCCGCCGCCGTCGTCGCTTCCACGACGGTTTATATATTATACATGTGTATTATTATTATGTATATAATATTATTACTGTAATTGCGCGGACCGCGTTCGACTATTCTCTACGTTTAGCTACACCGCGGTCGACAATTTATAATTTTCAATCAAAACGCACGTTGATCGGTCGCTCGCAGTCAGTATAGGTATATAAATAGTACATCAATATTACATGTACTACAATATGTCAACTAAAGCGACATTTTTTGAAACGGACCTCGACGATTTCTGGTGTATAGTAGCTGGATATCAGCAGGTTGCCGCCGCGAAGAGGTCAATATGTTCAAAATCATAATACGCACGTGGAACTCGGCAAACGCACAAGTATGTTACGGCCGCGTTCGTCGCGCTTATATTGTTTAAAGACGTATTTAAGGTACGCGAAATCGTGTCTGACGATTTAAAATCCAAAATCGTTCCGATCGTTATTCAATCACGCGGATTATAATAACACACGTTCGCCGCCGACCCATCTTTACATATTATTACATTACATGTACATCTCGGTTTCGCCGAAACATTCCATCGTCGTATATTGATCCGTACCCTGCATGGTTCGACGGCGTGTGTGTACGCATATTATTATTATCATTGTTATTATTGCGTTATGTTGTTTTCGACCGACCGAAGAAAAGTAATAATAGTATCTATATACGCACACGTTACACGTATAGAAAATTTATATATATATATATATGTAACAGGTCGCGAATTATCGAGCTGCGCCACTGTTATGTGGTCGAACGGGATATGGATGCGTGTACAGTAAATATATATATATATATATATATATATATACATTGTACAGAGTCACTATATATGCATATACGTGTATATTTATGTGTTCGTTTCGCGCTGCACTGGTCGAGTCAATCGGAAGGATATAAAAACCCGTTACATTATAGTTCGCAACAAACATTTTGTATACATTTATGTACATAGATAGTTATAACATAAAGAGTAATCTCTTGTGTACATTTTTTATTATTACTATATTATCGCGCTAAACATATTATTATTAAATACGCGAGTATTTAATAATAATATGCGTATGTGTTTGGCGAGTATAACACTTTTCGCGGGTCGTTTTTAAACGGTCCATTGACCGCCTGATCGAACGGCCGGATCTGCATATACACTATTATTTTATACATAAAAATGCGATAGCTATCGCACAACCGTTTAAGCTCCCGCGTTGGTATAATCATATAAGTACATATTACAATATATATATATATATGGAGTAGTGCAGTAAATTAGTATAATAAATAAGTAATCTATATAGCTAACCCATCTCGTGTGGCCGGAGTATACGCGGCTAAGAGATTATAGGTTACTCGCATTGACCATACTACGTGTACATACCTTTATGGTCTTATAATATATAGAACGTATAGTTTATACTCGTTATAGGCGTGTCCGTGGGCCAGCCTAACAGTCGTCGTATGGACACGATCGGCAAAATATGAACAAATGCGCCGTCTTTTAGAAGTGAGCACAAGGCGATTTTTTTCATCAAATATATAAAACACGTACTTATAGAACGACTTTTTTTCCATCAAATTATCTTGATCGTTGCGGGCTCGGTTTATTATATGAAATAAAAATCTATTAAAAAATTGAAATCGCAGCTAGAACCGTTTTTAATACAAAAAGTATTTTACATTTTTTAAAACTATACAGGTTCATCATATACTCACGATACCCAATTGCGAAAATTATTTTCTGTATGTCAAAATCCTTACACGAAAAAATATCCGGTCGAAATTACATTAAATTCAAATGAAACAGTGGAAATTTATTTAAAAACTAGTTTTCATAGATTTCGAAGATATTCATAAATTATCTTGTGCAGTGAATAAATAATAGTAATATATTCTCTCTTGATAAATTATTCATTTATATACACGTGATACAATATTATTGTTAACAGTATAACTTTACGAATAGCTAAATTTATTATTCGTGTTCCCCCGATTATTTTTAATGCAAAGGAGATATTCTAATAAAAAAATGAAAAAAAAAAAACGAAAAATTCAATTCATAATATTGTTAGTAATTGCATACCTATACATCTGCGTAGAAACCTACAATCTAACAATTTGGCTATTATATTTGCCACAATGACACGGGCTCGCACTATAATATATTAAATTGTATTTTATCAAATTAAATTATAGGTCATCCATTGCTACAGTTACTCTATAGTCTATCAGAAAATGAATCTCGCCTCGCCTCTTAACCTCTTTTTGCGTTGTACTAAAATTTGAAAGATATCGCGAGTATAATAAATAACATATAATAACAACCACGTAGTTTAAAGGGGTAAATACAATAGTTGTTAATTTCGGTATATTTACCGAGCATGAAATGCGAAAAATGCCGAGGCACGACTACCAAGGCTGCGTGGTTTGAATCATCCGATGATGGTACAATCATATTACCATGACTTATTGTCGTAAAAATCTTTCGACTCGATACGCGTGTACTTATGTATCACAGCGCGTGTTTTATTAGTAAGTATTTTTCTTCTTTTTTTTATTATTATTATTACTATTATTTATAACGTACCTAAACCTACATATAATATAATAATCGTACCGATTACATTTTTCGAATTTCCGAGTGACTTTCTCGTTCATCTCGATGATGATTGCGATTGGAAATTCGAAATTCGGACGTGAAATGTGCCGCGACCAACGACCACTGCATTTTATTCTCGCTTTATATAGGTAAACGTATTTAATATATATTATGTGTGCTAAACGTATAATGATGATGTGTGTGTTGACTTAACGTTGCGTTTTGAAACAATCTCGGTTGTGGTTTTATCGTCATTCAGAAACATTAGGCAGTTCAACACACATATATTAGCTTTAGCTACCTTGAAACGGGTATGTATTCATATTGCGTTAGGTCGATGAAAGTGTGCGAGGAGGTTGCTCCTTCCGAAAACGTTTACAGAAATACATACAAAATATCGCCGTCGCGGCCGCGATATGAAAGTGATAATCCAATTAAACAGCTCAGAAAACATGTGACCAAGAACGCTATAATAATATTAGGTATGTGTATATACGCTGCGGTTCGCTCGCACTGTACATTATATGCGTATACGCGCGCACTTTGCCCGCGTTCGCCGTGTGCGATAAATCAAACCGTTTCTCAAGGTTTTATTATCACAATATATTTTAACACGACAGTTCGGCCGTACAAAAACGAACCTGATCATCTTAACTGAAAACATTTTTACGACACAGAAACTCGTTACGAATTTTCTTTTAATCGTCGCCACAGCGACATAAATGTATGTATAAAAAAAAAGACAATAATAATGCGATTAAGACGTGAACGCTGTACAGTGTTACTTTTTTTTTTTTTTGAACTTTATAAAAGACATGATATTCGGTTACAAAATATTCTACGTATATACATTACGTATAATTGATATAACATGCGACGAATTACTTTTTAACTGCTTACATCTTAATATTTTAATCATCTCTACGACTCGAGTATTGTGTACGCACGTGTATTATAAATTACATAATAGAGGGCATCTAATTTTAGTTGGCATTTTATTATTTAAAACAGTACTAACATTTACAAAATAAATTGTTAACATTTGAAAATTTTGTTTCATTAAGTTTGTTCGGTTTTTAAAACTTTTTCCATACGTGATCATTATAAAAACCATTCTTTAACACTCAAAAATCATTAATAATGATATAAAATACATCAAAGTGTAAGTTTAATGTTTATATTGAACATAAGTAGTCATGACATGACATGTAGTGATCATAGTATGACATTTTAAAAGAATTTTGGCCGAATTATTATTTCAAATTTACATAGTTTATGACGTTGACGTTGGTGTAACAGTTTGCGAACATTTATTAGTATTATTACGCGTTATCATCGGAAAAGAATTCCAATCGGTCACGGCCGCGTCCGAGAAACATAGTAAACATCTAAAAAATTCGTAATGTTCCGGACAAAAGATCATAGTTTCCTCTTCGTATAAGAGGGGATCGACGGTTTCCCCCAATATACCGTCAAACCGACATTCTTTTACGGATTTTGACCTGAAAAACAAATAATTCACAATTTTCTGTGATACACATTTTGGCGTAGAAAAACAGTTATCCTATATTTTATCCAGATTAAAAATATTATATTGTCTAAAAATTAAAATGGAAGACTTTTTATAAAATGCACTTTTCCCGGTGAATTGGACATTAAGGTAGTGATTAGTTGTATATTCAAAACGTATTATATACTGATTGCACCGATCAAACATTCACCAAATATCATATAAATGATAAAACATAAAACCAACTGCAGCAGTTGATCGATCGAATAAAATTACTATCTGATAAATTTGATGTTTGAATGTATACAGTTCCTGGCACGAATTACGTGATACTCAAAAACGAAGAAATTTCAATAGTTATGCACAGTCAATTAGTTTTACGTTTAACGCTAAACAGTTTACGGCTCTATGCTAGATTTCACGTTATTTTACTTTTTTTTTTCTTGCGTTTTTTCGCATTATACTCCCAACGCGAACTGCACCAAAATCCCACGTACGTTATCTTGTGGCACTGTAAAAATAAAAAAGAATACAACGCGACCGTTAACGCTCTTTTAAACCGGAAACGGTCGAACGAAAAAAAATCCATCTTCAGTGAAAGCAGCCCTATACAGTGGATTTGTTTAAAACTATTTTTCTCAAGTCGGTTCACATACACATACGAAGTATAAAGTTACATTTATTTGACTAGCATGTTTATTACGCGTTTTCTTTATAGGCAAATGTTGTCTTATTAATTGTTGTTAAATAATTTTACTGCGCACGTAACGATTAAAAACGCAAAGAAAACATTTTCGGATAATTAGTTTCAACTTGATGTAAATCACACTTTCACCGGCGACCGTCACGTAATGTCGCTCTGATTACGACGCGCACCAATACCGCCTGCGCTGGTTTGTCTCACCAAAGTAATCTGTTTTATTTTTTAATATTATAATTCACATCCGTAAATGCGATTTTATTGCGTCGAAAGAAGAATGCGAAATTATTCAAAGTACACGTATTCAATACGCATAACATTTTACGTATGCGTTTTTTACCGTTCGTTTTGCCGGGTCCGGACCATCGCGTTTTTCCGTGATATAACGAAAAATACGATGACCAACCTCGATCGAAACGCATATAATGTACGCCCAAAACGTGTTAATCGAACACATATATATATATGTCACGTATAAAAATGATATCTGCCATGAAAAGAAAATCATTATCACGATGGTTTGGGAATTTTAAAAACGACGGATACCGCGTAATATTATACGCCATATACCAACAACGCGTAAAATGTATAATGTCTGCGCGCAAACAACGCGCGAGTATAAGCAGGTGGAGTATGAGTGCGCGCGAATTCGGTTATTATTCTGCACGCTATGATATATTGTCCGAGAGAACAAACGAAACGCATCGTACAGAGGACATAACGCGGTATAATGTATTATCGTAGCACACACGTTTTCATTATGTGCAGAAGTAATAAATGTAAATTCCAAGGCTTTCCGTGTGTAATGGATCCGTGAAATATGTATTATCAATGGAATCGCCTATGCGTATTCCCGTATAATGTTATTATATTATACCTTACACTCACGATTACACGCTCAGCCGCTCAGGTGTGTGTGTGCACGCACTATATGGCTAATTTAACCTTCCAGTCTTGCCCAAGTCCAATATGCGAGATTCGAAAAACACGCGCCCGTACGCATATCATACACACTCGCACAAACACACACACACACACACACGTCCTGCTTCGTATGTTTATACGACCATGTTGTTGACGTCTTGCTGTGCAGTTCGAGTGGTAAAAATACGTAGGGGTAACATCGGTAAAGGCACGAGGTGCCTATGTATACTTATCGGTTTACGACACAATTGTCGTACAACAAAATATAATAATGTTCACAGCGTATCATAACATTATAGTGTTGGCATTTGATGACTCGTGAAACATTCCTACTTGTTTATACAGTACGCGCTTGGAAATATTCACCCAACGTTTAAGAGATGAAAAAATAAATAAAAAAACACTGCTTCCTAATCGCGAAAAACGAGTAAAGTGTGCGCGTAACGTTGTAATAATATCCACGCTCCACGCCCCGTCGCGTCGTTTCGCGGATACGAACGATACGCGATTATTATTCACTAACGACATTGCGTACACACAATAATAATATAATAATATGTAAGATCGTGTAATTACTGCATCACACTATTATCTTTCCAGTACCACACACACACACACTATGACTCCGAGTGCAGGGAGATGGTTTTTCCGCGGTAATTTAATATCTAAACGTCTAATCGAATAGACTGAAATTTCAAATTATACTATTGCGCGCGCACGAATTCGATGTTATCATATTATGAATGTAAAACGAGACCAGCGCGCCGTATTCTGACCACACCGCAACGGTAAGAGACACCCGTGCTTTCATTTTCGATTATCATTACCGGGGTACCACCATACCGCATTATTATTATTAATATTATAACATGTGTTGCGAAACAATAAACACAGTTTCCATGACGGCGGTAAACTCGGCTGCTGCCGTGCAATAACACAACGGTAATCCGACCAGGCCAATACTATAGGTACCTACAATATAACCACTGCACATCACATGTATGCGATATACTAATAGGACATGCGTTTCTGTACACCCCGTATATAGAGTGTATGTGTGCATATAGTGTAAAACGAATGTGCGCTCGCGAGCGCGTGCTGCACACATGAAGAAAAAAACGAACTCGTTCCAAATAATAATAATCGGTTTTGCAGTACACGTAAGCGGTTCTAGTCAAAGATACATAAGACCATTACTTATTTTGGAAATTATCGTGCCGACGGGAATAGTCTCCGACGCACGGATACCTGTACCACGTGTATATTATACAGAGTGATTATGAAACTGCTAAATAATTACGTCTCTCTATACAGAGCGATCCGGGTGGAAACGCGATCGTTTCTAAAAACACACCTGAAATAATAATATACTACGATATTCCGCGGCCACCGTAAGTAATAAGTGTCAAGCCAACGCGGCGAACATGGTACACATCATTGTCTCCTCCCTACGGCATCGGCGTCGACCTGTACCTACCAATTTCTTAATTAACGAAATATTCACCGCGTTCCTTCAACGTAATATAATGTACACGTGTTGTATAATAATGATAATAATATTAATATTATAATGTGTTACTGGCGCACCGAGTAAACGCCGCAGCCGTCCTCTCTTCGTAGTCGCCGCTGGACCCGTGGGATTCAACGCCGGAGGCAATAAAGTTACACGTTTCGCCCGGGTTCAGGACCAAGTAAGGTACAGACACACAGACAGACACAGACACACACACACACACAGACACTCTCACACTATAAGAGTACTATTAATGGCTTCGGTTCGTTGACGGACGCGAGTAAAAACTATGCGCGTTAC
The DNA here is from genome assembly GCA_949715065.1 of Periphyllus acericola. Lineage (NCBI taxonomy): Eukaryota > Metazoa > Arthropoda > Insecta > Hemiptera > Aphididae > Periphyllus > Periphyllus acericola. The sequence continues at coordinate 30,603,385 of OX454268.1, forward strand.
TGCACCCGTGCCAGGGGTCACACGGCGTCGACCGAAAAGACGTACGGTAGAAGTACTAGTCGTCAATGCGACCTTGAAACCGCACTCAATACAGGTACAGCCCACCGATCGGACCGCGTACCTGTTGTCGGGCAGGACTACGCATCAGGAGGCTGTAGCGCGGATTCCCCCGACGCGTACACGAACAAATATAACGTAAAATAACTAATATACCTGTACACGCGAACACGGCAACGACGGACCGGACGAGGTTATTTTTGTTATTATTATTATTATTATTATTATTATTTTTTGATTGATGGGTTAACCCCCGAGCTGTTCGGTTGATTGATGACTTTTCCCCTTTGGGCCGCATATTGCCATAAGAAAATTGAACGACAACGAGTCAACGACGGCTCGGCGGCTTCACATATTAAGCTACTCCATGTGCGATATACGTGTCTATGTGGGTACCCACGTCGTTCCAAAACAACGATTAGTAATTATATTATTATAGCGCTGCCACTGATGGCGGTGGTTTTTTAATTGTTTTCCATTTTTGAAATTCCCGTTGAAGGTCAGGAGGTCGTCCGTACGAATTAATGCGTTGGCCATAACGATTTGTCGAGAAAAAGTCGCGTCGGCCTCATCATACGAGAAGGAGTGCTGTAAATAAATGTACTATTCAAAAGTCCTGACCGCGGAAAATATTTCGATTTTAATCACGGGAGTAGAATTGGTTTATTTTCAATGTCGGGTAAAAAGAAAAAAAAACCGATAACTCGTACACGCACAATAACTAATAAGTAATAACTAATATATAAGTGTGGATAAAGCAACAATATATTATGACTCGTGGCAGTGCAGACTACTAAAATTATGTCGGTTTTTACGCAGTGTTTAAAACATAATACAGCTCGGAGGATCAATTGTGTTTCAATTGTTACTCATTATACTTTTATACGAGTAAGCACCATTCCATCCATTAAATCGCATTAAATTTAAAATGGTGCACTTAGGCGCTATCTTATTACAGATGTAAGAATATATTTTGTTTGTTAACGGGATGGCTATCATGCAAATCACATCACAAATGAATTAAACCGCATATATATATAAGTACGTAGGTAATTAGTTCAATTTATCGTTGTTTTTAATGGTAAATTTTATGTACACATTAATTTCGCGTGAATGTGTAATTGATTACAAGGAACATATTTCATTATAATCCGGTTTTCGAACAAATCTCAGCCGATGATTAAAAAACAAGACGTGTATTTTTACATTTTTAAGTTGGTTTGTTTAATTATTTTGTATGTTTAATAGTAATAACTTTCGTAACAACATAATTGGTTGTTAAACGAAATTATTAATTTTGTATTTTTCTTATTACTTCGAATTTTACTCCAAAATATCCAGTACTATGTACCTAACTCCCCGGTTTATTCTTATTAGGTTTCATAACATTTTTTTGTTTACTTCTTGAGTCTTTGAGGCACTACAATATTATACTTTTCATTGGATACATTATAAATTGACAGTAAATTAATATACTTTTAAATACATATATTAAAGCTAAATTATACTAAATTTTTACTTAGCAATTTGAATGTATATTTCGAATATACATTTAAATTTTTTTACTTCATAAATAATCTTTAGAACACGTATCTTACCTACTGTTGATTTAGTTAAATACATGAAATTGAATATAATTATTTTTAAGGCTAACCTGTGACTATAATATATGTACAGTCCGTATTTTTAAATAAGACTTATTAAACCTTCACCACTCGAAATAAAATCTATATAAAGAGCTGTTGACCCTTCTTAAAGGTTAAGATCATTTCAAAATTATAAACTATTCAACGCAATCATATTTTATATGAAAATATCAAAGTAATGTATAACTCTGACTAGTAACCATTAATTAGCAATTACATGCCTATCAAAAAAGACAGTAATTATGTATTTTTTTTAGAAAAATGGTAGATAGTTCGTATTATTATTATTGATGGTCGAAATTTAAAAATGATCAAACGAGTTAAATATTTATGTTACCTAATCATAAACGATAAAAAATGAACTTGAAATATTTTAAAAGAGCAAATACTATAAAAAAATCACGATAATCATAGTTGGTTATCATTAAACTTGAAGAAATGAGACCAAGGTGAACCACTGTTGAAATTATAGTTAGACAAAATCAACTTCGAATATTTTAGGGGAACATAAAATACGATATTTACACTTTAGTAACAATTATTTGCGGAAGTATCAACGATTTATATTGTATATCTAGACTTAAGTTCACTAATGTATTTGTTTAAGAATTAAAGTTTGAAATTTAATAACTGGATGCATGGGAAAGACGTAATAGTGAAATTAATCTTGAAAAGTATATTAAAACTAAATGCTACATTAGACATTTTTGATCATTCTGGTTTTAAGCAAATATATTTTCTAAGAACTTACAAAATTGAGAAAAGAGGTATGTTTTTTGTTCTATAAATCCATACATATCTCATCAATATAACGACTGCTCCAAAAACCATTATAAATTAAAAGTAATTCCAATTATTTTTTTTTTTGTCATATGAGTGTCAACCTAAATGAAATATTGAATTATACGTACATTTTTATTTACAGCTTAAATATTAGAAAATATATAATATATAATTTATTAAAAAAAAAATAGTAATGAATCAAATGGTTCGCAACATTTTATTATATCAAAAAGACCTTGCAGGTGATTGGTTGATCGGAAAAATGTTATGATTGATAAATGAGTAAACAAATAAATGAAACAATTATTATTGTTTACTTTATTCATTGACCCACACTTTGCCCTTGTATATTTTAAGAATAATTGACACAATACTTAAACGTAATCAAAATTAACAGAACGAATCGTAAAATAATATTTCTTAGAATTATACCAGTTGAAACCTTTTGTTTTTAGTTTAAAAAAACACAACGGTAGGTAGGTACTATTACAATTAAAAAAAAAGAAGACGAAGAAATTACTAAATTCAGTTAAAATAGGAAATGTAGGATTGGCTCGCGTTATGGAATAATGAATCCGTTATATTATTCGTTTCCCCGGGGCGCTTTATAATGTGAACAAAATAATATATAATGTACATCGACTAACTACTGCAAACAATGCATGTGGGTCGTTTTCAATCAGCTTCATTCATGCGTTCAATAGTTTTAACAATGCATGGTTTTATGTGTCGAAAAAATAACATAACATAAAATAAATAAAAAAAAAAACGGCCGTTGAAAAGTACAACAAGTGACCCACCCGAGTGGCGAGTACTCACTACTCACGCCTAATATTTACTAACTACATACTATGCATAAGTGCCCCGAATCGTAGATGGTATTTTGTTTATTTACACCGCTATCAATATAATCGCACGGTAATATTTGAATAAATCAACATTTGATGGTTTTATCAATGGTAGTAGTAAATGATTTTGTATACAAATGTATTGTGTGTTGTACTCGAGAGATTCGATTTCTTTGTTACAGTGTACGGTCATCCCATTGATTTTACACACTCTTTACAATTAACCCTAATTTTTTTGCTTTTCAAAATGAAATTACCGAATGCGGCACTTATTTTTTAATAGAGAGTACGATGGGTGGCTTGAAGAACACGCCGACGATATACTAACATGTTCAATGGGCGAGTCAAGTCACGCGTTCAAGATGTACTTATGTAGTTATGTGTGTGACTGTAAATATATATATATATATATATATATATATATATATATATAAGAATACTCGAACAGAAAATATGGGAGTAAATTATTAATTTACTTTTATATTTGTGATTTCAAATTATATGTTTGTCAAATTATAATTACAGTAATTCAAAAATACTGGAAATAACAATAATGTTTTAAAAAATTGAGGCATCAAATGAGCCTTTATTATACAGGTAGTACAATATATGTTATTACTCGTAGGATAAGTAGTAGAAAATATTCCCAACGCCAAAATGCCGAATTCTTTTAGACAACTAATAACACTTCAATTCGGTTAAAAAAAAACAAAGTATTAAGTCATACCTACAATTTGTCTATAATTTATATGCGTTAATAAGTCTTAAATCATTATTTAATTTCAAACACTTCAACGAATCAATAACTTAAATAATATTTAAGATCACTTTTTTTAAAAAAAAAATTATATGAATATTATTGGATTGTAAGCATTTGAAAAAATTTAAAACTGATATCAAAATTAGGATTATGTGTGACTATTCATTTGATCGACATTTTACTTTCTGTAAAAATATAATATACGTTATTTTATTGAATTTTGGTTTAGGTAAAAAGATAAAATTATTCTTTTATTAAAGTACATGAACCATGAGTTAAACAAATGACAAATTGATACACCGACAAACCGGTATAAAGTATAAAGATATCCAAAATCAAACTCACTATTCAGTTAAAAATGCATAAACTACTTTTTTTCCGAAAGTGTTCAAGTGTCGTAAAATTCTCTTGTATTCCTGTACTCGTATTAATAGCAACGACAATCTGTAAACTCATTTTGAATTCATCTATAAATCACGGATTTCTATCTTTCTTATTTCTTATTTCAAGTAATAAATAACAGTGAATGAATATTAATAATATGGGTAGACATTGGATTGTAATATATATTATAATATTTTAGATACCAATAACTTTTTTTTTCACGAAATTACGACTTTAGGAATACTTTCGACTCTCGAACAAAACACTTATTATAATGTTATTAAAAGTAAATAAATTAAAGTACACATAGGTAAAACGCATTTCTTAGAAAACTGACAGTATGTTAAAATGTATAACGAAACTAAGCTAAACTAATTACGTAATGATGACTAATTTATAGGTTTAATAATTTACAATACAAGAAAATCTAATAATAATATTATTTTTTATTAAAATACCGTTGCAAAACATAAACACGCACTGAGTCGATTAGTATATAAACTATAATGTTTAGGAAATCATTTTTAAAGGTATTAGCTACTTGCGTTGCATAACTTTTTCCTTGTGTCATACTTAAGCACTCGTTTCAATCAAACTATACACAGTATGTAAGCATCTACCCACGTGTTTTACCGTTTCACACAATACATATTTATGTACGGGCATATGACAAATTATAAAATACGTTAACAATAACGTTTATTTAGCAATAAATATTTGAAATATTATCCATACGTTTGTTTCCTAAAAGAAAAAACATGTTTGTAGTAAGAAGAATTCTGTAGGTCAGGTACGTCAGTACCTACATATTTGAAATAACAATAATGACCGAATTAGTTTTGGCTTGGAAACTATAAATTTTAATGAAATATTATGGTACACGAAAGGCTATATTATATCATATTATATCCGACAAAATGGTTAATACAGAAATTGTAACAGAAATATATATGTAGAAGCGTTTAATGTTGTAATTGCAACAAAACACTGCAGAAACGATAAATGTAATAAATGTTAGATAGCCGTGCTAGTGTACGTATATAGTGCGTAATCCACAATAGGAAATAGCTGTAGGCCATCGATCTATTTCCGTTGCCGCGAATCGTACGGAAACCCGACGAAAACGTAGTATTTTTGGTTTTGCAGCAGTCGACAGCAATATTGGACGAATACAATCGAACGCGATGTAATATAATATAACACAGCCGTGGGAACGTCGGTTACCACGCGGCGTAATAACATTCCCGTGCCACATCATGGCGTCCCTCGCAGCGGAGGGGGCGTGTATGAATATAAAGACGCGCGTATGCGTGCCACTTACGTTTTATCCCTTGGGGTGAATATCACTGATGGCCGCCGCCGGAGCAGGGATCGCGGGCAGGGTAGGTAGGTGCGCACGACTGCGGCGGACGTCGGAAATCTCGCGCGGCGCAAGTGCGCGACGACGAATGCCGCGGGGAGAAAGATATGGGAAAATGAAATGGCGAAAAAAAAGAAAAACGATCGCGACGATAGGATTGTTGTTGAAAAAATATCCGCGGTGAAACACACGGTGTGAGCGTGTACTGTATATAATACGATATCCTCGAAGCGGACGCACGGCGAGACGACAAAAACACACACGCGCAACGCACACGCACGAGTGTACCGCTAACCGGTGCCGCGAAATGACTGATACGTGCCACGAGGTCTTCGGCGGAGACTGAACCGAAGCGAGGAGTCGCCAGCAGCGCGCAGGAATCCGAGCGAACAGGTGTCTTCTCATAACCGTAAAAACCTTCTTTCGCCCCCCTCCACCGCTACCGGGCCCCATTTACACGCACTTCCACGGCGGCGGGCGGCGTCGCGGCCGTCGTGGTCTGCAGTCGGCTTCGCGTTAAACATTATTTATCGTACGTATTACACAGCCACGACGCACGCACCGCAATGATATGCTGCGGCGGTCCACGTTTCGGATGTGTTCCATCTCAGCCGTTTACTACCCTGCAGCCGTCAGCGTCGCGTCCGGTGCGGATCTTAGGAGCGCGGCCGTTTTTTGAGATTTTAAATTTTCCACCCCTCCGTAATAAATCTGTTCACTTATTTCCGACGCGTTTAATATCAATTTTAGATTCCCTATAGTAATTTGTTAACATTTATAATCGTAGTTTATTATTCGGTTTAATACAACAGTTTTTTCAATTACGATACATTCATCTTTCAAATTTTTTTTTAACTGAGCGCTTTTTTTCCGTAGCACCAGGGTGACAAATCCCTAAACACGGCCGGTGGTAGACACAAAAACTTGATCGTCGATCGTATTGTTTAAATATACGGTATATCTTCTACTCTTTCCGCAGTAAATATATTTATATATGCATATAACATACGATTAATATTGAACACACATTTAGATGGTGTATTTTACACATGTTTAATAATTTGATGTATAATCGGATCGATGCGTGCCATATCCCGCTGTACGATGAGAGTTGCAAAATATAAGTCGTTACGTTGAATTCAGGTTCCGAAAAATTAACACCAATCGACTTCGGAACGATGTTTGAATGTTTTAATACATTGTTTCATAAAAAATAATGCTGTCGGGGTGGCTTGATAGTTGATGCTTAATCGCATGGTCGCCGGTTAGGATCGGCCACCTACTACCTAATCAACCACGACCTTTTGCTCCAAAAACACAAGTTTGATTCACAAAAGTGTCCGCATGGTCACACTATGCAACCACAGTTAACGGCCATATAGTTGTCGAAGCTTACAATGATCAAAAAAAAATTTAAAAAAGGGGAGAGACCACACTATTGAACAATGTACAGAGATGGGTTAATTGGTAAATTTGTAATTTAAACTTCAAACCAATGCTCTCGAAAAAAAAACGATTCCGAATGAAAAAGCTAAGTTGCATCAATTTCAATTTCAATTTTTAAAGATAGTTGATATAATAGTAGACTGTAGAATAGAATCAAATATCTTAATATGCTAATATCCATATAGAAGAACGATTTGAGTCTACGACAAATTTTAACAACCAGATATCTATGAAATATAAACAAGTGTATATTGCGTGGTGACGAAAATACTAGACAGTTCAGGGTTTGATTCTCGATCTCGTACTCGTATGAAGTTTTTTGCACCTTTTTGCTCTGTTTTTCTAAATTCATCGGAAAACCGTTGAAAAATTAAAAAATGACCTCCTCAAAGTACCAACTAGACAAAATTTCGTTTCAGAAAAATACCAGGTTTATGTACATTGGAACAATCCTTCTAGTCGAAATCGTGTACACTGACACACAAAAATAAAACACACACACATACATTATGATAAAACAAATACGTCCCTCGTTTCACTCAGAATCTAAAAATAATAATAATATTTTCTCGTCAATATGATTAACATTATTTTAACTCATATAATTAAACGGTATGCATTTATTAGTACATTTAGTTTGATGCATTTGGTCAAACAAAATTGATCAATGGTATCTTTTCTTTAATTCAAATACAAAATATAAACTTTTAATAGAATCAAAATGTGTAAATGTGAAAATGTAAGCAAACGTCAAGGACCACAAAATAGTATTTTTTCTACTCACAATAATTGAACTACTGATTATAATTGTGTTACTATATAATAATATTATGTATATTATGCATGAAACGGTGTGTGTTTCATCGCCATCTTGTGCAGATCTAGTCGAGAGGTGCTAACCTCGTTGAAGGTTCTATGATATTTTAGACTAATTTCGTGTTTTATACTTTATAATTTCCGATTGTTGACAATTATTTAGATCGACGATTGTTTTGAAATAGCACAGCGGCATATGAGAACTAGTTGACTAAGACAAAAATAATTTCAAAAAACCAATCGACTTCAGTACAATATATACAATAACATAATGTAACCTATATACATGTAGTGCAGTATGACGAATGAAAAGAAACCAAAAAACGACAATCAATTATAACACAAAACCGACTACGGCAACAGTAGAGTACAGTACATGTATAGTAATTCTATTGTGATAATTTACGTCAGGAAACTGATGTCTGATGTGGTTCCGTGGTTCGATGACGTCTCCGCGTATTGATCGTATTGAATACAAATTTCGCGGAAAAACTGACCGACTGACGACGACAACATTATAACTTGCTTTTATACATTTTTTCTTAACAGGTATTGGTTTTTTCTGTGCCGTATTGCCTTTCGACAACAGTGTATATCTCTCCGTTTTCGTTGACTGCATTTCTTTTTACAACGTTTGAAATTTGCGACACCCGTCAACAGAAACAAAAATATGTTTTAATAAAAACAATACACGCGTTAAATTAGTAACACTCATTAGTCATTAGTCATATAAGCCATGACCTAATGATTACATATTGTTTGTAAAATTATGAATTGAATTTCGTATCCGATACCCACTTGGAGATTCGTTAGTAAAACATCAGTTTTTCTCGCGTTTGTCAGTAAAACGTTTAAACTTTAAACGTTCATTTTGAAAATTAGAAAATTTTGAAAAAAGTACCTATACTTTTAATATGACGTCATAAAATTATATTCACATTGCATAATAAATACCAAATATATTTATAATATAGTGTGTTATGCATTAATTTTTATATTCCAAAATCTAATGCAATAATTTATGCTCATCGTTTTTTTTTTACAAGCGCGTTGGTTATGCGATATCTTCGAAATAATAGCTAAGTCACATGTTTAACTATCATATACTACGCAATACACTCGCCAAGAATAATCGTCTGATTATGTCTACCCTGCAGTGGTTTACCTACATTCTATATATTATTCGTTAATGTACCTCGACATTTCTGTCATCGAAATCCCGAAGTTATTACGTGTGTAAATATGAGTGTGTTTTTTATGTTGCTGTTAACATTTTATTCGAAGTGTTTAAAACTATTTTTCGGATATATTATACAACTATGGGTGTGTTCTTCGAAAATATTGTCACATGTGCAATTTGTGTTCCGCGTTGTCGTCGTAATTTTAGTCGGTACTCCCGTACGGGTGAGCTGATGTAGCAAGGTCTTCTTTTGTTTATCGATATTTTGAATAGTTCACAATTATATAATATATTTTGTAGCAGTTCCAATTATAATTTTATACGAAATACGTAATATGCATTGACTACGTCATACATAAAAATTACATTGTTGTAATATTCAGATACTATATTTAAAAAATGAATCGCTATCAATTTATTTCTCGAGAATATGCTATATTCAAAATATATAAGTAAAAAGTTTTACATTATAATTTTGAATTTATTACTTGACGACATTTTTTATTTTAGTAATAATAATCTCGTTCTAGATTCCGCATTAAGGGTGGGTTCATCTCTAATATAGATTTCAAAAACACTTCTCAAGTTCTAGGTCAAATATCATTATTGATACAATTTCACTTATTGAAAAAAAACATGTTTAATTGAAAATAATAGTAGTTCGTATATTTCTAAGAATAACTCTAATTGAATGGAAAACGTGTTTTTTTATCAACTTATTACATAGAAATGGTTTTCACATATGTGTTTTTAAATTCTTTTATAACTTATTTTATTAAGTGTACATACCTCATTCCTATTTATCAACTATAATATTTTCTTCGAAATAGACATACAAGAACGCATAAAATTCACAAGTATGAAATTTACAAAACCAAACGTTTTTCTAATCACTTACACAGTTTATACTAAAAAGTTTCTTACTAATACTAGTCATACATGCTTGGTATACTGTATACTGTATATCACTGTTCGGAGCACAAACTGACACCTGTTAATTCAATTGCCAATCAATGTCTATGAAATGTAAACATAATTATCAACTACAACATTGACTTCTACACACCATGATGAAAGTAATTTACAATAATGAGGCGGGCAATTATGGAATAGGAAACCGCATGCAAATCTATAAAAGTAACTGAATCGTAATGAAAACCCCAAAAAACAAATAAAAAATAAAAATAAAATGTGTACAAGGCACAAATCAAATTGTAAATTCCTATAACAAAAAATGAATCAATGTAGTTTTCTATTTGATAACGATAAGTATACTTGTTCTTCGTTCAAAAATGATGTAAACTACTATAGGTAGACAATAGAAATCTATAGCTATAAGCTTATAACTTATACCACATAATTTGAGTACTATAAGCGTCGAGTATTATAACTAAAATAAACCCTAATTCTCTGAATGAAATAAGAACATATTTGGTATTTTTTCAATTCTTATCATTATTTTGGAAAAACTTCATTTTTACTAGAAAAACGTTTATAAGTCTGAATCTCGGCAAAATGTGTGAATTTCACAACGAAAAAATAAAATTGTTAAAAACTTTACCGATTAGCAGTGGCGTATTTAGGGGGGGAGATGGGGCAATCGCCCCAGGCATCAAATTTCAAGGGGCATCAATTTTTTATTTGAAAAACTAATAATAGTGTTACATAATACGTTATTCGTGCTTACTGCCTCAATTATTATATAAATAATACTCGACCAAATACGAGGAATTTTGGAAATAAAAATTGGTAATTTATAAAAAACGATAGCGGTTGTAGTTGCAGTAATGACTTTATCTGTGATATATATTGTACACATCAAAAAATTATTCTATTGGAAATTCAGAGATACCCGTCAGTCATCAGTCGTCAACAAAACCTATTTTTACTTCGACGGCGCGCGGCGTATGTACCAACGTTTAGTAGTAACTAACCCAAAAATCTCATCATAAATTATAAATGTTAATGTTTCTTTTGTTTAATTAAATGTTTTAATATATATTATATTATGTTCTATACTTCTATGTATGATTATGTTGTTATTTTTTAATCTCAAAATATATTTTAATGATCACAAAAAAAGGTAAATAAATGTTTAAATTTTGAGGGCAACAAATTATATGTACCCAGGGCATCAAATCTCTAAATACACCACTGCCAATTAGATTAAAAAAATTAACGTATACACAAAATAATTAATACTAATTATAAATTCATCCTGGGTCACGTGATATTCTGATGAAAACGATTTGAAATCTATTTTACTATTACATCTGTATAATAAAATAAGGCAAAATAAAAAAAAAGGTTTTATAATTTGTTCTCGTGATTTAAAGCAAACATTGAATGGCCAGGCACCACATGCAAGGTGGATCAATCGACCTTTGGTACATGTTAGCTTATTGTAAATTTCTTTTATCATCTTTTTCAATTATGTAAATTGGACAGATGACACATATTATCAATAGCCTGTGTAAATATTACACACATGAGAATTTATTTATAAAAAAGTCTGTATATAAGATTTCCATTTGAATTAAAGTGTAGCCTGCAATCGTCCTACTTATAAATCATTTGAATGATATAAATATACACTAGTAAATATTAATATTAATACAAAGAATACAATATGTATTTAAATTGAATAATAAAATATGTAATCAGTTTCAATTAGGTATATTAGAGGTTAATGAACTATAACGGCATCCAAAGAATGTATAAGATCATAAATCAGATTGCAACATAAATAATAATCGTATTTGTAAAAAATGATTATTTATATTCGAGTACATAGAAATAGAGTCGGTTCGATTATACGAACAAACATATTCATATATGTACATTCTAACTGCAGTAGGTTGTAGTCGTTTGTGAAAAGTGTGTGATAATGTTTGGTTTTCGATAATAGTTTTGTGTGCACTACCGTTGGGCACCGATATATACATATTATACACATGTATCCACAGCAAACAATTAATTTTGGATTCTAGAAGTACCTGCGTACATAAATGATAAAAGAGAACAATAATTATTTGTAAAATAGACGCAAGAGAACTAAGAAGTCATGGGGAGGATACTTTCCCTTAGAGCAAATAATATGAAAACGGATTAATAATTTTATACGAAAATAATAGAAATATATTTTAATTGTTTACTGTTAAATACGAAATTCGTGCTTTGCGTTCAACAAGACAATTATCTACAGATTGTTGGGAACAAATAATAAAAGTTAATATTAAAATAAAACTCTATGTGGATAGGTTAATTCCCAATTTCCAGTGATAAAAATGCATACCATCCCTCATTCCAATTTAATACGTATCCATACACGCGTAACACTGTGTAATAATATTTTTAGTCAAATAATAAAATTAACGTATGCGAGTAATATACGAGTACACATAAAACACACCACCATATTAATACACGTACCTAACTATTTGCAACTGCTGTAGCGGAATTTAAATTTCAGATTCAATCGTCGACGCTTACAAAACATCATTACGCATATAATCGTAATATACATTGCAGTAAGACACTGTAGCAGCTAGTACGCACATGATTTAACGTGCACACAAGCACGCACGAGTTAGTGTATACCTTACAGATGTGCGCGAGTATAAAATAATAGATATACATATATATACAGATTACAGATATAGACGTAGTTCCGCGTTGTGCGTTCAACGCGACCGCAGTTGAAATCAAAAACATAAGGACATAATGTATACCCATACCAAGTGGCAAGTGTATTGTACATGTATACAGGGAAGTTCTACATAGAAACGGCATAATTATGTAAGAAAGGTATAATAATATAATGCGTAGATACATAGTTTCAACTATAGGTAATTATTTTCTATTTACTCGGGATCCGCCGCTTATATAGTGTACCTAGTAAACTGTCGAGTGCCTCATAAAAATATTGTATAGTTATGTTTTGAACTGCTCGATTCCGTAACCACAACACGGTGTTCTTTAAGACCATAATAGTATTACGAAATGTATTATCGAAAATCTTAGAACTATTATTTAATTTCCCAACACTTGCTATCTTGCATGCCATTTGTTTGAACTAAATACATTTCATTACCTGTTATGTTCAATTAATAATACACTTCATATTTACATATATTAAAATATATGCTCATTTTACGAATTCATGGGCGAACGTGTTCAGCCGGGCTCGTTATATTTTCTTGAAGAATAATTAAAAATAAAAAAAAATTGAATAAAGATATATCATATATAATATACCTAATATATACATGTATTTACCTCGCAGGTTTTGGAAAACGAAACAAACATTAATAGTTTTGTAGCCTAGATAACTGTGTTAACACTTAAGTAATCACGGTTATTCGTAATTATAATGTATTGCAATCAAGACATCATCAACAGGTAATATTAAAAAAAAATCGTTTACATGGCGATACATACATCCACCTTTAATAATTTAACGTGAACAAATTATTTTTTATTTTATAATCTTTCATAATTGCCAAAATGATTATTACCTATGGTTTAAATAATAACTTAAATATTTGCGCATTTTCAGTTAATATTTATTTGTTTTCACTTGTAATGCTAAAATAAGTACAAACGATTAATATACACTAAGCATTTTGTTAGTATTATCTGTTACTAATCTTAACACGTCTAAACATTTGAATACATACCGGATTTCGAAATTTACATCTCGGAAACTAATGTACCAATATTAAACATAATTGTGTATTAACCTGCAGAGTATTAATTTACATATTTTCGTATCGTGTACAAATATAATTCAAATGTGCTTGTTAGATGGTATGTTTACTCTAATACAGTTTATGCAAAAATACCATAAATGATTGATCTGTATGAAAAAAAACCTGTAATTTACACGAGTCAAAATCACTCTCCCACAGATTCAATGAGAAAATAAAAAAAAAAAATTGCAAACTGATTTTTTTTTATATATATTATAGTGAATCTACTATGTAATGAAACATACCAATCCGTGAACGTTCACTTGTATTCGTTCACTTTATACGTGCATGATATTGCATGTACTAGACATAATTCGTATTTTCATTATTTAAAATAGTTCAGCATCGAATCAAACCGTTGAAACTCGTTTTTCTTATGTTCCATTTTTACCGACGTAAGTTCTCATGAACGTAAGGGAAAGTAGATGTGTTATCGAAATTATTCATGGTATCTTATAGTTTTCATTATTAAGTTAGAACCTCATAAATATTAGCAATTCTAATGATCGTAATAATATGCAAGTTAATGTTACGTTAAAGCTACTGGCTACGTGCCCGCTTAGTACGTACCGTGGATGTATTTTCTTTTGTCTAGAACTTTGTTTGCGTTAAGTAATCTTATTATTTTTTTTTTTTAGTGAAAAAGTAAACGCGTATCAACATAACTCTGTAATTAATCAACAACGATTCTCGCATTAAAAACTGCTAGCGTATATTGTTTTTTGTTCAAGAATTAAGTTTGACGTTTCAATGTGATTATAAAAGAAAGACTCTAAAATAGCATCTGTGCTTAGTTTATGACTTTATGTAATAATTATCTCTACGATATAAAATAATAATAATTTCACCGGGTTTGAAATTGAGTGCGTGTACGCGGAAAATTCCCAAAAGTAAAAAGTTAAAAATACCAAGGTTTATGGTAAATTCTGAATAAGACCTATTCATCATCGACGACAAAAAGCGACAGATCTAGGCCGATTATGTTGGGCACGTTTGAATTTAGGTATTGGTACACTGTATTGTCTCCGCGTAAGAAACTGTTGATGTACTCATGACGGGTTACATTTAACGTGTACCTATGCAGTTTAACCGATACATATTTATTTGAGAAAATTAAAAATAAGTACCCAGTGGTTCACAACGATGTGGATGAAAGAATTAAATATTTCGGGGCAGAGTAAGAAAAAACTTGGACTAAAATTAACGTAATTATGGTTAACATTTCATTTGATTCTGTATGCAATTGTAAATCTCTAATTTAATAATTAAAGGTTTGAAGATTATTCTTTATGATTCATAACTTGTTTAAATCTTCTGGAAAAATGTTGAAAAAATATTTGGATATATACATCACATCAATTATAATCGATGTTCCTTGAAACAATATTGTTTGGAATCAATACCATTGATTATAAATAGTATAATTTATATTTTATAATCAATGGAAATATGTATTTTGTAAGCCCAATTAAAAAATAATAACTGTACATACATCATTTTTTTCCTAGATGCATTATTTCATACATTCATTGATGTATGATTAACGGTTAACAAGTAAAAGTTAACTAGTAAATATACCGATTTCAGTTCAAATTTCGAAACCCAGAATAATGTTGGTTATTTTTAAATTTTATTTTAAATACATATTTTTATTGTATTAAGGGGGTTGGAAGCGCATAAATTTTTCGTCAAAACGACCTAAACGCCTGACAAAAATTTAGGTACTTCCCGTTGTATTATTTTGAAAATTTAAAGATTTTTAAAATTCTTAAAAACCTTACTTTGTATCGGTCGAAACACATTTTTCATATTGAATATTGTTACTTAATAAATTACAATTGAAAATTGACAAATTAATAAAAATTGTAAATTGTTTTTTGTATGAATATCTTGATAAAATTGAAAAATTACTCCGACCGATACAAAGTAAACTTGTCTATAAATCTAAGCATAACTTTTTTTTTTAAATCGGATGGTTGGAAGTACCTTAATTTTTGTCAGGCGTATAGCTCTTTTGGCTATGAATATTTGATCTAATAATGTAATATTTGTTTATGTGCATGCGCGTGCGTACGATGTCTACTATATGCACTGAACTGTATAACTATAATAGTATACAGTTCAGTGACTATATGTATCGCCGGCGCCCGGCGCGGCATATCCGCGGTAATTGCTTCCGATAAGATAACGGATTTAGTGGAAAGACGATTGTAAATACTTTTTCTCTTTTTGGTTGAAAAACTAATTTAGTTTTGTATTCATACTTCATAGTTCATACACGTGACAGACATGAACGTAAATTATTTTTATAATAAATTTTTTTTTTTTATTGTGACAAATGCCTCGGCAACTATGGGCCATTGGCTACAAAATTATAATAAATTATTTCCCCATTTAGCCTTCAATAGCCAATAGACTTAGTTAGTTTTTAAAGTTTGACATATATACTTTTGTATAGTATATATTGTCATACTGTATTGTTCCTGTGTAATATCATACAAATATCTAAAAATGGACAAAAATTATCGTTATGGAAATAAACACATGCCATATTTATGTAAAAAAAAAAAGAAATAAAGGCAATATATCAGCGTTCCGTAAATCAATAAATGAACAAGTAATTAGAAAATTATTGATTCAAGATTTGATCAGGGGTTACCAATAAGGTCTGGCATTTTGGATGAGCAAGTATAAGATACGGAAGATATTATAAATTATTTGTAATAATTATAATATCTATATTTTGTAATGTTATTTGAATATATTTGTACTTTGTTTGTATTTTTATTGTATCCTCAGATCCTCTTACTATTTTAGTGTTTTTTAATAGTCTTTTACTATTTTAGGGGCCTGGTGCCGGCTATTTATTAAGGAGCATAAAATAGGCAACTTGAATCACATATTGTACGGCGACTTTTGGACAGTGTGTGTGTGTTAGTGTGTTAAAGATTATTAGTGTGAGTGTGGTCGGACTTCGTACCGCCACCTTCCGCTCATCATTATACTATCGCATCGTTATCGGAAATTCGTTTTTCCTGTAAAGCGGTATTTTACATATAAAATATTACCGGCACCAGGTCCCTTAACATGTAATACTTGTTCCAATCATTTTGTGCACAATATTTCAGTATATTTATATAAACGTTACAACAAGAGTGTACGGAAACCATCTTATGTGTGTGTTATGGAGTGGGAGTAACGGGGAGTGGTATTTTGTTTAATATGGGAGTTAGAGCAAGTATAAGGAGGTTAAGGATTCATTTTCATTCAGGAATTTGTGCAGTGGTTGGTGGAATTCTGGTACGTTAGGTGTGAATTTGACGTATAACGGTTTTTTTTTTAGTTTGAACTTGGGGCTTCGTTCGAGGCTTCTTCGAGGTGCGGGTGGTGGGGCAAACGTTGAAACGGAATGATTTTTTTTTTCAGATTTAGGTTTGTAACTGCTTAAATATATTCAAAGGTTTGGCATCCTTAAATAATGGCTGTATGGTTTCCATTACAGTTTGTTCATTTTTCGGGTTCCTCCCGTTTTTAGTGTAATTGTCGGCGGTGTGATCTGACGCGCAATTCACGCGACGCGGTTAGTAGGGACGGTAGTTACGTGTGTGTCCGACCATATGATAGTGATGACATTGAGGAGGATCTAGTTGCTTCATTGGATATTCTAATTTCACGATTAAGTTGAATATATTGGTGTTTTTTAATATTTTTTGATGATTGGTGATCGAGGTTAGCTATAAATAAGGAGAGGAAATAATATTAAATAGAGGAAGTGGCATTTGTTTGTACGTTGTGGTATATTTAAAATATCGACAAGTATTTACTTTGTGCAAAATTTCCCAAGGCCACTTAAACTATTTATGATGTCCATGGTGACACGGTAGAAGTGGAGTAGTGGAGGTAACATAAAATAACATTGAATACGGGAAGGTGACTTGTGAGCACAAGTCAGTACTAAGTTAGTAAATATATCGCCATGCTTGTGAAACACAGGGAAAATAAAAATGAAAATCGTGTTCGACGTCTACCGGATAAAACTTTTGACAAATATAGATCTTTGGTAAGAGTAATAAAATCAGTTGCACTTTTAAGATCCTATATTAGGAAGTTTATCATTAGTATTCATTCCTCTGTTTTGACAGGATCTCTTTGATGGTGAAACGAGTTGCTTGAGATGAAAAAGTTATCTTGTTCCGCCGTTGGAAGGAACTTCGAAACGATTTAGAGACACGAAAAATGTGCTTTATTATCCTCGGGGACCGGGGATTTTGTTAAAGTCGACAAGAGAGTTTTCTTTGTTGAATTTTCCATCGTTTTCTTTTTACGAACTGTGTTCTTGTTTAAAATTGTTATTACTGGTAAAACAGTATAAGCCATTATGAAAAATTAGAAATAGACGTATTTATTTCCTTATTAAAGGTAGTTGATTACATAAGATATGCGAGGCATTACGATTTACGGAGCGACCACCAATAGCTATCGCTTTAGCGCACTAAGCTCGACTATACATAAATTTAAACGCCTGTATGTTCAACACCAGTTTTCAATTAAGTATCATAAATTGCCTATCTACAACGCCGCTGTTATCAAAGGAAATGATTTAGCCCATAGTATTTAAATAAAATGTAACAAAAACTAGTTTTTATTACCAACGAGCAATGTCCGGACTATGTTTAAATAATTTATTGTCTCTGGGTGGAATATTGGAGGGGGGTCTTAAATAAATAAACATGTTTTCAACACTATTCGCATTATATTTAATTTAATTTTAACTCTTTGAATTTACCTAAAACATTACAAATTTGTAGAAACCATATGCTGAAACCCACTAAGTTCTCTCTTAAATTCGGCTCCGGGGAATATGAATGTAAACGTAGGTAGTCATATTTTACATAGCCCATTGATTTCGTGCAGAAACAGTTAGTATTATAACCACGTGGTTAAAGTAGAATATCCATTTAAAATATAAAAAAAAACTTCTCACAATATTAATTATTTTTTTTCTAAATAGGTTTTAAAATATATTAATTAGTAAAACACAGGTCATGATTCCACAGTGCTTATCAACTATTAAACCATGCTGTAGCTAGTATAATATTGCTGGTGAAGTAAGAGACCAGTTTTGCCATACAGGCATACCGTATGTGACACAGACAAGCTAATTACTCTCATATTTCTAAAAATATTAACATTATTATTGAACATGATACAAAATTTTTGGGTACAGTAACTAGTATACTTTTTTCGATAGGAATTTCGCTTATAAACTGATGTAATATATTAGATTTTTAACTCGCACAATTACAATTAATATTTAATACAATAATTATTACCTACTCGTGATTGCAAATTATTATTGTTTCTACCGAACGAGATTACAATAATTATAATTACCATATCATAGGAAAATATTCTACGAGAAAAACCATTAAAACGCTATTAGGTTTGTATACCGCATATCAAACCTACTTATTGTACAAAATGTATGTATAGATTGTAGATTTTCTTTTGATAAAAATAAAATAAAAAGGTTTGTATACGTATATTCCGTAATTACATCATAGGCATCGCCTATTCCACCGTTTATATGAAAATATTCAGTAATTTTTTTCTCGTAACCCGTTTGATTTTTATTTGTTTATATAAATATTTTTGTTTCAAGACTTCATAATCTTACATCTTTAAACGTAAAGACTTTTACTTTATTTTGAACTACATTGTTGAACTGCCTTTAAGGTACGCGTTCCAAGGTCCGGACGCAGCGTCTGACGCAAATTATTGTTTTACAATCCAAGACGCGTCTGACGATGTGCGTCTATACTTTTGATGCAACGGCACTGCCACGATAGCAGTGTGGTGCGTCTGACGCAGTCCCATTCCTTGTCACTGACCACTGATCATTCGTATCAAAGTGCGTTTTACGATTAATGAGTGAGATGAGATGAATTTTATTAAGGAACTAATTGAATTATCTTTAAGATACATATAATAATTATAATAATAACAATAACCATACATAAGATTGTAAAATAATAAAAATATAGTAATACATTAATACAATTTATATACTCGTATAATCAATTGTAAACTAATTGTATCCTATACGTTGTATTCGCGGAATAGCTGTCTAGACTACGATCTCATTACTGTTATAATGTTATATTATATAAAAATACTAGGTATGATTACTGCATATTGTAATATATTATTTATTAAGTCCGTATCATAGTATTACATATTTTCTTAATTAATCATGCAAACTGTATGTCAGTATGACTGTATACGTTGAAAACTGAAGCACAAACGAGTGTTTCAAACTAAACAATTTTTGTAGGTATCATGTATTCATTGAAGAGCATAAGTCGTAAATTAAATTGTATTTATAAACTATAGGTACCTACTAAATTCTAGGGAATATTTATCTGTTGTAAAATGTTATTTAACTGAAGTATTTTAAAGCTATGATAAGTACAAAATACAAGTATAATAATTTAAATTACGGCATGACGCAACGTCCAGACGCAGTATAGGGAAGCGGGCCAGACGCGACGTCAGACGCACCTTGGAACGCGTACCTTAAGTGCTAAAATACCCAACGAAGAAACTATAAACATTTACCTAAGTTAATGTACCTCGAATTATTTATTGTTGTTTAACGAAAACAATTCCGTTCGCAATTAATTATTACAACCTTTTATTGATTTTTTATTGAAGGGGAGAGTTATTTAGGATGAGTGTTAAGGCGATATTCTTCAATTTTCTCAAAAGTCGTTCTATGATTAATAAAAAATATGAAATTGAATTTAATAATACAAAGAATATCCAAATCTGTCGATATAAATCGCATAGTTTTAGAAAAATAATTTCGATTACCCGTTAGTTTTACCGAACCGACGCAACTAAAAACTTAAAATTACTTCCATCTATTATAAGCCAACAGTCAACTTTAATGAGGTTTGATGTAGAACTGTAAGAGTAATACGTAGTGTTATGTGAACGATTTGGTCTTGGTAGGTTTAAATGATCATAAAAACGAAAAAATACAAGAAGCCGTTAGAAACGTGTAAAAAGTAAATAAAGAAGAATTAAAATAATGATATTGTATCTATTTAAATATTATAAATGCAATAAAAAAAAAGTATTTGTTAATATAGACTAATTACCAATTAAATTCTTATTTTTATACTTTTAAATATCTATTTTAAATTAATAAAATTGTTTTCGTCATTAAAGTTAGACACGGAAGCTCGGCTTGGTCTTGTTGTGTACTTACACAACTATACTGTTTTATTTTCTTATAAATATTCAAAAATCAAAATACATTTCAACATATATTACCCATAAATAAAGTAAGACATCTAAGTATTATTTACCTAATTAATTCGTTTTCACATGTGTTTTTTTATTTTTTATAACACAATACTGTTGGCTTGGTTTTAAAAACATGTGTTTTTTTAACGGTTTGTCCTATTTATTTCCATTATTAATTACCTTATTTAATTAATTGAATATTTATAATTTGTCAGTGTAGATACGTACATATGATAGGAAAAAAGTGCGACAAATTTAATGTAATGGGTATGTTAATTGGAAAAACAATAAGTGATCAAAGTGTGTTCCATGTAACATGTTTATCTCTGTAAAATTATGACGACGATCTGTAAGGATGTATTTGTAGGATAAAAAACTGTGTTCAACATCAACACACGTCTACAAGTCACAAATTAGAATTTTCAAGTTTTTTTTATGCTTTCAACGATAAATGAAAAATTTGCTATGATATAAGCAAGATCACATTTCACATTTAATTTATTTAAAATTGATTTACAATTTTGAATGCTTTTTGCTTCATATTCTTTGAAACATAAAATATTTGATATATAATTACACCTATTATGAAATTGTTTTTGCTCAGCACCATAAATTGCATTTTTGTTAAAATATCCAAAAAATATCCAAAACATGCACTAATGGTACAATATGCAAAAATATGCAGCATAACATTTTGATATTTAACCAATCAAGTAACGATTCATGGACTTATTGGCTGCATGTATTATGTATATGGTGTTGAAAATAGCAACTTGTATTTTATGCGAAATCCGATCTTTAGTTATAACTGTGGCCGGTTGGTGAAAAATTTGGCTTGCTTAAAAATCGTGCAGTCCTAACACTTAACACTTAAATAACGCCTCCGGAGTTAGCGCATAAACATTATCACAATGCGTCTAATAACAGTTATGCATAAGTTATACTCAGGACCGTATCTAAACTTTAAACACCCGGGGTAATGAAAAATTTCAGGGACATGACCAAAATTAATATTTTTTTTTACGAAAAGTCAAGCACACTCACACAGTAGTGTGAGTACCAACCATTTATAAAGCCGTTCGCAATATATTGGACCAATATATTATTTATGATTTATCACAAATAATTTAAATGATTTAAACTTAAAAATTTTAAACTTTAAAAATACACCCGGGGATAAATCTCCCCCCTAGATCCGGCCCAGGTTATATTGTAGTCCGTACCAAACAATTTCAAAACCTATTTAAAATGATGATACAGTTTCTGTGAGTATCATAGTAACTCTGTAACATGTACCGTTTGAATATTAATAGTTTCAGGTGTACGATTTATTTGTGTATTTGTATTTATTTATGATAAATGATACAGGGGAGTAATTATGGTGATTATGAGGGGGATAAATCCCCACCCCCAGAATCTTATTTTACTAATTTTACTAATATTTTAATTCTTGTATGCAATGGCATAAATCGTACAATTTTTTACGTAAACATTTTACTTAAAATATGGTCTCATAGAAAGTAGTTTTGAAGTTTAAACTATAATATACATTTTTATTAAAAACATTGTGTACACTTCCGATATTTACCACAATACCTGAACATATTTCTCAGCTCTTAGAAGTTAGAAGAGTTAAAACGTACCTATCTATGGAACAGTATGAACAATGAGTGCAAAGTACGTTGCTCTTTAAATGTTGACATTTTAACTAAAATACAAATGGTATAAAACATTTTCATGATCGGTTGAATTATGTTGGTTGTGCACGAGAACATCAAAGTTAACCCAGAAGATGCGATGAAGACGTTTAAAAAATACTCATGAAATTAGATTTAGTTTTATAAATGTATGTGTTCGAGTTTTTTAATAATAGTTATAAGCTTATAAATGTAATTTAATAGTAATCCGACTAAAATATTATAAATAATTGTGTTGTAAATAGAGTTACAAGTTTTTTTGGAAGTGATATAAAATATGCAGATTTTTACTAAAAAAATGTAACCCCCCTGAGGCAAATTCGTAATTACGCCTTTGAAATTGTATACCATGTCAAACATAAAGATTGAAAACAAATGGTCAATATTTAAGAGTCTCATCATAGGGGTATAATTATGTTTCTTTGTCCGAGTTAGTCGATGTTTGCGACATATTGCGCTTGTATGTTTCAGTATAACTTTCTATATAATACATTTTCGTCTCTGATTTACCTCTTCTAATCAACAAATTTTAATGTAGTTAGATACAACCACAATTTAGCAATTTGTAATAGGTATGGGAATAATCTGGGGAATAATAAAACAATGTGTAAAGGAAGTAGTTGCATTATTTAATGTTTTTTTCTTAACTTAATGACTTACAAAAATATTTTACAAATATTTACTATAAAACGTTTAAGTATAACATGCAGAACAATAAATAAACTATTTAATCGGCCATAAATAATATTAATAAATAGTTAGTTTTATAATTTTTATAAGTTAAAAATAACCATTGATAAATATTTATTTATATTGAAATTGGTTCAGTTATTACAAAACAAATATCTTAAAAATAAATAAATTACAGATCTTAGTTTAATATTTATCAGTAGATTGCCAATGATATTAACATTTGTATGTACATATATTACACATATATATGAATACATGTATGTGAAAAATAATTGTTCATTCTATAATTCAAAATAAATTATTATGCTATACATTTTGATAGTATTGCTTAAATTTGTTAATTTTTAATGTTGATTAAAGACTGTATCAAATAAAAAAATGTTGTTTAGTAATTCAGTTGACCAAAAATTGTTAAGTACAAATAAATTATAAAAACTTAAAAAAAAATTGTTGTATGTACTTGATATAAATTAATATAAACTTCAAGTTATGTATAAATAAAATAAAAATGATGAGACATCTAATTTATCATCCAGTTGTATAGTTAACATTATAGATGTGAAAATCAGTAAAATTGTTAACTTTCTTAATTTAACAATAAATACAAAGTTTAAAATTGAAAAAAAAATCATTAGTATTTATAAAATAAATAGTTAATAGAATAATAAATATAATTTAAATAAAAAGGTTTATTTTATACATTTTTGAAAAATGTAGTTCTTAATTAAACTAATACAAAAAAAAAAAATAAATCCATTTTATATTGCTATACATAAAATATTTATTTTTTATATAGGTATACAATGTATATTTACAATATAAAATTAACATTTGAAAATGGTAGTATCTTATAAGTATTTATGCTTTTTGTACAGTATTTAAGTTTGGTGATTTATTTGCCTTGGTATAACTATACAAAAATATTGAAAGCATTACTAATAATGTACCTACAACAAACTGAATACTAATTTTAAAATCAAAGAAATACATTGAGAAAACGCAAGCAACAACAATTGCTAATGAAGTGGCAAATCCTTTTAATATATTGTCGGCATATTTTACAACCATTGCTACAATAAGACCTCCAGCCGCTTGTAAGCATATCAAATATACTATATAAAGATCATAACCATAGAAGAACCCATTATTGGAGATCGCAGTCCAATCCTTGAGGCTCACAATGAAACCTAATGGTATAGACACAAAACTCAATTGGATATTTCTTATCCATATAGATATTTCAGCTCCTTTTAATATTTTTTCAAAATAAACCCCAGCAAATCCAGACAAAAAACATGCAATAAGGGCAGACAATAATCCAATCAACCGGTTTTGTTCTGGATGTGTTTTTAGAGTCTTATCATTTGAATCATTCAGCTGAACAAGAATCACACCCATAATCAATACTGCTAATGCAATCCATTGATGTCTCAACAGTTTACGTTTTAGTATAAATACTGAGAACAAAGCTGTAGTGAATATTTTAAGTTGATAAGTGACTTGATAGGTGGCTGCATCTAAATTTGAAGTTGAAACATACAACAAATTGTTTTGTATTACATACACTAAGGACGGTATACAAACTTTCAACGTATCGATTGGCTGCCTTATGATTGTTTTGTCCAGTATGGATATGAAATGTTTCCACGATAAAGATTCCGTCCGGTAGACTAATATCAAGCACACGATGAGCTTAACCGGCTCAGCCATAAAGACAGCGGTAGACGAGATGAACATGTTCCCAGTCCGGGTTCTAGCGTAACGCATACTCAGGGCAACAACAGCATTTTGAAGTGTCAACGTCACCAAAGCAATCAGCTTCAGCGAGTTGCGTTTCTGTTGGATCGTCTGCATGTTTTCTTCTTGTATTTCCAATTCGATTTCCTGTTTTTCTGTCATCAAAACCGAACCGACCAAGACGTAACTCTTGCGGAGGAACAGCCCGACGGTGCTGTTAGACGCTATTCGAACGTATCGGTTTTACACGTGACGACATCCGAGCGTCTACGTACATTTCGCGAGAGACGAAAAAGAAATAAATAAAAAAACTAAATAACGCGGAAGACCGCAGCGAGAACGGTTGTAAAAACGTTCAAAAACGATCGCGGGTGCGCAGCTACACCTCTGGGCCGACACCGGTACCGTAGGCCCGTGGTACCGCGGGAACAGCGAATACTGTCAAAGTGTCAACGTGTACCGTTCGCAATCGCGAGTTCAAAGCGGCTCCGAGTCGGTTCGGCCGGTGTCGCGTAGAGACCGTGAATTGCTTTTTGTGCATAGTGCAAGCGATGGGTATGCTCTATGTATACTAATATAAGTATCGTCAGCGCAACGTGGACACGCCGTTAACAGCTGACTGTTATCTACCGAACAGTGTGTTATCGGCAACGATTTGGACATTTTAATTCTTAACAGCATCAACATTCGCCGCAGCGGAATGTCATCGTAGCGACAATAATAATTATAATACTTCATAGTAATCGATTCACGAGCACTATTTGCGTGCTTCCACGATCCGACATAAATCCTTTAAACGCCGCGAAACTGCGACTGTTCGCCACCATGAACACCAAGATTTTAGTGCGATTCTATCAGGTAATAAATGTCAATAGTTTTAAACGGCCTGCGCCGAGTACACCAGCAATGTAGTTAACACGTTCGGTTTGTCTTTGTCTTTTTCAGACCGTTAAGCCTCACCAACCGTCGATCCGGTTTCGGTATGGACTCCCAGAAATCAGTACGTACAAAATAGTCTTACAAAGTCATCCGTGACTCGTTTGAATACATGTTATGTGTGTACACTTTGTTCGACAAAATTTGTAAAACACTATTTTATTTTGTTTTTATTTTATGCGAAAATACTGTTTTAAGTCTTAAGACTCCTACCTGCATTTTATAGATTTTTTTTATTTACAACTTGTATTTCAATGTCGCTCAATATCGATGTCGCTCAATAATCAATATCGCTTAAACGATAACTGGAATATTTACTATACCATATTTTATAATACATTAAGTATATTTAAGTATAATAGAAGGTATTATCGATCGTATCGAACCAAATAAATTAAAATGTTAGTTAAATTATTTTAATCTATTTAATGCCATTATTAATTTATAATATAAACGAAAAAAGATGGTAAAATTATGTTACAAAATCACTGTTCTATGTACCAATTGTGTATAGCTAATTTTAGTAGTATAATTTATTTTTATATTTATTTATGATATACCATATCAAATATAATGGTTGAATAAATATGGTCAATATTTGTAAAATAAATCAGTTATTAAATTTATTATTTGACATGATCTTTATTAGTATAAAACATTTTCAGACCATAATAAAATTACATAAGATTTACTTGGCTTAATATTTTAGAGATTCAAACTTTAATATTGTATTATTATTAATATCTATGTAATTATTCATGAAAATAAATATAAATAAATGCCTGGTGGATGAAATTTATTATATTAAAAAATGTTTTGTCAGAGTTTCCTTCATGTCAAAAACCACTGAAAAAATCTTATGGTTTCCAAATTGAATTTTTAATTTAAAAATCTCCCTTTGTTATTTCTAATAGATATTTACTTATAGAAGAGCACAAACATAGTTATATGCATATTATGCTTTATTCTTTTCAAATGATTTACTTTTCCAATTCCAACTGAACCAAAATTTTTAAGAGAAATCTCATAATAAAATGTTAAGCATGATTTAATTTTAATTTTATTTTATCAACATAACACTGTTGTAAATTTTACAATATTTTAACTTCAGCATTTAAATACTTTACGTAGTTGAAGTAATTTCATCATTTGTAATGTTTAATTCTTATCTTAATAACTTATACAAATATTTTACCAATAACTACTATAAAATTTTTAAATATAACATGCAGAACAATAAATAAACTATTTAATTGAACAAAAACGATATTTTTAAATTGTTTGTTATATTCATTTTTATAATCAAAACAGTTTAAAAGCCTGTTAGAAATATGAATTTATTTTGAAATTGGTTTAAATTCATCACCACGCAAATATCTTAAAAGTATATAAATTAACTATTTTACTGATCTTTATATAATTTAATTTTATATTTATCAGTATTTTCCAATATTAACATTTTGATGTACACATATTACTTATATATACGAATAAAACATTCACGGAACAAATATTTGAACATTCTATTACTAAAAAATAATTATTATACGATACACTTTAATAATATTGCTTACATTTGTAAATTTGAAATGTTGGTTAATGAATTTAACAAGTACATTTTTATTTGGTTATTCAGTTGATTAAAAATTAAAAATTATAAACAAAATTAAATTAAAAAAATATATATTTGTGTAGTAGTTGATGCACTTAAATAATAACTAATTACAATTTAATATATAAATAATTTATTAAAACTAATCAAATTTTCAATAAAATAATTAATATATACATTATACAACAATAACTATTAAAAATAAAATTTATATATTGCCTTGAGTATTGTATAATAAAGTGCTAATGAATATGACCGGTTCCAATTAGGTTTTTTCAAGTGCACTTTTTCTACAATGATTTTTGAAATTGAAACTGGTTGTGTTATTTAATATTATAAATTATTTATATACTCAATAGTAATTAGTTATGAGTTATGACTAAAAATTGTGAAGATCAAAGAAATTAAAATAACATTAAGAAAAGTGTTTCATTTAATTGATATACATGTCATGTATAAATAAAACATAAATTATGAAAGACATCAAATTAATTATTAACGAGTGTTTACTTTAATGTACTTATGCTTTTTGTACATTATTTATGTTTGGTGATTTATTTTTGGTATAACTATATAAAAATGTTGAAAGTATTACTAATAATGTACCTACAACAAACTGAATACTAATTTTAAAATCAAAGAAATACATTGAGAAAATACTTGACACAACAATTGATATTGAAGTCGCAAATCCTTTTGATATACTGTCAGCATGTTTTATAACCAATGATATAATAATTCCTCCTGCCGCTTGTAAGAAAATCAAATATACTATATAAAGATCATAACCATAGAAGAACCCATCATTGGAGATATTTGTCCAGTCTTTGAAGCACACAATGAAACCTAGTGGTATTGACACAAAGCTCAATTGGATATTTCTCATCCATAAAGATATTTCAGCTTCTTTTAATACTTTTTCAAAATAAACTCCAGCAAATCCAGACAATAAACATACGACAATAGCAGTTATTAATCCTAGCAACCTGTTTTGTTCTGGGTAGTTTTTTTTAGTCTTATCTGTTACATTATTCGGTTGAAGTTGAACAAGAATCACACTCGTAATCAATATCGCTAATGCAATCCATTGATGTCTAACCAATCTACGTTTTAATAGAAGCACTGAGAATATAGCTGTGGTAAATATTCTAAGTTGAAAAGTGATTTGACAGACAGCTGCATCCAAGTTGGAAGTCGCGACAAACACCAAATTATTTTGTACTACATACACTAAAGACGGTATACAAACGTTCATTGTATCGATTGGTTGCTTAATGGTTGTCTTGAGCAGTATGGATATGAAATGTTTCCACGACGTAGATTGCGTCCAGTAGACCATGACCAAAGCCACAACAAGTTTAATCAGTTCAGCCATGAAGACAACGGTAGACGCGTTGAACTTGTGCCCGGGCCGCATACTTGCGTATGGAAAGCTCAGGGTAAAAACTGTATGATGAACTGTGAGTGTTGCCAAAGTAAGCAGGCAGTGGCATTGTTTCTTTTGGATTGTCTGCAAGTCTTCCTCTTGTACTTCATGTTTTTGCTCCGTCATCAGAACCAAACAGGGACAACAGAACCACAATTAGCACCTTGTCGAATGTTACGACGATTATATTATTAAATATGTACATATATATTACAAAAATAATAAAAATAAAAATACGGTTGTGAAAATATTCAAAACTATCAGATCGCGTCAATATACGTTACCCACTGATATAATTGAACTTATTACAAGATCTAGCCCGACACATGCAGTTCACACACCGTCGACGAATAACTGTAAAATCAGATAATAATAATACTTATTTGTTTAAAACTATATTGTGAGATGTAAGTCGTTTACGTCGTCCACATTTACTAACACAAGATCGAAGCCTCTCCGGCCGGCTACGGTTACTAACTGTTTCATGAATAAAAAATATCACAGACTTGTGGTCTGTAGTTCGTGGTATTTAGAATTAATATTGGACCAGTCGTCACCCGCGACCCGCCTAACACAGTTATGAGCTAACTATTTATCTACCGACGTATGCTATCGTAATTGATTTAGACATTTTATAATCAGAGATCCGAGTGGATTGGTTTTACCATCGCGTTTTTTTATTATTTTCGTGTCTGCTTACAGCTAAAATTTCTATCAGTCGGATTTCTCCGATCTATTATCAGAATTTTTAGAATTTGACATTAATACTAAGTTGATTAGTATTTTCATTTGAAATGAATGCTACTTTATTTTGTGACGAAGTTATTGTATTATCTGTAACTTGGTTGTCAAATTATAATGTTGGCAGGCAGCAGCTACTACACAGTGGCGTACCGATAGGGGGGTTTAACCTCCCCCTATAAGAAAAACATTTTATAATGATCTTTTATGGAATATTACATTAATTATAGGTAGTTAATAATTATTTATGCAGAAAAATAATTAGTGTTGCACCATGTTATATTTTAATTTTTATTCCATTGTTGTACTCGTATATTCCATACGAATAAGTACTAACCTTTATAGTTTATAGTTTTATACACATAATATTATATAATATAATTGGTACGTATTCGTAAATCGTAATATCGTTGTTATATACTTCGTAGAATAGTGTATAGACATAAAGATTAATGTATATCTAATCTACAATTAACATTCTTGTTACTTTACCAGTTTACCAGTGACAACGGCCACCCCCGAAAGGACTTTTTCGACTCTTCTCAACACCTGTCTACGAAATACAACCGGAGAATCCCGTTTTATTGGAATATTGAAATTAAATCTCAATACACTAGATCAGTGATTTTCAATCTTTTTGACTCGCGACCCATGTCATCTTTGTTAGCCATGAAAACCAAAAAAAAAGTTAAAATTGCTTAATTTAATAGTATGCTAATTGCCATTGTATTAGTGCTTTTATAACTGAATAAATAAAAATTTACATTTGTCTATGTATCTAGGTAATAATTAATATTTATTATATGTAATGATACAAAAAAAAATAGTATAATATTTAACCCTGATTCTGTAAATCGTGTTCTGTTTGAAGTCTATTTATTTTCGACGATTTCAAATTCAACATAATTGAAAATATTAATAGGATCGGAATGGCTACAGTAGCTAGTTTTGCGAAACTCCCTGTACATAAATATGCCCAAAAAACTTCTAAAGAAGTTAGCTAGACTAAAAGCCATTAACATTTATATTTTATAATCAAACGATATCAACTCTGAACACAACAGTAATTTATAAAAATGATATATTTTTTTTTTTTATTAAGAAAATAAGATGTTCCTAGCCATGGCTAATTACATCTACTAATATTTATAATTACATTTTTAACAGTTTGAACATGATATGATTATGATATGATTTGAGAATATATTATACCTTTCTACAAAATATACATTAGTGGTTGTTACGGCACTTTGACATATCTATGTAATATAATTTAAATTTAAGTGTAATAATTAAGTAATAATAATATAATAATAATAATAATAATAATAATAATAATAATAATAATAATAATAATAATAATAATAATAATAATAATAATAATAATAATAATAATAATAATAATAATAATAATAATAATAATAAAAAAAAAATAGACAAAAACATATTATAAACATAACACTGTTGACGTTCGGCATATTGTGTGTCGTGGTTAATTGAGAAGGTCGTGCGGACGTTCACGTTTTAATCTACGTTGAAGTGGATGTATGTGGAGGTTATAATGAAGTAAACCAGATGATTTGAGCTATCGCAATTTTTGGATAGGGTTTTTATGTGATCTGAGATTTCTTGGATTTGGAGATCTTTGTGTAAAAAATTATCTATAAAATGTATAGATAAAGACAGGTAAAAGACCTTTATCGATTATTCGGGCATCGCTAAATGTTAACAATTATGAAAATTCTAAATTGCCATGAGTGTTTTCTTGATGACTTTAGATTTGGTTCATTTCAAATTTGCTCCAATCACTTCAGTTGAACGTGGTGAGAAGTTTTTCTAAAAATAAATAATTACCATTCGATAATCGTCATTAATTTAATTTTGTCAACAACATCCATGCTCTAAAGTCTAAAGTCTAAATAGTACAATGCAATAATTTTGACTAATTCTTATTCATTTTAAACCATTATTTGTTATTTAAAGTTATATGTCAATTAAAGGTCATTTGTTATCATTTTTAGATGAAATTTGCATTTTGTAAGTAGTTTATTAATTATTTTAATGTCATCCTACTACCGAGCCCTATTTATAATTTACACAATAAAAATTCTGTTGTTTATTTATTGGATGATAGTTATAGTTCTTTAAGTGATTATAATCTTCCAAGTATTAATTGGTAACTTCTTGATATAAAGTTAGTACTCAATATTTAATATTTTTTTAATAGTTCTTGTGAATCGAGCATTTTGTTTAGCTTATCTTGCACTAATTTGATATAATTTTATTTAATATTTTTTTTTTTGTAATATGCGAGGTTGGTACATGTTACCAGTCACAGTTTTTTTTTTTTTCACAATATAAAGTATAAACTAAAATACATTATTTTAATATTATTTGACAATTATTTTCAGTTTATTGTTGACGGTAAGCAAATTGTTAGTAATATTCTAACGCGCGAGTGACTGCGTGGTGTTTTTTGTATGCGAGTCAAATTCAAATTAACATTTACAAACAATATTTTTGGAGTCAGGTGTCATTTTATTGTTTACTGTAATAATGAACAATAATAAAATTACAAATAAAGTAATAGAATGGTTGTAAACACTCCTCATGGAAAGCCACGATGTACATTGTACATACTGTCCAATACGTAAAAATAGATTCACACAGCATCAATGTAGCCTCTGCTCCAAACCAATTTGCAAGGAACATACTGGATCAACTAACCTAATTTGCCTCATTGGTAATAATCCTCAAGATTCAGATGATATTATTTCAATTTTTTCTATGTATACATAAATTATGGGTTTTCATTTATCAGTACTTTTTTTTCAAATTAAATATAAAAATGTAAAATGCACTATAACATAATTTTATGTATTAAGTAAATCTATTTACAAATTAGTTATTATTTTTAATGATTAATATAATTAAAATTTTTTTATTTAAGTACATTATTATAAACTTAGGTTTTTTATTTATATTTAATTTATTTTAATATCAGCTTTAAAACATCTGAAGTGGCACAATTATCTCAAATATATATATATAGACAATATGTCTTTAGTAAATAATGCAATAAATATAAATTCTACAAAAAGGAACTTGTATTTTGATGAAATTAAATAAACTAATAGATTGTTAGAAAAAATCTAACACGCGAGCTATTATGTAAAAGAAAACGCGCGAGTTATCCCGGGTTAACGAACATAAATATTTACAGTTTTATTTTATATACATTTTTTTTTTAAATCAAATCATGAGGGCGACCTCTCTTAATCCTTCGCTGAAGTGGTGGACCGATATGTAGTTGGTAGTGTCGTGCTCCAGATGAGTATTTTAATTTGTTGTGGAAGTTCTTGGCCGTATTTTTAATAAAATCATTGATAAGTGGGATTTGAAGATCTTTGTGTAGGTAGCTATTTCTGACAAACCAAGGTGCATTTGTTATGATGCGAAGTATTTTATTTTGAAAAATTTGAATTTAGTTGAGATGAGTTTGAGCACATTTACCCTATATTGGGCATGCGTATGTAATTAGGGGACGAAGAATTTGTTTATATATAAGTAGCGAGCATTTTTTTTGTATGGTAGATTTTTTGTTGATTATTGGATATAGCATGGCTAAACGTTGGTACGCTTGTTGTATCTTCGAAGCTATTTGGGGTCCCTAGGTTAGCCTTTTGTCCAATAGGACGCCCAAGTACTTGACTGTTGGTTTCCAGGGGATTCGTTCGTTGTTGAACACCAGATGTTGAGGGGTGGGGCAACGACGCAATGCGAAGAGTATACCAGAGCTCTTTGTGGGATTTATTAAGATTTTCCACTTTTTACACCAGAGCGATATTTCATTCAGGTGACCCTGAAGTGCGTCTATTATGTAGCCAGTTTCCGTGGAGTCACAGTAAACTGTTGTGTCATCGGCAAAGAGTGCTAAATTGGTATGGGGAGACTGTGGGATGTCTGATATGAACAAATTAAATATAATAGGACCAATTTTGGACCCTTGGGGTACTCCCGCCAGTATAGGTTTGTAATTTGATTTTTCATCGTTAACTTTAGCGGCGAATAACCGGTTGGTTAGATATGATTTTATTATATCAAATAAATATTTAGGGGCATTTATTTGTTTAAGTTTATATAATAGGCCTTCATGCCACACTTTGTCAAACGCTTTGGAAATGTCTATATAAACTGCACCCGAATGACGACGATTTTCGAACGCGTTATTTATGTGTTCTGTTGAGCGAAGTAGTTGTTGCACTGTTGAGTGGTGTGACTTGAAACCAAATTGAAATTTTGGTATAGCTTCCACTGTATCCAAGAATTTTGTTAGTCTCGAGTGAATGACTTTCTCAAAAAGTTTTGATAATGAGGAGAGCAGACTGATTGGCCTGTAGCTGTCCGGATTTTTTTTGTCCTTACCAGGTTTTTTAATGAGTATTATATTGGCTTTTTTCCATTAAAATTGGAAAGTGACCGAGGCGTAGCAGTGCATTTAGAAGTGATGCGATGTAGGTTATTGTTTTGTCTGGTAGTTTTTTCAGGATAACGTTCGTTATGAGGTCATTTCCGGGAGCCTTCTTCTTGGTAGATTTTTTATAATAAGTTTAATTTCATTCGGGGATGTGATGTTTAGAGGCTGTTGCACAGAAAAGTCTAACATAGCTAAACTGGATTTAACTGTTTGTTCAGTAGCAGTATTTACGATTTTGTTAGGTGAAAAAGTTTCATATAAAATAGTCGAGAATACATTGCATTTGTCAGTGTCTGAAATTGCTATACCATCAGTTGTGTGGAGGGAGATTTAATATTTAATCGCTCCGGTACTATTCTAAAAACTAGAACTCGTTTTTTCTAATGTTTATAATGTTACCGTATTGTTTGCACTATTCAGTCTTCATTATATATATTCAGTTACATACACAGTCAGACATATATTAGTCTTTGTCTCGACTTGATACTAATCGATTACTTTGATAGATTATGGTGAAGATGTATTTTATTGTTTCAGATACCTACCGTGAATTTTGATTATAACTGTAAAAAATGACTTATTGCTACAGTGGGTTGGTATGACATATAACAAGTTCTTGTTGGTTTTTTACATCTTCGGCCGTTGATATTTTTATTCCATTGTTTATAAAATTAGTGATTCCACATAGTCTAAGATGAGTCAGTCTTCATCTAAATATCGAATATAGTTTGGCAGTACATTATAAGAATAAATATTATAAAAAAAAAATAGTTCATAAAATATATAATCTTTTAAGGAAAAGATATTATTAACAATTTTTTAATTCAGGTGCGTTATAATACACTTATCATTCTATAATTTTCAATATAAATTACTATATTTATTTATTTTAACTGTTTACCTTTGTTGAATTTTTTTTTATTTTGAATTTGAATTTATATTTGTCAATATTTCATATTTTTTATGTTATTTTAATTAGGGAAATGATGTGTTGCTCAAAATGCATACAAAATATAATTACTAATTTGACTATGATTGTTACTCATGATGTGAGCTTATGATTTGTGATTGTTGTAATTATATTTCCATTGGGCATAGCACGTTTATATTCATAATAACTAAATATAAAATTAATTTAATTTAGTCTTTCTCTGGCAGTGCTTCAGAATTTTCTGGCCTAAATTCAATAGTATTTGTGATATTGTCCTAGTTAAATTATAAACAAATGAATAAGTATATGTAATAATATATACTTGTATAATACATATAATATAAAACTTTGTTAATACTTTAATAGTATATGAGTAAAAAGTAATAACTACAAAATTTAAAAATGGTTAAATGAGAATTGTAGTATTGATTTGTAGCAATACTTGTTAGATATTGTTCACAAAAACATATAATAAATAAATAGGTTTTTAAATTTTTATTTTTATTAACTTTATATCCTCGGTCTGTCTACAAGATTTCAACCTTAAGGATTGCTCCAACTAATCATCCACTTTTTATATATTTCTGATAGAACATTTTGAATTTAAATACAATTGTCAGTATCAGTTCTTATCAACCTCTCGTCGAAGCCGGTTGTGCGTTATAGTGTGTTCGTAGTGGCTGTATATTCGTATTATTATGCCGTGTGCTAAATGTAATATTAACATATCGCCTAAAAAAACCGTAACTTGTAAAAGTTGTGATTTTGATTTTCATGTGAAATGTACTGATCTTGAATCGCTTGTTGAATATAATAAGATTAGTTCTAAATGGTCAATTTATTCATATGGTATTGGGAGTTGGGGTGGTGCCTTGGTGCCTACAATATACATCTAAATACACTTGAAACCACTATAAATTCTCTCATTAAAATATCTTTTAAAAAGCCCTTTAGGATGAGCAGTGTATTATTATTTAAAGAATGTAATCTAATAAATTTATCTCAATTATATGCACGACATATATTATCGAATATGTTTTTCTTGGATATACAAAAATTTAAATTTAAGCATAACCATTGTACAAGAGTTAAACAAACCAATATGTATTTAATTCCTTTGTGTAGAACAGAATTTGGGAAAAGAAACCCCTTGAATGCTGGAATTAAGATGGCAATGGAATTGGATATTGATGTTGGTTTGTTTAAAAATTTTAGATTATATAAGAAAATGGTAAATGAAAAAATTAAATTACTGACATAGATAATTCTCATTGTATCTGTATTATAGTCAAATTGTATGTTAATTCTGTAATCTTAAAATATTTAAAATTTATATCTGTGATAAGTTTTTATACTCTAAATCAACTACGATTGACTTATAATGTGTTAATTTAACTATAATATAATTAATTTAGTAAATGTACAAGATATTTTTAAGAACCTTGTCTCCACAACAAGCTTAGCTTACGGAGACAATCATTATGTATAATGCCATATTATATTAATATGTATAAATATTTGTATACATTTACATGTATGTATATTGTATACATCTTTATTGTTTAATGAAAAAATAAATAAATAATAATAAAAAAAATTGACTATTTACTTTTATATAACATTTAATTAGCAATATTTTTTGTTACAGATAAACCTGAATCAACTTCTTCAGCTTCTGCCCCTGGATTATTGCATACACTAGAAGTTTCTCAACTTCCTTTAAAATTTCAAAGACCTATGTTGGACGATGCTGAAATAAATGCTATTAATGTAAATTAATTTAAATTAATTTTTTGGATCTCAAGTTTTTTTTATTTTTTTTCTTTTTTTCAGAGTGGAGGAGCTGAATAGAGACTCAACGATATTAATTCATATTTATATTATATGTTGAATGTTTAGTTAAAAAATAAAAGTAAAATTAAAAGATATACACAGTATTAAGGTACATACTTATATTTTTATTATAATGTTTATATTACTATTATTTAATTAATAAAACTATTTGATTTAAATTTGTATTTATTACAGTTTATAATATTAATGCAAAATGTATATTTATTAGTTAATTTACATACAATTTTATTGAAGTTTATTATGTACCTAATAAACAGTTTTAGAATTGACTTATATAAGAATTATTTTTAATATGATCTCATTCATTTAGTTACAATTATTTAAATTATTTTTAATGAAACATGAATAACTAAAATAACAAAACCTAAATTAATCAGTAAAATTAAAAAAAAAAATTAAAAAAATATGAATTTTACAAAAAAAAGTGTAATATCAAGTCCTTTATGGAGTAAAAAAAAACCATGAAAGAAATACAAGGTGATACGTTCTATTTACGTTTTATTTTTTAATTCACTTTATTTAGGTACTTATTTCATTTTCAATTTCAGTATCTATGTGGACAAGATAATTTAATATATTAATTCATATGATTATGTTAAATTCGGGAACAACACATTTGGGCGCATTTACCAAAAACAGAATACTTTTAGGCATAATATTTTCCTTTTTAATAGCACGTTTGGGCACATATATTTTAAACTCAAGTCAAAAAAATATTGAAGCCAAACCCCTGTTTCTATTTTCTCAGTTTAATGTTTCAATAAATGTTTGTTACTTTATATTTTGCGAAACGAACTTTGGTGTAAGTGAAATCGGCAACCAATTATTTGACAATGGGGGAAAACAGTTTTGGCTGATATATGAGCGGATTTTTCAAAATCCAAGTGGAGATATTTAACTTCTAAACTTTGACGTAGAAGTTCTAAACATAAATTCTTAATTGTAGTATAAAAACGTGTTACAAATATCAAATTCTGATTTAGTGAATGTAAATATAATATGTTTTTTATTATATATTTAATTTTTAGTTTATAATACATATTAATATGGAACAATTCAACTCTAACAATGAAATAAATACTAACAAAGTATCATATGTAGAGTGTATATTTAAATTTTTTAATTCCATTTCTATTACTGTATTAATAACATTACTTAGCTTACATAGTTGATAGTGATATTAATATTGATTATAGTAAGTGCATTAGTGCATACAAATAGTTATAAAATTATAGTAAGTGCATTAGTGCCTACAAATAGTTATATGATTCACAATAATTATAATTGGTAATGTTAAAATAATAATTAAATCATTTTTGAGGTTGCTATATTACAACTATGGTAAATGGAGATTCATAAGTTACATATTTATTAACTTTATTAATTATTAATAAAAAATGACTTGTGTATTTCAATAGTAAATTATGATGTTTAGTTATTTTACTTGGGTAAAACCTTTGAAAAAAAATAAATTTTTAAATCAAAATGTAAATCATTTATATAGAATTGTCAGATTGATAATTTATTTAAAAATTTAAGTTTCGTATTTAATATTTCATCTAATTGTAATTAAAAATGCGGGTAATTTTAATATTAATACTACTAAGACAAGTAATTTTTTTTTTTGTCTATACATTTTTATCATAAAAATATAACGTTATACTTCTCTGCTTTACATCATTTTGTTAAATCTAATTAAAATTATTAATGTTTCAAAGAAGTTTGAGATTTCTACTGAGTTGATAAGTTGCCCCATCATAAAGTCTCCTATAGTAGTTTCTTAAGGACATATTGTATTTAACTTCATCTCCCATAGTATCTCTTCTGTTGACTTCGTTGCATATATTTCTCCTATTTTATAAAAATTATTTGAATAATTATTAAATAATATTCTACAAGCATAGAGTATACCTAATTAAAGGTATTTATTTCCAAAAATGTATGCATTAATAATAGGTTATTCAACAAATGGTTTCTTAATGTATTCTTGTTCAGAATAGTGCTAACTGCTAAGGAATGATTAAATAGAAATTTAACCATTTAAATTATGATATTTTGTAAAATCAATGGTTTAACCAACATAATATCTGGTTTAAAAGTTCTTTCTATGTTAGAGATCATTTTATTCTTGATTACCCTGTTCTTCAGTTATAGAAATATACAGATTACAACAATATGAAATTGCAATATGTCTGTTTAGTATAGTTTATTTTTACCGTATATGTTAATAATTAATGTACTGAACAATGCATAACTAATTCTTGAAACTTTATGATTTTTACCAGCTTGGGCTTGATACATGATTAGGCTTGTTGCATCTGCAAGGATACACATCCAAGTGTAAATGAGCTTTAATTTTATGTTTTATCTTCTTTCGCTCTTCACCAGATTTATGCTTGTTTTTTTCTTTGTGAATGGAATCTCCGTCACTATAAAATATTTATTTTGAAATTCCAGATGTACAGACTATAGGGTGCCCCACGAGGATTTACTATTTTTAAACCCTCCAACTTAAAAGTTATTTGACTAGTAAATCCTCGGTGGTTCACTAAATATTCCATATGCCCTGATAAGTGCAGATTTTGTGTTTGGAGGAAACAGAATAATAATTTACTAATTTTAGGTTTAAATAATATTAAAATCAAATATCTATTTTCAATAGTGTTACTTGATATTTCACAGCATAATAAAGCCCAAGAAGAAGGTAATGTTCGTCCGGTCCACTCCACCACTTTTCAAGCCATGTAGTTTACATCAATATAATGAACTAAGAAGTAAGTACCTACCTTGTTTTTATTGATTCATTTGAACCGCTGCCTTTTACACAAACAATTTGTTAAATATCTAAAAAGATTGAAGTTGTAATGATATATTAAAAATTAAACATTTACATACTATTATTCAACTTTGTTTTGCAGCAATTGTAGTGATGTGCTTTAATTGTCGCTTTTATATTTTTACCAAATTTGTTTGATGTTATTTCAGTATTTTGGTACTTATCATCATCTAAGGAATTACGTTTAAATCCCAATGATGTTTTAATATTTTTTTGATTGCTAAAAAAAAGTTGAAAGTACAAACAAATGGTGATTATTACTAATGATGATTATAAGAGTTAGGATTTTGTAGGAATGAACACTAAAAACTAAAAAAAAAGCACATTATTTTTTAACACCCACAATTAAATTTAAATTTTGTTGTAATCTTCCACATCTTATACATAGCAATTTATGACAACTATATAACGTAGGTTACAGTAGCTGATGAAAAAAATTCTAAAAAAATTTAGGAATTATTAAAAAGTAAATGTCGAAAATTAACAAACCAGTCAACAACTATTGGATGTTATGTTAATCAATTAATTCAAATACATTGATCCAGAACAAATGTTGTAAAATTCTTATCAAAAACAACAACAAATGAACTTAGAAATAAAATAAGCAAAATAAAATGCCTACAAAATCTGTACTGTGATAATTGCTGATTATTAACATGGTTAATTTTTTTTTTCTTGGTAAATTTTTCTTATTTATTAACATATACATGGTGATCTTTTAGCTGTAATTCTTTAATTTGAATTATTATTTTCAATTTTCAAATTATCATAAAAACAATGTTATCCTATTTTTTTCATGCCACTTTAAGAGTGTCCTGTGGCGATACAAACTTCTGTTTCTCAAATGAGAGTATAAAAAGTATAAAATTTGCATTATCTCGAATTGGTAGCAATTAGCGATAACATGTAATTACAAATGATATCATATCCGTAACATCAGATATTACAACTCTATTTTTCTTAATACTTAAATTAGAATAATTCAAAAATAATTTGTTCAAATTTTGATTTTGGTACATCCGTACATCTAAATGTACAGAAAAATTACCACAATGAAATACCGCAGCGATAAAAATGGGGTGCTTCCATTTGAAAAACATAACTTTGTATCGCCACTGGACTTACTTAAGGTGGCATGAAAAAAAAATTGTGGAAAACGTAGCTTTTAACTTGAACATTGAAAAAAAAATTTCAAAGCATTTTTATGGCCAAAAAAGGGGGTGAGCACGTCTAAAACATCACCCTGTATCTTATTGATAGGTATTTTTATTTTCAATAAAATGTACTATACTAGTATTTACCTCGTTTCATTTCCATGCTTAGTTGTTTTCATTCCGTTCATGTTTTCACCTTTTAATAAAATGTTTTATTATTTATTTACACTGGACAGTATAAAATATACAGATCTATACATTTAAACTTACAATGCTTAAAAGACTTTTTCAAATGGCACTTGCAATCCTTTATGTTATCAGTCTAA
Source organism: Periphyllus acericola (assembly GCA_949715065.1). Taxonomy (NCBI): domain Eukaryota; kingdom Metazoa; phylum Arthropoda; class Insecta; order Hemiptera; family Aphididae; genus Periphyllus; species Periphyllus acericola. Next base: position 30,645,147 of record OX454268.1, read on the forward strand.
TAAATAATAACTATTATTGATTTTATATAGGTGCCTTGAAAGAGTCGTAGTAGGGTCCTAAAGATAATGCTATATGTATACGTTTCAACTCTGGGATTTTATTATGTTGTACGCCATACGAACGACTTCCGGTCGCGGAAGACTAATTTTTTCGCTGTTTAATATAACCATATATAGAGATTTCTAAATCGTTCGTACGGCGCTCGACGACAATTTTAACTCTGAAGTGTGCCTACTTTGGTGAAAATCATTTTCTGGAAGGTTCTTTTTTTAGTGGGGGTGTGATAATTGATTCCACGAATTAAGAGTGACAAAATAAAAGAACAGTTTATCCACGAATTATGTGTGTTTTCATGCAATTTATGTCTGTGAATTGTGGTTGCCTTAAATTGTTTGAACGTTTTATAGAGAAATCGTTGTAACTTGGTCCACGGATTTCGTGGTTAATAGTTATAGAATATACATAATATTGTATTTAGCCATTTAGGCATGTAAGGACTAAGGTCGTGTGAAGTGAAGGAAGTGTCACCTTGATAGGAATTTGGCAGTACAGCTGTTGACTTTCCGACTCCGAATCTGTGTTTGTGCTTCCATCGTCATTACACACTCTGCACAAAATATCGATGGGAAATAATATTTAAAAAATATTGTTAACATCGGTGTACGTTATACAACCTATGTTCTCCTTTATGAAAGCACTGCGAGTTAATCGATTTTGTATGATGAACTCTTTTCATTCTGTTTGGTCGTTGAGGCGATTCCGATAACAACTGCGACATGCGATGATCATCGCATAGGATCGTGATTATTTGTTCTGTAACACTGGTCTTGGTCACCAGAGTAATTTTCGGTGAAATGGTTCCCTATAATTATCCATTGTTATTATTGTACATCAGTTAATATCATGCATGTTATTCGATGTCCATTGTACCTAATATACTTATGGAAACACGAAGCAATGGTTTCAACTTAAAACTATGCTGTTCATATTGTAGCGTATAATTAAAATAATTAATGTAGAAAAATAAAATTTGAAAAAACATCTAACCGGAAATGCAAATTTTAAGCAGGTTCGCAAAACAGTTTTACTATTAATTCATATTTCATTGATATGCGATATAGTTTTTCATTATGTATATCAATTTGGAAAATAATTATGTTCGAATTCTGAATGAAGCTAATTATCTAATATAGTTTTACATAATGATGCATTTTTTACAAAAGTGTTTGTTTTTTGATTTTATTTTTTTATCGGATAGAATGCCAACAGTTACAATTATGCCTACAGTAAAATGTGTATTTATGGAGATTGTAAAACTACCATAAATGGTATATTTTATAGAAAATAGTTTGGAAGACATTTTTTGGGGAAATTGAATAAAAACAATTATATAGGAAAAATTTATCAACATGTGTTCAAATTCTCTTGGATAAAAAACTTTGTACCATTTTACGCTTTTAAATAACCGTGCATCATACACACGTGCCATTAGACAGATTGCTAGTACTTTGATTCTATAAGCAAGAAACAGGTAACCATTTAAAATGTTTATGTTATACAGTTTAAAATATTGTATTATATGATAAGGTTATTATTAAATTTCTTGTATGACTGCTTGAAGTTGAATTTATTATAAAACGTATTTTAGGTACTAATTTTCAATTGCGATTTTATTACTATCTTATTTTCGAATTTTGTTTTGATTAAAAATACACTATAGTTTGGTTATTTAAATTAACTATTGGCAAAGTGCATATACGTTGTAGGTACTAACTGGAAACAACGGTTCGTTTTTCATGAGCAACGCTAATTCTCCGTTAGACCTTAACCGACTTGGTTCGGGGTACAATACTTCGTCAACACTAGATTTGTACGTGGCTAAAGTGATTTGTTTCTTTTTGTGGACCTGCACCAACGCAATACGCATGTACTTTTCTTCCAAGGTTTTCTGAACATCTCTCAGGTTGACGAGCTCCGCGAGATTCTGCAACGACGAACAGTATTAATGTAACTCCCGGCAGTAGCAGCAAGCGCCTCGTTCTATAGTTTACTTCGTGAAAGTTAATCGTTTCGTTGAAAGCCATCGGAAATTTGGGTTCCGCGTACGACGTGCTACTGTTACTACCGAACAGCCAAATGTCGAGGTACACCATTCCTTTGGGACATATCCACACACCGGGACACGTGACCTGTAGTAGTTAATAACAGCACTGTATAATAATATAATACATATAATTTATATTATACATCATTACGCGTATTGCGTTGAGTTGGTCCATTTCATCGACATTATTATCGACGATGACATGGCCAACATGCAATAATTATTAACAAACGACTTTCGCAATAATAGTGTTATTGTGACGATATATATATTATACTCACATCTAAAATGTCTAAGACTACACAAATATTGAACGATTTACTCGACATAATCGACAACTGTTTGCGTACGGATACGTAAACGAAATGAGTACGAGAATGTGCATTGGACGAAAAAACAGTCCAACATTCCTACATACAGCACACGATACAAGCTCGCGTGCTTAGAGCTTTTACCGGTGTATCCAGGGTAACGTGCTTTTGTGTACTACAACACTGTGAAACTCTAAAGATGGTTCAATAATTCAACGCTGCACCAAGTTATGACTCCGGCGTGTACAAAGTAATGCTAATCCCGTCTAAGAACATTTGGTATTATTTGTTGTTGATCGTATATTATCGAGATCGACGTATAAAATACAGTAACTATACCTATAGCTGCCATGGAAACAGTGACGAAGAAATACATGAAAACTGATACTTAAGAGAATTTGAATATATTATCGTCAGGTGATTTAAATTAGTATGTGCTTATATTAAATTGTTATATCAATCGCAGTGTTTTTATCACGAGAGATATTGATTAGTTACGATTTTAAAAATACGTCCATCGATTGCCTATACACAGTGCCGTCCACATAATTAACACACAATTATATTACGCGATCGTAGAAAAACCTATGCTAAAACCGTAACCCACAAGTATAAATCTAGCAGTGTTGGGAAAGAACGCGTTCCTTGAGGAACGCGTTCCTGGAACGCATTCCTTTTATAGGAACGAAGCTCGGAACGCGTTCTATTTAAAATATAGGAACGAGGAACGGGAAAGAGTTCCTATTTTGAAGGAACTTGAAAGAAAATTTCCGTTCCTCAAATAATGAAAAAAAAAAAATAGTTATTTTTAACACGTTGAGTGCCACAGTATTTATGAAGGGCATATAGTGTTTCCGCTCCAAAACTGAGCCGCGACGTCGTCGGTCGACTACGTGTCGACACCGGTTCCGTGCGCCATGGACCAATAAACGAAATACGTTCTCGAAATATTGATGTGTTTTACAAATAATCTGTAATACCAAATAATAATAATTTTGTCGTAGACAAATGGAAATCAAATTAAATATATTATAATAAACGGTATGTAAAAATATGAATATTGGGTATACCTACCATAGTCTGCGGACTGCGAATATAAATATACACTTATTGTTATTAATGTTATTAATTTATTATACATCCAAGCAAGATACACCTGTAGATTATTAAAATAAACTAATTCTATTTCGTCAGAATATTATAGTAACAACGAAAATAATAATATGATATTAATATATTATTATCGGAAATAGCACAGCCGCGTAATCGGCATCACCGTCGCCGTCGTCGTCATTCGGGGAAAATTAATTAAAACTTATATCTGATATCATAATCATACGTTTAGCAAATTAGTTCTTTTCAAATAAAACAAAATGTCAGTATAAAAATATTTTTTCATCATTATTATAAATAAAAATAATATATAAATATTTTGACCAAGTAAATTGATGAATTGTTTTTTTCATTCTTCATTTCCATTTTGTAGAATAGTTCATACTTCACATTATATATTTATATTTTATATTGATTATTAAATAATAAACAATTCTAAGTGAAGGAGTGCATTTTTAGTCAAAATAATAAACTTTTTACTGGGGAAAGTTTCAAGTCTACGCTATACAACTTTTGAATTATAACAAATAAACCTAAGACAAATCATTTTTGTTAAAAATCAATGCTCCTAGAAAGGAGTGAGTTAACCAATTTCAGTGGTGGTCAATGGTGTTTTTTGTGAAAAATTTTTAAGTCAGAAATAATCGGTTAACTCTCTCGGTCCGATTATTTCTGACTTAAAAATTATTCGCAAAAAACACCATTGACCACCACTCAAATTGTAAAAAATATCTAAAGGAACGGGAACGCGTTCCTTTTTAAGAAGGAACGGGAACGCGTTCTTTTTTCGCGACAGGAACGAGGAACGGGAACGAGTTCCTTTTTTACAGTAGGAACGAGGAACGGGAACGAGTTCCTTTTTAAAAGGAACTTTCCCAACACTGAAATCTAGTAGATAATATCCTGTTGCTAAAATCTATTTCGGTGAACAAATCAAACTGCTGATCAAGGACGGTCAACGCATAATGTAATTGCGGTGATGTACTACTAATAATATTATACCATGCTGTTGAAACAAGTCTTGATTATCATACATTTACGCCAATCCCAAGTATTTGTGTAAACTCAACTGTTATTGTATTGAGCTGATTTATTTTGTAACGTCCGACGTTTCTAACACACATTTATAATAACGTTGCTCAACTGCGCATGATCATCGACGGCGGTGGACGTGCGATCGCGAGAATATGCGCATCACGATGGCGACGAAGATAAACCGCCCACGCAAATCGTATGGATACCTTTGGCTACGCGGTCGGCGCAGCGTTACCGCCGATCGGTTTTTGTTTTATCCCGCGCGACCTCGGGGCGGACTCGCAATCGCGTGCCCGTCCGGCGGCGGCGGCAGGAAGCTGAAACGTACGTTCGTATTGTTGGCCAATGAAAGAAAATTAAAATAAAAAAAAAAAAAATCCCCGACTCTCCCCCTACGCGCGCTCGGTCTCGGACGGACCTACGTACCGCGCGTGTGGAAATGATTAAAATAAAAACCGGGCGACGACGGTGTAATAAAATGGTACGACAACAATGCGATTGATGCAGTATTCTTCCTCGGTCCGTAAATATTACACCGCGGCAATACCGTATTTATTGCGCGTTGATGGTGTGTGTGTCGTGGTGCGCGTGGGCCGACCGCACCGATCATCTCGTTGTTGTTACAATCGTTATTAGCAATAATAATAATAATAATACTGATGATGATAATACAGACATATTATTATAATATACGTGCTGTGTACACGCACGCGTCCGCGGACAAATTGTTATGACAGCGCGTGTAATTTAGACGTCGTCGCGTCGCATCGTCGTCGTCGTCGGCGGCGGCGGCGGCGGCGGAATTGCACGCGATTTCCTGTACGGCGCACTATTACAATATTCGCACGCGCGGCGTATTGTGTTTTGGCACCGCGGACCGCATACGCGCGCGAGCCCGTTTTCTTCTCGTCCTCACTGTACGCGTCCTGCGGCTCAAGTCTCCGCCATGACCGGCGCTTTCGTCCCGGGGCTGTTGTCCTTCGCCGCCATATTGTGCAGCTGCTGCAACGGTCAGACGGTCCCTTTAACCGATGGCGGCGCGATTCCGTTGACGTCTCAGGTCGGCGGATACGCGGTGTTCGAGTGTCCGACGGTCCCGCAGCCTCCGGAGACCGATCGCGGCATTCGTCCTGCAGTCGTCACACGGTGGACCAAAGACGTGAGTGCACCGTATCTCTAAATCTCGACGGCGATGAGCGTGCCATTCCGAAATTCTCTTCTTTTCCTACGACTTCAGCCGAGTACTCGAGGTTCTGCCATGTATAGTGTTTTCACGACATTTTTATTTTTCCACGAAGACCTTCTAATTTTACAATAAATCACTAATTAAAAAAACATGATTTAACAATCTCAAATTATCTAGAATTTCAATTATCCGGTTTGTCCGTCTTCGGGTTGGTCAATATACTTACTTCCATCTCATTCCTACAAATTATCTTTAAATGGTTAATTTATTTTCGTGTTGTTTATGATTTTGAGAGTTTTCCTTCCACACATTTTCCACTGATTGTTTTTCGTACTAACCTGAAGAACTTATTGCATTTAATAGTAAATAAATAAAATTTCGGATGATTCAATAAAAATACATGAACTTGTGAACATATATAAGGACGGGCTATTTACTTGTGAAACAGGATAATACGCGTCCCGTTAAAAGCTTGAAGAGATGAGACAGTCACTTTTCAAACAGAACGTTTGGTCACTCTATGCTAGCCTTACCATATGGAGTAGCTAGCGCGAGTTCGGTGGGTCGTTGATGTCTTTGATGATGATGACTGTGTGCTGAAGTTGTTATCTTGGGGCTGTCATCCCTAGTAAAAAAATTGGGTGATGAGTGGGTGGAAAGTTAGTACAGATCTATTGGCTTACTAGTTGACGTTATATTAAATATAAAATTTAGAGAGACACCATCAATTTTTAAAGGGTTGGTGGGTGCCAAAAATGTGTGATCGCAGCCCCTTGCAGATTATCTTGTCACCACTGCTGACGGATAAAATACATACCCTTTCGACTAAGCGGAACAATATTGTACTTGCTCCACAGGGACAGACGGTGTTTACGTGTTCAGACGGCACGTTAACCACCGACGAACGATACGATGGACGGACCAGCATCGTAGAACCTCCCGAGTTCAGTGACATCGTTGCAGCCGCCATCAACGTTTCCAGTCTCCGGGAATCGGACACGGGTGACTACGAGTGTCACGTGACGTACAGCGGCGGCGGAGTCATCCCTCGACCGTCGACGCCGTCACTTTTGCCACCAGCAGGATCGTCGCCTCAATCGAGTACTGCACCCTCGAAATTGTCCGTCGACGGCCCAGACATTACTATTGAAGGCGTGCGGTTTAGACTCAACGTACAAGGTGAATTATCTCATTATGTTAACTCGTGTACATACATAATCAGTGCGATGGCTTGAAAGGGGGTATTCGCATTTGGGCGAATTACCCGAAATGAACTTGAGTTTTACATAATCGTTTTGGCGAGAAATAAACTTATAATTTTATCGATTTCATAGGGGAAAAAATGCTCTTTAGTATATTATTAATTCATTTAATATATTAAACCACTAATACACAGAAGAACCAAAACGGAAAATATAATAATATCAGTTATTCTTATTATATATTCACAATAATACTTCTGTTACATCGCGTCCGTAATTAAAGCTAATCAGATAATAAGTTGAATTACTTAATGATAGTGAACGAATTTGTTCGTTATGACGTAACTACTAATGCACCTGAAACCCCATGTGAACTGAGAGTCCTACTAGTGACTTGTCCCAAGTCCCTAAAAACGAGAGGGAAACTGTTTCTTTTAAATTTAAAAAAGATTGAATATTTTAATTATTATTTCGTCTAAATGATATATAAGAATCAGCCCAATCTATGTATTAGAATTTAAAAGTAAGGGACCTTATGAATTTTGTCCAAAAAAGAGTGTTCGTTTCTATTTGAATCACGCGTTTCACAAATTATTCATCATACGTAATTACATATTGGTTTTATCTTAGAATTATTAATTATAATTTATAAAGCACCCACTATTTAAAAATTATCTATAATATTCAAATCACTAATATTAGACGTCAAATTTAGAAACTTATTTTATACATGATAAAGATTGAACAGCAAAAAAAATTGCGGTGGGTGCGGGGTAAGAACTTCACGTTGATTTGATGTATCCGTGTGACGGGTTTCTTTTTGTTCGTTTATGTGCATCGAACCTCGATCGAAATTTTTAAACGATTTAAATTCCGGTGCATTTTTGAGTAATGTTTATTTAAACGTTTGTGACAGATTTAGTTTATGGCCTTGACTTACTGATGTGATTGAACACTGTCGGACATTACGAGATGTCGAGGTCAGCTTATGAGTACCTAAATATTATTCAGGGTCCCTACTCCCTTTATTTATTGTTAGGTATTTATTGTTGACAGGATGGTTAGTATGGAGAAGTAAGAAGAACGGCTTGTTAATTTAAAACATGACGTATTATATGCATGTATAATACGTAATAATATGATAATCATAAATATCCCACAAGAGTCAGTCAATGAAAATAACATATTATATTAGATTGGCTATGCTAATCTTTTATTATTTATCATAAGCTATTTTTTTAAATTAAACCTTTCCCTTTCATAATACGTACCTACTTAGATACGGTCCGCAGTCTCCTAGACATCGCAAACAACTACCTCAAGGTATATGATTATGTCTCCTGAACTCTTTGGAATCATTTCTGAACATCATGTAACTGTCCAAGACATTATAAAGTATATAATTACAGGCTTAGAGTGTGAATAATATAACAATAACCGCTTACACTAAAATTAAATTAACACTTCCGCGTAAACTGTGATGTATTTTTTTCTACCTACGTACTTCTAAATAAAGCTTACTTAAAATGTCATTTATTTTTCCCGTGGATACTGTACTTAAATATTTTTCGTTCACGGTTCAATGTTTTTTTTTTTAACAAGTTGCTTATAAACTAATGAAGTAACAAACTATTAGTTTGCAAACTCAGTAATGATTTAACATAGATACGTCTTATCACTGGGGGTCTATTTAAAATTTTGTCCGAAACGTCACACCCGTCGTCATCACCAAATCTTTGCTAATAAACAGGGTTTAAAGCATTGTGTGTAAAGCATAGATACTCTTTCAATTATCTTTGAAATATAGAACAGAAATATTCTTGGAGATCTGCAGCATATGTATTAGAAATTAGAACACTTCACTTTAGATCAATTTCTAGCATAAAATGTATGCGTATATATATATATATATACCTAGGGTATGCAATTTAATAATTGTTTTAACTTGGTTACACACGCAATATAATGTCCAGCAGTTTTTAATGTTTCAAATACGATAAGTTTCTATAACTGTATTGACATAATGTATGTTATTACTGTTCCAAAAACACAAGTTTGACTGACAAAAGTATCCCTACCATACAAACCATGGTCATAGTTACCGAAGCTTAGAGCAATAAAAAAATAAAAATAAAAAATATATGTTATGGAATTATCATTTTCGTGTATCATTTCCCGAGGGATTTGATGTACTCGTATACAATGATTAGTGATTACTGATTAGTGATTACCATACCTGCATGCGTCGATACAATTTATACGCCTGCATAATGTATAATTACGCGAGTATCCTGCATACCTGAGCTCGACGGCTATAACAATTAATTGTATACATACGTCTTATTACTTATACTTTTAACCTGCGGACCGAGCAGCGACGCGTAATCACGTGCATTAACAATATTGATTGTCTTGTGGTAGCGCAGGCGGAGACGTGATGAGCATACCGCCGATCAATCAGACTCGGATGGAACACGAGTCCGTCCATTTCAGTTGCGTGAAAGAAGACCCCGAGTCCGTGGTCCAGTGGTACAAGGACGGCGTGCCGCTGGACGACTTGCCGTCGCTGAACGGCAGGTTCCACGTGACCCCGGAGGGATCGTTGGACGTGTACGACGCGGCGTTCAAGGACAACGGGTTTTACTCGTGCCGCATAGTGTCGGCGAAGGGCACCACCCTATCCGCGGGTGCTTTTCTCAACGTCCAGTGTGAGTTCAAACGCATACATAGACTATATTAAGGTACTTAACGTGTACGAATACACAAGGCGTTAACGTGTTGGCGTGAACGCTTAGCCCTTCGGAATAGTAATATTGCTCATACATAGCACCTCCCCATTACATTTCCCTACTATACACATTGACATTACATAATATTTAGGAAACATAAGTGAATTATTTTAAATGAACCTATACATTCTCTAGTGAGAACATTTTCTAAAATGTCAACACTTCCGATAACATATATAATATATATATATACAGTGCATAAATCGTAAATGGGCGCGAGCCATACATTTGTTTTTCATTCTTGTCGCTTGCATGACATAGAGTCTAATTCCTGCTCAAACCCCACCCAATTATGACCGATTTCGTTAATCGTTTACAGATAAAGCGAAGATTGTCTACTCACCCTCCGAGGTTTTCCTGGCCTTTGGCAAGCCCGGTACGCTGGACTGTCATTTCCACGCGAACCCGCCACTGACGAAAATTCGATGGGAAAAAGACGGGTTTCTGTTCGACACGTACAACGTGCCAGAAGTCTATCACAAGTTGAACGGATCTCTTTACTTTAACAGGGTGATTAAAAAGTTGACGTTCTAAAAACTTAAAAAATGTCGCGCATTTGATATACATATAACAATATTAAACTAGGCGCCGGAAACCAGTGGCCATCATAACTTTTTTTGTCGACTTCAAATATTTTCCATGGTGTTCAAAATTATAGTTCCATGTGATTAACATAAAATATTCATTTTATGTTTTTGATTCGTGACTATAATATTATTACGATTATAACCTACGAGCCTTATCTCATGAGACCCATTATATTTTTTAATATTGTTGTCTGCTATTATATATTTTATTGGAAATTAGTTAATGTGGACAACCGAGCAATACATAATATACCTAATTTTTGATATCAATTATAAATGCATAAGAGTATATTTGATACTTAAATTGTATTTTCAGTTACATTCATTTTAAAATTTAATGTGGCCCTCAAAGAAAATCTGAAATTAATTTGGCCCGCGTCGGTACCTAAAAAAAAGTTGCCGACTTTTGTATTAAGCGTTTCGACCTGTTCGGTCTGTGGGTATATTTACATGCATGGCAGCCGGTATGCATTTGTATATGTGCACAGGTGAGAAAAGAACACGGTGGCAAGTACACGTGCACGCCGTTCAACGATCTGGGAACCGAAGGGCCTTCTACGCCGATGGACGTGATCGTGCAGCATCCTCCGAAATTAATAACCGTACCGAAAGTGTTGTACTTCCGTAAGCTCGGCGACAACGTCACGATGCCGTGCGAGGCAGAGCGTTTCGACAACCAAGGACCGGCAATCGTATGGCAAAAAGTTGGTTTATCTTGATTTCATATATTTTATAACACTTTAAGGACGTCGGTTGAGAAACATGAAAACCGAAGAACGAAAGCAACTTCCGGGTACAATGAAAAATAAGAATCCCCTACCATTCATTCCATACATATTTGCCAGTTGCAGCGGCAAGTTTGCCCTGCAATATTAATTTGTAATAATTATTGATTGTTTTATCCGGAAACAATATCCGCTATAGACTTTCAATGGACCTATTTATACCTGCACATGCGCGTACACGAGTATTTTTCGCAAAAAAAAAAAAGAACGAAAAAATGCGACGAATAGTGCACTCGCGAATTCGCTATACGCAAGTATGATAACGCCTGCATTATCGTTTTACTTTGTAGGCTGATGGCGGAAGTTTGTTCAATCCGCGAGTGACGGTCACGGGCGGAAACCTCACATTGACCGACGTGAGAAGTGAAGACAGGGGCGTTTACAGATGCGTGGCGTCTAACATCGCGGCCACTATTTCGGTTGAAACGGAACTGATTGTCGAGGAAAACTTGTTCCACCGAAAGCATTTCGATGTGCACTTGAATTCGACCGACAAGAACGTCATTGCTTACTGGAAACGACCGTATTCGTTCTGCACCGTATGGTAAGTTATATAAGTAGTGTTTACTTTATAACATAATAAGTAATAATATCACATATAGACTGTACGATTAAACTCGTTTTATACTATAACATATATAATATATTATATTTAAATACACTGTACAGTCGATATAGTTGGACGTTTGATTCGATTGTTGACGGTTAATGAATTTGTTTTCGATGGTGATTCTACATAAGTACGTAGGGGGATAATCACCGCGTACATAATATACATTTTATCAGTGTTTATGACCAATTTGAAAATTAGTTTTAAAAAATCGACAAGATGAAAAACTCTAAAGAAAAATATAGTATTTGTTTTTTTGTTTTTTTACGACCTCAACTAATTCCTATATCGGGCTATACACTTCCGCTATATTGCAGGAGCAGGGACATGAGTTCAGCGGCTTCGAACTGGAACGCGACAGCGACGTCCAGCGAAGGAAAAGCGGTTTTGTGGAATCTTGACGTGGACGGTGAATACGAGATAATGGTGTCATGCCGGGACGAGACGAGCGGCGAGTCCTTGTTTAGCAAATCTATTCTAACGCGTCCCAAAGGTAAAAAAGTTTTTTAGTGTTCTATAATTGTGTAAATGAGATAACTACGATAGCTTATAGAGAATATAAAACTTTATAGTAGCAAGGTGCAGGGACTGGAACCTTAATTATTTTCAAAGTTTCAGTTCAAATTAAAAAAAAAATAATAATTCCGTTTCTGTTTCGGTTCCGGTTTTTGGAAAATTACGAAATTACTAATTATGTTTCGGTTCCAGTCCTTGGCAGTAAGTTACGCACCAGAAAAATATGTGTTTATAGTGCCTTTTAATATATCATGAAACTTTAAAGGTCAATTCATCCATAGTTGCTCTTGCACTCAAAAATAATAAAAAGTTAAAATGTTAAGTATTTAAAATATGTAGAAAATTTAAATGGGTAGAAACTACAATTAGATGCATATTATCAAAATAAGAAAATACACAAATAAAAAGCAATCAATGCAAGGTTATAAAACGCTTGTAGAATCACTTTTAACACATCATTGCTTGGGGTAGCGCTAATTCAATAAGCAGCAAACTTACCACAGTTTACACCATCTTCAAATAGCGCAAAATATATTAATAGTTATAAAACTTTTCTATGAAACGATCAATAGCTATTGTTTTCATAGTAAAAAATAATTTAAAGAAATCACCTAGTCACACAATAAACACAAGGACCAACTAACAATAGAATAAACAATAAACTGAAAATAGTGTAAATGGTAATTGCAACAAACTTTCGACTTGATTGTCGAATTTAAGGTTCAAATTAATGTTAATAAAACGTTCGTCAGATACGATTTTATGGGCTGATGGGCGCCCCCAAGATCATGCTCAGCGGGGCCCATTAAAGGACGCCACACCTGCATGTGTTGTTCCCGTCTTACGGGCACACCGCGACATAGCAAAAGTGTGTTCAGTTGAACAAATTTTGTGTCTTCTTGTGGATTTTTTACGATATCTCGATCGATAAGCTACTTGGAAGCTTTTTAAAATTGCAATATTTTACATTAACCATCAGTAACTGAAATCGCTATCGGTAGTACGCCAGTACGGTCGAATCAATAAATTGCACCAGCTTTTGAAAATTTGGCGATCGCACGAATCTATTATTATAATATAGTGTTGTCGTTGTTGCGGCGATACTATACTATTGTAGGATTATTCCGTTGGTCGTTTACATTTTCTCGTTTGTTCGCTCCACGGCGTTTAGAATCAATCCGATCGGGCCAAGACTCGCGGAAAGCCGGAGCCGGCGCAGCGGCCGCGGACCACGGCCCTTTCGACGTCCGGGTCCAGCGCTCCGGGACCGGTTACAACGTGTCGTGGACCGCGGCAACGCACGGCGGCGAGAAGCGCGTCAAGCGGTACGTGGTGAAATGGTACGACGCTGTCGACGGCAAAGAACTCGGGTCGGCTTCCTCAGCGGCCAACGATCGTAACGTAGGTGAGTGCAGTGCTGATAATATTGTAATGACTCTCCGAGCGCCCATTGGCGGGGGGGGGGGTGAGGGAGGAAAGGGAGGGACACTCGCCTAGTCTTGGAAAATTCGATAGATATCATTGACCCGTGTCCCGTACCTATAGCACGGTGTGCAGAAGAATTTCTTCTCTACTCCGTTCTCGTCGATTTGTCGCTTGCGATGTCCTAAAAAAAAAAAACAAAAAAAAATGTTGGCCCCCAGAAACCTTCATTTGCGGTATGTGCCTAGATCCCGTAACCGAGATACATCTCCGGATGATTAGCGGGAATTTGTAGGAACGCCTAATTTAATAATTGTTTAATACGAGTAACGAGTACCCGGTGTACCTACCCTATGTCACGTGAAACTAAAATGGATTTATCGCCGTGATAAGAAACCTTCAAATCCGTTAAATAATCCGCTGAATTTAGGAACACACGGATTGCTAATACTATGATACGAAATAACTCACTCAAATAAGCGAGGCTCGGAAGTTGTAGGAGTTGCGTACTTTTTTGTACGCTCTTAATTTATAGCAGACCAAGCTGGAAATCCACTCTGTACATTGACGAGTTTAAATACCAAAATTAAAAATGCATATTTTTGCACATTTTGTCGATTTTAGAAAAAAGCGCATACTTCTCAATTTTCATATGCTTCTTTAATATTTTCCAATAAAATTTATGTTTTATTTTCGATTATTTGATGAATCATATAGTCCCTAACCCGACTATTAAATTGACCAAGCGTTCTTTATTGCACTAACACTGTATAATATTATCTTTTGTATAAAACTATTTTATGTTATGCCTACGTTATCGATTGAATTATAGGCAAATATATATGCAAGTATATTTTTTCCCGTCAATTACCTGTCTTTCTCGTGTTATAAATACGTATGTGCTCTATAAAATCTATCTAAGTGTTTTTAAAACTTGCATATGCTGAAAATTTCACCAACTAAAAAATTCGATTCAGAATCCGGTGATGTTTGAAAAACGATTGAAAACATTATAATTCATCAAAATCAGCCAAACCATTTTGAATCCAATAGAAACATGCACAAATAAATATTTTTGTGTATCTAGTATGTATAATTTTATTGCATATTTAATACATTTTTTATTTTTGTATACCTATTTAATATTAAAAGAAATAATGAGTTAATTTTGTTGCCTATTATTTTTATAAATTTTACTTTTTTCGTAAACATTTTCTATATCATTAAATTTGTGCTGCGCAGAGAATATTCTTGCACTTGATTAGTTATGGTTTCACGATTTTTCAAAATGGTTGAAAGAGAACTTGTCGGAATACCATAATTTTTGGTAATATCTTTTTTTTAACATCTTTATCAACTTTGTTTTTTATATTTTAAATTTATCGACAATCGATAAACATTTAGGTTTTGAAATTTTTTTTAACATGTATAGCAAACACGAGAGAGAATGCGTACGTATACCGGTTTGCGTCAATAATGGGACTGTAATACTGCAATAAAATTAATCAGTTTGTCTACTTTCGGCGTCTATCGGGTACAATACAATTTTATTATTGTAGGTACGCACCTCCTACAAGTACAATTTCAGAACAGTGTTTAATATTTGAAAGTGACAACATTTACAAAAATAGGTTTGCTATCAAATAATTTGTTCATTATATAGAAACATTAGATTCATTAATTGGAGATAAATGTAAGTATAATCAACTAAGAAGGTCATAGTTCTTAAAAATATTTCAGAACATTTAGTAAAATTGAACTTCGTTATATGGAAGTTTGATATAGTATAAAATTATATGGGACTTTGTTTGATGCATCGTCATATTGGGTTTATGTTGCTTAGGACCCAAATTTGAATTCAGAATGCAATTTTTTTTTTGAAGTGTCTTAGACAATGCTTTTCATTTTATATGCACAAAATTTGTTTTTCGTGATCAGAGAATTAAAAAAAGAAACAATCTATAATTACTTTTAAAATGTTATTACCTATTGATACAATAGAGCAGGGGTGGCCACTAACTTTAACCTTGTGAGCCGCAAATTTATAAAGTTAATTTGAGACGAGCCACATTGTACAGCGATGTTTATGAAAAGAAGACATATTTCTTATTTTAAATCAAATGAAGGAACATTTATTTTTTACATTTACAAAACATTATTATTATTGACATAATCATTAACATTATTGTTGATTTATTTATGAGAAGTGCTTTTTCGAGTATTCATATTTTCTCTAAGCTTTTTGGAATCTGGCTGATAATTTTTTAGCGCAGTTCGCACGAGTTCACTTAAATGTTCATCAGTTAATTCAGATCGATATTTAGATTTAATGAATTCAAGCGTAGAGTACAATGATTCACACACATAAGTAGTGCCAAAGATTGAAATAAGTCTCATAGCACACCATTTTGTTATTCATTTTAGTTTAAATTTAGTTCAAGATCCGCACGAAACTCAATCAAGAGCCTCGTTGTGGCCACCCCTGCAATAGAGCATCCAACTCAAAAACATTTTCTTGTGCTTAAATTATAGTACATACTATGACGCAAAAAAAGGATACCACTAAAATTTGAGTCACCAACACGTTTTTGATATACTTATACTATTAAGCCGGGTTCACACGGAGTCGTGAAATAGGCGAGGGCACTACCGCTAGACTAGCTGGTCGTTATCGCTACCAAGTGTGAACTGGCGGTCGTGGTAGTGGGGGTCGTCAACGACCAAAAATAGATCGGTCGTGATTACTCCTGCATGTTGGAGTGAACACGACCGGTTTAGTCGTGATCGTGAAACACTTACCAAGTGTGAAGTTTCTTGTGTATATACACGTATTTGTTTCATTTTTTTGTACGAGTGCAACAATAAAATTTATTAACTTATAATTTATATAATTCTGAAGTATACAAAGACAGAGATGCAAGAGATGGAGCCTTAAAAAAAATATGCGATGAAATGTGTATCGATGGTTTTGGTATTCGTGAAGTAGCCCAAAAAATTAAAAATATTGGATCAGCTTATTATCAAGAATTAAAAAAAATAAATAATTCTAAAAAATCAGGAGCATCAGCATTTGATATTTATCAGCCTAAGGTACCGTGGTTTACGATCGTACATTAATTTCTGAAACAAAATCCGTGTGAACTGGAAGTCGTATATTATCGGTCATGCAAATCAAGCAGTCGTGAGACATGATGCGCAGAACGAGTATTACTCTTGCCTATTTCACGACTCCGTGTGAACCCTCCTTTATTCTAGTTAGACTGTTTTTTATTTATAATGGTAATGTAATAATTATTGCATTTTTGAGTTTGATGGTCCCTTTGGACATTTATTTGATAATTCTGCATTACTTAAAAATCTGTATACCTAACACAAATAAATGTATTAAATGAAAAAAAAAATGCTTTCTACTATATGTATTAAAAAAGATTTTCTTTTATACAATTCATTTTCTGACATAAATTCAGTCATCATGACGTGATATTGATTTCAATTCATGAATTTGTCTTTATATTGATCAACATTAAAGTGATAAATGAATGAAACCAATTATAAATTTTTATATATTAAATATATATTACATTTTTAAAGATCCTTTTTTTACCGACATTTATGATCACATAATACCAAGTCTTGTAAAGAATTTAATTTGAGGTTCTACTCATAAGCAAAAAAAGTTTCAATAAAAATTATATTTGTTCTTATATCTATATAAATATATTTTCACTGTTGTTAAACTACGAAAAAAGGAATTACATATAACAAATAATCTATTGAAAATGATTAACTGTGCAAAATTATAAAAATTGAATTAAATGAATAATTAAAAAGTTATCAATATCTATATTTCAAAGAAAATAATCTTAAAAATGTATATTTAATTTAGTTCTAAAAAAAAGTAAAAAAAATCGAGTAAATATTAATAAATTATCGCACATTGTAAATATGAAGAATCACTCAGAAATTAAGAAAATAAGTAATTGTAGTATAAAATATCAAACATATTTACAGTTTAAATCGAATTAATTGAATTTCATTTAATTTTATTTTAGATGATTATTGGTTGTTATAAAACTACAAAACAAGATTTATAAGTCCACAATATATTAAGAATTTACAGCTATTATTAAACAGTTTAAAAATATAAAATGATTGATGTGATAATGATGTATTATTTATTAATTTAAGAATTTATATCTAACTCAAAAGTTGTGATCTCTTCAGGTTTTTGTATCCATGTACCATATTTAGAAAATTTAAATGCTGATATTAATGACTGTTTGGCCGTTAAATAATCTGTACTTGAATTTTTCAATAAATCATAATAAATCTTATCGTGATTTTGAGTAATAGCTGATAAATTTTTTGTAGCATGATACAAATTTATATATTCCTTCGCCAATTGTCTCTTACATAGTCTTGAAAATTGATTATCAATCGTCCTACCAATGTTTCCTACCACTATTTCCATTCCTTCATTTATAATCCAGTTTATACAATAAGATGATTGTGCACCTAATCTTCTGGGAAGTATACTGTAGCCACGAAGTTCAGGTTTATGTATTCTGAAAGAATATTTAGGTATATATAATATTTATATTTAGGTATAATAGAAATTTAAAATAAACAAATTAAGACTCACTTATAACTTTTGGGTAAATTAGGAATTATTTTTTCAATACGATCATACATTGTTCTTTTCATGTGAATGTTATTAAATACACTACCAATTGATATTGATTTCAAGTAAATGGGTTCAATAACATTAGACAATAAATTGCCTTGAAGTCCAAGTACATTCCAACGTGTTAGTTTGTCTGAACATGACATAGTGACTAGGCGTTCACCCTGAGCAATACCATCGTATGTTTGTATTTCTCGGCCAAACACTGATACAGTACCAGCACCATTTTCAATTTTTGATCGGAGTAAACCACGATTTAAACGATTAGACTTGTGTTCAGAGTCAGAGAAACTAAAGATTCTTGCTTCACCACATGGAGCCGTGTTTATATATAAATGAAATGAAATATTATTTGACATACTAAATCTGTGACTTTTTTCATCATAAGTAAATATGGATGGACTACTTATTGTAGACTTTAAAAGTTCTTGGTAGAAATATTTTACCAAACATCTCCGGGTTAATACTTCTGCATGGCAGTCATGTAATGATTCCCCATTAAGGCTTAAACTGTTGCCGTTTAAACATTTTGTACCGGTTGCAAGGCAAATAACTTCTGCTGTATTTAGATCATTTTTGGTCACCTATACAAAAAATAACATAAATAAATGGAAACTAATTATGATTGACAAAAGTAGTTGATTTACTTTTAAAATACTGGCAATGACAGAATATTCTTTAATTTTAATGTTATCAAACTCTAACTGTTGGTATACCATATCTGTTAATTTAGCAAAATGATCAATAATTTTAGCATCGTTCAAATCAGTACGCAGCATTTCTAACTGATATTTGAATTTATTATCGATTGGCTGCACTTCGTAAATAATTTTTAATGCATTACGACAGGCAATTTCTTTTGCTTCTCTTTTATTTTTGCCATAGCCTACATATTTATTACCAAAAACCAAGACACTCATACATTCCAATAATCCATGAGATGGTTCATGTTCATATACAAAGTTTTTTCCT
This sequence comes from Periphyllus acericola, assembly GCA_949715065.1. Lineage (NCBI taxonomy): Eukaryota > Metazoa > Arthropoda > Insecta > Hemiptera > Aphididae > Periphyllus > Periphyllus acericola. The sequence continues at coordinate 30,664,464 of OX454268.1, forward strand.
GGAAATAATTCATGCAAGATAGATATAGCAGATATTTGAGGAGCTGCTTCCATTTTAAGCTGTTTTAATATTGGTGGATTTTCAAATTCTGTACAATCATCTTCAAGTTTCCTTTTCATACATTTAGTTGTATCACTAACAGACAAAGGTCTGACATCACCATTCATACTTGCTGTGAAAGGTCCGACACCATTAAGATTATATCTAAAATTCTGTATAGCACTAATCTTAGCTCTTTTTTTTGAAGAGCCATAACCTTCATATTGAGTATTATTTAAGTATAAAGTAACTTGGAAAGTTGGCATATGAGGGGGTCCACTGCAAATAAAAGGAGACCAAGTATGTTGCAGATTTTTTTCATTGAAATCTCTTAATGTAGTGCTTTCATCCATATTATTTGACTCAACTATTTCAAAATTATGAAAATAAAATGATTTAACAAAGTTGTCAATTATCACAAATGATTTGAAGTCTAAAAAAAAAAGTTTATTTTAAATTAATATTTTCTGAAAATATATTGAAAACAACAAAAATTATATAAATGTCAAGATTATTAATAACTCCTATCACTGAATTGTACTGATTGGAATTTTAAATAATATCATTAAAAACTAAAAAATTGTTAAAATATGACAACATGGGAGAAGTATAGTTAAAGATGATTTCCTCGATATTGTCGCAAATAAACAATAATAAGGATAATACATTTTAATTAAAAATTAAAATTTTATTTAACCAAAACATTTAGTAATAATTCTTAATGTTCAGATTAAAAGAGTATAAAAGTGTACAAAGATGAACAATGAACAATGTGAAGGAATTAAAAATGAAATCCATAGTATTGAGTTGATATTTAGTTTAATTGTTTAGTAATTTGAATTGAAATAAATTTTTTATTACAAGAACAGAATGAAGCAAATTGTGACAATATATATGTAAAATATATAAGATTGACGAATACATACTTAAATATTATTTTAAGCAAGAGTAACAGTTACAGCAGATCACCACGGTCCTAGGACACGCCGACACGGTCTACAGTCTGCACCACCAAACACGATTACGATGAACACTCACCACTTCTCCAGTCTCTGTAAAATTGTGTTCACAGTCCACGAAATTGGAAATATGATTCATATAACAGTTTAAATGTTAAATAACTTTATCAATATGATGTAATAGACACGGTGTTGATAACGCAAGTGGCCACCAGGCGTTTGGTAAATGGTAACGGTTAACTAGTACATTTTTTAACCACTAGAGTTGGTTGCCAGTTGTAGGAAGCATAGATTATATATACTATATTATAATATAGTATATTTAATCTATGTAGGAAGGGACAAGGGTAACAGACTATTACTATTTTTTTTTTTTTTAGTGCACTACTTCACAAGACTTCAGCCTCCGTGTGTTTGTGTACGCAAGACTCGAAAAGTAATCGATTTGTGAATTGTGATATTACCACCCCCCCTCCCCCAGATTTCAGAAAAATTTGAAATACATTGAAAAAATTGATCTTACTATTATTGTTACAACTTTTACGAAGTAACATTAGAGAATGGGAAGTATTTGGATACATTTTCAATAGTTCTGAAGCTATGTATCTAATATAGTTATGCAATTAACGTGTAACATAACCATTATGAATCGCCGAGGCGTCAACCGTGTCGGTGTGTTACCTACCTGTACTTAAAAATATTTTGTATTTGGATCAAATCTGCAAGACCGTGATAATATTCTATCGACATGAAAATACGAGTATGTACTAAGATATATATATATATATATGTTTCTTAATTATTTTAAGTTTCGGAAACTATGTCCATTAGCTGTCACCCGTAGGTCGTGTATTTTGAACACGGCTTCGTCACTAATAACCCGGGTGGTAATCCATCCGGGAGCTAGTGACGCCGGACGGTGTTTAAAAAGGTCATATTTTTTCCAATAGTCCTCAATTTTATCAAAACGTATGGTTCCAGTATGAAAAAGTAGCCCTAGAAATACTTTTAGTTGGTAAGTTGTTATATATTTCCAATCGGTAATTCTAGATGTTACATTAAATTAAGAGTTGATTGTGTATCGTCAATGTGTTCAGAGTTTGTTAAAATAAAAACAGTTTCATTTTAGCAGTTATAAACGTACATGTTTTTGACGCGTAAACGCGTCGCTGGCCCATCGGAATAAACTGGAGCGACTACGGCTAACCACTGCGTCACGCCACGCTCCAACGTAAAACGTTATATTTATAATTATAAGCAACACGGATTAAGATGTATCTCAGTTGGTTAATTACCTCATCAAATACCCCTACCTTGTTCTATGGAACAATCTACCATTCTCGCTTTTCTAACTTGAAAATGTCAAACATCGAAAAAAAAAAAGCAAATACTGTTTAATATTTACATTCTAAAAATGAATAATTGACCAATTAGATTGGAAGAAAAATAGCTTTAAGATTACAATACATTTTTATCAATTTATAATCGTTTATGTACAGTAACAAAATATTTTCTAACTGCTCATTTTTACCATTTTTAACTTTTCGACGTTTCGTATTTCCTGAAAACGCGGTTTTTTCAATTTCTTTCCTGTTCTTCAATATTGTCCGCAACGAAGAGGAGGGCAATCCTAATAGGTCAGCAATTTGTTGATTATTGAATACACCTATTTTTTCATTATACAGTTTAATAATGTTCAATTTATCGTCAATAGACAAAGCTTTCCTTTTCACTCCAGCACTACGAGATGACGTAGACTCATCATTTTAAATCACACACGAATAACAATTAACATGAAAATTAAAAATCTGCGTAAGATGTCACGTGCACACTTCAACATCCGATCACATAAGACATAACTATAAACTAACGTACATCCGTACTAACGTAATATCCAAACGCCGCGGTCGCGGCGCAGAGCTAAGTAAAAAGAGATAAGAAAACTAGCGCGCGACGACGGTGTCGGTGTATATTACACGAGAGAACCAACTCGTATTTACTTAATGTAATTTTACGAAAATCGTGTCGACAACCCTGTAGCCTAAACTACTGAACCAATTGATTTGAAACTTTCACAAATAACTCAGTTTGGTGTGTAGATGATACTTTTGCAATTTCAAGTTTATCGGAGTATTACAGCCTTAGTTATAAGCTAAAGTATTGGCATAATTATTACGCTAAACGCTATTTATTTCATCAATTTTATCATGTAATGACATACGAGATGTGCTGGCCCATTCTTCCCCTTCCACGCGTCTGTTTCAATCACTCGTTGCGTAATCCGTCGTCACGGCGCGGCGGCGCGACGGCGCTGCGCTGAACTATCTGGCCGCCTGAATTTCCTCCTCCATACAACGGGTTTACGTTGATTTCGTCTTTAGTGGTGTGAGCATAGAGTAAGAATGTAATAAATAATAATCTTCTATATAAAAATGAATCGCAAAATGTGTTGTAAGCGCATAACTCAACAACCCCTGAACCGATTTCGCTAATTCTTTTTTTATAATATTCCTTGAAGTACGAGGATGGTTTTCACGGAGAGAATTATTAAGAAAATTAACCCTAAGAGGGTTAAAAGGGGTAAAAATGGAAAAAATCCTGAGTCACTGGAGCTTTGTGGTATTAAATTTTGTCAATAGTTTCATTTAATATAGCAGAGGCCCCTAGAAACCCCTAGAAAGGATTTTCCAAAATTCGACCCCTAAGGGGGTTAAAAGGTGTAAAAAGGTGAAACTAGAAAAATTCGCCTGGCCGGAACTGCTGGAGCTTTAAGTATGAAATTTGGTCAACAGTTTCGTTTTATATAGTGGAGACCCTATGGGAAAGGATTTTTCGAAATTTGACCCCTACCGGGGTTCAAAGGGGTAAAAAGGGTGAAACTAGAAAAATTTGCCTGGGTGGAACTGCTGGAGCTTTGAGTATGAAATTTGGTCAGCAGTTTCGTTTTATATAGTGGAGACCCCATGGGAAAGGATTTTCCTAAATTCGACACCTACCGGGGTTCAAAGGGGTAAAAAGGGTGAAACTAGAAAAATTCGCCTGGCTGGAACTGCTGGAGCTTTGAGTATGAAATTTGGTCGGCAGTTTCGTTTTATATAGTGGAGACCCCATGGGAAAGGATTTTCTGAAAATCGACCCCTACCGGGGTTAAAAGGGGTGAAAGGGGTAAAAATGAAAAAAAAATGGCCTAGCCGGAACCGCTGAAGCTATAAGTATAACATTTGGACAGTAGTTTTGTTTCATGGTATAGACACCCACTAAGAAACGATTATTCAAATATACATATGTTATCAATGAATCTAATAGAGTGTAAAGTAATACTGAAATCTATATTTGAAATAATTTCAGAACGAATTCCGATATGTTCTGTGTGAAAATTGTCATACATATTACCCTCATACACAGACATCACCCATAGTAAACGCTAATAAATATATATTTATGTGTCAATGAATAAACGTGCTAACACATATATATATATAATCGTTCTCCAGCAGTTATTAAAACTTAAATTGTATAATAATATACCTCCTCTATCCCGAACAAAGACATTTCATCACCGCCTAAAAAGAGTTAACTATATCCAAAATTGTAATAAAAAAATTAGTGATATCTCATCAAAAACACTCCGTGTAAAAACATCGCTAAGTAAAAAAAAATCACTTAAATTAGAAAAGTTGTGATATCTAAAATTGGCTAAGTAATTTCATAAATTCATTAATATAAAAGTATTTATAACTGTTTGTATTTAATGTACCGTGTGTATTTATTTAGTGCAAATAATTTGTCTTAGCTTGGCGCAGTTACTATTAACATACATTTTCGCGTCATTTTGCATATTTTTATTATAGTTAAACTATACAACAATACAATTATTTAAATACATCATCCTAAAAGCCGCCAAGCTAAGACAAATTATTTGCACTAAATAAATACACACGGTACATTAAATACAAACAGTTATAAATACTTTTATATTAATGAATTTATGAAATTACTTAGCCAATTTTAGATATCACAACATTTCTAATTTAAGTGATTTTTTTTTACTTAGCGATGTTTTTACACGGATTGTTTTTGATGAGATACTAATATACTCGTAGTCATGATGTTAATAATAAAAATCAATTTTTCTAGAGATAATAGATAAACGTTTCAACGAAATTCTTATCGCTGAATGTATTAACCGTGTTTTTTCAATGTTAAAAGATATAAAAGTACCTGGGACCGGAAAAATTCCACGTATGGAGACGGCGTATTAAGCGAGAGCGTCTTGACGATGTTTTACTGTACTTGGTGTTAACTTGCAGACACATTTTTCTTAACCCTGATGCACAAAAACTACCGTTAGTTCTGAAAATCCTTAGCCCAACAACGTTTTAGACCTAGTTGCGCCACCGAATTAGATAATGTTTTATCAGCAGCGGTCGGACTAGTTTTCATTTTATTTTTATTTTTTTTCCGGTACCGTTTTCAGTTATCGAGCTGGCCGGTGGCAAGACCTACGGGATCCGAGTGACGGCCATCACGGCGGACGGCCGGCACACGCCCGTCGGCAGCAGTTCGTTTCAGACGCCGGCTGCCGCGGTGGCTGCCTCCAAGCCGTCGCCGTCGACGACGTTTACCAAGTACTACTACATGGCGCTGTTTGGTTTACTGATCGCGGGCTTCGTCATGCTGTGCTGCAACTGTCGCGACAAGGGCAGATGATGATCGTCGCGCGGCACACGACCGTACGGTCCCGGTATACCTATGCCGCGGCCACTGTACATACACCTGTATATACTATATTGTAATGAAAGATTTCTCTAGTTCTACACATAGGTTCCTCGACGGGTCGCTGAAGGGTACGTTATAGACTCGCCTACGCTCTGACCGATGGGTCATGCTCTAACAGTCTAACGTACCCCCGACTGCTAAATTGCAGCGCGACCATCGTTCCTCCGCCACATATCACATTCCCACTTATACAGCTGCACGTCCAACGACAATGCAGACCCATTATTCGCTATTTGACTATAAATAATATTGTAACCTCTTGCATATTGTGTCTTATTTTTTTCTCTTCATTTCTGTTTTTCTCACATGTCATCTAATTCATAACTTAATACCACCAATGCTTGTATAGTGTATACATCTCACTACAAGGGTTCGCCCGTTTACAATTATGGATAAAAAATTATAAAATAATATAAAATAAAAAAATTACTATAAACGTTATTTCCGTTCACCCGTATAATAGGTTAACCTACTTATTGTTCTCCGGTTTTACACTTGTGCCATTGAATATAAATACTATTAATATAGTAACAATAATGGTATTTATAATACAGTAGTATCATTGATTATAAATACTAGGTATAGTTTTCTGCCGCTATTGAAATTCGAAAAGTTGTATTTTGTTTCGACAGATAATAACGAACTTTTACAAGTAACTCCTCAAATGGCGTAACATTCGGTAGTAATTAAAAAATTTCTCCGGGTATTTTTTTAAATTATCAAAAAAAATATCAAAACTATTGTCACTGTAGTGTGTATTGAAAGCTATTTATTGGATGGACCCAATGTTTTCTACGACTTGGTTCTGCAGGGGGATCAAGTTCCCCCTCAGCCTCAGCCATACATAATATTTTGAGGAGATAACTCATTATATCTATTAATTAATATAATTGTATAAATAAAAATAATAATAATAATAACAAAAAATATAAACTGTATCGTTTTGTGACGTGAAACAGACTGCAATAGCGCAATAATACATTTCATTTATAATATATAATTTCGAATTATAAAGGATTCGCGCGCTTTTTGATTTCGGATTTGCCGGAAGCCAGGTATCGGTAACCGATAAAACGCATAATGTGATCGATCATCCCGGTTGCGGTTTATCGGGATTGTATTTTTCGGTAACCGACGAAACGCATAGTTTGATCCAAGCGTTTATACTTGTCTCAGCGTCGAATCGTTCGACGGTTGCCCTGGAGACTTGTCACATGACACATACTCATGTTTAATAACAACATGTCATTGTATATCCGTACGGTTGGAGATAAATTACGGATGGCCGGACTCAATAAAACAAAAAAAAAAAAAATGTTTTATTGTCAATGGTTTTAAAAAAATCTCGCTTTCGAACGGGAATATCCATACAATCAGTGGATGGAGTATTCCCACCGCAGGGTGGTTTGCGTGAGTATGTTTAATGTTTATGTTTATAGTGTTAGTGTGTTACCCACTTACCATGAACAATTTCAAAGCAATTTATTCGAAGAGTCGTTCAAATGTTCATTTAAATATTATTGACGTTGTCTTTGAAATTAGTTTTGATTACGTCGCTGTCGTATAGACGATATTTGATTATTTGTATAGGTTGTTTGACAATGTTAATTAAATTTAAATGTTGGTGTTGTCGGCAAATATAATATTTCCTATTCAATCTTTAAAGTGTGTCAAAAATACAGTGTATTTATGTCATTGCATTTAAATGGTTTAGAGCAGCGGTTCCCAACCTTTTTAGTTTCGCGGACCACTAATTTTGTAAAAAAATATTTGAGGCCCACCCATACCATACCTATATACGTTTTCATAAAATTATAATATATAATATTTAATATTATACCTATGGCTCGCGGCCCAAGGGTTGGGAACCGCTGGTTTAGAGTGACTATTCTTTGTTGTATTGCCAACTCTTCGTTTACTATTTCAGTTTTTAAAGCGTTTTCTTGTTGTTTCGCCAACAGTTTTTGCAACTCGTATTGCTCATTAACTTCGTGTATCTTCTTGTGAAGGATTTCAATTTCCCCTTCCATCTTTTCCGTTTTTCCTTTAAAATTCTAAAACATCGTAATATCGTATAATAACAAATAAGTAAATGTTGAATAGTTATAAGAATAATTTTTTCTCAGACGATTAGAAATTGTGTTCCTTTTCGAGTTTATATTCAGCGCAAAAATGTTTTTAATCGCAAGAAAAAATGGGAAACACTAGAATAATACAATACTAGCATCTTCTATAGTTTAACTGCTAATATTGTATTATAGGCTATAGCTATACGTGAGAACGTTAATAAACAGTTTTTCCTTTTTTTTTGTGTAAAAAAGATTCTTACTTCCAATTGTTTATGCGCTAGTGATATTTCAATTTCAATGAATTCCACAAATTTGTCATCGTTATTCTCGCCTCCTGTAGTTACTGTTAATTTGGATACAAGTTTTAATACTTCATCGTATTTTTTAACACGCTCCAAGCTCTTGCCCATTTTATTCGGGCTGTTTGATTTCTTACATTTATTTTCGTTCTTTGTAACATTTGATGAATTTTTTTTTTACAGAAGTACAATAAAGCATATACACATAGTTGATTTTTATACCTATTAATTATATTATAATAGTACGACGGATTTTTATTTCGCAATTAAAAATAATGAGTTAAATTTTATACAATAACTATCATAAGCGTGTGCATACCTTAATGGCAGGGGCGCAATTTTTTTTCACCATCACGAGGAAATATTTTCTAGAAGATATCAATAGGCTTACTTCATTAATACCTGTATTACGTAATGTTTTATATATTACATTTTTAAATATGTTTATAATGTATTTGACATGTCAATATTATAAAAACAATAAGGTATAACTATATATATAATTTTTGAGTTGTTTGATTTTTTAATTTTATAGTACCATTCTTTTCTCGTAGAGAGTTAATATTTTAAATTTTTTAATCACATTATCAATATTTATATTACAAGCCAATTTTAGTTCAATGAATATTGTTAGTAGTTTTTTTTTTTTTTTTATTGATCTCAAAAAAATAACGTCGACAGCAAAGGCCATTAGTTACAAATAAGGATTGTTACATTAATTAAATACTAAATATTGAACATTTTTTTTTTTTTATATAAGATTGAACAATTTGGTTTGTTTCATAAACTTTATTAAATCAATGTTTTTTTCATGATTGGGTCCGAGTGAAGAGTCTAGGTTGTGGGATATCTTATGTGTGGTCCGCTCTTGGTTGAACATTAAACAATCTGATATTATATGTTTGACGGTAATCAAGGTTCCACAGGTTTGACATATGGGAGATTCCTCTCTTGCCATCAGGAAGCCATGAGTCATTCTGGTGTGACCAGAACGGAGTCTATTGAGAACAGTATCTTCTTTACGGTTGATGTTAGGGTTTGTCCAACGATGTATGTCTCTTTTTATTTCGTTTAATTTGGTGTTTTGTAAGTTCCAAATTTTTTGCCATTTATATTTTGTGCGCTCATTTATGATTTTTTTTGCGTCATTCGTGTTTGTATTTTTAGAATTTTGACTGAGTGACTGGTGGAGGTTTTTAACTGTTTAATGTATGAAGACCACGATAACCTTCTGTCAAAAATGACGCCGAGTATTTTTACAGAGTTACAGTGGGGAACTTCTACTTTGTCAATTGTTATTTTTAGAGCTTCGACATTCTTTTTTTTGTGAAGATAGTACAGCTGGATTTTTCAGGAGAGAATTGGAAACCAGTTTGTTTTGCCCAATTATCTAAGTTATTTGCAGTTGTTCGAAGAAGACTTTGAACTGTGATTTTGGATTTACTTATGCACCAGAAGTTGAAGTCATCAGCGTATAGGTTGAATTTCACGGGATATGTACAGTTTACGGTAATGTCGTTGATAGCGATCAGGAAGAGAGAAACAGAGAGAGCAGAGCCTTGAGGAACTCCGTTTTCTTGATGTTAGTAGTTTTGTTGTATCGTATTCCGTTACTTTATTTCGACAACACTTAATTTCGAGAATGTTCGTTCACATGAACAACTAGTAACTAGAATAGTAACAAATGTTTTAAATGTTTATAATATATTGTTGAAAATAATTGTTCTTCCTCTGCCAATTTCTGTTAACCAGCTTATCCATGTTCAATATTTTTTTTATCACATTTGGGTAGGCTGTTGATGTGTTTAAGAAGATTTACTATTTGTTAATGTAGTGATATCATTGTCATCAACATTTAATTCTAATAAATTGGTAACACTTTTTATTATATCCAAAGTTTCTTGGCTAAACCTAACATTAATGCCATTAATATTTTCATCTAAGATCTAACGTTACTTTATAAATTGTAATCCTCATTTCTTCTGTCATAGTATCCATGAAATGTTGTGTTTGTTTATAAGATAAACTGTCAACTTTATATGAAACTTTCCTTTTCTGTACCAATGGAATCACAATTTGATTGACTTCACATACTTTTTCAACTTTTTTATAAATATTACCAAAAAGATATTCAGTATTTCTCATAGTTTCAAGTGACTTCTTTAATGACTCAACTAGTTCTATTTCAGTTAATAAATTAATATCTGATGTTTGTAAAAATGTACTTATTTTAGTAATGAACATTATATAGAGTCTAATTCAAATACAAATTCAAAAGTTTACATTTGGTGAATTATACCTAAGCCTTTAGCACGAACATTTGCTTGTCTTGTAGATTCTGAAATTTCTTGAATGGTGATAACTAGAGCTGAGTGATTTTCGTAACGGCAACCCCATCGGATAGTAGAAAGAGATTTCAACATTTTAAATTTAAGTTGATTGTATAAGAAATAGTAATTAATTTTCTCTATTACATTATAACTATTAGCTGTTAAGTTATATCACTACTATCAGTGTTCAATTTATACGTACATGCATGTATAATTGTTGAAAATTTCAAGTTATTCGAACCGTTATTTTTGGATTTAAAAAACTAAGATTGATTTCATCAATGATTATTTTTACGGTTTTTTGTCAATTTTATTTTTATTTAATTTTATTATTATTATATATGGGCTGTGCCTTTTTTAATTGTTTGGTAGTTTGTATGCTTTAAAAACTACCAACCATTTCGTAAAATAACCTCTCTAAATTCTAAAGTACCAAACACATAAAATCTCGGATATTACTTAGTGTATGCGCACTATGGTTAAAGGCTCTGCTCGTGGGTGTGTGTTGAGGCTATACAAACGCTATGTAAATGAATGTATATAGATGTAAATATATATAGAACGCTATATATGTTAACTGTCGATTGATAAACATTTATGTTACATCTTATATTTTTACTTTAAAAACTATTATTTCAATATTAAATCCAATAATCAATGGTAAAAGTATTATATTAAAACAAATTACATTTATTAGATAAGTGCATTTTTATAACAGTGAAATAAATTACTTATTTTTGAGTCCAGTTGTACAAAACTCGTTGATAATAATGACATAAGTTTAGTGTTGTTTATTATATGTATGGTATATATAGGAAACCTAGAACAAAAAAAATTGTGAACATGTTTTAAAATTGACCATATAAATTATCACCATAAGGCACACTAAACACTATAAACTCTGACTAGGCACATAAGTCATAATGAATATTATCATAAGCTAAATATTTTAGGTACATATTACGCATAGGAATTACCAACTAAATTAAGTTTTTTATCTAAATAGTGCAACATGGAACAATTAAAGCACGTTGAGGGCACAAAAAAAAGTGTAATGTGGATGTAATGATGTGCATCGTTATGAATCAATAACATTTTATAAACTAATAAATAGCGGTTCTTTCGGCACACGCACAGAGAACATCAGCCGTATATGGGACAAAATCTAACGATACTCCATTGTGACTAACTAGGTCAATCCTTAAAGGAGACCACCTTTGGTCGAAGAACCATCTCACTAGACCTGTCTGTATTGTCTATATAACATCTTCAGGCAACCATTTATCTCGCTCTCCGTTGCAAGTCGTCACTGCCGACTGCCGAAAGATCTATCTTTTGTAATTTTTGTTTCTAAGTGCAGTACAAACATTAGCACCGTACAATGTAAAGTTTCTGTGTTAGTGTCAGAGTGTTCAGTATTAATTCATTAAAGATTCTTTGTATTTATTTTAATATTCCTACAACCTCACATCGTAAGCGTTGAGATCATTGGCAACCGCGCAGCGACAAGGAATCAGAGGATGTGTTATCTCAATAAGCTTAAGAGACATACAGTCACTTACATCTGCTCTCGAACCTTTGTAACCCAGAGTGTCCTCAAAGGTTATACTCGTAAACACCCATTGCCCTTTTTATATCATAACTCTACCTCCATCACGTCCCATAGTTCTACTTATTTCTTTTATTTTAATTTTGGGTTATTCCAGTGTTGTAAATTTGGAAATATTTTTGGAAATTATTCTTGGTGACTGTAAATAAAAAAGGACCGCCCTGGTTGTTTCTGCAAACATGCGTTTCGTTCGAACATTTTTCTATTTCGGACACAGCAATAGTATCACATAATGAGTATCTTTAAATTTCAAAAATGATTTAGAGCTATGTACCATTGATGTAACACATAATACACTGATTGTACTTAATGATAGTAATATCTACCCTACCAAAGCGTTTTTTTTCAAAGAAATTTAAAATAAAAACTTGTTTTTTGGTTATTGGCAAAATTGGTAAAATAATGTTAAAACTATTAAAACAAATTATAATTTAAAATATACTCTTATGTTTTTAAAAAATTTGAAAAACGTAATTTACCTGTTTTCAAAATAGGCATGTCCCAAAAAATAAGTTGATGTCAGCTAACTGCTTCTATATTTATAATTAAATACTATGTTGTGGATCCTATTAGAATAACTTTGGAAATCGAAATGATCGATATGAAATAGGATAAATAGTGACCAATTCAAATTTATTGTCCTGAAACAAAAAAATTGTTGGTATCAATGATAAACAACAAGCTACCTTAAAAGTATAAGACAAATCTCACCTTATCAGTGTCAGAATCACTTTTTTCAATTTGAATATTATTATTTTTGATTGTATGATTATTTAGACTTTTCCCTTTTATAATTTCAGTTTTACGCTTTTTACTTTTTTTTGGCGTTTTAGTTTTATTATTTTTACTGTTAATTTTTACATAACTTTTTTTTATGCTTCTATTAGAAATTGTATCGTTTCCATTGCTTGAATTATCTTCTATATGAATTTCTTTATTTGTTTCCTTAGCTCTTTTTTTTTTAGGTCTTTCGTGTTTTAATTTATCTTTCAATAATTTATTTTTCGTTTTAGTTTTTGTAGCTGATTTTGATTTAATCTTGTATTTTATATCTTTTGCAGATTTAGATTTATAATTTTCATCTGATTTTACAAAACTAGAATTATTATCTTCAGACGAAATTATATTTCTGTTTTCTGTTTTCTTCTTTTTTGAATAGTTGTTTTTATTTCGAAGTTTAACATCTTTAGCAGAATAATTTTTATCATATTTTCTATGCTTTCTATACTTTTTATCTTTTTCCTTCTCTTTGTTTTTTCTTTTCGTTTTGTGTGTCTTATTTTTTGGTTTTTTTGATTTTTTAGATTCCTGGATTTTATCTTCGCCACTGGCACTGTTACTACCGCTTTCAATATTTTCGACGGGTTTTTTAAATTTTTTAATATATATTTTACTTTTAACATCATTGATTGGTTTAGTTGTGGCCTTTATATTATTCAAAACAGCTTCATCGACTTCCCGATTACTTGATGTTATTTTATCATTACCTTCATTGTTGAGCTCTTTATTAGGAACTTTATCAAGCTCGGAAATCTTATTCTCTAAATTATTAATTTTGTTTATCATTTTATCCGTCATTTGCTTAATCAAATCATTGAAAAGTTCATTATTGTAATTATAATTATAATTATAGCTATTACTTGGTGTAGATTTATCGTGACTTTTTAAATTAGCATTTATTGGATTTAAATTCGTATCATGGTTTTCAGGGTCAGACAAGGAATCATTATGATTTATATTCGTTTCTTTGTTGGGCGCTAAAGCTCTATTGAAATGGCCAAAGTCTGAATTAACATATGTATTTCTTTTTGGTGGTATTTTTTCCCATAAATTAATATTTGAAGAACTATCCTCATATTTAGTGTTAAATTTAGGAATCATATAACCATATGGGTCATAATCATTCTTTGAACTAATGTCGGCTGAAGGAGTGACCTTATTATCAAAAGTGGTTGATTTAAAAGGATTCCCGCTAATCCCACTATAAATGATTTTATTATTTCTATTCATCTTTTCATTTTCGCTTATAATGTGATCTATATTTTGTTTATTTGATGTTCTATAATTATAAGCCATTTTGTTAGTTGTATATGTTTTTTTTGGTAAAACTGAAGAAGGATGAGAAACCGATGTAATATTATCTTGTATAGCTGTACTTGATGAACTGGTCCCAAGATTCGGTAAATAATTTTGATTTAAATTTGTAGGATAGTCTATACTTGGGACATTTGGAATACTATAAGGCTTTCCATCAATAGATGATTTCAACGTACCATTTTTTAATAAAGAATTTGACTTTATAGAAACATTGTTTGATGAACTTTTGCTTACAGTACTTTTCTTTGATGACAGTCTTTGAGAAGGTGTTTTCCCATTTCCATTACCATGAACAGGGTTTTCGGTTCCAAATAAAGGGACTTTTTCAGTCTTAACAACCAATGGATCCCGGACCATTTCAAGATCATCATTACTATCATAATCCGTAACGGAAGAAATAGTTTTTTCGGATGACTTCTCTAAAGAACTTAAACCATTCTTGTCTTGAAAATCCAATGTAATTGGTTTTTTCTTTAAAATATCTGTATGTGTAGTTCCTTCTTGTTTTCCAGGGCTATTTATAGTTGCAGAAGCTTTTCGTATTTTTTTCTGAATTGTATCTTCTGGCGTAGGCTTTTGGTAACATAAAGGAATTTGTTTAGTAGAATAATCGCCGATATTATCCGGTGTATTTGGTTTCTTGTTTGAATTTTCTGATGTATCTTCATTTGTCGTTTTTTCTTGGTATTCAGTAGTATCAATGTCACTGTTATTCGGAATAACTTTTGGTAATTTTTTCCTAATGGATTCTTCTAACTCAGGCTTTTGGTTACTTGAAGGTATTGGTGTCTTTAAATCTTCTCGGCTTTCGGGATATATTTCATCATTGCTAGTATCCTGCCCTCTATCGGATGGTTTGACGTTGGGGTTGAAAAATGAAGATCCTCCTGAATCATCAAAATCGAAGGAATCGTTGAGTGGTTCTGAATTTATTCCTTTCTTGTTGTCATCGATTGGGCTTTTCGTTCCTATCTGAGGAAGTGTGTTGGTCTTGTCAACCACGGGAGCCTTTGAAATTCCTCCTTTTTGAGTATATTGATCAGTTGTTGGGGAAATTTTGTTTTCAAGTAATTTCCCAGAAGAACCTTTATCTTGCTTGTCTTGCTTATCCGGTGTCTTTGGTTTCTTGTTTGAATCATCTGATGTATCTTCATTAGTCGTTTTTTCTTGGTATTCAGTATTATCAATGTCACTGTTATTCGGAATAACTTTTGGTAATTTTTTCCTAATGGATTCTTCTAACACAGGCTTTGGGTTACTTGAAGGTGTTGGTGTCTTTAAATCTTCTCGGCTTTCGGGATATATTTCATCATTGCTAGTATCCTGCCCTCTATCGGATGGCTTGACGTTGGGGTTGAAAAAAGAAGATCCTCCTAGATCATCAAAATCAAAGGAATCGTTGAGTGGTACTGAATTTATTTTTTTTTTGTTGATATCGATTGGGCTTTTCGTTTCTAACTGAGGAAGTGTGTTGGTCTTGTCAACCACGGGAGCCTTTGAAATTCCTCCTTTTTGAGTATATTGATCAGTTGTTGGGGAATTTTTGTTTTCATGTAATTTCCCAGAGGAACCTTTATCTTGCTTGTCTTGCTTATCCGGTGTCTTTGGTTTCTTGTTTGAATCATCTGATGTATCTTCATTTGTCGTTTTTTCATGGGATTCAGTACTATCAATGTCACTGTTAATCGGAATTACTTTTGGTAATTTTTTCCTTATGGATTCTGCTAACACAGGCTTTTGGTTACTTGAAAGTATTGGTGTCTTTAAATCTTCTCGGCTTTCGGGATATATTTCATCATTGCTAGTATCCTGCCCTCTATCGGATGGTTTGACGTTGGGGTTGAAAAATGAAGATCCTCCTGAATCATCAAAATCGAAGGAATCGTTGAGTGGTTCTGAATTTATTCCTTTCTTGTTGTCAACGATTGGGCTTTTCGTTCCTATCTGAGGAAGTGTGTTGGTCTTGTCAACCACGGGAGCCTTTGAAATTCCTCCTTTTTGAGTATATTGATCAGTTGTTGGGGAATTTTTGTTTTCATGTAATTTCCCAGAGAAACCTTTATCTTGCTTGTCTTGCTTATCCGGTGTCTTTGGTTTCTTGTTTGCATCATCTGATGTATCTTCATTTGTCGTTTTTTCTTGGGATTCAGTACTATTAATGTCACTGTTAATCGGAATTACTTTTGGTAATTTTTTCCTTATGGATTCTGCTAACACAGGCTTTTGGTTACTTGAAGGTATTGGTGTCTTTAAATCTTCTCGGCTTTCGGGATATATTTCATCATTGCTAGTATCCTGCCCTCTATCGGATGGTTTGACGTTGGGGTTGAAAAATGAAGATCCTCCTGAATCATCAAAATCGAAGGAATCGTTGAGTGGTTCTGAATTTATTCCTTTCTTGTTGTCATCGATTGGGCTTTTCGTTCCTATCTGAGGAAGTGTGTTGGTCTTGTCAACCACGGGAGCCTTTGAAATTCCTCCTTTTTGAGTATATTGATCAGTTGTTGGGGAAATTTTGTTTTCAGGTAATTTCCCAGAGAAACCTTTATCTTGCTTGTCTTGCTTATCCGGTGTCTTTGGTTTCTTGTTTGAATCATCTGATGTATCTTCATTTGTCGTTTTTTCTTGGTATTCAGTATTATCAATGTAACTGTTATTCGGAATAACTTTTGGTAATTTTTTCCTAATGGATTCTTCTAACACAGGCTTTTGGTTACTTGAAGGTATTGGTGTCTTTAAATCTTCTCGGCTTTCGGGATACATTTCATCATTGCTAGTATCCTGCCCACTATCGGATGGTTTGATGTTGGGGTTGAAAAATGAAGATCCTCCTGAATCATCAAAATCGAAGGAATCGTTGAGTGGTTCTGAATTTATTCCTATTTTGTTGTCATCGATTGGGCTTTTCGTTTCTATCTGAGGAAGTGTGTTGGTCTTGTCAACCACGGGAGCCTTTGAAATTCCTCCTTTTTGAGTATATTGATCAGTTGTTGGGGAATTTTTGTTTTCATGTAATTTCCCAGAGGAACCTTTATCTTGCTTGTCTTGCTTATCCGGTGTCTTTGGTTTCTTGTTTGAATCATCTGATGTATCTTCATTTGTCGTTTTTTCTTGGGATTCAGTAATATCAATGTCACTGTTAATCGGAATAACTTTTGGTAATTTATTCCTAATGGATTCTTCTAACACAGGCTTTTGGTTACTTGAAGGTATTGGTGTCTTTAAATCTTCTCGACTTTCAGGATATATTTCATCATTGCTAGTATCCTGCCCGCTATCGGATGGTTTGACGTTGGGGTTGAAAAATGAGGATCCTCCTGAATCATCAAAATCGAAGGAATCGTTGAGTGGTTCTGAATTTATTCCTTTCTTGTTGTCATCGATTGGGCTTTTCGTTCCTATCTGAGGAAGTGTGTTGGTCTTGTCAACCACGGGAGCCTTTGAAATTCCTCCTTTTTGAGTATATTGATCAGTTGTTGGGGAAATTTTGTTTTCAGGTAATTTCCCAGAGAAACCTTTATCTTGCTTGTCTTGCTTATCCGGTGTCTTTGGTTTCTTGTTTGAATCATCTGATGTATCTTCATTTGTCGTTTTTTCTTGGTATTCAGTAGTATCAATGTCACTGTTATTCGGAATAACTTTTGGTAATTTTTTCCTAATGGATTCTTCTAATTCAGGCTTTTGGTTACTTGAAGGTATTGGTGTCTTTAAATCTTCTCTGCTTTCGGGATATATTTCATCATTGCTAGTATCCTGCCCGCTATCGGATGGTTTGATGTTGGGGTTGAAAAATGAAGATCCTCCTGAATCATCAAAATCGAAGGAATCGTTGAGTGGTTCTGAATTTATTCCTTTTTTGTTGTCATCGATTGGGCTCTTCGTTTCTATCTGAGGAAGTGTGTTGGTCTTGTCAACCACGGGAGCCTTTGAAATTCCTCCTTTTTGAGTATATTGATCAGTTGTTGGGGAAATTTTGTTTTCAGGTAATTTCCCAGAGAAACCTTTATCTTGCTTGTCTTGCTTATCCGGTGTCTTTGGTTTCTTGTTTGAATCATCTGATGTATCTTCATTTGTCGTTTTTTCTTGGTATTCAGTATTATCAATGTCACTATTATTCGGAATAACTTTTGGTAATTTTTTCCTAATGGATTCTTCTAACACAGGCTTTTGGTTACTTGAAGGTATTGGTGTCTTTAAATCTTCTCGGCTTTCGGGATATATTTCATCATTGCTAGTGTCCTGCCCGCTATCGGATGGTTTGATGTTGGGGTTGAAAAATGAAGACCCTCCTGAATCATCAAAATCAAAGGAATCGTTGAGTGGTTCTGAATTTATTCCTTTTTTGTTGTCATCGATTGGGCTTTTTGTTTCTATCTGAGGAAGTGTGTTGGTCTTGTCAACCACGGGAGCCTTTGAAATTCCTCCTTTTTGAGTATATTGATCAGTTGTTGGGGAATTTTTGTTTTCATGTAATTTCCCAGAGGAACCTTTATCTTGCTTGTCTTGCTTATCCGGTGTCTTTGGTTTCTTGTTTGAATCATCTGATGTATCTTCATTTGTCGTTTTTTCTTGGGATTCAGTACTATCAATGTCACTGTTAATCGGAATTACTTTTGGTAATTTTTTCCTTATGGATTCTTCTAACACAGGCTTTTGGTTACTTGAAGGTATTGGTGTCTTTAAATCTTCTCGGCTTTCGGGATATATTTCATCTTTGCGAGTATCCTGCCCGCTATCGGATGGTTTGATGTTGGGGTTGAAAAATGAAGATCCTCCTGAATCATCAAAAGCGAAGGAATCGTTGAGTGGTTCTGAATTTATTCCTTTTTTGTTGTCATCGATTGGGCTTTTCGTTTCTATCTGAGGAAGTGTGTTGGTCTTGTCAACCACGGGAGCCTTTGATATTCCTCCTTTTTGAGAATATTGATCAGTTGTTGGGGAAATTTTGTTTTCAGGTAATTTCCCAGAAGAACCTTTATCTTGCTTGTCTTGCTTATCCGGTGTCTTTGGTTTCTTGTTTGAATCATCTGATGTATCTTCATTTGTCGTTTTTTCTTGGGATTCAGTACTATCAATGTCACTGTTAATCGGAATTACTTTTGGTAATTTTTTCCTTTTAGATTCTGCTAACACAGGCTTTTGGTTACTTGGAGGTATTGGTTTCTTTAAATCTTCTCGGCTTTCGGGATATATTTCATCATTGCTAGTATCCTGCCCGCTATCGGATGGTTTGATGTTGGGGTTGAAAAATGAAGATCCTCCTGAATCATCAAAATCGAAGGAATCGTTGAGTGGTTCTGAATTTATTCCTTTTTTGTTGTCATCGATTGGGCTTTTCGTTTCTATTTGAGGAAGTGTGTTGGTCTTGTCAACCACGGGAGCCTTTGATATTCCTCCTTTTTGAGAATATTGATCAGTTGTTAGGGAAATTTTGTTTTCAGGTAATTTCCCAGAAGAACCTTTATCTTGCTTGTCTTGCTTATCCGGTGTCTTTGGTTTCTTGTTCGAATCATCTGATGTATCTTCATTTGTCGTTTTTTCTTGGGATTCAGTACTATCAATGTCACTGTTAATCGGAATTACTTTTGGTAATTTTTTCCTTTTAGATTCTGCTAACACAGGCTTTTGGTTACTTGGAGGTATTGGTTTCTTTAAATCTTCTCGGCTTTCGGGATATATTTCATCATTGCTAGTGTCCTGCCCGCTATCGGACGGTTTGATGTTGGGGTTGAAAAATGAAGATCCTCCTGAATCATCAAAATCGAAGGAATCGTTGAGTGGTTCTGAATTTATTCCTTTTTTGTTGTCATCGATTGGGCTTTTCGTTTCTATCTGAGGAAGTGTGTTGGTCTTGTCAACCACGGGAGACTTTGAAATTCCTCCTTTTTGAGTATATTGAACAGTTGTTGGGGAAATTTTGATTTCAGGTAATTTCCCAGAAGAACCTTTATCTTGCTTGTCTTGCTTATTCGGTGTCTTTGGTTTCTTGTTTGAATCATCTGATGTATCTTCATTTGTCGTTTTTTCTTGGGATTCAGTACTATCAATGTCACTGTTAATCGGAATTACTTTTGGTAATTTTTTCCTTATGGATTCTGCTAACACAGGCTTTTGGTTACTTGAAGGTATTGGTGTCTTTAAATCTTCTCGGCTTTCGGGATATATTTCATCATTGCGAGTATCCTGCCCGTTATCGGATGGTTTGATGTTGGGGTTGAAAAATGAAGATCCTCCTGAATCATCAAAATCGAAGGAATCGTTGAGTGGTTCTGAATTTATTCCTTTTTTGTTGTCATCGATTGGGCTTTTTGTTTCTATCTGAGGAAGTGTGTTGGTCTTGTCAACCACGGGAGCCTTTGAAATTCCTCCTTTTTGAGTATATTGATCAGTTGTTGGGGAATTTTTGTTTTCATGTAATTTCCCAGAGGAACCTTTATCTTGCTTGTCTTGCTTATCCGGTGTCTTTGGTTTCTTGTTTGAATCATCTGATGTATCTTCATTTGTTGTTTTTTCTTGGGATTCAGTACTATCAATGTCACTGTTAATCGGAATTACTTTTGGTAATTTTTTCCTTATAGATTCTGCTAACACAGGCTTTTGGTTACTTGGAGGTATTGGTGTCTTTAAATCTTCTCGGCTTTCGGGATATATTTCATCATTGCTAGTATCCTGCCCTCTATCGGATGGTTTGACGTTGGGGTTGAAAAATGAAGATCCTCCTGAATCATCAAAATCGAAGGAATCGTTGAGTGGTTCTGAATTTATTCCTTTCTTGTTGTCATCGATTGGGCTTTTCGTTTCTATCTGAGGAAGTGTGTTGGTCTTGTCAACCACGGGAGCCTTTGAAATTCCTCCTTTTTGAGTATATTGATCAGTTGTTGGGGAAATTTTGTTTTCAGGTAATTTCCCAGAAGAACCTCTATCTTGCTTGTCTTGCTTATCCGGTGTCTTTGGTTTCTTGTTTGAATCATCTGATGTATCTTCATTTGTCGTTTTTTCTTGGTATTCAGTATTATCAATGTCACTGTTATTCGGAATAACTTTTGGTAATTTTTTCCTTATGGATTCTTCTAACACAGGCTTTTGGTTACTTGAAGGTATTGGTGTCTTTAAATCTTCTCGGCTTTCGGGATATATTTCATCATTGCTAGTATCCTGCCCGCTATCGGATGGTTTGATGTTGGGGTTGAAAAATGAAGATCCTCCTGAATCATCAAAATCGAAGGAATCGTTGAGTGGTTCTGAATTTATTCCTTTCTTGTTGTCATCGATTGGGCTTTTCGTTCCTATCTGAGGAAGTGTGTTGGTCTTGTCAGCCACGGGAGCCTTTGAAATTGCTCCTTTTTGAGTATATTGATCAGTTGTTGGGGAATTTTTGTTTTCATGTAATTTCCCAGAGGAACCTTTATCTTGCTTGTCTTGCTTATCCGGTGTCTTTGGTTTCTTGTTTGAATCATCTGATGTATCTTCATTTGTCGTTTTTTCTTGGGATTCAGTACTATCAATGTCACTGTTAATCGGAATTACTTTTGGTAATTTTTTCCTTATAGATTCTGCTAACACAGGCTTTTGGTTACTTGGAGGTATTGGTGTATTTAAATCTTCTCGGCTTTCGGGATATATTTCATCATTGCTAGTATCCTGCCCTCTATCGGATGGTTTGACGTTGGGGTTGAAAAATGAAGATCCTCCTGAATCATCAAAATCGAAGGAATCGTTGAGTGGTTCTGAATTTATTCCTTTTTTGTTGTCATCGATTGGGCTTTTCGTTTCTATCTGAGGAAGTGTGTTGGTCTTGTCAACCACGGGAGACTTTGAAATTCCTCCTTTTTGAGTATATTGATCAGTTGTTGGGGAAATTTTGATTTCAGGTAATTTCCCAGAAGAACCTTTATCTTGCTTGTCTTGCTTATTCGGTGTCTTTGGTTTCTTGTTTGAATCATCTGATGTATCTTCATTTGTCGTTTTTTCTTGGGATTCAGTACTATCAATGTCACTGTTAATCGGAATTACTTTTGGTAATTTTTTCCTTATAGATTCTGCTAACACAGGCTTTTGGTTACTTGGAGGTATTGGTGTCTTTAAATCTTCTCGGCTTTCGGGATATATTTCATCATTGCTAGTATCCTGCCCTCTATCGGATGGTTTGACGTTGGGGTTGAAAAATGAAGATCCTCCTGAATCATCAAAATCGAAGGAATCGTTGAGTGGTTCTGAATTTATTCCTTTCTTGTTGTCATCGATTGGGCTTTTTGTTTCTATCTGAGGAAGTGTGTTGGTCTTGTCAACCACGGGAGCCTTTGAAATTCCTCCTTTTTGAGTATATTGATCAGTTGTTGGGGAATTTTTGTTTTCATGTAATTTCCCAGAGGAACCTTTATCTTGCTTGTCTTGCTTATCCGGTGTCTTTGGTTTCTTGTTTGAATCATCTGATGTATCTTCATTTGTCGTTTTTTCTTGGGATTCAGTACTATCAATGTCACTGTTAATCGGAATTACTTTTGGTAATTTTTTCCCTATAGATTCTGCTAACACAGGCTTTTGGTTACTTGGAGGTATTGGTGTCTTTAAATCTTCTCGGCTTTCGGGATATATTTCAT
This sequence comes from Periphyllus acericola, assembly GCA_949715065.1. Classification (NCBI taxonomy): domain Eukaryota; kingdom Metazoa; phylum Arthropoda; class Insecta; order Hemiptera; family Aphididae; genus Periphyllus; species Periphyllus acericola. The sequence goes on from OX454268.1 coordinate 30,687,245, forward strand.
CATTGCTAGTATCCTGCCCTCTATCGGATGGTTTGACGTTGGGGTTGAAAAATGAAGATCCTCCTGAATCATCAAAATCGAAGGAATCGTTGAGTGGTTCTGAATTTATTCCTTTCTTGTTGTCATCGATTGGGCTTTTTGTTTCTATCTGAGGAAGTGTGTTGGTCTTGTCAACCACGGGAGCCTTTGAAATTCCTCCTTTTTGAGTATATTGATCAGTTGTTGGGGAATTTTTGTTTTCATGTAATTTCCCAGAGGAACCTTTATCTTGCTTGTCTTGCTTATCCGGTGTCTTTGGTTTCTTGTTTGAATCATCTGATGTATCTTCATTTGTCGTTTTTTCTTGGGATTCAGTACTATCAATGTCACTGTTAATCGGAATTACTTTTGGTAATTTTTTCCTTATAGATTCTGCTAACACAGGCTTTTGGTTACTTGGAGGTATTGGTCTCTTTAAATCTTCTCGGCTTTCGGGATATATTTCATCATTGCTGGTATCCTGCCCTCTATCGGATGGTTTGACGTTGGGGTTGAAAAATGAAGATCCTCCTGAATCATCAAAATCGAAGGAATCGTTGAGTGGTTCTGAATTTATTCCTTTTTTGTTGTCATCGATTGGGCTTTTCGTTTCTATCTGAGGAAGTGTGTTGGTCTTGTCAACCACGGGAGACTTTGAAATTCCTCCTTTTTGAGTATATTGATCAGTTGTTGGGGAAATTTTGATTTCAGGTAATTTCCCAGAAGAACCTTTATCTTGCTTGTCTTGCTTATTCGGTGTCTTTGGTTTCTTGTTTGAATCATCTGATGTATCTTCATTTGTCGTTTTTTCTTGGGATTCAGTACTATCAATGTCACTGTTAATCGGAATTACTTTTGGTAATTTTTTCCTTATAGATTCTGCTAACACAGGCTTTTGGTTACTTGGAGGTATTGGTGTCTTTAAATCTTCTCGGCTTTCGGGATATATTTCATCATTGCTAGTATCCTGCCCTCTATCGGATGGTTTGACGTTGGGGTTGAAAAATGAAGATCCTCCTGAATCATCAAAATCGAAGGAATCGTTGAGTGGTTCTGAATTTATTCCTTTCTTGTTGTCATCGATTGGGCTTTTCGTTTCTATCTGAGGAAGTGTGTTGGTCTTGTCAACCACGGGAGACTTTGAAATTCCTCCTTTTTGAGTATATTGATCAGTTGTTGGGGAAATTTTGATTTCAGGTAATTTCCCAGAAGGACCTTTATCTTGCTTGTCTTGCTTATTCGGTGTCTTTGGTTTCTTGTTTGAATCATCTGATGTATCTTCATTTGTCGTTTTTTCTTGGGATTCAGTACTATCAATGTCACTGTTAATCGGAATTACTTTTGGTAATTTTTTCCTTATAGATTCTGCTAACACAGGCTTTTGGTTACTTGGAGGTATTGGTGTCTTTAAATCTTCTCGGCTTTCGGGATATATTTCATCATTGCTAGTATCCTGCCCTCTATCGGATGGTTTGACGTTGGGGTTGAAAAATGAAGATCCTCCTGAATCATCAAAATCGAAGGAATCGTTGAGTGGTTCTGAATTTATTCCTTTTTTGTTGTCATCGATTTGGCTTTTCGTTTCTATCTGAGGAAGTGTGTTGGTCTTGTCAACCACGGGAGACTTTGAAATTCCTCCTTTTTGAGTATATTGATCAGTTGTTGGGGAAATTTTGTTTTCAGGTAATTTCCCAGAAGAACCTTTATCTTGCTTGTCTTGCTTATTCGGTGTCTTTGGTTTCTTGTTTGAATCATCTGATGTATCTTCATTTGTCGTTTTTTCTTGGTATTCAGTATTATCAATGTCACTGTTATTCGGAATAACTTTTGGTAATTTTTTCCTAATGGATTCTTCTAACACAGGCTTTTGGTTACTTGAAGGTATTGGTGTCTTTAAATCTTCTCGGCTTTCGGGATATATTTCATCATTGCTAGTATCCTGCCCTCTATCGGATGGTTTGACGTTGGGGTTGAAAAATGAAGATCCTCCTGAATCATCAAAATCGAAGGAATCGTTGAGTGGTTCTGAATTTATTCCTTTCTTGTTGTCATCGATTGGGCTTTTCGTTCCTATCTGAGGAAGTGTGTTGGTCTTGTCAACCACGGGAGCCTTTGAAATTCCTCCTTTTTGAGTATATTGATCAGTTGTTGGGGAAATTTTGTTTTCAGGTAATTTCCCAGAGAAACCTTTATCTTGCTTGTCTTGCTTATCCGGTGTCTTTGGTTTCTTGTTTGAATCATCTGATGTATCTTCATTTGTCGTTTTTTCTTGGTATTCAGTATTATCAATGTCACTATTATTCGGAATAACTTTTGGTAATTTTTTCCTAATGGATTCTTCTAACACAGGCTTTTGGTTACTTGAAGGTATTGGTGTCTTTAAATCTTCTCGGCTTTCGGGATACATTTCATCATTGCTAGTATCCTGCCCACTATCGGATGGTTTGATGTTGGGGTTGAAAAATGAAGATCCTCCTGAATCATCAAAATCGAAGGAATCGTTGAGTGGTTCTGAATTTATTCCTTTTTTGTTGTCATCGGTAGGGGATTTGATCAATTTTTTTGGAATACTTAAAACTTTAGTTTTTTGTTCTACATCATTAGGTTTTGATTTTGGCTTTATTATTGATTGATTTGAGTCTTTTGATTCTAGAGTATCCGTATCCTCACTATTCGTTAAAGAATCGTTTAAAGAATAGTTTGGGTTTTTCTTCTCACTTTTTTTATTTGGATTTTTTATTGTTGATTTTCTTGAGGTATTATCTAAGACACTTTCATTTTTTGGTAAGTTTTTATATAAAATTGTGCCTGGTGCCTTTTTTTCAATTACTTTTTTTGCTTTTTGTGGTTCAAAGACAGGTTGACCTTTAATATATTTTCGAATACCACCTTCTTTATTCTTTTTTCCACTGTCATGACTTCGCTTTTCATTTGTTGGATCCTTTTTGGCAGGGCTAGAATCACTGATTACACCATTTTCGTCATCCGTACTTTGTGTAACATCTGTTGAATCCATTGTAACAGGATCTGAAACACTGATAACATCTTTCTTTGCATTGATCGGTACAGCCATTGGCTCCGTATTTAATTTCATCTTATCTTTTGTTTCCTGAGGACCATTTGATTGGAATTCAGATACGTCGCCACTTTTAGACATTGACTCGCTTTCTGAAAACTCTGGAATACCTGTCATACCGTTGTCATTTGGATATGTAAGTTCTTTAGAACTTGGATTGGCCTTTAAAATGCTTCCATTTTTTTTTTTTTCAGTTGGAGATTTTTTATAAATTTTTTTTAGACCAGATTGCGGTTTAAAATTTGGCTGGCCTTTTATTAATTCTCGAATATGGTCAGATATCATACCATTTTCGTTATCTTCACTTTCATTTACATCTGTAGAATCCATTTTGTCAGGACCTGAAACACTTATTACATCTTTCTTTGCATCGATCGGTACAGCCATTGGTTTCTTTTTTAATATCCCCGAATGTTTTGTTTCCTGGGGATCGTTTGATTCGAATTCGGATTTGTCGCCACTGTTAGACATTGAGTCGCTTTCTGAATACCCAGGTATACTCGTCATACCATTTACATTAGAACTTTTAAATTGTTTTGAACTTGGTTTGTTCAATAAATCACTTCCAATTCTTTTTTTTTCAGTTGGTGATGTTTGATATACGATTGGGCTTGGTGATTTTTTATAAATTTTTTTTTTCCTTGCTTGTGGTTTGAAATCGGGCTGGCTTTTTAATAATTCTCGAATATTGTCAGATATTATACCATTTTCGTCATCCGCACTTTGTTTTTCATCTGTTGAATCCATTGTGTCAAGACCCGAAACACTGATTACATCTTTCTTTGCATCGATCGGTACAACCATTGGCTCCTTATTTAATGTCATCGATTCTTTTGTTTCCTGGGGACTATTTGATTCGAATTCGGATTTATCGCCACTGTTAGATATTGAATCGCTTTCTGGAAATATCGGAATACTCGTCATACCATTTTCATTGGGACTTTTTAATGGTTTTGAACTCGGTTTGTTCTTTAAACCACTTCCAATTCTTTTTTTTTTAGTTGGTAATTTTTTATAAATTTTATTTATCCCAGTTTGTGGTTTAAATTTGGGCTGGCCTTTTATTAATTTTTGAATATTTTCGTCATCCGCACTTTGTTTATCATCTGTTGAATCCATTGTGTCAGGACCTGAAACACTGATTATATCTTTCTTTGCATCGATCGGTACAGCCATTGGCTTCTTATTTAATGTCCCCGAATGTTTTGTTTCCTGGGGATCGTTTGATTTGAATTTTGATTTGTCACCACTGTTAGACATTGAGTCGCTTTTTGAATACCCAGGAATACTCGTCATACCATTTACATTAGGACTTTTTAATTGTTTTGAACTTGGTTTGTTCAATAAATCACTTCCAATTCTTTTTTTTTCAGTTGGTGATATTTGATATACGATTGGGCTTGGTGATTTTTTATAAATTTTTTTTTGCCTTTCTTGTGGTTTGAAATCGGGCTGGCTTTTTAATAATTCTCGAATATTGTCAGATATTATACCATTTTCGTCATCCGCACTTTGTTTTTCATCTGTTGAATCCATTGTGTCAGGACCTGAAACACTGATTACATCTTTCTTTGCATCGATCGGTACAACCATTGGCTCCTTATTTAATGTCATCGAATCTTTTGTTTCCTGGGGACCATTTGATTCAAATTCAGATAAGTCGCCACTGTTAGACATGGGCTCGCTTTCTGAAAACACTGGAATAATAGTCATACCATTTTCATTAGGACTTTTTAATGGTTTTGAACTTGGTTTGTCCTTTAAACCACTTCCGATTCTTTTTTTTTCAGTTGGTAATTTTTTATAAATTTTATTTATCCCAGTTTGTGGTTTAAATTTGGGCTGGCCTTTTATTAATTTTTGAATATTTTCGTCATCCGCACTTTGTTTATCATCTGTTGAATCCATTGTGTCAGGACCTGAAACACTGATTATATATTTCTTTGCATCGATCGGTACAGCCATTGGCTTCTTATTTAATGTCCCCGAATGTTTTGTTTCCTGGGGATCGTTTGATTTGAATTTTGATTTGTCACCACTGTTAGACATTGAGTCGCTTTTTGAATACCCAGGAATACTCGTCATACCATTTACATTAGGACTTTTTAATTGTTTTGAACTTGGTTTGTTCAATAAATCACTTCCAATTCTTTTTTTTTCAGTTGGTGATATTTGATATACGATTGGGCTTGGTGATTTTTTATAAATTTTTTTTTGCCTTTCTTGTGGTTTGAAATCGGGCTGGCTTTTTAATAATTCTCGAATATTGTCAGATATTATACCATTTTCGTCATCCGCACTTTGTTTTTCATCTGTTGAATCCATTGTGTCAGGACCTGAAACACTGATTACATCTTTCTTTGCATCGATCGGTACAACCATTGGCTCCTTATTTAATGTCATCGAATCTTTTGTTTCCTGGGGACCATTTGATTCAAATTCAGATAAGTCGCCACTGTTAGACATGGGCTCGCTTTCTGAAAACACTGGAATAATAGTCATACCATTTTCATTAGGACTTTTTAATGGTTTTGAACTTGGTTTGTCCTTTAAACCACTTCCGATTCTTTTTTTTTCAGTTGGTGATTTTCGATATACGATTGGGCTTGGAGATTTTTTATAAATTTTTTTGAGCCTTGTTTGTGGTTGAAAGTCGGGTGGACTTTTAATAATTTTTCGGATATCATCTACCATATTCTCTTCTCTTTTACCATTATTTTGTTTTTTATTTTTTTCATACATTTTAACAGAACTAGAACCACTGATTACATCTGTCTTTGCGTCAATCGGTACTGTTTTGGTTTTTTTTACCAATTTCCCTATTTTATTCGTTTTCAGAGGACATGTTGTGTCAATATCAGAGTCATCGCCACCATAAGATATTAAATCATTTTCTAAATACTGCGGATTGCTCCTCGTCTTTTTTTTATCTGAATATTTTATTGTTTGCTCAGTTCTTTTGCTATTACGATTTTTTACTGGTTCTTGTGAATTTTTAATGCTAGATAGCCTTGGTTTTATTGTTTTTTTTTTACGTTTCATTTGTTTTGGTTGAAATTGTTTGTTTTGTTTTATTTTTTTTCTTAAGTCTTTCTCTTTTTTTTTCTCAATTTCTGCAGTCATATTTTCATTTACTGGTGCTTCCGACTCTGAGTCTAAATCATTGTCAACACTTTCCGTGTCCATAAATTCATTAGACTTTGAAACATATATTATGTCTTCTGGAATTCCGTTTTCATTTTGATCATTGGGATAGGTATTTTTTAGTGATGATGTTGGATATTGTATTTGTTGAGCTGTTGGGTTAATATCGGCTACTGATTGTTTTTTTTTATTGTCTTTTAGTGATTTTGAATTGAGCTTTTTAATAATATAATTTCTTTTGTTTTTCTCAACATCTCCATAATTTATAATTTCGAAAGTTGATTTATCAGAATTAGAAATACTTGAACTATTTTCTTCATCCATGTCTTTATATGACTTTGAGCTATTGATTGTTATTTTGTTTAATGAATCTGATCCTATATGGTTAATCGAATTTTCTTTGGAATTACTCTCACTGTTCAACGTCAACATTTTGTTTTTTTGATCCTCTTTAGTTTGTAATTTATTTTGTTGGTTTTGAGATTTATATTTCATTGCCTTAGTTTCGATTTCGCTTAAACTTCTTTTTTGTAATTTATAATTTAAGTCTTTTCTTTGATTTATAAAAAAATGTTGATAAGACTGTTGCTCAAAAGTATTTTTTTTATTTGTGTTACTTTTTGATTTTGGTAAACTGTATTTCTTATTTTGAATATCATTTTTTAATTCCATTTTTTTTTCTTTTCTAATAGAGTCTTCGTCAATAGGCGTATTATTTTTTTTTGTATCGATTACATTATCTTCACTTTGAGATTGATCGTGTATTTTGGTATCATTGATTATTTTTTCTCTGAAACTAATTTTTATGGTTTTATTCATTATTTTATTGTTTTCTGTATTTTGAATTTCTTTTTTATTTTGATAGTCTCGAATTGCATACAATGTCATAAGGTCTGTTCTCTTATTAAATAATTTATTTTTATATGGTTCAGGTTCTTTGATACTTAAATGTGTGCATTGCTTGTTGTATTCTCTTTTCTTCCTCAATAATTTGTATTTTATATTTTGGTATTTGGACTAAAACATATCATATTAAATAATTTAATAAATTTTGTATTTATATTTTTATTAATTTTTAAAATTAAAATGTTGAAATATTTTTCCACACCCGGTACATAAATATTTTCATTAAGTGGTTATAATTATTTAAATGTTCAAATATTTATTCACTAGGTAGTAAAAAATTTATTAGTTGACATTATAATTTTTGATTTTGCGCTTCGCATAATTTTGCACTGAGATTTATGATTAAAATAAAAACCTTCGTTTGTTCAATGGCAATGTATGGATGTATTTGTACAAACACATAAGTTTTATTTACTTTCTTTTTCTCATACCAAAAGTAAAATAAATTGTCACATTATTCAAAATCGCTGCATGGGAAAATTCTGTGGATAAATTTATAGTGATAAAAAATAAATTTATATTCATATAACTTTTACAATATAAATCATATTATTTAAAACATTTATAAATCATATTGAATATTATAATTCTAAACAAATCATCTTTTTCATGTTGGAAAATATTATCGAAATAAAAATTGTTAGACACATCATTAGAATATTCGGGTATTTTATTAAGATAATCCGATTGGCTTTAACTCTGGGTATCGATGAAAAAATTGTGACAATTTTTTAGTATCGTTGTATGAGATATGAGAACATTTTAATCTACATTATGCAGTCAGCAAACTCAGAACAATCAACTGTTGGATTAATTAAACTTTTTTTGATTGGTAAAAACAAAATAAAATTTAGAATTGTAATTACTAATTATATTTGAAACTGCTTTGCTCGATTATCTATTAACTATTATACTCATCTTGTTAACTATTATTTTGAAATATATAATCTAAACATAGGATTATATTTACTCTATGTGTTACTCGAATTTCAAATTAGATCTATTAAGTAAAAAATATATATTTTAAATTTTCCTCCAATAACATTATACCTGGAAACTACTGTCAATACTCAACAGGAGTCAGGAGAATAGTTTTTAATTAGTTAGCTTATAAGCGTTGTTCTAGATTCTAGAAATTAAAAAACTTACTGTAGATGCCTATTAGAAATTAGAATTACCTCAAATCCATTGGAATAGGCACTTGGTTAGTCAGTATATTACAACTATGATTGTTATATTATACTACCTATGTATTCGTATAACCAATAACCTTTGATTTTACATTACATGTGTTGTACAACAAATTTAATGTATTTACTTCTTTACGTTTTTATTTGTACACAAAAATAAACATTTATCGACATTAATATCGCAATGGCCTTTCATTCGTTATGTGATATTGACAATTGTTTGTATTTCCAATAAACAACATATATTGTCATGATGAAAAACGTTAATTGTGTTATTTTATATTCTGATCGAATATTATATCTTTATTAGAATAATTACCTAACCAAATAATCTTTCTTAAAAAAGTAAATTGTTTATGTTAATTAAATTTGAAAAATACTTACTGTAGCTAGTACTTCTGCCAACGAAACCACTTTATACGATCTATAACTTCCGATACGTCTCATATTGCTATTTAGTCTTCTGAGGCTTTTCTTGTAATTCATTCTTCTGTTCCCCCTGTTATTTTTCCTATTTCTTCGTCCTTGGCCATTATTTGGCGAATTGTTACCATTACCATTATCGGTATTTGAATTGCCATCGTTTTCAGTCTAAATGTTCAATAAATATATAACTCGTGAAAACATTTGAATAGTTTATCATAGATATAAATTTATTTAACTGTACAATATTATGATTATATTATGAACTTATTATTATATTCTACAGAAATAGATATAGTAACACAGACTTCTATATTTATAGAAATAAAATGTAATATAAGTAGGTTAATATAAAATGTAGATACAATGTGGGGATGGTCCCTTATGGTCAACAAATATTTTATCAAAATAATACCTACGTGGTGGTTATCTGTATATATGATTTTTATAATAATGATTCTTAAACTACTCTCAATACTATATAATGATATATGTATTATGTTTAAATAACAAAATCTGTGCGTGTAACGAATATGCGCGGATGAAGTGAAACTTCTTTCAGAGTCATTCAACTGATAGAATATTAGATTTGTATTGGAATGAAATAAAAATACACCCAAAAATTTCATTTTCGATAGAATTGTATTTTTAGTTTATTATTATTATTATTATTATTATTATTATTATTATTATTATTATTATTATTATTATTATTATTATTATTATTATTATTATTATTATTATTATTATTATTATTATTATTATTATTATTATTATTATTATTATTATTATTATTAGTAGTAGTTTTTTACTTATTCCACTGTAACGGACGATACAATATGATAACTAAAATAACTTTAGTATGTTTTTGATTGGATATAATGAAGACTACTCGCATACTTATCGTGTGTATCGGTCGTCCGTAAATACACAAAAACGATAAAATAAATAAAAAAGTTTTGTTCATAGACCGGAATCGAACCCTTTATACCGTGATTAAAAGCTTTATGAACTGACCATTACGCTATATGCAAACGGGGTGGTCCGTGATCTTTTTTTTCTCATACTCTATGGAAAGAAGTTTCACTTCAAAAAATAATTTTATCCTTCACTTATATTATAACTTCTTATAATACCTTTATCCTGTTGTGTACCTAAATAGACTTCACAGTCAAAAAAAATTTAAAAAATTTTCGATTATGTATTTAAGCATTTAAATTTGTTTTATGAATCGACTATTAGCTTAGTTAAATTGCACTAAAAATTAAATGGATACACGCTTATTAAGTTAATTTTGACAGGTATCTAGAATTATTAAGTATAATATACTTTGCCGTCAATAATTATTTTATCTGATGTAAAATGAATATATTTTTTTATCTTATTAAATAAAACCATAGTTGAAGAGTCAAAATAAATTTTAAATAATAGATGTTGGAGTGATAATATAACAAGTATATGCACAACTCGTGAGAGTAAATAAAGGTGGTTTAGGTGGATCCTCCCTATTCCTTAATGTATGTGCGTGGGTGAAAGATAAAGCACCCTCCCCACTCTTTATGTTTTAAGAACCTTTTGGCTCAAGCAGTCAAACCTAATACACATCAGGACCCTATTTACGTCTTAGAACAGCTGCATATACCAGAGGTATATTTAGATACTCCTTACCTTGTAAAAAAGGTCTTTATTTAATCCAAATGTATCCAGTTGAGATATTTTTTCACGTTTATTATTTATGAACACGTGTTCCCAAACACTTATACATATATATTAATTTTTAAATTATATAGTTATATAGTCGGATATACAAATTCGACTGAATTACGGTTTTATGCATATACTATATTATTATAATATAACAACAATAAGTGAGTACATCGTTGTAGTAGGTAATTTATAAACTTTAGCCAATCCTTAATTAAAAACAATATAGGTACCTATTATTCAATAAATAGTTGTACATACGTCACTCGGCGAATTAGCTGACGGGTTATCTTTTTCTCCCTACAGAAAAATTATAGAACACAATTATAACACATTATAAATTATTGAGTGCAATTCAATGAGATATATCTTACGTCTTTATTTGGATTTTTCTTTGATTTTCCTGGTTTAAAACTCTATACAAAACCCGATACAACATAAAAAGTATAAAATATTAAAAACAAATTGTACTTTTCAAACGAAGCTTATGTTGAATAATTTACCTTCACCCATTCATTCTCAACAAATGAGTCTGCGAAGTTTCCCAAATTCTGAAAAATTATTTTAAATATATATAATGAACTTGTAATGAATTTGTACCTGTACTATATACGCATATCTAGATTTTCTTTCTTTGTGGAATCCAAAATATGTATAGTACTTTTATTGAATACTTAATTTAAGTTTTTATTAGAAATATTACCTATGATATACATACTTTGTTGATTGGGGTCGTTGGGGAGAGGGGGGTCCGGAATCAGTGGACCCCCCTCCGTGGACGCGACCTTGGTTGTATCTACTGATATTATTTTTCATTGTTAAGTATAAAATAAAGAACTCTAAATATTAAGTAAAATATTAAATTTCATAATATATATAATATAATATAATATGAACACCACCTACTCGTATGCTTATTTTGTTTGCCATAAATTTACATGAAAAATATAATCTAACCAAATAATTTATTATAATGTTTTATGGAAATAAGTGGTGAACAAGAAATTTGTTTAAAGATAGTAAAGCTCATTGTCTTGCTATTTGAACATCCAAGTGCCGGAACAAGTTCCGTTGTCTATAGATAGTTAAGATATCCTCTTCGTATAATGTTATCCATAATCCATATCGCGTGGGCGTGGTTACGTGAAGTGGAGAAATCACGGTTCCACTTCGCGAAATATAAACGTCCATTTCGTAAGACGCATAATAACGTGATATGGATACGACATTTACGTATACATATAAAAATTAATCTGTCAGGCGAAGCCCGAGTTGTTCAGCTAGATAGAACTAGGTATAAAATGTTATAATTACCCATCCATAATTTCAGGTTTTACTAAAAAATACTTGAAAATGCGTTTTAAAATGTAAAGTTCAAATAAATATTAATTTGTTTTATACTGTACATCTGAAACTCTGAACACAAAAATATACCTAGTAAGGAAGAACCAAATTCGATCAGATAGGTCATAGGTGTCTGTCTACCTATAATGTACAAGGTATGCTGAAAACAAAACGTCAATGACAAAATGTTGCATGCACGTCATTATATCGCATTAACCGTGTAAGCGCCTATAAAAATAGTAAATACTAGATGGTATACTCGTACATATTTCATAGTTCATGCAATTTTAGAACGTAAACGCAAGTAGGTACGAAACACACGCAAAATGTAATTTAACCTCTTCTAGATTAGGTATATCCCTCTGTCTCTCAACATAGGTGGTACTTATGAAACTAATTCATCAAGATATAATCATTAACATTAAACTCCTGAATTAAAACATAATAACATAAACCACAAAGTTTGAGCTTTTATTGTATGGTGTAACTTATAAGGCAGGGACCAAATGACTGAATGAACTTTGAAATTTTGATGACGAAGTACATACTTTTGCATTGAACTTTGAATTCTATAGCTTTCCTACTAATTAACAAATTTGTTAAATTAAATAAAAAATAATTGTTCTTTTGTTGTTGATCAATAATTTAATAATAAGACAAGGGTGGATAGGTACTAGGTTAGTCCTGTTTACAAAAAAGTGATTTTAAAGTTGATCAAAATGTTTTTTTTAATATAGTTAAGTAGGTATTGATTTAAATTTTAATTAAGTTTTACATTCAAAATTAAAAGTTGGTTCATTCCAAAAAAATAAGACCCATCTCCAGTATAACTGTAGGCAGTATGGCACTTTTCTGTACTCAATTAATTTTTATATAAATTAACAGTAAGACCATTCCTATTCATTTATTTTATTCATTTATTTATATCCCACTCCCCCGTCCAAGACTTCAGAATCCACCTTTGTAATTAAAACAACAAACTGATAGTATTGCTTGTCCATAAAAATGTTGAACGCAATCTTTGATAAACTCATAGAATATGTATAAATTATAAAATCTACAATTTTAATGATAATTATAAATATTATAGGTACCTACTTTATAGGTAAGCTGAAGTCACCTTAAGATAATTAACACTTTATCATAACTTAATTTTATCGAAAACCAAATATAAAGTATAGGTATCAAAGCAGTATCAATTATTATTATTATTATTATTATTATTATTATTCATTATTCAGTTAGTACAATACCTATAGGCTATAGGTACCATACAGAGTACCTACATAGGTATGTGAAAATATAATATAAGTATACATTTAAGAAAAATGAATTGTTTATCTTAAATACAAAAGATTAAGAATAGAAAATAAAAGTATCAACTAACTTTATAAGTATTTTTTAATAGGCTTTCTTTTTCAACAATACAATCAAAATACCACAGGTATGAATGGTAAGTACCAAACTAATAACTTTTTTTCAAAATTTTCAATCTTATTTTATTAAAAAAAAAAATGCAAATAACCGGGATGAAATATTTCAGGTGACATAAAATGCAATTTTAATTATAACAAACGCAATTGAGTAATAAAACAGAAGCTTAGACATGTAGTTTTTATTTTATCACACATTAATTTTCATTGAAATCATTTCGCTTGGGTGACTTAAATATTGTGTGTTGCAGTTTAGAGTAAAATTTCTGAACAATATAAAATAATATTTTAATGCATTACTCACATCTTTGACTTTGCCAGCCACCGATTTCGCTGGGGCCGTAAGCACCTGTATTGAAATTTACATTAATTGTATAGCAACTATATAGGGGGAACGCAATTCAGTGCACTGGTAATAAAACTTTTAAAACATTTACTAAAAACGTGTTCAGTATAGATACATTCTTTGATTAGGTACCAAAGAGTAAGTCCATACAGTGAGATCTACAGATGCAGACATCCATCTTGATATAGAAGTACTATTGGTACTTTAAAAATAATTTTTTATAGACACTTAAATTGTGTACGATATGTAGAAAAATGCTTTAAAATTCATAGATGATTTAAAAGATAATTACTTTTAAATTATAACTTAAATAACATGCATAACAAAAAAAAATTAAAGTTTCACTTTCAACCTATTTTATGTACCAGTGAATCAAATGTCTTTGATATTAAGCTAACAAAAAATGAAGACATTTTGCACAAAATTTCTTTCCCAACAAAAACTGAAGACATTTTTCACAAAATTTCTTTCCCAACAAAAACTTAAATAGGTTTATTTATTATTACACAATAATAAACTATTTCAGGAACTTACGTAATTCAAACATATCATAAAAGAAAATAGTAAGACGATACATATTCGCAAATTTATGTTCATCCTGACACTTTCAAATTTTAAATTAATTTTAACAATTTGTATTACGTACAAGGCACAACTCTTGAAATATCAGGTACCGGTTATGATTTTTCATTATTTGTACAATTGGTTACCTACATCAAAACTCGACAGTGATTTGATGTCACGTTCAGTACAATGTAATACAAATCATCGAAAGAAAATACGTCAAAATATGCCACCTAACCAAAATTGATTTATATAATGACACACATATTATTTATAAAAAATTGTTAATTACTGTAAACATTAACATATTTATTATGTATCTGTATAATCGTACACATCAAGGCACGTATGTTTGAATTATAAAAACAATAAAAATGCAACTATAAATTGACATTGAGTAATAAAATTAAATATAACTGCAGCAGTAGACCACATGCACAAAAGGTAAATAACGGATAGACAGTGTACATGTACAATACCTATCATAGTCCACAGTTCAGAATTAATAAATTGAAAATTAATTTAAAAGCTGTCAATTTCAAAACGAATGGGAAATAAGGTAGGTAAACCATAAAACCAATTATTTACGCATCAAATAACATTGCTTGATACCGATACTTATTTTTCAATGGAAAACATTTAGATAGATACATACAAGCATTGATCAAAAATTATTCTATGATCAATGACACAAGTATACAACTAAATGTTTCTTTTGACATTTATAATAAGTAAATACAAGTAATACAACTGTGATAGCACATACTAAGCTGAGGATGTTACCTCTACTAACCTTGATCTTGATAAATAATAAGTTACTGATCAAAATCGGAAAGTTATTTTTTAGAGAAAAAAATCTTAGTTCAAAGACAGTTTTTAACTCTTAAGTTTTTGCTCTCAATATATTGTTAACTTAAAATGTTTAACCAAATTAAAGAACTTATCATGATGAAAATACCCAACATATCTACTTATACAAAAAAAAAACACACACACAATTTAGAAATTTTAAAAAGTATGTTTTTCTCAGTAAGATTGGTATAATAGAACACAGTAAGTATTACTATTTACTTAGATAAACTTAGTATAAACTCATGTTTTTATCAATGTCATTTAAGATAGGATGTCTAAACTTAAAAAAAAAATACCATTTAAGTTTATGAAAAAAATATCAAGAAATTACAAATAATTGAAAATAAATTGTAATCCATCTCTAGAGCGAAAGGTAAGTAATACACATTAATGTATATTTTATGTACACATTATAAACCAAGTTTTTTTTAATGGAAAAACACTAATAATTTTAGTCAATTTTACAATATATTGACATCAGAGGTATAAAAAATTAAATTTAAAAACGCCCAGAGAGTAACATGTTAGTTAAATAAAAATTTAATTTAAATTTTAAAGGAATTATACCTAATTTTTTTGATTAAATGAAATACTAGATACAAAAATGATTTTAGTATACAGCAATTCAGTGCAAAGATGAAAACACATTAACGGAAAAATAATAATAACTTGCAAATAATATTTTCATACTGAGAAAAGTACTATAATACATTACTAAAAAAAAAAAATTAAAACACAATTCATAGGGTAGTTTCAAATCCTAAATCAAAATTATTATAGTAGATAGGTTACAGGTTAAGTCGTCTGTAATTTGATCCATGTGAACATAGCATAGAATTCATATTGGTGGCTTAAAATGAAGCTTTGATACAAAATTACTAGCTGCAAAAAAAAAAATAAATATAATTACGTACATACATACATACATAAAAACTGCACTTACACGCATATATATTACATAGATATATTGAATAGATATATGTATTACCTAACTATACGGCTTATCGACTACGGGATCTGGACCTTGAAATTGAACGGCCAGATATAGCAGACCTTGAACGCGAACGCGAAAAAGATCTTGAACCAGAACGAGAACGCCGACCACGGCTGTATGATCGTGAACGAGATCGAGAAGGAGAGTAAGACCTTTTTTACATAATACAAAATAATTAGCAAAACAATAAATAATGATGTTTAAATATATAACCCCCCTAAAGTATTAATATACTATAAGACTTATGCAATATAAGAAAAAGAACGTTTTTAATAATAGAAATACAAATTTAATTTTAACTAATTTTCTTATTTTGAAAATATTTGATGGCCTATCCATAATATTTAAAATTTAAACAATATTAATGATTCCATTAACTATGACATTTAAATGTTAATAAAATGTATTGTTATTTAACAAACTTTTCTACTCATACATTATAAATAAATAATTTATAAAAATACTCATTAATGAATGCTATTATCTTATGTAAATTATAATTATAATTCATGCAAATTATAAAATGTAAAAATAATTATCTTCCAATTAAAATAATCATTCATAATTGTTTATTATTTTTTTAGTTTTTGTTTGTAAAAGTATGAATTTAGGTTTTTTATTTAAATAATAAATTATGTAGTATAACATAATATAAATTATATTATACAATTTTTTTTTGAATGATTATTAATAAGTGAACTTGAAAAACCCATTAAAGACACCACAGAAGAACAACAACAATTTTCACATTAATAAATCATAATAGTACAGATTTTAAAACGGTATTATAAATAATTAAACATATTATTAATATGTTATCTGTGATATAACAGAAGAAGAAAAATATTTAACTGAAACCTATGTTATTATTTAATAATGAAATATAAAAAATATTACTTCTAAAAGTGGGAAAAACATGTTGCATCTTTTTATGGTGACATTCAATGATTAATCATAAATAAAAAAACAGCAATATTGGATACTTCTCAGAAAAATAATGATAACAATAAAAAAATACATTTAAGGACCTTGTGTTGAAAAAACTCATAACAATAATCCAATGAAAATATCTAATAAATAGCACACACAAAGAATTTTACTTCTCCCAATAACATAATTAAAATTTAAGAGGTACTGTTTGTTTACTTCCATAATTGCATTGAAGACAAATATATTTAATAATTGTCATGATTTAAAAGTATTTACTTTCCCAATTAATTTAAACTCGAAACCAAATTTGTTTTCATTGAACATTAATACTTTACATAAAAGTTAAATTTCTGAGAACTATCACAATATACTGCATAAATATAAATTTTTTAATATGATTCACTAAGGACGCTTTAACTTTATGATTTATTTAAATTATATTTTAAGCCCCTTAACAATATTAATTTCCAGGAATGCTTAACCATGGGTTTTACAGTTATGTTAACTTCAAAATATAAATCTTTATTTTTATTTATTTTGCTAGAAAATATTAACAATAATTATAAAAAGTATTTATATTATTTAGAAATTCAAAATATTTTAAAATAAAGATAAAATTTAACACCACTTCTACATTTAACTCAAGTGAATATATTGTAACATTTTTACATTTGAATATTTAATTTAACCAACAAACATATTTGATATCATGAATTGAGATTCTACTGCAGAATTATATTTTACAAAGATAATAGTTATTTTCAAGTTTTTAATATGCAGTAACGTAATATTAAAGCAAGCATCCTTAGTGTTAAAATATATATACACAACTATTTAAAAGTATTGATTAATGAAGAATTATTTTAATGCTTTTCTAAAGGTTTATTACAAGAAATATTTTAATCAATCTCATTTATTATACATTAAAATTTAAAGGAATTTAAAGAAGGTACAATTTAGTTAAACGAAAGAAACATAAAATGTCCTTTTATTTTATAAATATAAAATAAAATCCCACTGATCAATATAATCCAACCTGCTCTTGTGATTTAATTAACTCACATAAAAAAATGAAGTTCAACATTCTCCTAAAATGATATTGTAGTAATGCTACGTAGACAGCCAGTGGCGTTATGTAGATATTATTTATAACTCTTTCTGTATTTGAAAGTCTGTGTACGTTCACCGATAGCTAATTAGAGCATCAGATTAAAAATCGTTAGGTTGGTTGGGCTCGATGGGGTTCTAGTGTAGCTCAG
Organism: Periphyllus acericola; assembly: GCA_949715065.1. Taxonomy (NCBI): domain Eukaryota; kingdom Metazoa; phylum Arthropoda; class Insecta; order Hemiptera; family Aphididae; genus Periphyllus; species Periphyllus acericola. Next base: position 30,705,428 of record OX454268.1, read on the forward strand.
TACATCGATAAACACAGACAGACAGATAGTTGCGCCGAAGTCCGACGACTAACACACATGGCACGTAGTAGTAGATCAATATATTTTAATTTGGTTGAGAGCTCTACGACGATCGACACTACGAGACGAGACGCTCTCAGCCGAACATCCTACAAAAATGGCCAATTATAGTCATTTTTTACATTTCCATAATAATAATGGTTGTGTCAATGATCTACATGATATAATTATAGTCTCAAAATAACTGAAGACTTCACCACAAAAATTAAATTTAATAGGTGAAGCCAAAAGTAGTAAAATTAAGTGAAAGAGAAATATATTTACCTGCGCCTTCCTCCTTTAAAACGACGACAATCACGAGCGTAATGTCCTCTGTCACCACATTCATAACATTTATCTTCAGGATGGAATGGACGTCCTCGCCGAGGTGGACCTCCACGATAAGTACCTTTTCGTGATCCAGCATTAGATAACTCAACTCTGACTCGTCTACCACATATACTCCTAAAATAGAATCGGAATTTAGAATTTGAGTACCATTTTTATTATATTAACTGAGATAAAACTATTTAATGATAATTGTATTGTAAATATATAATAAAAATAAATTTAATTCCATTAAATATTCTTATTACCTGCCATCTAGACCTCTAACTGCATCTTCAGCATCTCTGGAATCTTCAAACTCAACAAAAGCAAAACCAGGAGGATTACGAGCTACCCAAACATTACGAATTGAACCATAATATGAAAAAGCATCTTCTAAATCTTGTTTTGACGCAGATGATCCTAGATCACCGACATAAATTTTGCAATCTGGATTACCAGAATCTCTATGTCTAGATGATGACGACATATCTGTAATTATATCTGTAATATCGAACACAGTTAATTTAAGAATCATCTAGAGTTCATAATTAATCAAAATATAAAATTAATCATGCAACTTAATTTTGTTATATAAGTGACATTAAATAAGTATGAAAATTATTGTTAAGCAAATTTTAATTAAAATAAAAATTATATATGAAAAAACTGAAAAAATAATAAAATAATTACCATAGGACTATGGTAATGTCTATATAGATAATGATAATTTAATTAGATTTTAATCGTTCTATGTTACTGAATGTATACCATTGTTGCTATCTTAATGTGTTTAAGCATTTACCACTTCAAACTAAGGAGAAATATATCACAAGTATGTGGATTAATGTAATAAAACCTCACATTACCATAATCATATCAAATTTAAATGATAATTTATTTGATCCACAAAATTGTCTGAATAGATTTGACAGAGAATTTAAGGAAAAAAAACAAAAGCCATATGTTATTACACGCTATTAAACAAATAATGTCATCTTGAATACTAGGGGCATTCAAACTAAAATTATTAGTGGGTAAGATAGAAGCGTAATATGATAGGGAAGTGCCGAAAACACAATGATGAGTAAAAGCTATTGTCACTTCGGGCCTGGCCCCAGAGGATTAGCACCGTGAAGCAGACACCGTAATGTCACTCTAATTAAACTATTTTAAATTGGACAAATTATTGTACAACTCTCGTGTAATGTCTGAAAAACTCAGCCCTAGCTACGGGTTGGAAAAAGAGAGCGACAATACAGAAACGACTAAGTATCTCATCTCGAACATTGACGTGCAATCCAACTTATCGTTTTGGACGCCGCGAGCCGGCAAACTACGGGTGGGACGTCTAGGTTATTACATACTGACCTGTTGCCTGTAGTTGGAAGATCCGGCGGAAACAAGACGACGATAAGTTTCGGATCGTTGAGTCGGCGATAAACCGTCTGTCACCGCTCGCTCGGTTGTCAAAGGCGTCTGTAGGGCCTTTGAAATCTTGAGAAGAGGCGGTGAGCCGGTGACAAAATGCACGTGCGCCCGGGTCCGGTTGGGGAACGCGGCGAGAGCTGGAACAAACGAAGAACTCGAGCACGACGTCGAATTGGTGATCAGGTGTAGAAGTAAATTTTGGACTTTGATAGTCCGGACCGCGGCAACGGGTGCGGGTGTGCGGTGAGTGCTAGCCGGCGGCGGGGGTGGGTGAGGCCGAGCGGTCGGACGCCATTGCGGTGCGTGTTGTTATCCTGCACGCGCGGGATCGACCGGTGGTGGTAGGCGAGCGGGACGGATAGACATACGAGGCGCAGTGTGACCGCCTCACCGCGTTAGGTTGGTCACGCCGGACAGGTCTGATAACAGTGATAAGGTCACAATTTGGATTTTGGACATTCGGTTCAAACTTCAAACTCCAAAATTAAAATGTTCTGTTGATCTTAGCACTGTCCGCTTGGATGAATCATTTAATGGCATTCCGTATTTCCGTACGCGAGTAAACAAAGATAAGTGCCTAACTCATATGCATTTGTATCAACGAGTAAATGATTTTATTTTGAAACATTTTCACCATTAATTACATTTCCAATGTATTAAAATCGTATTAACAATTTTTCAAAGAACCTACTCAAATGAAATAATGCACACCCGCGTAAAAATAAAATTCAAGCGTTAACAATCGCCGTGCGATAAGAATTCGATGTTCTATTGGCTATTTCGTTATCTGCCGATCTTCAAGAGCACGGCTTCACCACAGAATAAAATGTATGATCTTTATTTTTTAATATTCCGTAACGTATGGGGCTTCGGCGGTTCGCACGACGCGACCGCCTTATCGGCTATATCGCTTATCAGTCCGCACTCCGCGGTCGTGCGATTGCAGTGAGTACCTCGACGATCCATGTGCTCCGGTCGTCTGTACGTCACATGAATTGTGACGCGTAAGCGTTTTCGCAGTCGCCACTCGTCAATCGTGCCTTGAATGCTTGATCGAGAAACGGACGGAAGATCTGACCGATCCCGAGTTCCGATTCGATTTGATGTTATGCGAGGCCTATTAACGGTACGTCAGGACGATTTTATTGTTTCGTACGGTCATCACGTTGTCACCAACGACTAGGTTGTACCCTACGTCCTACGAGTGCGTCGCCCACCACCGTTCGCCAGAACGCGTTAGGCCCGCGGCAAACGTTTACGGCGTTGTTCGAAAACGATTTATGCCAAACTTCCCCCGGTGGTGTGGTGCCACGAGCACGTCGTGCTGACACCGCCAGTAACCGTGTACTCAGGGCACGCGGCCGTCGGCTCCGCGACGCGTAATCGCTGATAGATAAAGAAACGAGAAGAACAACAACATTAAAATCGTTCAGCAAACACGGCCGGGCGGGGGACACCGCGTTAAACGTCAACGCATAGTTAGGACGTATAAACACATATATATGTTGTCCGACGAGCGCAATTTGCTGATCCGCAGTTTACGCTACGCCGTTGATCGTTGCGACGTAATTGCCATTGCAGTTGTGGTTTGGCTCGCAACAGTGCCCGTTTCGTAATTGCGTTTGTCGTGATTTTTCAGGTTAGGCATCGTGTTCAATCGTTGACGGTTTCAAATTTGTCCAATTGCGTTTTGTAAGTATCATTATGGTACCTGTTGTTCGCGCTACGAGTTTTCGACGAACGATTATTGTTATTCGTCAGCCCGTTAAAATCATTTCTCAACGAGGTTTTCATTGTTCTTTTTCGAACAGTGAGACTCGGTGACTGTACATTGTTCGTTGTGCTGTACACGTATTCTATGGAAAAAAAATATGTATAAATTAAATAGTTAGGTAATTTAGGTATACCCAGTGACGGATTTAGCAGAGGTGGAATGCTCTGAGCCTCGGATGCAGGTCCTAGATTATCTTAATGGCATAGAATAATTTAATATGATTACCTATGAATATTGAATACATCAAAAACGTTAAATTATCATTATATGTGTACTGAATAATGGTTCAATTTTCATTTTTAAACTCGTTAATATTATTAATAGATTTTTCATTTTAACGTATTTTATTGAAGAAATAGATAAGATTTATGTCAATTTTATTGTGAAGGAACTTTTGTTAGTTGTTGCACCCTGGCCTCTCGGGACTTAAATCGTATACTGTATAATATTTACCATATTTGATGTTTTACTTATTATTGCCTGTGCCCCGTACACTAAATACATGAATATTAATCAATTAGTTACATTGTTGTTATTCCATGTTCACAAAAAAAAAACATTCATCAATGTTGTATGATCACAGGTTATATACATTTTATGTAACCTACCTAATGAGTATCAAGAATTCAAGAGTCCACATTTACCCGTGGTCACATGTTGATTTCAAAATATTATTACTCGTAAATTTTTCCTAATGATATAGTTAATTGACTAATACCTATAACATGATTATAGTATTTTTCTGTATGAGAACCGATATATTGTATTAAAAGTATTCCATACTAATTTCTTGAAGATTAAGAATTAGACAAATATGTAATACTTTTTTTTTTTTAGTTTAAGGAATATTCCTGATTAAAATGGCGAAAGGCAAACGGAATAAAAAATCAACGTAAGTAATTAATAAAGTACTTATTACAGTTAATATTTTGTATTAAGTGAATTATGACACATTATGTTCATTTAACAATAATTAATGTTGAACTTAAAAATGTATAACAAATTAAGATAAAAATATTATATTTATAGTTCTTGCTTTTATTGTTTATATTATCTATAGTATTTAAACTATTATGTTCTAAAATCTAAAATAATTCTTTTATAGGAAATATTCAAAGTTCGATGAGTGGACAGAAAATCAAGATAAAAGGTTTTCAAATATTTGTTTTTTATTCTAGAAGTATTTTAAGTATTATTTATTGGTGTATTAGTTACAAATATTTTATTAATTACACATTTTATGCATTCTCAAAGATTAGAATAAAGAATGGTCTAAACCAGGGATATTCAAACTTTTATAAATACTGTACCCCTTTTTACCAATAAATTTTTTTGGCTACTCCTTCTTACCAAGTTAACTAAAATATATATAAAAAAATCTTAATTTCCACATACATTCTTATTTCTTTCATTAAAAACTAATACAAAAAACGCTTACTCTCAAAGAAATTAGTAAGAAGGGTGAGCTTGTTTCTGTTTGCACAGCTGATCAATATTAGGTTCTAATTTAGTTAAATACACTCTTAAGTCATCTTCTACATATAATTTGTTTCTATATTTACTTTGTGCCTATATGATTACAATATATTCAACCATCTTCATGGTATAACGGCAGCCGCGCTTTCTCGATCAATGGCGAATGAAATGGTTAGGTAGGGTTTTGTTTTAAACCTGAAATTCGCTGATTGTATACCTTGGGTTTTGTAGTTTTTTCCACTGCTTAAATTTAAAGGTTTCTTGGCCAGAATTGTACCCCCTAAAAAAAATTGAGTATCCCTAAGGGGTACATGTACCACAGTTTGAGAACCACTGGTCTAAGCATTACACTTATAATTAATGCTAAGTTTTTAATTCACAATTATTTCATCATAGCCTATAAAATATATTATAATTATAAGAACATATTAAAAAAAAGTAGATATAACCAGTTTGGTGCAAGATGCATTTTTTGTGAATACTTTTATTTATTTATTGTTAGCTCATTTAAATGTTTGTTTTGTATATATGTACATTTAAATTTAAAGTATTGCTTTATCCTTGTAATCAATGATTTTAATTGGAGATTCATATGTTTCTATTTTGTTAACATTGTTGTTTGTGACAAAGTAAAATGAATCATTAAATATTACTAATTACTTTATTTACTTTATATAGATTTTTTAATCAATACTTTATATTCAATTTTCAATTTCTAACCAACTTATGAAATTTATACAGGGATGAAGTAGTATCTACAAATGTGGATATTAATGTAGGCGATTTAAAAGGGATCCCTGTTGGAAAAGAAGATGAAAGCAAAGCATTAATCAAAGATGGGTATAAATAGTTTTAATTTCAAAGAAACAATAAAAATATTTAATTTTAGTATAATTTAAAACTAAATGTATATTTATTTAGTACATTTTACTTTTCTTCTTTAATGCTTGACTCCTCGTAACAGTTTCATCCTATTTATTTTTTTTTAGCAAAGTTGGGAAACGTTTTATGATGTATATAGTTTTTTCCATTATTAAATAATTATTTTTTTTATTTAGAGCTGTCAATTGATGGTTATAAAACAATGATACTTGGTTTATGTTACTTTTATTGATATGGTCAAAAACATAAATTATTATAAAAATAATATATAAATATTGGTTATTATGTTTAAAAAAATCAATTTGGTTATTAATAATCATAAAACCATTTGTCCATTTTCTATAGAAAAATACTCTGGATTTTTGTTTTATATAGTTCATTATAAATTATATAATCTTAAGTAGTTAACACTTTTAAAGTATACTTAGATTATATTTTATTATTGTGCTTATTGGAATTTAAATACTGTATTATTTTCAATCACATTTTAAAAGACTTGTTGAAACTAGTGATAAAACCAACTTTGCTCAGAAAAATTGTTAACTATATTATTTATAATTGTGTTCAATTTTATAGACTTGATTTATTTTCATTTGTATTCCTTGCATATTATCTCATACATTTTTATTCTATTATCCTCTCAAAATTATAAATATTTTAGTTTTAAGTTAAGCAAATTAAGGAATTAATTGCTTCTTTTAACTATTATAATTTCTAAAGAATTAAATTTATACCTAATCTTTTATTAACTAACTAACTAGAATTAAAATTGACACTACAAATCAATTGGAATCAATAAGAAAAGAGAAAATTAAAAGTAGCAGTTTATTAAATAATCCAGGAACTCAAACCAAAGTAGAACTCGATGTATCAAAAACGTATGTTTCTAAGTAATTCATAAAGTTTTATGTTATTGATTTCAGTTATAATTTATACTCATTTAATTGATTGTAATTATATTTATTGTTTAGGAAAAACAAAGAAGTAAACAATGATAGTAACAGTTCAAAAAAAAAAAAAAGTAGTAATATGAATTTAGTAAATTCTGAGAATAAGGTTAACTTAGACAATAATGACAAACTCGAACATGACCATAAATTAGAGGCTACATCATCTATTTCTAAGTAATTAAAATTATTATTTTCAACTATGATAATATATGAAATCTTGATTTCTCTGTTAAGTACTCTTAGTTAAAATATTTGGTATTCAAATTCAATATTTGTATAATATCTTAAAATATTTTTGAAGGAATGGTAGAAAACCAACACTTGGAGAAAGTAGTGAGAAAAAGAACCCTGGTAAATATAAGAATGACCGCAAAGAATCATTAAATGAAAGGTATGAATTAATAATAAAAAAAACTATGAATATTTTAATTTAAAATTGTGATTTACCAAATATCTTCATCAAAGTAATTATGAAGTTGTATATTACCTATGTCAGCAATAATGTAATACTATCATGAGCATGTTTATAACTTTCCACTTATTTTTTTAAATCAGTGATTTACATGGTGAACAACGTAGAGCGAATAAAAATAGTGATAAAAAAGCCAAGCATGAAAATAAGAAATTAGAAAAAACACCATCTATTCAGAAGTATTTTTAAACCGTTTTATTTATTTATGAGTTGTGTATTTTACTGCCTAAACTTTCTGGATTGATTTAACATTTGAGTTTAACTTTAATTTTATGCTAACTAATGGTTTTACTTATAGTAATTGAAATATTTTCTTCTTTTGTTAACAGCCCTAAGGCTGGTTGGCGGCAATTTTCCATTCCTGATGCTTCTCAGCTTTCCTTTTCAGTTCGCAATAAGATCTGCTGTCCATATCTCTAACTAATTGGTTAATATAGTCCAGTTGTGGTCCCCCTCTGCCGTTGTTCCCTTCAATGGCACCTTCTATTATTCTGCTTAGTAGACTGTTATGACGCAGAAACATGTCCAATTAAATTGGCTCTTCTTGTTCTTGATATCTTCTTATCTTATACACTTCTGCAAAAGAAATAAAAAATATTTTATTAATTCAAAAGTTTCAAACATTATTTTTATGTAGAGCTAAAGCAGAAAGTCATGAAGTTCAACCTGGAATATCCAAAACAGACCATAAAAGTACAAGTATTAGACATACAAATGAAGAAAGGATCATCGATCCTTCACACAGGTACATGGTTAATTTTGGCTATTAGAACTGTTTTAAATTTTGATCATTCATATTTAATTATTCATAACCCAGCTCAGCTAAGTTGAAAGTTAGCTGGTTATATTTTTCTTTATCATATTTAAAAAATTTGAAGACTTTAAATTCATAATCCCAGGCTTATAACACAAACTATAAACAAAATTGCTAAGATTTTTTAAATACAACTTATTAGTAAATTGTGTTGTAAATTTAAAAATGTATTATATAATATATATACAATATACAATGTGCTAGAGAAAGACTAAGTCAACAATTATTCTATGATAGGCAATCATCCTACCACATCTAAAACATATTATAAATAATGTATTTTAGTTGTGATGAATGTTTTAATGCCTATTATACAATACTTATTGTTGACTCAATCTTTCTGCCCTATGCTCCATTCTGTATTTAGAAAATGATTACCATATGTTAGAGACTTATAAACTTTGTTGTTGAAAGTGTTTATACCTATAAAGAATAACATAATAATAATGATAAATGTATATTACATTTTTTAACTAGACATGAAAAAAGAAATACAAGTGTGAAGAATGACAACCATCGTAAATCATACAAAGAACAGAACCCTGTCGATGATGATCAAAAGAATCTAGGTAGACGTTCTAAAAACAAATCAAACAATGAATTTAACTGGCAAAAAATAGATCATCTTGAATATCAACCAACTATTGAAACTGAAAATGAGTATGTTATTACAAATAATAATCAATTTATTTTTTATTATTTAGATTTTGGTTTAAAAAAAAACATTAATTACAGAATGCACTTAAGCCAATGTTATATTAAACTTTGGTATAGATTTTTGATTTTTTCTCAGTACATTTTCCACTGAGCTAATATAAAAATACTTTATAAACTAAATAGTTCCCACATTTTTCTTTCACTATGGCTAATAGTTTAATTTTTATGTCAAGTTACAAACTAATTTTCTTATTAAATCAGGTGAATACTTATTAGTTATTACCTATTAATTAATATAAATAAATTAAACAGACACAAACAGTATTGTATTTTTCATGATTTTTGTTTTACTATCAATTTGTGGTTTTCTGTTCTATTTCCTGCTGTATAATAATACTCACAAATTCTAATATAAATAAAAATATATTACATTTAACTTTAATACCTACTTATCTTAAATATTTAAAGAAATACGTATTATACAAGTGCATATTTATGATCAATATTCTAACCATCATGCAATAATGAGTTGAACCATATGATCATTTCAGTAAATTGTACTATTTTTGTATAAATCAATGAAAATGAATATTTTTATATTATATTTTCAAGAGTACAGCTGGTACTGTAGGTGATATACAAATAGTTATTCTTATTCATATTTGGGTATTCCACATTCCTTCAACTCATAGTTTATTGGTTCCTCCAAAAACTGCTTGTATTCACCACCTAATTACATGGTTTTCTCTGTGGTTGCTTGCTGTTCGTACATTTTTTTATTTGCTAACATTTTTTTAAAATTAATTCTAGTGTGCTAATAGAAAAAGATGAAAATCTTTTTAACCTTTCCAAAGATACTCCTATAGCACATTGTGTTGCAGAAGACTTACGTATGGGTGCAGGGATTGCTGTTGAATTCAAGTAAAAACATCTGTTTAATGATAAATACAATTGTAATAGCATTCACTTTTTAGACGTTACTTTAGCGGTGTTGGTAAATTAATTGATCAGAAATTAGTCGTTGGAAATGTTGGTGTAGTTAAACGTCATGATCAAATTGCATTTTATCTGATAACAAAAAAATTTAGTTACGGTAAGCCTACAATGTCAACATTACATATTGCTCTCCAATCTCTTCTTCAAAAAATGAAAGAACTCAATTTGACTAAACTGGGTATTCCAAGAATCGGCTGTGGATTGGACGGACTTGATTGGGATTCAGTGAAGGAACTTATATTAAATGTATTTACTAGATCTGGTATACATATAATTGTGTGTATACCTTCAAAAGTAAGTGTTAGCAGTTAACAATTTTTATTATAAGATTATAAAATCTTTGTTAGATATTAGATAAAAAACCGGCGTCGCCATTAAAAGTATATATTACACCAAAAAATATATGGGATATGGTAGCGTACACCACTATTATTCTGCTTATCGACCTAGATCAATTGTACAAAGAAAATTGGATGAATGATGTAGCAGCTAGAGTGAACTCTAGATATCCATTCAAAGAAAAGTAATTAATTTTAAATTTGTTTATACTGCTTGTACACGTAACTGGTAATGCAGTAAAACCATCATAAATAAGTAAAACTTATCAAATTCAAAATAATTAGAAAGCTTACATTTACATATTTACATCCATGGTTAGGACTCTAATCCATGAGTATAATTTTAGTAGTTAGTCCCATAAAATTATAAAACTATTCGTCTGCTGTATGTAATGATTCTTGAAATCTATCTATTTATGAATTTTTTAATTTGTAAAGTTTTTTACAATTTTTGTGATAATGATTGAAGTGTACTAGAAAATATAAGCAATGAAATTAATATTAATACATGTAACATTATTATTAATTATAATACATGTAGTATGAAATACATTTATTTTTACCTTTGCTTTTATTTGAACTTAATTCATAAACATCTGCTCCCTATTAATATTGTATAGAGTTAATTTATATTTTATACCATGGATTATTGTTCGGTGATTCACTTTTATAAGTATAATTTTTCTTTTTAAGCTTTGGAAACTATGGGTACCAAACTCTAGGGTAGTAAAGGTTGATTTTTGAAACACATATATGTTCATATGGGATATAGCTTTGTCACTAAAAGGCAAAAGCCCAGGTATCATCTAATGTCGGCAAAAATGCTGGGCGGTGTTTAACTGTAACACTAATCAGCGACTGTAGCTGAACACTGCGTCACACCATGCTCCAAATTATTTTTATTTTTTCTGTTTCATAGATTGTTGAATGACATCAAAAATAAAAAATTTAAACCTGGTGAAATAACACAATATGTTATTAACAAAGAAAAGATCATTTGCGTTTTTACCAGTGAAACTTCATATTACAGTAACTTAGAAAAAGCGTTTGTAAGAATTAAAAATTCAGATGAAAGTTATCAGTATTTTGCTTTGCAAAGTGGCCAAATCGGATCAGCTGAAAATTTTAAACATATATCATGGGTAGTGTTGATATTACGCTCAATCATTAACAAATCTGAATTGTGGTTAACTGGTGATATAGATATTGATCAATCACAAGAAAATGTGTTATATGACCAATACTGTAAAACTGTATTACAGAACATGAGAAATTATTCATCAAATTTTAATTCATCGGGTCAAATGAATTACAATGAACAAAGGTACTTATAATTTTTTAAATTGTTGATTTCTTCATAATTGTTTAACACCAGATTATAACAAATACAACAATAGTTTTAGTTTTTCGTGTTATTTTAAACATCAATAATTTAATATGTGTATATAAGTTTATTTTCCTGAATGCTGTTGAATGATTCGTGTGCTTCACAATTGTATTCTTGTTATATTGTTATATTATGTTTTGTTTACAAAATAATTATTCATTCATCTACTTAAAAAGTATCATGTTTATTTCTTTAATATTGTATTATATAGCATAATATATTAATATTATAATATTATAGCACCATACAAAACCAACTCCTGTATGCTTTAGTATAATTATATTATTATACAAAGTACACTATTTTATTAAATATTGTTAAATTTTACTTAAATTTTTTTATTTTTTATTGTTTGATGTAGTATTGATTTGATATAATAGATTCAATTTCAAGTTTTAACTTGTTTAGTATGAGTTAAGGTAATCAAGACTTTTTTATATAATTTTCCAATTAATGACGTCCATTGCACATTGTATAAAGGTACATTCAATTTTATACTGTTATAATAATTATATTGTTAACGATATACAATTTTATTGTGTAATAATGTTTATATATATATATATATATATATATATAATTGATATTTGATATTCAGGCATACAGCTATGTAGTTTTGTAATTAAAAAAATATCTCTATATACATTTCTTTGTTTATAACCTAATTGTGTGTGAAAACTGCAGGTTATGAGAGGCTTAATAAAATACATACTTGATAATTCATATAAAATAGGTGTTTTGTGTATAAGAACTGTGATAACTGTTTTGCGGACTTGGTCCGGCGTTATAAAAATTATCAGTTTACTTAGTGTTGTATCCTCAACGAGGGGTTATTTCAAGGCGGTTACTGGATTACTATAGTACTATAGTATTTAAAAAAAATTGAATGGTGGTGAAAACGACAATCAAAGGAACTACACAATTGAATCACTAATTTTACACTAATCAGGTAACACACGCAGGTATTTGACCAAAAACGAGATTCGCGCAAACACATTTTAACAGAGATATAACCACTCTAGAGGTTCAGAATTTTTACACAGTATAGAAAAGAAGTTTATCTGTGATGTAGTGGTTTTATTTTTTTAATAAAATAGTTATAAAAAAAGTTATTAAAACTTAAACTTCCATGATATGTTTTTCAAATACTTATTCAATGACATTGGGTCAAGTTCTAATCCATTTCATATTGCTTGTTCGTCTCTCGCTACTTTAACAGGAGATGCTTTTAAAAAGAAATCTGTTTCGTGGATATGTTTTTCATGTGATAGTGCTTGACTAAGAATTAAAAAATCTCCAATAACTCAATCAAATCTACATCGCTTGAATCCGAATTTTCCTCTAAAATTAATGATATTCTTACAGCAGTTAATGAAATAAAAACATCGATTTCTAAACACGATTCTATACTCTTAGAACTCAATAATAAACTAGATGAAGTCTCTAATCAACTTCGTGATCTCAAAACTCATACTACCTCACTAGAGAATAGAACCGATCAAATAGAAAACCGTTTATCGAATATTGAGACTTCAAATTCGCCCTCGGACGAGACTGTTATATCAGAAGTTCTGGATAGACAATCAAGATCGCGCAACTTAATTATTTTCAATTTACCTGAATCTGATGATATTTCCTCACCTGAGAAAGATAAATTATCAATTAAGTCTATCTTAGATAGTTTATCTCCCAATCTAGTCACGACTGTAATTTCCAGATTAGGCCGAAAATCGGCCAAACCTCGACCATTAAAAGTTACGTTGCTCGAATCATCTGATATTTTTACTGTACTTAAAAATAAACATAAACTTTTTTTTTTTATTTTTAGTAGAAAATATACAATCTATATCGTAGACATAATAAGTATATGTGCGATAGGGAGAGAACAAATGGGGTGATACTTAAGTTTGAGGAAAGAAGCCACCCACTGATGACACTTTCGTCTTGGTTAAATAAATGCGAGTTTAGTTATATGTTAGTATTTATATATATATTATATATTTAGTTATAACTTATATGAATTATTTAAAGTAATAAATCTCTGCACCATTTACGTTTAAGTCGCCTTGGAGGGCTACCTGGGATTGTGAGGGATGATAAGTTTTTAATGAGTGGATTTGAATGAAAGGATAGACAGTTATGAAATTTTTTATAAAAACGTTTAGCTTCGTCATGAATAGTATTTAAGTTACAATCTACATGTAGGGTATGGTTTGATATGTATGGAGGTGCGTTAAATAATTTTCTTAAGGTCATATTTTGGAAAGCTTGAATCTTATTCAGGTTTGAATTTTTAGCATTTCCCCATAGCTGCAATCCGTATGTCCAAATGGGTTTTAATAAGGTTTTATACAAGAGAAGTTTGATATTAATCGGGGTGGCTTTGTTACCAATTAAATTCTTAAGCATACGTAGCCGATTGTTTAGGGATAGTCTTTTTTCACGTATGTGTTGAGCCCAGGTTAAGCGTTGATCGAGGGTTAGACCAAGGTATTTTACTGAAGGTGATGAAGGAATAGGGATGCCATAAAGTAGTACCCTTGGGCAAGGTGCTTGTCTTAGTGTAAAAGTAGTGTGTACTGATTTATTTTGATTTACTTTAAATTTCCATTTGGTGTACCATCTTTCCATCATGCCTAGATGGGTTTGTAAATAAGCGGAGGCCAAGTATGGGTCATCGTTAATCGAGATAATCACTTTATCATCCGCGTAGTCCGCGACTGAGGTGTTTGGAGACGTGGGTTGGTCAGATACAAAGATATTGTAGAGTAATGGAGATAAAATGCCACCTTGAGGAACTCCAGCATTTATACTTGCTATTTCAGACGTGGCAGTTCCATAGCAAATTTTAAAAGAGCGATCAGAGAGATAAGATTTAAAAAGTAGGAAGTAGGATGTGGGCAGGAAGGATTTCAGTTTGTATAACAGACCTTGATGCCAAACACGGTCAAATGCCTGCGAGATATCTAAGAAAGCACATGTGCAATATAACTTTTTTTCAAGAGAGTAGGAAATTGCATCTACCAATCGGTGGACTTGGTGTATAGTTGAATGTGAGGTACGAAAACCAAATTGATAATCGGGGAGGATTTGTTTTTCAGCGATGATTGGAGCGATACGTTTGAGCAGTAGTCTTTCTAGGATTTTTGCAAAGAAAGGTAGGAGACTTATTGGTCTGTAGGAAGAGGTAGAACCAGGGGGTTTATTTGGCTTTTGGATCATGATTATATTTGAAAATTTCCAAAGCAGTGGAAAATATGAAAGTCTGAGTATTGAATTGTATATATGAGTTAGGTGAACAATGGCCCTTTTTGGTAGATTTTTAGCAACTTCAGACGTAATGAGGTCAAAGCCAGGAGACTTATTGCGTGGGTATTTGTGTATGAGATATTTGACTTCATTAGGTGAGAACGATTTAACTGGTGGCGAGGGTTGAAGAGGAGCATCAAGAGTAGTATTCACAACATTAGTGTTTTCTAAATCTACAATATCTAAGTGTGGGTGAAATATCTCAGAGAGGTGTAGTTTGAATAGCTCAGCTTTTTCTAAATCAGAGGTGGTTAGACTCCCGTCGGATTTTTTTAATGGTAGATTAGAAGCTTTATAGCGTAAGACTTTCTTAGTAGCTTTCCAAAGACTGCCATCTCTTGGAGTAAGATTGGTTAAATTGTGAGTGAGAACTGTATCCTTGTGTTTAGCGATCAGTTTTTTCAATGAGTTTGCTAAACGGTTATAATTTTGTTTATGAGAGGGTAAGCGAGTACGTTGGTAAAGAGCTCGGGCTCTACGTTTTTCAACTATGATGACTCTTAACTGTTCTGGGATGGGATTGTATTTGGGTGGGGGTAAGTTTGTGTTTGTAGCAGACCAGGCAGCAGTTTGTATTATTTTCATTAAATTATTCACTGCGGAATCAATATCCTCAGGCGTTTTTAGTTTAATATTAAGTTTAATATTTTCGTCAATAGATTCTTGGAAATTGTCAATATTAGTGAAACGGTTGAAGAGATAAAGAGGAGCTTGGTGCAACGAAGGAGAAGCATTAAGAGTAAATAGAACTGCTGAGTGATCAGAATTTAAGTCAAGAAGATTTGAAGCGTGGCAGAGTATATGATTGGGTATTCTTGTTACAAAGATGTCCAGTATGTCTGGGTTTTTTTGGGGGGAAGATGGCCAGTATGTAGGCCCAGGAGGGGTAAATATTTTCAGTTTTTTTGTATTTATGAAATTGTGCAGAGTGATACCACGGGGGTTATTTGTACGACAACCCCATGCTTGGTGCTTGGCGTTATAATCTCCGCCGATAATGAAATTGTTTTTGATTGTAATAAAGTACTCTGAGAACTTAGAAAAAGTTATATTATGTTTTGGAGGAGCGTATACAGCAGCTATGGTAAAATTGCTATTATTTAACTTTATGTTAATTGCACAAGATTGTATGAAGTCATGAGAAAAACTAGGAAACATAAACTACGAAATTCATCTACCTACGCTTCCATTCGAATATCTCCGGATCGTACAACTATGCAACGCAATCAACTTCGTGATGTTATATCAGAACTCGAGAAACGTAAAGTAGCTGGTGAATCAAATTTAGTTACGAAATTCATCAAAGGCATCCCAACCATCTCAAAAAACTAATAAACGGCCAGTCACAAGTAATTTAAGTGTATATTATCAAAATGTTCGCGGGCTTAATACCAAATTAAATGTTTTAATGCGTAATGTAATATCTGTGTGATTATGACATAATAGCACTATCTGAAACCTGGTTATCTTCAAATGTCAATACCTCAGAATTAAATCTCCTTAATTATGTTACTTATCGCTCCGACCGTAATTCAAACACCAGTCATTGCTCTAGAGGCGAAGGCGTTCTGCTTTCTATTCTTAATAAATATCACTCTCGCGTTTTACCTATACCTGTTAGTCCAGTTGAACATATATTTGTCATCACTAAAATTGACATTAATTATACTATATTAGGTAATGTTTATTTTCCACCTAATACTGACATTTCAGTTTATAATATCCATTTTGATATCATTAACAATTTAATATTAAAATTTCCTTATGTTAAAAACATAATTATGGTTGGCGATTATAATTTACCTAAGCTTCACTGGCTCCCTAGATTAAATGGATTTTTTCCTAGTCTAGTAAATTTAAATAATACTGATTTAGAATTTTCACAAAATTATCATTTTTAAATTTTTTGCATAAGTGTCAGATAATGTCATTTTCCAGAGCTCGAGTTTCTACAAACTTTCACTACCATATCAACGGAGCTATGCTACATAGAACCACTGGACCTGTAAAGGACCTTGGTATTCTTTTCGATTCTAAACTTAAATTTGACTGTCACATAAATAATATTACAAACAGGTCAAACAAGATCATTGGATTTATAATTCGAAATTGTGTGGACTTTACTGATAGATATGCCCTAAAATCATTATTTTGTTCTTTGGTTCGGTCTATCTGCGAATATGGATCAATAATATGGTCTCCATACCAATTAGGTTTCAAGTTAAAATTAGAAAAAATCCAACAAAAATTCTTACGTTTTCTTTCATTCAAATGTTCCATACCTAGGACACCTCATACTTCATACTCCCCACTTTTGTCTCTTCTTAACCTTGAAACATTAGAAAATCGTCGTTTGAGATTGGATTTATACTTTTCGTATAAACTTTTTGTCGGATTAATCGATTGTCCTAAATTCTTAAGTCGATTTTCTTTCCATGTTCCTACTCGTAATGTTCGAACTAAAAATACATTTTATATTAACGTAGAAGTAACAAACTATGCGAGCAACACCCCCACCACCAGAATTATGAAAACTATAAATCAGTTCAATATTGTTATGTTCAGCACACCAAACTTTCTGTCATTTAAAACTTATTGTAATTTTGTCCTTAATAATAATTTATAAGCTTGTAATTTTATTATATTATATTTATCTTGTAAACTGTAACTATAAAATTAAGAATTTACTGTATATACTATATATATTAATTATGTACCTGGGCCTGGCCCGTTTATAATTTAAAATAATTAAATAAATAAATAAATAAGTTGAGAAAAAAATAAAAGAGCTACATCACAGATAATATTTTCCTCAATGGAGTGTGAAAATGATATCTATTTATTTTGAACGTAGCCTCCGTAAAACATGTTCGCGTTTCATAACAAAAATACAAAATACTTTTCAGTTGTCTCCGATATGTGCTGCTTCTGGTGTCACTGCTACTTTGCCCCCCACCGCTGGAAAACTACTACCGGCGCGTCGTCATCGTTGTCGGTACTACATAATATTATTTCAATTCATAGAAACGACAAGAAATAAGATTATTTTCATATAATTTACCGCATGAAAGTCTGAGATTTATATTTTATTTTCGCCAAGACCAAAACGTGCAAAACTCAAAAAAAATTAATTTGAAATTTAAGTCTATGCTATAATGAAGGGTTTACTAACGCATTTTAATTTGGAAACAAACATACTTTAATGTTTACAACATGTTTTACAATGTCAATGTGGCATTATCGAATATTGAAGATATCTTCTAAGTTAAAAAATGTGTAGACCTGCGACGTCTTACAGCTTTATGAAGTGAATATTGTACAGACTGCATGTGATGTTTTCCATACGCGCGGCAATCGATTATGGAATGTCAATTTATCGTCGCCCGTCACTCAGGGGCGTAGCCAGTAGGTAGGCCTGGTAGAAAAAGAAAAAAATTTCAAAAAATGAGATGAATGAAAACATATCTCAGGTCAACTATAAAAATTCCTAGGCTAAACGATTTGACGTTAATTTCCATATAAATAAGTGAGCAATTTATTGATAATCTATCGGCTGTTGTTGATGAGTTTGCTATCATAAAGAAAAGAAGATATCATTTTGACTTTGAAAATATGTTATAAATGGACAATACGTATTTGTTGTAAGTTACGAGTACAGTAATTAATAATTATAAAAAAATTATCTTGTATTCTGATAAATAAAAATTGCAAAGTTTGACTTAAGTTATTAATGATTAATAAAAATAATCATTGATAACTTTGAAATGATAGGAGGCCTATACCAAAATTGGGATTAGTCCCCACTTCCGTCTAACAGTGGAAGGTTGATGTGGGCCTACCCAAAAATAAATTTATAGCTACGCCCCTGCCGTCCCTTGCCGCGTTAAAAATGTTTAGTTTAAAATATTTACATTTCGGGAAAGAGTATTCTTAACGCGTGGGCACAACCATTAAATCTTATCGCGCAATCGAAATAAAACGATTTATGTTACACCACTACGGCGATAGTATTGTAATAACCCAAAAGTAAAAGAAAAGAAATGCGAAGCGCGGGGGTTTATTGCCTTGCTCCTTTTTATAAGGAGTGCACTCGCGGGGTTACAAAGGTCCGAGAGCCGATGTAGGTGACTGTAGGTATCGCAAGCTTATTACTAGGACCCGGAAGTTCATGCACAAAAAACTATCAAAATATGCGCTTAAAATCTATAAAGTATGCGCTAGATATGCATTTAAAAAAAATCGAAAATGTGTGTTGCTTAGTTTTTCCAATGGAATATTTGATTTTAACAATGCTTTGCATAAATCTTTGTTAAAATCAGATTTTCGTGATGATGGTGTCGTAATAAGCGGTTGCGTTTAACTATTTTTTTTAGCTTTGCGATTAACAGCTCGAGCATGTTTCTCAGTTTTTATATGCTGAGTTACGCAAAAACGTTTGTCACTGTTCACCTTTATTTCGCACATTTTACAAAATAAAACACCTCCATCGGATGCAAATATATTTTCACCAAACTCGGCCACATAACTACAAATTCGATTCGTTCCGACTTTTGGCATTTTAAAATTAATGGAAACCGATGTAAAACAAAAACAACACTATAGGACGATCGCACACGACTAAACCTTGTACTTGGACTCTCACTATACATTCTTGTATCGTGCTATTACGATAATCGCGACAGTCATTAAACCATTTTATTAATTCGCATGGACTTCCGGGCCCTAGTAATAATTACATATTATTAAATTATTTAAGTATTACCTGTATAATTTTAAACAGGTTTTTATACTCTAAGACCGAAATTTCTATAAAATATTAATGAAAAAAAAAAAATATCAAATGTAAAATGCAATAAAATGCAGTAAAATGCAATTTTTTTTAAAAATATGCATATTATGTAAAAAACCTCAAAATATGCGAAAATATGCAAACTAAAATTTCATTTTTGAACTCATCAGGTTGTGATTCAAATTTGTAGCTCATCCAGCAACTTTTTGATGCACTCATTAAAAACATGCAAATGCATGAACTTCCGGGCCCTACTTATTACCACTCACCTGATTCCTGCACAGTAGCCGATGATCTCGACACTCGCGGTGCGGGAACTATAGGAATATTAAGAACAAACGCAGTCAGTCTTTAACGGACGAAAGCCGGACTCTCTGGCACTCGCACACGGACCGTATTTAGAATGGCGGTGATGTTGGCACTTATGTTACGACGCGTCACCAAAAATTTGTATTTTTTTAAACAAAACTCAGGCCACCGGCAAGTCGGTGCGCACGCACTGACCACTTGCAACGGGGAGAGCGCGCACAAGGGTCGTCTGAAGACGTTATATAGCAGGGGTGGCGAACCTTTTTTGGGCCAAGTGCCAAAATTTAAAATCAAGTTTTTTGAAATATGCTCGCGCGCCCAAAAAAAAAAAAATAAATAATTTTACTAGGTAAGATGAAAAGAAAAAGCATGCAATCATTTACACACATTTTATTAGGTACACATTTATTTGTAAACTTTTATTTCGTTTATTAATGTGATTTCTGTGGCTGTTTTTTAGAAGATACCATTTTAATATCTGGAGTGTAGTTGGTAGTTTTCAGTGAAACACAATCAGCACTAGTTTCATCGATTAATGTATTTCTCTGCTTCGTTTTTATTAAATTCACTATGGAGAATAAACTTTCATACGCATAAGTTTGCGAAAAAATTTATAGGATAGATTGAGCCACTTTTTTTAATGTATTAAATGTGTTTGGAAGCGAGTTCCAGACTGTAAGAATTTTAGTATCTGCATTTTTTACCAAGTTTTCGGTTTTCTTGAAGACTTTATTTTCAATATTAGAATTCATACTTAGTATTCTCTCTTTAATATTAGATTAGTAAATTTGGCGTGCCACTGAAATTTGGTCAACGTGCCACTTCTGGCACGCGTGCCATAGGTTCGCCACCACTGTTATATAGAGAGGGCTGAATGTGTGGCGGGATGGTTCTTTTGACCAAAGGCGGTTTCCTATGAGGATTGACCGTTAGATCTTGTCCCTTTTTATTGCTTGTTTTCCGTGTGTGTGTGCCGAAGGAGTCGATATATTTTATTAAATCATAACATTTTTGTATATACATGATACTGCATAAAATTACAGTATTGATAATTTTATGGTTTTTGTGATTTCCACCAATATTCGGGAACGCTTTCGTGATCAATTCACTTCTTTCGACGACGTGAATTGACAACAATTATGTGGAAACGGAACGAGGACAGTGGCAGCGTCAATCGCAATTTTTCCGTTGCCAATGTCTGTGCGATTGCTTGGAAAACACTCCCGTCAATTTGTGTCATTTTGTAATCACTCGAGGGTTTTCACGTACGTCGACAAATTCGATGGACGGTCTAGCAAGCGTTCATTTCATCGACATTCACTGTTGATCATGGAATTACTGGCAGCGTTTGGCGAAAATCACCAGTCAGCAGAGTACCCCCAAAAAGCTCATGATTATTTCGCAAATCTATTAACGTTCGGTCTCGTATTGCCGTTCTCGTTCAAATTCTCATCAAATATATGGAAGCGACGAAGCGTACAATGTTTTCAACAGACTCCCGTCCGAAATATCAATGAATTCATTGTTGTTGTAGGAACGTAACATCTTATTTTATTCCATTCTATTACAGGTGACGGTTGTCTTTAGGAATTCGCGTTGCCTTCTCTTTTTTTCATCCGCGTCACCAAGGTAATCCACGAGCCACGAACCAACAAATAAAAATTTTGTTTTTCCAGAATTATGGTTATTTCTTTTTGTTTTTTGACCATTTCAACCCTTTGAAATCAACATTTTTCAAAATCCTTTCTTATTGCATGTCTGGACCATGATACGAATACATCCTGAACATTTCAAGTCGCTAGCTGTCGTAGATTAGGCTGTGCGTTGATTATGAATCAGTCAGGACTTCTTCTCTTATATACTTATATAGATTTAAGTTTAATATTCATTTTACGTAAATATTTAGCTAAATAATAAACATGTTAGAATAATTGGTAGTATATATTATTAAAAATAAAACTCATTAAGTCAGTGGTTCCCAACCTTTTTTATTCCATGCTCCCTTTGTAGATTATAACATGAAAAATATATCACTTTTTTGTGTACTTTACAAAGAAATTATAAAATATCCGAGATGAATTTAATTTTATTGATGATAATAATTATAAAATATAAATCATAGTAAAATAGTAAGTAATATAATATAATGAAGTTTAAGATTTATTAATGTGTAGGCTGGCAACACTTTTCTTTAGACAATGTTTGGCTCAATGTTTGTTTATCAATACTTTATCTTTATTGATTATAATTATAATATTATATACAGTAATCCCCCGTTATCCGCGGATTTTATTATTATTTTATTTTTATCCGCGGTTGGGTCGGCGATAACATTTTATTAATACATACGATGAAATTGTATCTTTATTGTACCCATACTTATGGTCTCGTTATCCGCGGTTTCGATATCCGCGCAACTTTGCTGGAACCTTACCCCCGCGGATAACGAGGGATTACCATTGATTAAATGTACTAAATATATTAAATCGCCATCTGTTGTCAGAAATCCAGAACTAAAATATTTCAAATCCAAATCCATGCAAAAAGCATTTCCAATAAATTACATGGCGTGGACTATCTATGTATATATAATCAATGGGATTACTGTATATGTCTCTTTATCAATACTCAATAACCAGTCGTTATTAATTTTTCATATTTTCCCTACATTTTAAAATAAAAATAATTTAATAAATAAAAACTGTATTTTATAATGACTGCTTACGCCTCCCCAGAAATGTTTACACTCCCCCCAGGTTGGGAAACGCTGCATTAAGTTATTTAATTTGTATTTGTTTTGTTTTCTCCGACTTTGGAGTAAAAAAGTTTTAAGAGCCTAACAAGAATATTGTCCTTTGACTATTATGTGCAGGTATACTCGTAGTGTCTCCGACTTTTAATTTTTGTGATGGCAATTTCGGAACGGTGTCGCCATACACTTTGCTATATCTGAAGTAATTTTAAGGTCAGCTGATATGCAGTAGGGGTAGGCTATAGCAAAACCAGTAGGTGAATTGATTATACTGTCTTTAATTTCTACTATGTTTTTATTTTTATGTGATTTTGCTCATTTGTTCTGTTAACGTTTCATTCAATTTTTATATCGTCTTTCCGCAAGATACAGGTTGCCCTTAAAGTTAATAACGGCGTTGTTTTCAGTAAGAAAATCATTGCCGAGAATAATAATTTTACTAAAATATATATTCTTTACAACATTGGCAGGTGTACAGAATTCGTTATTGTTGTTTGTTATTTTTATACTAGTAAAGCCTACTAGGTACGTTTAATGGCTTATTATCAGGACCTGATAGTTGTGTTTGACACGGCGTTGGTATATAATTAGAGGGTAATTATTGTTTTTTCTAATGCAACCCACGTTAGCTCCTGTGTCAACTGTTATAGGAATGTTTAAATTATTAAATTTGGCTCCGATGTAGAGTGACATTGTTTACACAGTTGATTTTATTCATTATTTGTCAGGGATTTTTTGTAACTAATGGTGAACAGTCGTGTTCAAGGCTGTAACTGGAAATTAATTTCGGGGGGGGGGGGTTGTAAGCCAAAAATGTGTGTTCTAATTCTATTATAATATTGTGTAGGTAATTAAATATGGTTTAAAATTCATAATACTGTAGAATGATAAATAGTATTTACTAATGAAATTTACATTTAAACATTTTTAGACTTAATATTAATTAGATTATTAAACTTATATACCTGATACACCCGAAGGCCGAATCGTATTTATCTGGTACAAATTGTTATTTTTAAGTTTATAACGTAGACCATAGCTGTCATTCGTATATGCACGTATATAATAGGTATATCAATGGTTTATCGATTATTCTAGACTGAAATAGTTATTTCACTACGATATAAAATAACGCAAACAATTTCGGGGGGGGGGGGTTGAACCCCCTAACCCCCCCAGGTACGGCAGTGGTTGTGTTTAATCTTGTACTTGGGTTTATTTGATTTTTATTCAACCAACGGCAAGACGTAAATTACCAAATTTATAGTATATCATAAAATTGACTTGTCACATTAGATTTGTTTTTAAAGTAGAAATCATCTTCATTGTGCTTATTCTTTGAACATATTGTATTGTATAAATTGTTATAACTCTTGCAGATATAATATAGTATTTAATACAAGCTGAATTATCCGATTTCGCACGGATCAGTCTCGGCCGTAACGGATTTCTTACATTATATAAATCCAATATATCTTAATATAATATGGTGTGGTAGCATGCCTGGCAAATCCAACGATTTCAAAAACTCTGTTGCATAATTTACAGCTTCGTTGGCATCGGAAATTTTGCCGGTTGATTTGCATGACACCAAGTCGACTGGCAACAACTCTTGTATCTTGAGATTTGATTATTTGGTAACCAAGGTAACCCACGAATCGACAAATACATTTTATTTATTAAGGGTTAATTATGTTTTGGATGGGCCACCCTTAACATCCAGGGGTTAGGTTAGTCTATAACCTATACTCAGATTTACCGAATACACCTCCGCAAAAAATTTCATGAAAATCGGCCAAGCCGTTTCGGAGGAGTTCAATGAAAAACACTGTGAATGGAGGATTTTATTTATATAGATACCTATCTATTTGTTGAACGATACTGGTTGATTAAAAGTAAATGCGTTTCGGTTTGTGAATTTATCATTTTCATTTTAATTGTTCAAATTTATTTGTTGAATTTGGTTTTGAGTTGTGTCATTTTCGATTTTAAACGGTATTTTTTGTGTTTCACCGGTTGTCATGAATTCTATTGATTTTTCACTGAAAATAACTGAAAACGTTAAATAAGGATTAACTCCGATTTGGAACTTAGACAGGCCCTAAAGTAAAAGAATCTACAACCACACGTTTATAATGAATTACAACAACAAACATTTATGAATATTAAAATAGCTATAACAATTTTATCTTAGATTCTTGATTACATTTTATCACGGCAGATCGGTAACCGTCTGCTTTTCATTTTTAAAAATAGTTTATGCACGATGCCAGACTTTGAAGCATTACTGTTTTAACAATTTTACAAAATGTTTTAGTTCTTGGCGTTCGATACAAGCATGCATTATGTTTTATTTCAATTAGTTTTCACCTGTCCGGTCTGCGGATCAGTTAGAACGTATTCATTCATCATTTTTGATACCAACACAAATTAGAATAGTTATTTTTCCTCTGATCATAACGGATAGTGAACGTCTATTATAAGACATGCTTTAGTGTCATCGAGCTATTAATGTTAATTCTAACTACTACAGGCAATACATTAATGTAACTAAAGCGTAAACTTATTTTCTAGAATGATTTTGGATCTTTTTCCCAATAAGAATTTTTAAATCATAACATTACTTTTGTCTGTAACGAACGTTTAAAATGCATAAAAGCAAGACCAAAGTTAATATTTAATCCTTATTTTAATTATCTTGAAAGCATCACGTTATAATAGAAACATAATATGAGTTATGTAACTAAACAATTTGATTCTCTAGAGTTAGACGAGTTATTATTTTTCGTCGAACACTACATTCGCGTAACTGATGCACTTTATACATCTGTTCAAAAGTTTTTGCTACCTGTAATACTGTCTACTGTACTATTTGCAGTAGGAACCACTTTAAGGTCTATTCACATATACAGACACCGCGCGTGGCACACACGGCACAGACAGTAGCTTTCATATTATTATATTAACCAGCATATTTAGTAGTGATGTAGTGTGATATTGTACGTGGAGTAAAACACACGTAATAATGTTTCGTAATTTTTCTGTGGAAGATTTGGAGGTAATCGCAATTGCACTTGATGAGGAAACGGAGATGGAAGATATAAAACAAAAAAAAGAGACGATTCGCAGTACATCCGATGAATATCGATGATGATCACTTAAATCGTATAGAAATGTATGACTTCTCACTAGCTCAATAAGTTTTTCGTTGTCCATCTTGAATAATTAACATAATAATTTTGAAGTTTACGAAAACTGGACACACACAGCACACTGATGGTTGTTATCGTGTTCACAACCGCGCACACACGTACAGACCGGACCGACACAGACAAAACATTCTTCTCGAGCTTGTCGGTCTGTGCCGGCACTTGTCTGCACGTACACGCAAGACGCAACGTTGACAAACGCTAGATGTGAAAATGTTCATAGATAATGTATACTTAAATATCATTGTGTTTCAGTGGCGTAGCCAGGATTTTAAAATGGGGGTGGCCAAATCCAAAATAGGTACCTACTAAAAAAACATAATCAACAAATAATAATAAAAATTCATTTTTATATTAAGTTTAACATGTTTTTATTTTATTATAATTAAATTTAAATTTACAAACTTTATTTTGACCAATCTAATAATAAGAGGCGTCGATGAGATTTTGATGAAAAGACTTTGATTACTTCTTCTTCTGTGATTTTTTCAGATTTGTTTATTTTTGCCATAGCTAACCCATTAAGTCTTTCTTCGTTCATTGTTGATCTTAAATAATTCTTCAATAATTTAAGAGTTGAAAATGTGCGTTCTGGTGTCGCTGATGTAACCGGTAAAGTTGCAAATAATTGGAGTAGTAACTTTATATTAGGTAATACATTTGTACAATAACGTAAAGCTTCCAAAGCTGACTCTGGTTTTTCTGCTGTACTGTCTTTCCACTGGTTTCGCCACATAGGTAATTCTGCTTTTAGGTTTATTAAAGCATTTTCATGAAGATCATTTTCATACAGTGATGCAGCACTTAATATGGAGTCATTATTGTATGCACTAAAATTGGCAGGGATTAACCCTTCAAGTGCTATGACTTCTTTCAGTTGCTGATTAAATCTAGTTTGTAGTTGTAGTAAAATACTATCAAGGAAAGGAATAAAAATTGATATTCGGTAGTATTCCTCAGGACTGCTTTGTATGTTTACTCTAGTTGTTTGTCGTCCACATACACGCGGTGTTTTTATTTCAACATTTACTTTGCTAGCAATTGAAGTCACTTCATTAAATATATCTTTGAAATAGCTGTCAACATCTTCACGAACAGCTTCTAAACCTCCCTTTACTACAGTGACATCAGCTAAAGCTTTTGACAAATCTTGTTTTTTACTCTGTAAAATTTGACTCAAATTTATTGTGTAAGAAAAACAAGTAACTGCCACTTCTAACGCAACTAAAAATTCACTTTTTGTTATAGCACACTCTAACATTGTAGCCAAACTTGATGTTTCTCTGCTTGAATCTCCACATTTTATTTCTTCTAATGCAGTAACAATATACACATATAATTCTTTAAAAGTCATTAAAGCTGTGTGCCTTTCAACCCTTAGTTCACTGGATACTGGACACACCATCAGATTTGATAAAAAAAAACTGATAAGAAAAAATTACCATCGAACATAATATGGATAAGAATTAAGAGCAAAAGCGAATTCAACGAATTTTTCATACGTATAAAATAAACAATATAATAAATTATGCATAAACGTTTATACAGCCGATGGGGGGGGCCATGGCCCATTGGCCCCCCCCATGGCTACGCCAGTGTTGTGTTTGTATATATGTGATTAGACCTTCATTCGCGTACCAACTACGGTAAATAACCGTCACTCGTTGACGTCTTGATACAATACGTTTTTGTATTTTTCAGCATACAGGACGGATGTATTTTAAACCAGGCATACTCACTTATGCGTCTGTAACTACTTATTTCAGGAAAACGTATGATTTGTTTCGTATATTGAACCTTTAAATTTACTATGGTTACACTACAGACATAATAATAACTTTCCAGATGTTGTATGCTGCATTATCTTGAACCAATTAGTATTTTAACTTACATGTGTAAGGTTTCCTTTGATAATAAATTAATAAAATTCGTCAAAGAACCTCAGAGTTTATGTCGCCTTAGTCTTGTTCATTAGAACCAACAGGTTCTAAATAGCTAAGAAGAAAACATATAAAGCCGTAAATCATACTGATATTTTTTAACTATAAAAATTAGAAAATGCAACTGTCTGCTGACATCTGATCTCACTCATCATATTAATCATATTAAAGGTGTATCTATCAATCTTTAAATACTTATTTTTAATTCTTCACTTAGATGTTGTATCAAACTTGAGTTAAAGTTAGAGAAATCATTAATATTTGTAGCTACGTAACAAGAAATAAGAATCAATAATTTATATAATTCACACAAGTCATAAGTATTAACTAAGCAATAAATATTGATTTTTCTTTTTCATAAGTCAGAAAAACTATTCTTCAGCAACTCGCCTTCAAAGATATTTTACTCCTACTTTAAGCATGGGTAATATGTAATTAGTTATTATTCATTGATGATCTGCTATCATCATAGATAATACATAATGTAATTATGTATTATCTATGGCTATCATAGACTTAGTAGAAACATTAAAATAAGGCTCAATAATTAAGTATCATTTAAAATGTATTATTAATGAGAATATATTCGTACAATGGTTCTAAAGTTTTTACCGAATAATTCGTTATATAATGTACACTGGTTACTCGATGATAAATTTACAATAAAAACAAATAAATTTGCACTATTCATTTTGTACCCATTTAATACTCGATACGAATATCGATGTAAATGGGTTAAAGTATTTATTGCCAAAAAAAAAATCACACACTCTAGGAGAAATTGGTGGGAAAAAATCGAAGCGAAAATTAAACACTGTACCTTACACAATACTTGGGGTTCAATGCTACCGAGGTATCAAAACCTAAGTATTTCCATTGACTAGATGACGTATTAATATTACGTTTTGTGATAAGACTACATATTCATTAATCTTTTAAATATGGATTGCCCACATTCAACATCTTGTCCCTGAGAACCTGATGCTCCAGCTTCTGGTTACCAAACATATGCTGCACATTCTGCTCTTTGAAGTTGTGTAACTGTTGCTGGTTGGGTTGCACATAGTTCACATCCTGAGGCATCTGTGCGTAGAACAAGTTGGCAGGAAACAATGGAGGGGTTGGATCAATGTTGAAATTGTACGAGTTGGGCAGTGTGTTTGGCATGAACACGTTTGGCTGCACGGGTTTGGAGTGTTTCATTGGCTCTCGAACAGAATTGAATGAGTCATTCAGTCGCGTCGGTTTGTCGTGAACCAAATTATACATGGGGAAATTCATCTTATCCTGCCCTAGAGATAGGTTAGACAGCCTTTCAACATTTGATTGATGTTGATAGGGGTATAGTCCATTAGGTGGTGGCACCAATGGGTTTGGATAGATGAGATTATTGAATTGAGGGTTGAGGTCTAAGTTTAATGCTGGAAATGCATTGTTACCAGTTAAATTAAAATTGTTCGAATTTGCAGGCATAAACGACGTCTGCTGTTGCTGTTGCTGCTGCTGCTGCTGCTGCTGTTGTTGTTGTTGTTGCTGCTGCTGCTGTTGCGATTGCAGTAACTGGTTAGGCAACATATAGTCCGATTGCTGCTGCAGCACAGGCTGGAACGGCTGATAGACTTTCTGGTTAGTCTTATGGTTCCAATTCAAATTTTGTTGTATCTGGTTTAACGTGGGTGGTTGTTGAAGTAAATCGGGTTCAACATTGCTACTAGATGCACCAACTGGCATGTCCGAAAGTAGCTGTTTATTGTTAAGACCCAACCTATCACATATTTGAGTCATATTGGCCAAAAAGTGTAAGTTGGAAAGGAACTCTGGCGAGTTGTTCGTTTCTAACACCGAACTGGAGGTTTTTGGAAGGACAGATTCCAAGTTGGAATATAGACTATCTGTGTTTGACTGAGATATTTGGGGCTCTGTGTGTGGAGGCACAGTATATGGCGAGCTCTGACTGAGGGCCTCCAACAGGTATCTATTAAAATCTGGAGCTGGCAGTGGTTTTTTCTCAACAAACTTTGGACTTTCAATAGGTTTGGGAGGTTCTTTAATTTGGGTGGTCATCGGTCCCCAAGAATCAGTAAAACCAAACACATTAGGTTTAATTTCTGATCGTTCAGATTGAATGAGTTTTTCATCGATACCATCATCTTTGGTTTCAACTGGATCATTCCAAACAACCGCATTACTTTTGGGGCGATCACTACTCCAAATGTCTACGGATTCGGTTTTGGCTGGCTCTGATGACCAATTGGAAGATTCCCATTTGTTTTTGGTCACATTAATACCAACATCACCATTCCACATGTTGGACGGCTTTTTATCTTCTTTCTTTTCTTCTGGTTTATTCCAACCAGACGTGAGAACGCTCCAATCATGAGCTTGGGGTTGAGGCCTTTGATCATCAATGTCGTTTGACCTTACATTTCTCTCTGGTTGATAATTG
This sequence comes from Periphyllus acericola, assembly GCA_949715065.1. Lineage (NCBI taxonomy): Eukaryota > Metazoa > Arthropoda > Insecta > Hemiptera > Aphididae > Periphyllus > Periphyllus acericola. The sequence continues at coordinate 30,735,725 of OX454268.1, forward strand.
TCTTTGATGAAAGTTTCTTTCCAATCACCTCTCTGCCTAAGTTTTTTCTCTGGCTTAAGAGGACTATCAGTTGGTGATGGTCTATTTTCCTTAGGTTTGTCTTTTTGGATGTGTTTTGACTTGTTTTTAATGTCTTTACGCTCCTTGGACCTATTATTTTTGGAATCATCTTCCCAAAGTGTTCCTACTTTGGGACTCTTATTAGTTTTATTGTGTTCAGATGCAAAACCATAATCATCAGTTTCTTTAACAAATGAACTGTTATTCCAACAATTTATGGACCTAGAGTCCTTAGATCCTCTAGAGTTCTTTTTGTTTTGGGAAATATGTTTTTTCTGGAATATCAGATCATCAGTACCGATGGCATTCTCTTGGTCATTTTTCCTAAATTAATAAACGTTATTTATTAGTAAAAAGTCTAATTTAATAAGAGTTCAAATTACCATGCAGAATCTTTGGTTCGCGAGTGTTCTTCAGCAATTTTAATACTTTCAGCAATCGCCATTTTTAACATTTTCTCTTCCTCATTATCATCCTTAGCCTTGGCAAATAGTTCTGACCCTTTTTTTCGCGCCCAGGCATTTGTTGTAACAGCTATAAAATAATATTATTTTAAATATATAATGAAGAGAAATCCAATATAAACTTACGAAATGTTGCAGCAGCTTTAATTGGCTCTGAATTAATGGCATTGTTACCAGCGCCATAAGTACATACAAATTCTTCAATATTAATCATTTTGCTTTCCTTTTTGGGTTTACGCTTTGATTTAGGTTTCTGTGTGGTACTGAAAAATAAGAAGTATTTTCAATATACATATTACTCAAGGGAAATGTAAGGGAAATGTAGTGTCTCATGTAGAGAATATAAAGGTAATTAAAGTTAAATTAATACACTTGATTATTTATAGAAATAGACTGATGTAATGTTTGTTACTTCAACGTTTAGGATTTGATAACTTAGTAATTTTTAAATAATTCAAACTTAAACTTTAAGCATTTTAAGATAATTACATTATTTTAATACCAAAAATATTAAAGGTTGTACTATACTCCTTATATTAAATATAATTATTAACATAGTATATTATTATGAAGCATATGCAATTTCAAACATAGGATAACTATAAAAAAAAAAAATAGAAATGAGGATTTATCATGTTAATATAAACATTTTTGTGTTTGTACAACAGTAATATTAAAATTATTTTTTGAATTTATTAATTTCCAACCTTGACCAATTATTATAAAATTGTCATACAGCCAACAGAATCACATACATTTTATCATCATACCAACTTAAAAATATAAAATTTCTGAACGATAATAAAGAATTATTTGCAAAAAATGTGTAAATGGTTTTAGAAATCATTCAATATTATTATTTAAAATTCTATAAAATATAAGATGAACAGTATTAAAAAGCAGGTAAGCAATACCTCTTTTAAATGTTGAAAAAACAATTATTTAAAAATATGATTATAAAATGTGTTAGAAGATTGATGGATTGAAACTTGATTTTTAAATATAAGTCTAGATCGTATTTTAGTTCCATGAAATAAAAATGGTAATGAAATTAAGCAGTGGATAATATATTATTATTTCAATAGATTTAAATAAATATTAAGATGCATTTTTTTTCGTTTTACCATAATTTTATTCTTATTATGGCTATATTATTACCGAGTACTAAGAAATATAATTTAACAATTTTAATAACATTAATAATTATGAATAACAAATATTTGTAACATTAAAAATGGAAATTTAGTATCTGCTATCTGCAATATGTATTAAGCTAACGGTTCTATATTAAATATATTTACTTACCCAAAATATTCAATGGTATCATTTGATTTTTTATTTGCACCACCAGAAGGTCTTCTATTCTGAGAACTCGAACTTTTATTATTTTTCCTATGCATGATAAAAATGATGAATAAATTAAAACAATAAATAATTATGCTAAGAGTTTTACCCTTCCGGAATATTGTTCTTCCATTCCATCATGGAAGAATTTTGAAGTTTGAAGACTTCAATTACACTACAGTTTAAAAAATGTAGTGATAAAAAAAATTATCCAATTTCTTTCCTTCCTGAAAAAAAGATTATTATTTAGAATTTAAAGATAATAAAAAAATAAACTAATTAGTTTTCAATAATATCTACAGACACATAGATAAATACCTACATTGGCTTTAATCAATTTCAACAGGTTAAGTTTATCTAAAAGTAAGCAATTTCAAAATATTATAACCAACCTCAAAAACATAATATTTAGTTGATTAGTAGTGTACTTGTCAAATAAATGAATGTATTAAACGAATAGGTTAACAGAATAATTCTATGATAGAAATATAGAGTTATAATACGTACATTTTAAATGGCTTAATAACTTTATATTTCATAATATTATTATTAGTAATAAATGTTGATACTAATTGTTTTATGTAGTAAATTAACAATATTTTCTTTTTATCATAAATACTTAATAGACAATATATCAAATATATAAAATAAAAATAAGATTGAAGCATGTAAAAATTAATGTGAGGAATAGCAAATTATAATATTAATAAATTGAAGGGGAATAGGCAAGTAAGTAATGACCAAATAATAAAAATATAATCAACCATAAATTAAGTTCATTAAATCACTGATATGTTTAAGTATTAGGTGTGTTATTAAAAAAAAAAAAAATCAATAACATTACAAAGACATCAGTTCTATTAACTAAGGTATAAGCACATATTAAGGGGTATACACCTCATATAATTTAATCCTTTGTCTTACACAAATGTGATTAAATTGATATTAGAACTACATTTTTTAAATGTTTATTATAGTCCCTGAAAATAGAAAATAAACATTATGTTCAGACAAGTTTTTTCTAAATTAAAAAAATGTTATTGAAATTAAATTTGATGATTAAAATGAGGCATACAGATAAATTTTAAAAGATTGCTTACTATCTTCAAACTATTTTTTTCATACTTAATAATAGGTTGTTGATATAGTAAGTAAATAGTTTTTATTGTACATACTATTTACTAATTAAAACACAAATTCCTAGTTAACAACATAACTCCTAAATATAAAACTTTAAGTTTGATTAGGAAATAGCATAATTTAGTTATTAAACAGGTAGAAATTTCTTTAAAATATAATCATTTCATTAATACCTAAATGGTTTAGTTTTGTTTTCATTTAACTCTAAAAAAATTATCATAAGTACCTACCTAAACCATGACAAATAGGGAGGATTACCATTCAATACATGGAATACATTTTCAATAGCAACATTAAGAATTTGCTCTTTTTCGAGGAAATCATAAAAAATTAAGCGTTAATTTAATTTGTTGCACTTTATCAACAAAATGTAACTGTTACACATGTAAAATTATATCCCAAGGTACCTTATCAAATAACTATATTTTTTTAATTAAAAAGAGAGTACATACTTTTTATACAGTACTCGATTGCATCACTAATGTATAATATGAAAGCAATTAGGTAAGACTGAATCAAAGATAAAAAAAGCCCAGTATTATAACATTGCAGCACATTAACTATAACAACAGAGATAAGTACCTACATCTCTTTATATCAATTTGCACACAGATATTTGTGTTACACGTAAATCCGCACCCGGGAATCAAATGAAACCAAACAGTAGAAGACTGCTAGAAACCAACAATGGGTCCGGAGTGTTTAGGATTGAAAGAGCCATTTCCTTAAGAGGGACACCCTGTACAGGTATTCCATGCTTCGGGAAACCCGGCTACGTTGTGCCTACGTCAGACGTGACGGGCGGCGGAGTCGATCCGAAGAAGTGTATTCGAAGAAACTTACTGTCGGTCGGTGCTTTCGGCGGAGTCTGTGAGATCCGAGTGGCCCGGGGTCGTGCTGTGCTCGAGGGGGAACGTCGGTACTCACGCGAACGATGGAGTTTGACGGTGACGATGCGACCAGCGAACGGACGGACAGATACTACCGGTTACTGTTACTGGCACGACCGGAACTTGCACGCGCGTACTACACACCCGACGTTACACACATACGGACGTGCGGCCGAACGGGTCGACGGTAACGTCGTCGCAAAGTGACGTTTATAAATCGTAGAGAACTACAGCAGTACGACTACCATAGAGTTGTTATTATTTAATATTATTACTATTGTTGTTATTATTATTATTGTTTTTCTTTAACCCCAGTAGCAAAAAAGTTATTATTTTCCCTGTTATAATAGCATGTACATAAATATATATTTATATATATATATATATATATGTATAAATATATATGTATATGTACACACACGAATATATATATATATATATATGTAAGTAAATATGTGTGATATAATACGAGCGAGTGTGTGTGTTTTGTCTTCTTTTTTCTCTCGTCGGTGTGTTCCCCTGCCCACCGCCGCTGCGTCCGTCGGTGACGGGGTCTCGGGAGGAATTCTTTACAAATGGGTCGGCAGTGCGGCCAACATCCGCGATATCGCAGGGCGCCAACGTCGACGTCCGCCCACCCGCGACTGGTCTTCGAGACGGCTGCCTCCGTATACCGCGGTCCAGCGGTTACGACCATTGTCCGTGGCGGTCGTGATCGTCCGTCGCTTCGGTCCCCGACGGTCAGGTGGTGACGGCTCGCGCCGACCGATCGGTTTGTTCCATGACGCCGCACCGGAGTACTTTTCGACGGTTCCCCGATTCAACGTTCCACCTGCGCGACCGGTCGAGTCCGCCCGCCGTGGTTTTTTCGTCACCACTCGCCGGGGGTACACGCGGCAGGACTCGGAGTCTCACGGCCCTCCCTGGACAGTCACCGAGGTAGGGGACCGCTTTGTCGTACTATCGTAAATGAAAATACGTTTTATGTATTATCGTGTTTACCTATAAAAAATAACAATAGTAATGATAATCGCGCAACTGTTATCCTTACATTTGCATAGTACCCGGTGAGGCGGTGACTTTAGAGGGTGAAAAAAATTATTCATCCTACGTTTTCCTCAAGATATATTACGAATACAATTTTTCCGTATGTTTATATTAGGTAATTGGGGTTAACAAGCTGAAGGCACCGTCAAGGTCGAGCCTCTAGGCAGCTGCCTCGTTCGGCTAGGCGGAAATCCGGTCCTGCCGGTACAGACGAACATGTGTTTCCACTCTTTGTCTCGATTTATCGCGGCTCTAAGATCAATGCCGTTCTTTGCGTTGAACGGTAGCGTAGAAAATGTCGCTTCTGGACAATTTAGAAAAATCGGCTTTTGTTAAATAAAAATAAATCGAGTACGTTTCAAGGACAAATTTACGACCCTCCACAACTAGCGCACCTGACGTTGGCACATTTCGCCATGCTCTATACTATAGGAACTTGTTACGACCACACCGAGTAGGAGACCGGAAAGCTTTTAGTATACAATGTCCGGCGAATTTTGAAAATCAACAAAACTATCGGTCGATGTTAATGCTCGGTTCCTTGCGGGCAGTGATTATTTTTTAATAACCAAGTACGATCATGATCAACTGTAGCGAGTTTTGCGCTTTTATTTGCCCTTAAGAGTTTGAAGAACGTACGATATTCGTATATGAACAAAACATTTCAAAGATCTACATGGACCTGTTGACAAAAAATATGTGAAATATAATAATTATTAGTGTTCGTTGCCATGTCGGTTCAATTGAAGTAGGCGATCCTCGAGTCGTTCGACGACTGTCCTGGCGTGTTGCTGGAGACGGTTGAGCCATCGATCTTGTCCGGGTCTCCATTCGCTGTTTTTCCGTCGTAATCGTCGATCGCGTGGTGCGCTCCGTTTAAAAACGACAGACTTTGCAGTCGTCTTTGCGGCAGCGGTCCTTTCAAGACACCATCTCCTCGACCGTGACCGGATTTCCGGCAGACGCCAACTCCTCATCAGCTGTTGGCAAGGCCACCTCAAAGAAATCGCTCGGAGCGTCACCGACGTGACGTTATTCTAACGCAATAACGCTGGAGGAATGTGCATCATCGTATATAATATATAATATCACGATAACCACGGTTTCCATATACGTAGAAATTACAAAAAATCGAATAACTGAAAATATCGTCATCACCAATATTGGATATTTTCGCCTAAAACTTATTTCATCGGCGTTATAGTATGAACATGTAAATGTAATAATATTATGCTCATGTGGGCACAAACTAGGGTTACAATTCTGGGGAGGGAGGAGTCTACAGCCCTCTTATACCAAAGCTGTTAACTAAAAATAACTTACTGTAGGGGTTCACTCCTATCCTTATACGTACCATCGCAACTACACGTTTGAGATTCTGAGCAAAACGTCGTGTTACATTTATAACCATGCGTTTTTTTTTTGTTTAATACCCGAGTATGTGACACAATTGTGAGCCAAGTAAGCTATTCATAATCGATTGTTGGACTCTACTAAAAATTATGTTGATCATCATCACAGGCCATCGGATCGTAATATATCGATTTTTCACTTTACCCAATATTGGATAATAAAACACAATTCGATTTGTTAATTTGTCCTTAGTCGAATAATATCTTTTCCTGCAATCCTGCATCATATATTATTATGATCTGTATAATAATTATAGTGTTTTTACCCAAGATAAGGTAATATACTAATACACCCAGAAAATTGTACTATGGTTAAGAGTAAGTTAATATAGAATTTATTAATAAAAAATAAATTTGATTAAGTTTCTCTGTTCGTATTAACCTATTTATTATCGTGTATTCTATATATTCTATATGCTTTTGGTAAACCATAGTTTGTTCTATTTACTTGATAATATTAATACTTCTAATTATTTCGACGACTTATATCTGTATGATAAATTAATAATACAAGTGATTCAGTTTTCAGTGTTATCATTGTATACTTTATTGTATACAGTATACACCATACTACCATAGTATCATTGTATCACTATATTAGGTACCTATAATATATGTACATGAAAATTATATATTGTGTACCGATTCCTCTGTCAGAAGTTTCGTAATCCACCCAATAAAATGCAAACTTAACTCGAAGTTATAGCTGCATATTGTAGTGTATTTAGTTAATATTGTCGAAAACAAAGTTCAGAAACAGACAAATCTTACCTGCGTGTGTAAATCTAGTTTTTTAATTTACGCGTCTTTAGATTAATATTGTAATTTATAATGTATAAAAGTATCGAAGTTATGTAGTATTATCATAAAAATAAGAACGGCGAAATTGTTTTACCTACCAGCTGGAACGATTAATTGTCGAGAACTGAAAATGTATTATTTTCACAGTAAGAATCATATATCTTTCATAGATTAAATATGTAATTACAATAATGTATATTGTATATAATAAGTTTTAAATATTACCTATCAAAATGTTTAATTTGTGTCGAATATACAGTTAAAAAAAATAATGAAATATTATTTTTTGTTATCTTAGGTTTTTTTTTCTATTATATTCAGACGGATAGAGATTGCATGGATGCTTACGTAGAATTTGTTGTGTCTTGAAGAATGTTATGTCCACTATGATTTTAAGAGGTTTAATTAAGTTATAAAAGAACAATTGATGAAATAACTCAAGAAAAATGGCCACACAAGAGGAAACATATATTGCTGAAGTAATTGGACATTGCGAGTTACGATCTTGAGTCAACAAAATTATCTAATTTAAAATTGTAACCGTGTTATATATACGGCTTTTAGAATGATGTGTTTTAGAGTACACTTTTCTTAAAACGTTTTTAAACATCGTTTAACTATTTAAACCTGATAAATAATTAATCGTTATGATGACAATATAATCTCCTGACGAAAATTGGAAATGTTTAGATAGGTATACTTTTAAGTTCATGGAAATAATTAATTTTAATTCTGTTATTGTTATTCACAGAGTATTAATTTTATCTTTAATTTTTTTCAGTACATTAATGAAAGTATAATTCAAAGTTATTTCACAGTAGTTTTTTTTTATTTTCTGCGTAACATTACAACAAAATCAGTTTAGTCATTAATATTAAACAAAAAAATGAAATAATTTTCAACATTTTTTAATACCTAATCGTTTTATTCATAATTCAGGGTCTAATTGAAATTCATAATTCAAATGTATATAATCCCGGGTTTAGTATTTTCTCCTTCATTCTTGGACGAGATTTGTTATTCGACTCCTCGACAGTTGGGAGTTCATATTTTACGAAAAAGGCGAATTTATAAAGGTTGTATTTTAAAAATGTGACCGTGACACTTTGACCGTTGTCCAATATACAGCGTGTTGGCGATGGCTCTAGGGAATTCGACCTTCTTGTTTCTTAGCCTCACACTTTCCTCATTTTAAATCCAGGCCAACGTGCTTTGTGAATGTAGGTTTTTTTATACAATACGAGGAATTTTTTTGCAGGTATACACTTATATACTATATACAAATGGTGGAGTACCTACAGTGGATTAGAATAAAACACCTAACATAATCTTAATATTGAAATCGCAAAACAATACCGAAATTTTGATAAAATCAATTTGTTTCCGCGACGAACCACCTTATATCAGATATATTTACCGTCGAGTTTTAGAACCGTAAAATATTATATAGCTGCCCAGTGGCGTGGCGACCGTGACTTTTAGGGGCTGTCGTCCGATTTTTTTAATATGGGGTGGGTCCTAATCTGGTCATCATACATCTTACTTGAGGTATTAGATGTTGGTAATGTTCCATAATCAATGGTAATAATAAGTTCATTTTAAAGTTTTAGTAAATGCGGAACAGCGCAGCTATACCGAATAAACATTAAATATCCCATAGATTAATTCTTCTACTACTGTTTCATAATTATGGTATGGTGGGGGGTGGGTGGTGTACTGCATATAATATGGAGTTGTATTATCTACGTTTGCCCGAAGAATTTTAAAACTTCACCACACCTCTGTATCTGCCTGTATAAAAGAAAGTGCTTTAGAATAAGATTTATGTAATGAATAAATAAATACATCTGCTGCTTAATATTAATATTAAGGCAGAAAAAATTATCGACGGCCGGTAAGTTATTTATTATTGCGGAATATGTTCGTTGAAGAAAAGCACTTACAATATGAAAACTACCGGGTCGAGACTCGGGTGTAGTTTTATAATGAGTTTACTATAAGTAATGCATGCATGAAAGAACCCTAAATGAAAGTTTCAAAATCCAAATACGAGTTTGGACCAAAGTTCGGATTTTAGAATTAAGAGTCCACAATAAAACTTCCGAAAATCCGGATTTTCCAATCAATAATGTATATCCCTGCTCATATTTCTATAGAGTTAATATTAAATTGTCATTGGTACGCAATTTCCTCTAGAACATAACTGTAATCTTCAATTTTTCTCGGGTGATTTTGTTATTTCAAGCACATTAGTGACAACAACATTATATGGGATTAAACATATTCAATGTACTTATCGAACGTACAGAAAACAAAAAAAAAAATCACGTGTCACGTTAAAAAAAAAAACTCACACATAATGTTTATTGTGAGGAATAATATTTTTCATTTGGATTTGTCGAGAAATAGAAACAATATATTGTGTTTAAAAACTTATCCCCCAATAAAACAAGTGTAGGTTATACTATTTGTACCAACATACTTACTATTAAGACGTAAGTGAATGACCATTGTAGCCTTGAATGGTATATTATCTGTGCGTGTGCCGTAAGAATCATTATTTATTTTTCAATAAAAAATAATAAAGTCTTATGATTATTAAATAATAATGATGGCCATCAACACAATTCTATTAAGAGCTTAGACATTTTTAAGTACATTTTGACGAAAAATATCATTATTATACATAGTATAGAAGTTTTTAGGAATAATTTCTCGTTTATGTAGGTACTTGCTTTTACGTTTATGGTTTATTAGCATATTAATTGTTGTTCTACACATTGTGTTTCATAAATAATTTAATCAAATACTTTTTGGTGGTCATGAGTCGTGGCTGTTTATTTTACTAACATTGACGCTCTATTCCTGCGTTCGTGATAGTTTTTCACATTCTGTGGACATGTATATTGTATAAGTTCACGCACATAAATGGCTAGACGTAACCTAGACGATTTTAAGGTCTAGGAAAGGTGAGTGAATGATATATAATATGTATAATACGATATATACCTAATAATGAAAATATTATACCAATAACAATTTACACTAATATAAAGTATTAAATTGAAATTAAATATTTCTATACAGTATACGTGATCGCCGTTTCAGATAACACTAAATATCTCACCAAGTGACACTGTATTGCAGCAAGCATAGGGGCGGGCATATGAAGGATACCTGCAGATTTTTAGAATAATTTAAAAATATTTACTCTATTCACACATGCGCAGTACAAAATATGATTTTCAGCACTATGTTAAGATTGGCTTATTTGTTTACAGTGTTTTTTACTTATATTTATTGTTCTAAAACCAACATTTACTGGATCGTCCGAACTTCAAAGATGCACATCATTTTTAAAGTTTGAAATTACTGTAATTCGTTCGATTTCGGGTTTAGGGCCGTACAATACTGTTACCCCTCCTTCAAATCATCTCCCGCAATTATGTATTAGTTATTAATTTAGAAATAAATTCACAACCACGTGGCCACAACAACGATCGTCTCAATTAGTTAAACTCCGCAAAATCAAACATCTTTGGCCTTGAATTACCAAGAAAGTTTGAAGTCACCATCATCAGACTCATAACTGGCGACACAAAAAAAAAACTCTTCGCTTTCCAATGTCCAAAGTAGACGCACCATTATGCACCGCACGAGTGGTCCATATTAATATAAAACACATTTTTACCGAATGCTGCTTATACGATACGGACGGAAAAAGTTCCAGACCACCGGAATGTCTAGTGCAGCGCGCAGCACTAAACCAAGATCCCAACTCCCTATGCACCACAATAAATTGCATCACACTTAGTGCCTAAGTAATCACTTTAATATTTGCGAACCACTGTAGGTAAGTTTATATCGATGTACTTTCTTCTACTATAATTCAATATGAATAATACTTGAATGTATATTTCAAATAAAAAACGAAAAATGATTTACATTTTAAATACCTATATTAATGTTTTGGGTTTATAACTACGAGTAACTCCACATTTTCAATAAAAAAAAAAATAAAATACTGGCAACAGTCTATTTTAGTAGGATTGAATGTAATCGGTGTTCAGTGTTCATATGGAAATAATCTGACGGCTACATAGCAATCAATCGCAAACATTTAAAACTGTTCAACGCTTAAGTTTCTCCCTAACTTGAGCATTATAATCCTTTTATAGTTGCGCCTATGAATATATTATTTGTATTCACTATCCGTTGAGTACGCGAGGGTTGTAGACAGCGATGGATTGGCAGGAAATGTTTTAGACCGGCCTTCTATATTATAATATCTGATACTATACATAAATTTTAATTAATTTTGTTTACTGACTTTTGTATTTATTAAAATAAAATTTGCACTTAAATTATACAGCAAAACAATTTAGTTTTCAATGTTTAAATCATTATTGTATAGAACTTTTCATGACGATTTCTAACAAAATTAAAAACTGTTGGCGGCCATAGCAGCCCTCAAAGATACCGGCCCACCGGGAAGTTTCCGGGTATTCCGATGAGCCAATCCAGCCCCGGTTGTAGACGTCTGTGAGTTATGGTAAACACTAGAAACGTCCATTATTATACTTAAAATAGGTCACGTGGGTTAAGAGTTCTGGCCACCATCGCCGAGTTTGTCGAGTGAAGACGAAATAAACAGACAATGTAATCAACCATTTCTTTTAATGTATACAATTTTATTTTTATAAATAAATTAGTTATACATACATTTTTAGGTAGGTAATGATAACATTTTGGAAAAACACTTAGTAATTATTATTATTATAAGTTTTATCAGATTCAAAAACATACGTTTTGTTCCATTTTATTCTTAACTTAACACAAAAATAATATAAATTATAATAGTATACTTCTAAATGCTTAAATAATATACCTACCTATATAATATATCTTACTATTTTATATAATAGAGTGATGATGAAAAAAAATTATAATAATAATTAAAATGAGAAATCTTAATTGCCCTAATAGTGTCTTTAACAATTAAAAATTAATCTTAATTAAGAATATGAAAAGAAAAAACTAACTAAAATAATCATAAATTAATAACAAGCGAGACATACAATGTATTGGAAGCTGTAGATAAATCATTATATAACCATTATTTATTGTTTTATTTTATTCTTTGGCTGTAATTTTTATTTGATAATCTCTTGCTTTTTTTTGTCTATTATATTGTTTTATTGTCATTGTTACAATAATATTATGTTTGTTAAAATAAAAAATAAAAAAATTATAATAATGATAATAATAATAATAAAATAGGTACTTAAAGAATATTAAATTAAAATGTGTATTCTATATTTATCTAAATTTTAGATTTTTTTTTTTTTTTATAACTGTATTGTATCATAATAATTATTATTATAATTCAAATATCTAACTATAAATATGTCTAACTTAATAATGCTGATGGTACTATATAGTTAAAAAAAAGCACTAGACAAAGGTCAAAAGATAATTACAATGTACACGTTTGGGTATTATTTAAATTTTTCAAAATATTGTGTATAATATGATGTCCAACAAGACTAATGAAAAACAAGCATGTTTTGACTAGAACGGTGGGTTAGGCATTTTAGTTTAAACGTTTTGTATAGTAATGGATATGTTTTTTTTTTTGTATGTTAAGATGGAAGGAAAATAGAATGGCACTTTTGTCTAGAAATATAATATTATGGTCCTTACTACATATACGCATAAAATGACGTTAATTTTGTATTTAATCAGATCTATTTATGTATAAATATATGTATATATTCATATATATATATATATATATATATATATATATATATATATATATTTATTTATATATATGTATATAATGTGTATATATATTATATATATTTATTATAAATTAATATGTACCTATTAGTATCATGCACATCCATATTTATGTAAATATTTATGTATATAGATAAATGGTTAAAAACGCTGCTGGGTGGTTAAAATCGTCTCCTCAAGTACGTATATCTCGCTATGTGGGCTATAAAGTGTCCTCTGGAAAAAAACCGTATTTATCAATTTTCGAAATATTCAATGCAATTGTGTAGTGACTTTGACTATATAGTATATACTCACTTATTGATCTTTGACTTCGAAGTATTTGTAAGTGGGATTCTCGTATCCGTTTATTTGCATGTTGGCCACGTGACGTTCCTCCTGGGATACTCCTTGATCGACTTCAATGAATCCCTGTGGACATAATAATAACGGTTCGTTACGGTGAGAAATTATGATGCGAGCACTATACACTGCGACAAGCAATCCGAGTTTGACGGACGAGAGTCGAGAGGTAGCGACGACAAAACGTACCTGGTTTTGTGGCAATCTAGCGTTTCTTCGACGGATCACGGCCACTCCGATACAGATGGCGGCCATCAGCGACAGTCCAGCGAACGCTAATGTCAAATGGACATTTCTGGAGTCTCGGTGGAAGTTCTTCCGGGTGAAGAATGTCTGTGGAGAAAAGAAAAACGGACTGTCGGTTTGTTGAATTGATCATATTTTATTACTCAGGCAAAGGCTTAAAGAGATTTCATATTTGTCACTATTTAATTTTTTTATTTCATTCTCCGGTCCAATCCCCCCGGTGCCAAATACCCAGTACGATTGAATGATGAATAACGATCAAGAGTCCACATGAACTAACAACGACAACGCGTCACCTTGACAAAGCGTTGTATACAAAGTCTAGGAGGATATGGTGATGAGACTGCGCGAGAGGGCTGAGGAAGAAAAATGGACAAGAAAAGAGAGGAAGAGAGGGAGAGAGAGAGAGAGAGAGAGAGAGAGAGGTATAGAAAATTGGAGGAGAAAATGTATTGTACATATAAAATCACCCCCGAATAATATATATAAATAAGGCTTGGACGAAGTTTTTTTCTTCTTCTGTAGACGCAATATACATTACCGACGTACTACGAAAGACATTAGCCGGTAACTTTTTCTAAGTTTTATTAGAGAGCGAAACATTTACAACATGTATACGTGCTCTTTCGCGAAAGTATCGGTAGATTTCAAATAAAACTTTAATTTATCCAATAATCGTTAATAAATATTGATATGGATATAACGATACTCATTGAAAAAGTATAGCTGTAAGATATTGGAACTTTTTACCGGTGGGATGCATGCTGTTAATAAACTCAATATTAATATTACCCTTTTTTGATTTAAATACGTTCAATATCGAGTATTATGTTAACACTCATCAATTACGTTTACCTACAAGATAACCTGTGGTACAATGGACCCTTACGATGGGAATAATTCGTATAATTATACAGAGATCCTTGATCACGGTGACTTGTAATTATAATATTTATTTATTATGATGTAATTTATTATTGTCTCGTGATATCATCAATAGTCAATGTAATTCAACTTAAGATTTTAGAGCCGTCCGAGTCATCAAAGCTGTCTGAGGGATATAATTAATGTTAACTTTTCCAAATTTTTGCAATTCCGATTGTTTGATTATTTTTTTTTTTTTTAAATACGTTGGGGCGCAAAACACGAATGAAAAAATAAACTGTTTTCAACTTAAACTAGACCGCGTTCAACTTTAACACGGAAATGTTTTATAAACTCCGATACCAACACTATAAATATGCTGCGCGTGTCATACATTTTTTGTTCGCTACTGGGCGTGCCTTTTAATTGAATCACTATGATTATAACGTGTATATTGCATAAGTATACCGGGTATACGGGGTAACCACGAAGAAGTGGCAGTTTTTTCTACGCTCGAATCAGCATTGGGGAATTTGTGATACACAACGCAAAAACTTGGTAGAAGTTACGGCCTGAAGCCTGCAGGTGGCTCATATCGTGTCAATAATTACCGGTTCTCCGTGACTCATGTCGTGCACTTGGGCGTGAGAGACTTTCGGTTCGGAATCGTGATCGTGGTGTTGCACGGCCGGGGCTTGTGCGGCGTTTTGGTCCGGTTTGATCGGGGCGGCCGGTTGTTGTTGTTGGGACTGCATAGGCTGCTGCTGCTGCTGCTGGGCCGAGTGTTGCTGCCGGGGCTCGTTGTTTCCGTTCGCGTCGAAATCGGCAGTCGTCTCTACCTGAAGCTTGGCCTCCTTCGACTCGACCAACTCGTGCTGCTGTTTGCGTTTCATCTCGGCGGGGTATCTGGCGCGCGATTTATCTGAAACGACAGAACGCAAACGCGCGTCTTGGGTTTAGTGCGAGAAAACGGTTAGATAATATTATTCGGCATCGGTGGAATACAACACGTGTTTTTTTCCAAACTTCCTCGTTTCCTGGATTTATTCGCACCCCGTAACGCTGTAACGATCCGACAGATTTATTATTTATTCACGATACGCGTGTATCGCGTTGATCGTGTTATGCGTACACGAATCGATTTCACCCCGAGGTATTGCTCGTTGAGCTTGTAATTTGTTCTAAATATACTCGACAGAAAGCGGAGAAAAATAAGCGGCGTAAATATAAATTTTTAATGGCTCATAATACTGTATAAAACAATCAAGAAATAAACGCATATTTAAAATAATAATTTAATATGCAGCTAATGGTCAGGTTGCTGAGGCATGTGTAAATGAAAAAAAAAATGAGAAAAAATGTATCATAATGGTTGTTAGTCAGTTTCGTTAGCACCGAAATACATTACCGAATCGATGGAAATACGATACAATTAACAGTATAATATCTTCAGAAGTTTAAGACTAATATTATTGCGTCCCCAGGAAATACAATTATGATTACCAAAATTGTGATTCGTATCCGGTCATCGGTTATTTACTAAAGTGTTTGTTAAAATATACCTTCTTGGGTTGTCGATAGTTCCTCCTTGTACTTGTCCAGAATACTGGCTTCCGCGTCCCGAGTCATGGCCAACAGTGATCCAGGAGTATCGTCTTTACTGCGGAGGGCTTGGATGTAGTCCGACATCAATTGGGAGATCTTGCGTGACAACGTTGGGTATCTGCGAAAAGACGAAACGATCAGGTATGATACGATACGAATGATTATTAGCACTCGTTCGCGGGGAACACTCGCGTACCTGTAAAGCATCTGTAGCGATTGATTGACCATGTGATCGATGTCCACCAAATGTTCCAAGGTAACCGATTTTTCACGTTCAGCCAGTTCGATACTAGACGCGAGCAAATGTCGGTAATGCGCTATAGTGTGATGACGGTCCTTATGCAACGATCTGAGTAGTTTCTGAAGACATTTCTGTACTTTGTGTGTCTGAAAATCGAGCGTAACAGTTTTATATAGGTATTGTATTCACAAGAGCTGCGAGCGCAAATAACTGTGACTGCGGTGACACAATGTAGACGAGTACGTTTCATTAAGAATTAGCAAAGTGAAATTCCATTGACAAACATATTATTATCAGTATTATTCGTGTCTTATCGAACCAAAACGAGTTTCGAGTGTAAACAATCGACGAAAAACTATAACTAAATGTACTTAGCACGGCGTAAACTGTATAGTATACTTACATTCGGGGGGTTTTCGTTGAGTGCGAAAACGTAGCAGTTCATGGCTTCCTTCTTCCTGTGATTGATGTGGGCGTTTACTCTCTGCTGGTGCATGGCGAACAGTTGATGCTTTTCCGCTGAGCCTTCTTCTTCCAATGATTGCACGGTTTGCTGGAACCGGAGTGTCATGCGTTGTTTGAACTCTTCGGCCATATGCGGGTCCTTGGAACGCATCTCCTGGTACCGTTCCTCCAAGTCGGACCAGTCCTTCATCACCTTGGTCACCTTCTCGCGGTGCAATTCCTCCAGCCGGTTCAGTGCCTCCTTGTACAGCTTGTGCTCGTCTCTGGGATCGAAATGCGTGAAGTAAGTGTCCGGGGTCGGCAAGTTCCTGACCGGACTGGATGGCGTAGTGTGAGAGCTTTCGGTCGTAGTCGGTGGCGATGGTGTGGTCGACGTGGTGGTCGTGGTGGTCGCTTTCTTCGTGGTCGTCGCCATTGTCGTGGTGGTAGTGGTCGAAGTCGATGTCGACGAAGTGCGAGAAGGGGGCACGTCGTCGTAGTTGTCGTAATCGTCGTCGTCATCTTCCTCGTCGTTATCGTCGTCGTCATCATCTTCATCGTCGTCATCGTCGTCGATGTCTTCTTCTACGTCGAACTGATCCGACGAGAGAAGACTGTCCGCAGCTACTGGGGCTGTTTTCTTCAATTGGATTTTATCTACATAACAACAGTCATATTATCGTACTACACTTCGATTTTTTTTTAACATTTAGTCAATTATAATATGAAGTAGGGAATAGTAGTATGAATAGTAGTATAGTATATTATAATATGTAGTACAATATCGTTTTTGAAAACTTATTTTGGTCAGATATTTACCGCCTATAGTTATGGAAATATTAAGTATTACGTTCTAGTGTGTACGATTATTAATAATAGGAATATAATTATTTAAAAATGTGTATAATATCTTAAAAATTATTATAAAATAACAAGAGAACTATGTTATTTAATTATGTACTACACATATACAACTTAAACCATAAAACGAGAGGGTTCGAGAACAAAAGCATCGAGCGAGAAAATAATCGTTATTAGGTTGAAAACAATTATAGTAAATTACATAATATTATGTACGTATAGTGTATACTTTTAAAATTAATCACGTTATACATTTTATGATACTTGTGCAATCCATTAGAAAATACTTTTAAGCAGATATTAGTTTTCAAATGTTATAAAATATTCACCATTAAGTGATTAAAAAAAAAAAAAGGTTTACAGTTAACAGTTAATATGATCTCACGGATAAAAAGCTTTGCACTTTTCCCTTTCAGAAAATTAACGAGAAACGGTTGAATTTTTCGTTTGTTACATTATAAATTATGAAATCGAAAAATATTGATTTGAATGAAAAAATGAAAACCCTGTCCAGAAATGTACCTATATATTTAATCACGAATCGTTCGTCTAATCGAGATACGGCGGACGGTGTAAATCGACATTGCTGTCGTACTCGAGGAAGGCCGGTTTCGATCAGACGGCACACAGCAGTAATCACGAGACCGTGATAATAATATAATTACCGCTTGATAATGGGTATCACCCCTTATTATATTATGTGTATTCTTGTTCAATTGGTTGTATTCAATGTGTTTACAACCGATACATAATGCGGTACAATATCACGGTATTACCTTTGTACGGGCAGCAGACGAATTCCACGCCGGAGAATAAAGATATGCCGCAGGGCAACAGCATGGCGAAACTTCGTAGATTGTGGTCGCGGTCCTGGCAAGCTTGGGCAGCGGTCTGGTTCCAGCGGTCGAATGGCCAGCATTTGCTCTGATTGTGCACGTGATCAAATATACAGTTCTCGGGCACCAGTAGAGCGTCGCTCTGGAATTGTCCTTCTGCAAGTGCACATAAAACTTTCGTGATTATCGTTTGTTTACCTTTTCAGGGTGTTTATAAATTCCAAGATCAACGGGAACAGCAAACAAACAATGGGCAAACTTTGTACCCCTATACGCAGCGCACACAATGCACAGGACGAACTTTCGACGAACGTTTAGGAAATTCGAAGGAATCAATTTACCAAGGTTGTTTGTTCGATGATGCGGTCGGTGAAATCTTTACACCCAACGATACGAAATGAAACCAAGGTAGTATGCGACCACTGCAGGCTTCGCTTGGTCTACCGATCACGTTTCGAACAAATCAACGCCGAGTCGCAGTTTAATACGATTATAGCGTTCCGAGAGCGATAAATTAGAAACAAACAGTTAAAAAACCGTACTCGAATAATATATATTTAAATGTACGTAGTTAAAAAAATTTCCGAATTTCTGAGAAATTCGAGGGTTATACAGGCAACCGATAAGTGTATGGGTACAGTATTTGAACTGGCTTTACAGTTTTTAATCACAAGTGTTTCATTGAATAATATATTTATTTTACTACCGTTGAAAGTGAAAATAAAACCGGTAAAAAAGTAAAAGCGGTATCGGAAACAATGCGGGGGAAAAGTAATTATTATGCTTCAAAGTTGATAAAATAATTTGAGTGATTAATTATTTAACTAATTAGTTTATTCCCTTTTTATTTAACAACGCAATTTTAATAATTGATTACATGGTAATACATAGAATATTTTCTAATCTAGTCAAAAGCACATTCAGCAGTGTAAAAAAGGACGGAATTCGAGGAATGCATTGTATCCAAATACTGCATAAGTACACACTACCCCCTCCCCCATCGCGCCATACCTGATTATTGTTAGTGATCACCACTATATTGTTCGCGTATTAATATAGTATCACAAGAATAATCCTTAGACATTACATATGCATTGAACGATGTTCAACATTAATTTATACTGTACCTATATGTACCTATATGTACCTATACCTACATGGTAAGCTAGTATATAAGCACAAGTAATTGTGTAATTTTCTTAAATCCATTTGTGACACATTAGTAAAAATATAATATATTAACAAAACTCAACGGCGGCGCACTTATCCTTTCGTTTTAAGTGATTCGATACTTAATGCAATTATTTATCTTAAATTCAATCAGAACGTATATACATATATAGTAGTCGTGTGTAATGAGATGAATAACTCTTAATGTATTGATGACCAACTGCAGCAGAAAACGAACGTTTAATTATCGAACATAGCCAGGAGCCAGTATGATAATTAATCGATAATGCTATTATACGTATATTGTGTGTATATATATAGAAATATAGAATATGCACATATAGGTACGACGAGATTTTCTAACAGAGATCGGTTGATAATTAGTCAGACGCAACACGCGAATCGATTTACGCGCGGGGACAATTGCGTTGAATAAATTACGATGAATACTACCCGTTCGTTTAAAATGCACCCAAGAGCCGCATCGCACGACCTAAATAATACGTCGCGATTACGACGACACTGAACGTGAAAATAACCGTTTAAAAGCACGAGGTCTTGGGGGTTGAGGGTGGTGGTGGTGGGGGTCCTCCTATAATATATGAACGTCTATATGTATATATACTACGCGTATAATAGACGTAATATATTATTTGTACACGCGAACGCGATTTTGTTATTATTACACCGTCACTTCTTGCCCCGACTTGGTCACTGGCGCGATATTGTAATGCATTGCGTTCCGTAGGGTAATATTATATATCGTTTGTCCTCCGTCTGATTCATCTTCGGTTACAGTCCTTTATCGCAGAAGCTAATCCCCTCCCCCCACCCCACCGGCGGAACATTGGCAATCGAACGGATGAGCGGGCCGGCAAACAAACGACTTTGCACCGCACAAATCACAGTGAGCTTGTAATAACATTACGACCGATAGCACGCTGTCCGGACGGTTCTTCGAATGGGTTCGACGGGGTGTGTTTTTTTTTCTACAAGACAAAAAGTTCGGAAAAAAAAATCAACCGTTTGGCCAACGCTCTCAACGCATATCGTACGTCCCGTCGGTGGCGCAACCGAGGTCGCCGCGAGACACCCTTATATTTTTAAAATATTTACTGGGCAAGGAAAAATGATATGTTCTCATGATCTATACAATACTGCTCTGTCGATTCTTATTAAAATATTTTCTTGTCTTCACTCCCGTGTCGAAAAATGACGCTGCAGCGTTTCGATTTCAACAGTGTTTTCATAATATAGTTTTGCATAAAATTAGCCCGTGTAAATAGATAAAAAAAAAATGGTATGTTCTTAATAAGTAATAACAATGTACAAAAATTCGTATGATAATAATAAATTAATAACATATAAGATACGTTTAAATTATTTGAACGAAATTCGACATACGGGAGAATCAGTTTTTATATTGTAGCCTTTATGCGAGTTATTCTCTTAGGTGCTTCATTTAACCAAAATATACTTCCATTCTGATGTCGTGTAATGACGGAGCACGATAATTTTCCCAACTAAAATAAATACGAATTTATTTCTACATTATTTCGAAACGAATAAATTGCTTATATATAAAAAAAAGATCTCAACTCCGGCAGCGAGGCATTTTCTCCCAGAGGGTATATAAGCTTTTGCACTCGTCCCGTATCAGACGAGCCACCTCGAGTACCATGTTCTACATAGGTCGTACGTCAAAAAAATGTTTTCCCTTCTCGTTACACGACACGTACAGTATAACGTGTCTCTTCGCGACACTCGATCTGAGCGTTGACGTCTACACCGATAACGTCTAACAACGGCGCGGCGGCGGGCACACGAGGAAACGACGGGTTAACTCTGTCCGTCACCCGCACCTCTCTCACCCTCCGTCCTAACACTTCGAGCGCGTCGTTGGAATCGGCACATCAATCATATTTGTTATAAACGCGCGCCCGCGGTACACAACAGTAGCGGTATCTCGGAAGAACGGCGTAGAAGTGGCATTTCCATCCCCACTAGCCGTACAGTTTGATAATATCACGTGTCTTTTAGCGCTACCGGATTAAATTGTTATTCGCAGCCACCGCCTCGCCGAGCTGCAGGACGTTTATCTTGACGGCGACGATTGACAAACGTTGGACACGCCGAAAAGGATATCGGAGGACGGGTATAAGCGCGGAGGACCGCCGCCACGATGAGAGATTATTTATGGAGACTATATACTTGTCTCCGATCCCGTTCGGTAATAGCCTATATATATATATATATATATATATATTATATAAAACAGCTATCGCCTCGCCCACGCGTGATTGACGACGACAACAACTTGGCGCGTGAGTTTATAGTTTTTTTTTTGTTTTTTGTTTTTACATCGCTTACACGCACATAATATATTGTTATACATATAATATTATAATATGTACGTTGTGTGTGTATATATATATTATATGTAAAAATAACGATTATTCCGGTTCGATTAAACTGCGAAAGACGACGCGATTCGACTCGGCAGCGGCTGACTTGGCACGCGGCATACGAAATCAAAGACGAGAACGACGCGTGTTCAGGGGATGATGGTGAGGGAGTCGTGAGGTCCCGGGGGGGGGGGGGTCGAAGGAAAAAGATATGTACGCTGTGTATCGGATCGGCGTGTTTGTTTTTTAATTCTGAGTGAGCGGGATAAAACACGAATCGGGCGACTATATATAAATATTTATACGTATGATATAGCGAGAGTGGGAGGGAAAAGGGCATGGCGAGAAGATTATTCGGGATCCGTAAAAGCGTCGCAATCATTGTATAAATATAATAAAAATAATAATAATGATAACAACGATGGGTCGGGGGTGCGAGTTAAATCTTGTCCGAGTGTGAAATCGCACGCGGTCGCTGCACAGTCGGAGGTCGAGAGAGGAGCTGTCGTCGTAAATTAACTACAATATACATAGCGCTACACACACACACACACACACACAATATACAGTACACACATACACGATCACACAGTTGTATAAACGCACTATACGCATATGAGAGTACGCGGTCAATAGCAGACGACAGAGAGAATAAGTATAGAGATATGTCCGAACTTTTTCAATACCATTAAAAGTAGTACTTCTATACATCTCCGTTTTATCTACTGCACCATTGGCGCTGATCACTAAATTTATCTATGACAGATATCATAGTATATTTCGTAGGTGGAAGTTGTATTTTAGATATACTAATTTTATTATTATCCATGTAGTGTTTTGGTGAACGTTATGTTTTAATATTTAGTAATTATGCAGTAAAAATATTTAAACAATAATAACTAATATACGCGATTTAATTTTGCTTATAAAAAACGAGCCGGTCACAGTTACCAGGTGTACATAGCAAAATTACATTTAAATATTTGTTCAGCAAGAAAATTAAAATAAATAGATTATACATTTAATTATGTGAGTGCTTTGATTTGCATCCAATTATTGTTAAATTGAAAAAAAAAATGGCAGATTGTGGAGGAAACCTTGATGTACGATCTTGCAGTATATTTCAAACACTTTGGCGCCACTGTACTGCACCATCGTCGTGAAGGATCGTGTGGATATAAATATAAGCCCGAGAAGTTGAAAGAACGGCCTAGGCGATTTATTTAGAGAAATTCCCATTAAATATGGGTACAGTAAATGACGAATAACTGCAATTGCTTCCTCCTGACCGTGATATGGTCATTACTCATTACTTTATATTTTTGTATGATCAATATGGCGGAGAGGTGTGAATACCGAATACCGATCGATTATAATTAGTAAGTATAAAGATAAAAATTATTTTCGTATTTTAGATTAATCATATTGCATTACTAACGATCACCGATAAAAAGGTTTGATGAAAACACCGACGAGATCTCTTACGCGTACAAGCGGATTGCTAAGAGTACACCATGCGGCGTTGAATAAATATTTAAGTTTAAGGTGCATCGTGATTTGTAATGGTTATGGACATTACGACGGTTATCGGTTGCGCAAGGCGTGAACATTTCGGCGCGATCGGTTTTGTGTATAGTGCGAGGACTGGGGGACGAGCTGCACGCGAAAAGATATCGAAATCAGATTATGTAATGTTTGCCTCAAGAGCTACGTTGTACGCGCGACGAGTAAGGCGATTGACGAGCTTTTAAGCCCCACCGGATTATCTCCTCGACAGTCTATTGTTTTTTAATTATAATTTCTAAGGCGGTGTTGTACGTGTATATATACGTATTCATATATAGGTAAACCGCAATCCGTTACACGCGCGTAAAAACGAGTAAATATCCGCCGCCGCCTAGCGGTGATTAATCTACGGATATTTTGCGGACGCGCGTCCCTTCGACAACGGCGGCGATTCAACTGCGAGCTGTACGTTTAATTTTCACCGTTATCCTTGCGGAGGACCGGTATTGATTTTGTTGCGGATTTTTTGTGTACATTTTTTCCCGTCGCCGTTTCGAGAGCGAAGTTTTTATATAATAGGGCATGCATTATTGTTCCATTGAAAATGTATTATACACCACCACGTGGTGGTATTATTCAATTTCAAACCGTGCTCATGCCTAATTTATGAAAATATTAACGTATAACTGCTAACAATATTGTTGAACCACGGGGTTTTCCCTCTCAGGCCTGCTGCTTGTCCTTAATGTATCGTCACCATTAAATTAACAAACGGAAACTAACGCTAATCGCAGAATGGCGTTTTCGTTTCGATTATAAGAGAAGAGGACAAGAAACACAGAACGCTATGAAAAATGTAACGGAATAAAAATTTTTTTTCGTAATATTCTGTTTAGCACCTACTACCTATACACGGGGATTTGGTTTCGTAAGAAAATAGTATAAAAAATACAAGAACGGCTCAGTTATTAAACCATCTAAAATGTTGTGATAATTTGTCATCGTTGGATTTTAGCAAAAATATAATTTCCATAAGCAATTTATTACTCCTTTAAACTGCAGTTAATTGATTTTAAACAACGTATTATTCGTCAAACTATTATTGAAGAAATAAAAGTAAATTTATACGCGATCAACTATAAGAAATATTGTTTGAGATTTTTACAAACATTGAAATTTTAATTAAAATTCTTTTGCGACTTGCATTTACACCTACATTAAAAATTTTTCAAATAGCTACTCAAGATAAATTTTACGCTTTAAGTACGTTTTATGAAAATAATTTTCTTCAATAGTTTAAGTTAAAACGTAACATGATAAAATTAAACAATAGAACGCAGTATAATTGTAAAATGTAAATAAATATAAACAAGCAGGATAGGAAAAAGTTAAGGATCAAATTGATAAATTAATAGGTCGAGTTATCTACAGAAGCTTGAAGGACGTGCTGAGTAAAACTTAAAGGAAGAACTTGGAACATCAAAACTGAAAATAAACAATAATGGTGCTGATGGGTAGAAGCGGGACGATGAAAAAATAATATGGACTGAGACGCATTTCGAAATTAAATTATGATAGAAAGTGGAACTATTTGAAGAAATGAGATAAAAGGCATGGACGTCGAAATACCTGAGCGGTCTGCACCACCCGAAGACGGGTACTTGGTATATTAATTACTTTAAATACTGAATAGAGTGAATACTACTAACCTATATATTCATCTTGAATATAAAAAGTAATGAATTCGTCCCAATGATCCACTACAGTATAGTATGCATATTCCAGTCATAACTTTCAATATAATATAATGCGTTTGACATTTGAGATTTAGGTACTGCAGCGTGATTATTTAAAAAAAAAACGAACCGCTAATATTAATACTATATTGTCTATAATATTAACACCCGGTCAGATCTATTATGCGATGTTTCAACGCAAAAGCGAACGTTGTCGGTCTCGATCTGCAGAAAGCCCTTTTTTTCCCTTTCCGCGGTAATCTCGTTGGCCACTATTATTATTATGACAATATTAATGATCTCGTTCGCTTTCCGTTGAAAATATATAGTATTATTATATGTTATATGTGTCGGTCATCTGCGATCAATAATCAAAATAATAATACATCAACTTGTACTCGTATAATTATTATATAGGCATACACGCACTACACAGCTCGACCAGGACCGTAGCGCGAGCAGACGATGCGTACACAAGTATGTTATTATTATTATTTTTATTTAAAATCCAGCCAGTCATGTCTGGTTTATAAAGGGTTAACGTCGCGGGATCGATGCGATGCGGTTGCATCTCTATACGACCCCCGCAGGCGTTCACAAATCCCTTCAGTCGCGTGCGTCCACATACACGCTTTGTTATATCTGGAGGACTCGGCGCTCATTAAAAAGCTTAAGGATTTCTAAATCAGCAGACGCGTCGCGGCACGCGCGTGCACTTGTCGCGCGTTCGTTGTTGCGATATTACAACCGCACATCGCTATTGTGGACCGAACGAACGCGATTGTCTAAGCCGGCGATTTATTACTTTTATTCCGCGTACAAGCCGGGTCTTAACTAACGCACGTATATATGTGTATAGGCACCAAGTCGCGGTTGGATTCTGACAGTTCTACAGTCCCGTTCTGCACCTGTAGTTTTCCCTGCAGACCGCAATTCGCCCGAATTATATGTATAAAATGTTTTTCTGTCAATCGCGTAAAACCGTAAACGGCTGCGTGCACGCTGCTACATGATCGAACCCTCGCGCGTACACTCGGAAATTCCTAGTGGAAAAATTAAATCCGAACAGGTGCACACGTATACACACGTTATTCTCGGTTTTCCGCTTCAACAGATTTCATTCGAAATAATACGTGCCGCACGCGTTTCGCGTCCAAAACGACGTTTGTATAGCAAACGACTCGTAACCGTATTCACCCGGAGTCGAGTCGTTCGCGATAACTCTAATACATCCGAAGAAGGAAGAGTAGTTACGCGAAATCGGGTTGTCAAGATAAATTTGAAATAAATAAAATACGTCCGAATAATGGACTTAGAATGTCATTTTTGAAGTGTCGAACATTTCGAGTAATCACGATTCGGCTGTATATCGTATCGTATATATATATATATATATATATATATATGCGTGTGTATTTATTTTACTGCGTACATTATAGAATATTATTGTATTAGAACGGTCAACTCGCGAGTAATTGTATTTTTGACTTGAAAATCTTTTCAAATTGTACCGAATCATTGTAAACGCGCAATGCAATATATATATATGGGTATGAACAATACATGTAGAAATATAATAATAAAAATGAGAACGACAGTCAGTAATATTGCTGACAGTTGAAATGTCGAAAACAAAATCAATGATTTTCGTTAATGCAATGACGTGTTTCGAGGCTCTTCTCGCTCGTCCCGTCCCTCGTATTATCACTATTATACAACGTCTGCTGCAGTATAAATATATATATATGACATTTTTATCATTATTATAACATTTCTATTCGTACATTTCAGTTCACCGCGAGGACCCGCGCGCCTTGTAAGAGGATAGCGTTTGAAAAGGTACTCCGCCGCGTAGCCAATCAGTAAGCTCTCCGAATACCCGATGTAATTGTAAGTCAAGACAAGAAACGGCGGCGCGATAGAGCTAATCAATCACGGGAATAAGAGACGAGAGCCATAAAAGACTGTGTAAATCGACGGGCCCGGGCGCGTCGACGGGCGCGGACGGGGTCGGGTGCAGTGCCAGAGGGAGATTTACAGACGAGCGAAATGATGGCCAAACAAAAACGGCAGCAGCAGTTTAATCTCGTGCCGGTCGAAGGGTTTGCGATAAATAAACCTCCGCGAACACTTACCGAGACATCTGTACGGTTTCACCCAGTCCGTGTGCTTGCATTTGTTGTATCCCATTTTGCACCAGTTACCGATTTTTACGTAATGGCTGGACTCCACGATGTTGGTAATGTCATTCTTCGGGTAAACCTAGAACACGATAAATGCGATTTTAGACCTCTTTCGTTTTATTTTATTTTTTCGCGTTCTTATTTTGGCTTAAACAATCGCATTTGCTTTCAATGCGGGGAGGTTTTATTTTATTTTATTTTTTTTGTTACATTAAACGCGTTTTAATCGATCACACCTCTATATTTACGATCGGGTTCACGATTATTGTTTTAATCGAAGGTTTTTGTCCGAGCATATACATTCTGCTCTCGCACCTTTTTACCCCTCTATATTCTGAACGCAGCGATGTATATAAACGTATTTGGTCGTACAATCGCAACAATGTGTGCTTTTTTATGGGATAGTTAATATTTTATGAGTGCGAAATCTATTAATGGGGTGGAAATTTAACGTATAATAATACAGTGTTTTATAGATATAAGTCATTTTTTTAAATTTCTAGAATTTGTAAAAACAATTTTGAAAATTTACAACCATAACACAAAACCATAAAGAATTTGTCGTAAAACAGTTTTGTTAACATAAATTCGTACTGTTGAATGTCATTTTTTTTTTGTGGTTACGATCTTGTGACATTCGTATACCTTATATTTATTTTGATATAATGTTAGGTTTATCATTAAATTCGCGGAATGAAATTTTAACAAATGTCAACAAATTATTATTATTTTTTGGTTGAAAGTGTATTTTTTATCCTAGGCCCCAGCACTGGTATATAATTATTCTAATGTACACTGCTACTATGTACAGATACCGCACGCTTCAATACGAAATCAATAATCTAAAATTACATCGCACATCGTACTCCATTCAGAATCGTTCTCCGATACTATTTATCACCGAATTCGAATTTAAACACACCCCGCGCCTCGTTTCCAGCTTTTCTCTCGCTCCGTTCCATCTCATGTATATTTCTTCGATATCTCTTGTACGTCATCCATCTTCCGTAACGGGTCGGGTTTTCCAAGCCCATGCGTACATGAAAAACCCCTAGTCGATACGCACAGTCGTCGCGCGGGGTTATCACGATATTATGCACGGCTCTCTATGATAGGTGCGTTACGGAAATAACCGTGTGGTGCTTACTTTTTTACAATAGTCCAAAATGTCCACTTTCTCCTTCAAGCAGCCGACTTTGCGCTTCGTGTCGGTCGTCCACCGACCGTTTTCCGACATGAACTGGCTGTAGTACGGCGTGTCCGATTTAGAATCGCACAACACGGCGACCTGAGGTTCGAAGTGCACCGGTGCAGGTCCATCAGCGCCAATGCCCTGTAAAAAACACAAAAAAAACGTCGTCAGTTATATTGCATATTGTAGTTATAAATGCATTTATAGTTGCATAATCATTGTGTACATGCACACGTAGCTCAAAACCGTGCTATATATTTTGCAAGGTTTTTCCGAGCTTAAGTCGGGGGTGGGGAATAACATTTGGCACCGTTCAATTAATCGGAAGATTCAAGACACGGAGATCGCACTGTACGCAAGTCGATTCCGACAGTTACCCGAGTCACACGCATGCATGTACGGATAAAATAGTACATTATGTTTTGTACATTTCAAATGCAAAATACTCGCAATCCTTTTCTTGCTACAGTTAAAAACTATTTAACGCGCACATATTGTATAATGTAGCTTAAAGAATAGATTAATAACTCAAAATATAAAATATACAAACGTATTGAAACGTTTTTCTAGTTTATAGTTTCACTCTAGCTTCACCCTAGGACAAAAAAAAAACCTGTAATATTAATTTTAATCGAGAAACGCGTACATTTAAAACACGTAAAAAGTATATATCACAATGTACTTTAAACACACGAATTTTGAAATGCTTTACTTGAAATACTACTGTGATTTCACATTTGCGGGGTGGGAGCTGCACGTCGCTTGAGAATTCGTTATCGTCGCGCGTAAACGACGTTTTGTCGCACAAGTACAATAATATCGACGAGGGGACGACGAGCTTAAATCGTCAAAGGCGCACGAGCCGCAGACGGTCTCTCGCTCGCGCGTAAAAGGCAAACGGTGATAATGCGAGCGCTGCGGCACGGCGTTATGATGCGTGTGAGATATTATAACGAAATAGCAGACGACAAGTGAGAGACGCGGCGGGGATTATGGGGAGGAAAGAATGAGAAATAAAACGGCGAAAAGGACTCGCGGCGGCGGCACAACGGAAACGCGCTGTGAAATATTACGCCGGAACGGCAGCGGTGGAGACGACAACGAGTAGAGAATGGCTCGGCGAGAGGACGAGGGGCGGGAAATGATTTACCGTATCGTGCGATTGAATTTGCGAGTACACACAGCGAGGAGGAGACACGACAGTTATTATCGTCATCGGAGCGGAGTCTCGTCTAAACGCGTGCAATGTGCACGCTGTCACACGTATTCTACTAGCGGTTTTCAAGCTGGTTTTTTTTTTAATTTTTATTTCGCGGAGCAATTAAAATGCTAAAATAATCCACGGAGCCCCGACGACCGGGAATGCCAATATTTTAAACGACAATAAATGATTTGATTTTTGATTGTCGTTTCTTTATGATTCGCATGCCGTACAAATACAAAATATTTAATTTAATTAATATACAAATATGCGTAATATATTAAAACGCACTATTTAGTAATTGATAAAGTCTTAATGTGAACAATGTAATTTTTTTTTCATACGTCCTTCAGGTTCGAAATGATATATCCACTGACGTAACGATACCGTGTATTATAACCGTGCCGATGAGATAGTTTCTGCCGGTGAAGCGCAGCGATATTAGATTTCAGTCCCAATAAAATGCTCCCGTATATTGTGATCACGCCTCGTCGCCTTTTCCTTTTCTCCTTCTGCTATCTTATACGTTTAAATTCGTTTTACCACCGATAGAGTATCTTGTACGGGGGTATACATAACTTTCATATTGCGAACGAGCGCGTAACAATACGAGTATGATATACGCCGAGCAGAAATCTTCGGGGAATAAAAGATTTTTTTTTCCCCTCGAAATACATTACGCTGCGTAACAGTCGATCGATGAGAGTTTTCGTAACATCACGGCTTAAAAATAATGCATGAAACGGACCAACGGCGAACACGTGCGTTGAAATCGAAATCGAAATATAAGACTATTATATAATATACTAAACATCACAACGTCTTGTCGAAACTAATACGCGCTGGAAACTAATTATTTCACACGACCGACAATAAATGCTCGTTTACACACGCGTCCAGGGCCGTCCTTAGGGGGGGGGCGAGCAGGGCCCAGGCCCTGGGCCTCGCGCTTTTTGCTTAAATTTGGGGCCTCGCGTTTGAAAAAAGTAGTAAAATTGGTTTTAATTTCTGATGTGTTGAGTTCTGATAGTGTCTGAGATACCTACCAAATTTTTTGTGTGATAAGAATTATTAATGTCATTATAATATGTTTATATATAGATGATTTAATATCTAAAAGGTGTTTAAAGTATTTTCGCCCCGGGCCTCGCAAATCCTAAGGACGGCCCTGCACGCGTCGGCACTTGGTCGCTCGCGCGTAAAAATAAAAAAAGTTTACGAAGAAAATAATATATGGCATTGTGCGACCGCATTTTTCCTTTTAGTTCTCGGCGTGACACGAGTATATTATAATGTACAGCGGAAGTTCACGATTGGTAGGAGGGGAGGGAGTGGAAAGGTAGGGAAAACATCGCTCAATAAACTTTAAAGTTTTAACTATATATTATAAAGTATTATATAACTTACAACCCGTGCAGGAAACCGATGAAATACCGAGGAACAAAACTAAATTGACTGCGCGTCGTCCGAGGTTATTACCTGAGATTAAGTGTCGAGAAATATGGGAGACGTTTTAAACTATTTTATCATTTTATTTAATACCTACGATACGATGTTCAAGGTTATAAACACAAATATTTACTTTTCATCGAATAGTTTTACGACGACACAACAGTGGGGAACTTACAAGGCGTCGTTACGTATTATATATATTATATTATGATATATAAAGTTTGGTTTTATTACTATATCGGTAATTTTTTTCATGCTGGTGGCGTAAAACTAATTCGGGGCTTATA
Source organism: Periphyllus acericola (assembly GCA_949715065.1). Classification (NCBI taxonomy): domain Eukaryota; kingdom Metazoa; phylum Arthropoda; class Insecta; order Hemiptera; family Aphididae; genus Periphyllus; species Periphyllus acericola. Next base: position 30,767,256 of record OX454268.1, read on the forward strand.
CGACCGATCGAAAGCGCTTTCGGGTCTCGGGGGTGTTTTTTGCATTGCAGAGTGCGGTCTGACCTGTGGACGGAACACGCGGGCGCGATGTTGGGGAATTACTTTTTTCACTGCCCACAGCCGTCTAATGCAGCTGACATAATAGGTATATAGGTATTTTATGCAGCTGATATAGGTTTATTCGGAGACGCGTTTTTGCAGAGTGGCACGTTCAAGAAGTAACCTCACGTCTGGTTTCTGACGTCTTTTGCGAGCAACACGGCTGCTTTTTAATTAATTGAAAAGAATAGAAACGACAAACACTGCAAAACATTAAACATCTTGTCGAAATCCCGGGTCGAATGCTGCGGTTGCAGTGCGCTCCTATTATGTATATACACCTACTCCGGTCGGATGACAGCAGACATCTCATTTACACTTATTGTCATTGCGTGTATAATATTATGTAAATATTACATCATAATGTTTATACGTGAAGGGGTTGATTGAAGGGGGTAATCAAGACCAAATTTAACAAAAATTACTTTATTATATAGTAATGATAAAAATGGGAGGTATAAGAAATCAAAAATAATATTGTATTTTGTTTTCTTAATAAATAAGCACCACACTATAATATTATACCTATAGGAACACTATTAACGTCCAAAATCATTAAGTTCACTTTTTTCATAGAAAATATGTTTATATAGTCTGTACAATAAGATATTTGATAAGTGTGTCTGATGGCTAAATTTGACTTAAAAATAACATTTTTGAATAGAATAGGGAGGCTCACAGCAGTGTCACCTGACAAGACTATTTACATTTTTGATTACCTGTTACCTAAGTACGTTTTTATTATATAGGTAATATAATATGGTTACCGATGACAATAATATTATATTATTTTTAATATACTCTTTTTCGAACGGTCGTCGTGAACCTTTTATATTAAATACTTATTTATTTTTCAACTCAAGGTTAGGCGAATATTGTAGATATATTTTTCCCTAACGTGTACACAATCCGAACAATCGAATTTCATAACAACCACAAACGACGCCTGAAATGTACGTGATCGATGTACTTAATATAAACACATTAGTACAAATGCAGACGTGATGCTTCATAACAAGTAGTTTATACCACCGCAACTCTGAGGGTTTTTGTGGTGAATACCATATTTTTCGGTTAAACTGTTAAATTATTATTATACGCAAGATACCTACTCATTTGGAATATTAATGATTAGAACCGTTTTAATTCGACTTCAGTAAGTTTAATAGTAGAGTTACTTGCGGGGGGACATATCAATATTTTTTATTTTATACTCCGTGAACCATCGTATCCCCGTAGTAAAACATTGTTCGATAATAATACACGTTGTTAAACCTTCCGAAAAATAATTAATATTTCAAAAAACCAACGAACTATTGTTCTTTGTCTCAGTATTTCAATAGACTACCAAGTACAAATACGCCATTTATACATAGGTTTACGGAACAGGAGTGTAAGAGGCTAATTGTCGCAGAAATGTGGTTCTGGAGGAGAATAACAAAAACCAGCTGGACAGCGAGAAAGAAAAATTATCAGATTAGTTGAAGTAAAA